>OY829326.1:133102997-134352997 GCA_963691655.1 Toxonevra muliebris
GCAGAAAGGATCACTCTTTATCATTGCAGTTAATTTTCTGACTAGGTGAGGACATTTTTCTGTTTGTATTTGACCAGTCAGATTTAAATGGGATAATTTTTTAGTTAGCAATACTTTTAATGATGCCTTATAGAAGCCTCCGATCTTTGTATTCTGTAGCATTTTCGACGCTTCTGGAATAAGTTTATTCTACATTTTCATATTTACTTTTTTAAATATTGATCCTGCCAGTTTATTCAGGGTGTTGTAGGGATGTTTAGCAGTATTTTTAGACTTCTAATTTTAGCATTATCTCGAGTTCGCTTTGCAGATCTATTCGCTAATCTAATGTTTTTTGCAGGTAGGTCGGAATCTATAGCGTTTTCACAGGTCGGAATAAATGCATTTTGGAAACACGAGCATTTTGCTTTCACATTTGAGTTCGAACCGGTAGCTCATTTTTCTTACAGGTTAAACAGCCTCCCCTTCCTCCCCTTATCGAAGAAAATTTTAAAGGACGAAAAATTTTAACCTTCTCCTCCCCTCCTTTAAGAAATCACTAGATACGCAAGTGGCTGCTTGGATACACTAATCATATTGACATCATTAGCCTCAACTCGCAAACGGCCGACGCAGCATTTTCAATCTAGAAAAGAAATCTAAAGGACCTAAGCCCCTCTTTAACAACTTCTGGATCAGCAAGTAGACATATGTATAATTTCACTTTGTTACCTTATCTTGAACACCTTTTTCCCTTCTTTTCCTTTTATTTTTCTTTAGAACAAAAGCTTAAAAGTTGAAGGTCACCATATGTATGCTATTACTATATATACGAATGCGTGATATTTTTGTGCAGAAAACAAAGAACAAAAAAAAGGAGCGTTTACATTAAAAAACACATCAAAATTTAATGAAGTGCATTAAATGTCAAGGTTTTTAGGTACATCTTTGCATATTTTTAAAAATAATTTTTTAATTTATTTAACTTAATTTTTTTTGTCATTATTTTTCACCTCAAAATATAATTGTAAACGATATAATTCACGGCAATTACTGCAATACCATTCGAGATCTTTATTACGCTGTAATTCACTAACAACATCCAACGGCAGCTGGACACATCTGGCATGAAAAACCCATGCACATGGTCCCGAACATTGTATATAGATTTCACCAGCGGCGAAATCAATCCAACAACGTCGACAAAACATCGTTTAGTAGTAAATTACACTGAGAGAAATGATTATTTAATATATACGAATTTGCAAATTAGTAGACTAAACACTGCTGCTTTGATTGAGTTGAGTTACAGCACTAATGTTTTACAAATATGTTTTTAAGAAAAAGAAGCATGGCAGGCGGAAAAGATTTGAGTATAAACAACAGCAAGCGAAAAATCCAAAGCTATTAAAAAGTAGATGATGTACGAGTGTTACATGGAATTCTCATGAGAGTCATTAAAATTTATGCGAAAGTACAGTAGCTTTTATGTTATGTAGTTATTTCTCCTTGGCCGTAAGGTATTTGCTTTATTTTTGCTTTCAAAGCGTATATTACGTATTATGGAGGAAAGTATTGTGTGGACGAATAGGGCGGGAACGGAGGAGGACGGAGGAAAAAAGTGGTCGATTTACCTGCCATGCTATGCAAAATGTCCATGAGTAAAAAGTGTTAATGCATTTTCATAATTTTTCTTCTTTAATATAAGTACTCTACATAAGTCATAGGATGGTTCTGGTTAGCTAGGTAGGTCTTGCGTTGATCCCCTATATGTAGATGAATTGGTGCTGTACATGGGGAGTAAATTTGGAGGGGAGGGAAAAGGACTTTCACAATAAATTAATATAAACTTTTATAGTGATTCTCAGCAACAAAAAGGAAAATGTTAGTTTTTTTTACAATCGTGTTGTATGGGAGGTGGGCGTGATCATAGGCGTATTTTTTTTATTCTAGCATTCCTGGCATTGTATTGACATAAGTAACTCCGGCATCAAAATTTGTAACTCTACGACGACTCCTTGTATTTTTATCCAACTTTGATTGTATGGGAGGTGGGCATGACAGTGGGCGTATTATTTTAATTTTTTGATCCTAACGATGTATTTGACATAAGCAACTCTTGTACCAAAATTTGTGGCTCTACGACGACTCCTTCTATTTTCGTCCTCTTTTTATATGAACTTAGACAGTTTATTTTCAAGGCCCTTATTAGATTTAAAAAATTCGAAAAATGTAAATGGCCATCACAACGCCCTTTTCTCAAAAATTTCAACGACTTTTTGTCTTAAAGTCGGCTCTACTTCAGCTATGGCAGCACCAATGTTTTTGAGGTCTTAAATCATTTGAGGATCGTTGGCATAAACTTTACTTTTAATTTTGATCTTGGTGGCCAATTGGTGTCGCCAAAACGTAAAATTACACGGCCTGAAGTATGGCTCGTTGCTCTATCTTGTTAAAATTCTGATGATAATTTATTTATTTAGAGAGTATTCGCATCTAAGACATGATCTTTTACATGCGCTTATTATTATTACTATATAACAACATATTTAGTAAAGTTATTAACAACAAATTGCTTAATATAAGGTGAATGTCAAATAAGATGATGGATCTAATAACAAATTAATATTAAAATTAAATAGGGTTAAAAGAGATCTAAAGGAAAAGAATAAATGAAGTAATAAAGTAATTAAAAGAAGAAAAAGAGAGAAAGAGAGAGAGAAATAGACTAGGAAAAATGTTGAAGAACTAAATGCTTAAAGTTTTTGAAATTAGAAACTGTCTTAATGTTAGATGGCAATGAATTCCATAACCTTATAGCGCTAACAAAAAATAGCCTACTTGAATTTCTAAAGTTATGGCTATGGATCTGAAGGATCTGCTTGATTTGCAGAATTGAAGCTTTTCATACAAATAATTGGGGCTCTGTGTATAAATGAGCCTATGCAAAAAGATACAGTTCCTGACATCAAGGTATCCGAAGAGATCAAGACCAAGAATTTTCTTACTATAAACCGAGATATGTTCGAACTTTTTTACGCCATATATGTAGCGAGCAGCATTGTTAAAGAAGTTTGTGTGAAGACCTTGAGTCAAATTTACTATAAACAACTTCTGAGTAGGTAATTATAGGCACTAATAGTTGCAACACTTGTTTACGTTTAGTTTCACGCGGTACAAATGCAGCAGCCATCCTAAGATTTCGCAGGACCACGTACGCTTTACTCACCACAGAGTTAATTTGATCATCACACGAAAGATATGAATTAATAATAAATCCAAGGCTCCTGACCTTATTAACGAACTTCAGCTCGGTTCCATTGAGAACAATGGGGGGAATATCGGTGTGTAAGTAAGACGCTTGCGAAGACGTCCTCCGTGTCAAGGATTTTAGTACCACTAAATATGAATTTCCAAAAATGGAAATGACTGCTAGAATTTTCAAAACTTTTCATGTTTCCTATTGCTATTTTGACTCTTTCGTTTTGAATTTTTAACATTTGATATCAAATTCGAGTTCAGCGACTTTAATAACCAAAGTAAAATGTATAAATCGATCCACCCATATGTATTAGGTTGAAGTGGCAACCTTCTGCAAGAAAGCACACTTAATCACTGTGAGGCTCATTTTGATACCACAGTACGGCACGACTCCCACATTTACGGAGTGGAGAGACAAGAGGGTTTCATAATGAATTTGGCTATGTCCTTAATATTTATGGAAGATAGCTCGGACAGACTAGTGAAGAAAGGTGAACCCAGAAGTTTTATTCGCCTTCTGGCCAGGGATGGGCATTCGCACATGAAATGGAGGACTGTTTCTTCCTTCTCCTTGGAGCCGCAGCCACGACAGAAGTCATTGAATGGCAGTCCTTGCCTGGCAGTATATCTCCTCGTTATACAGTGTCCAGTGAGCACAGAAGTCGTAATGCTGATGGAGTTTTTGGAGAAGATTGAGTAGGTGTCTACTCCGTCTTTTGTCTATAGTGGTCTATGTTAGCCTGGTCCACACATATAAAATCGATGGGTTTTTTGACCAAACTAGATGACCCATCGGTTATGCAAATGATCTAAACATCATTGCCACTGGAAAGTTTGGTTCAACTATTACAAAAGTAATGAAATCTATGTTAGTTCTAGATTGGTGCATCATAGAGGACCTATCGATCAACCTAAATAAAGTCGTCCTTGTTTTCCTTTCTATTCTGGGCATAGCTACTAAGAGTGTTCTGAAAAAATCAAATACTTGGGAACAATAGCGTATCCAGCCATTTCTGAAGGGCGAGCTTCAATTTTTGCCCGACGATTAAAATGTGTCAGATATTTACCGGTGTTCCCCTAAGTTCTGCTAGTGCTTGGGCATCAAACTAGACAAAAGACTTAACAAAGCTACTAGGGTTTTCTGGCTTTGTAGAAAACTCTTTGCGGTCTTAGTAACATGATGAATTTCTGACTCAAAACAAAGTTAACTAAACTAATTGTAACATTTGAAGCAGCTGGTTGCTCTTTATTGGTAAATAGATGGTTTAAAAACAGATTGTGGTTCAGGTTCTGGGGACTTTGGTCCCACATTAGGATCTCAATCCCAATAAGCGTTGGGTGTAGTGCTTTTTGGGCTGAAATATTCGTAACTGAGTCATGTGCCGAAATAAACATTTAAAATAGGTTTAAAGGCGTAATTACCAGGTAAAGCGCCAACCAGCTCTTAAGGCACTTTTGTCGAAACTGTTAAAAGACTGTTCTGATAGTTTCCTGAGCTTCTCTAGCCATACCAAAGGAAAGTTTTGTTAGATCCACAAAGTCAAGTTTAATTAGGGCACTAGCTAGAAAGAATTCACTGACTATGAACAAATTATTTTTAAATATTTTACAGTTACTAATAGTGAGTGTAGAGTGTATGAAATGATCGAGTGGTCAACCACGGACTTAAATAATTCTTTCTCAGTTTTAGTTTTCATATTTTGCTTTCGGCATTTCAATGACTCTTGAACGATATGTTATGGCATCATGGCATCATCATCAGCATCATCTGCAATTGCCACTGTTCTAAAGTAAATCTTATAAATTTTTAAACAAGTACCACTATAGACACGATATATACACAAACACACACACACTTTCTCTCTCCCTTGAGCACTTTCTCTTCGTGTCTTTGATGCATTTGCGGTGTTTTTGTATGTTACTTGCATTTAGTTACATGATTCCGATTTGGATTTAAGCCAAAACAGCGTAATAACATGACACATGATACTGAGTTTTGCTGCAAGTTGAAAGTTCCCTGAAAAGTGTGGGTCGAAAAACTACAAACTACAAAACTATTTTGGCTCAGAAATGCAAAATGAATATATAGTTACGGCAATACCGCGTCAACAAACCCAACACGATGACAAAATTATATTCTATTTGGAGGGAGATTTCTTTTGACACACTTCCAAAGAGACACATTCAATGTTAGCACATCAAAGCACATACTAATAATAACTGCGGTACTGCACTTGTGGCCAATAATAAAAATGTTGAAAAAGGAAGAAAGAATGTAAGGAACTTCATTTAAAATTAATGAAAAAATCTTGTAAAATGGTTTCATTTCTTTTTTTTTATGTTTTCTATTTCTTTGAGACGCAGATGGCACTTGCTTTTGCAGCAGTTGTGTGTGAATAAGGACGACGAAAGCAGCCATCCATAGATTTTTTCGTTTACACCCCTAAGGGTTAACAATCACAACAAAATATATTTGAAATGGAATTTTCAAAAAAAGAAAAACGATTTTTTTTTTGTTTTGTACGTTAGTTTTGTAAAATATTTTATGGGAAAAACGCAAAATTGCTTAAGGCATTTAGAAAGTGGAGTTAATACATTTTACATAACTAAAGTGAAGTTGAATCGAATTGAGTTGAGTTGATGATTGTTGTGGCAGTAAATTACTTAATTATTAATGTGGTGAGGATAAGAAGTAGTAAGTTTAATTCATCTGGACTCTATATTATATTGAACATTATATTCAGGGTCTGCGCATATATATACATGCTGGCTGAGTCATGCTGAACGAATATAAGAAAACGCTATGGGTACGAAGGTATTCTATTCACAACATTTTGGTGAACGAGTAGTAGAAGACCACCTAATCTCGATGGGCGCCAGTGCGCACATACAATAGCAAAGGCTACTGGCGAATGCCGTTCATCAGTTGTAGTGTCAACAAATAATTAATCACTCAAATCGAAGAGTAAATCCGAAAAACTTTTGTTTTCGCCGAAAATATTTATTTCTTTTAAGATCCGCGCTACAAAAGATTTGCTATTTCTTAGCATACATGGAGAGAAAATATTCCAATTTGCTTCTGCGACCCTATAGCAGATGAATGATCCACAAAACTTTGCGAGTTCTTAATATGATTGATAAAATGCCCCTGTTGCGAATCTTGATCGACTATCGATGCGACTAGTTCGTTCAGCGACAACCAAACATAGGCCCAATATTGTCCTGAACGTTAGAACACCGCCGTTTGCGGATGAGGAACGAAGTCTGGCCAGATCTACTAAGTGTACTCTTGCACAAGATCTGGATGGAGCGGGTTCTTCAATTGCTATATCGCCAGAATCAACGAAGAGGTCGTAAATGTGTGCCCAGATTGCCGATAATCTCTGCCTGACACGGCGCACCTCTTTTGCTGCTCGCGAAAACTCGCGAATCTGACACCAATATCACTGTGGACAAGACCTAGGAATTGGGCTCCGTCAGTTCCTGGACCTTGACCTAACCGAACCGGACAAAGAATGAAAAATGACGAATGCGAGGTCCTTAAACCGAAATGCGGTGGTTACAACAACAACAACTAGTCGATCAGTTAGATAAGTTTTATCTTTTGTATTGTATAACTTAATTAACTTAATGAGAGGTCAATAGCTAAGCTTGAATTTTGACAGCTTTATTGCTCTGACATCTCAGATGGCAGCACTTCTTCAACGTTTGTGTTCTGTCATAGTTACCTTTTTACCATGTAGCGCCATACCAGTTAACAACGCGTCGAAATCGAAATTTACGGCCGAAATGATCGTCCAAAGGACCGATTAGTTGAATGAGTTAACGCGAAATTCGACGAAAGCGGTTCGGTTGCCGATCGAACAGTTCCTGTACGACGCAGAAATGCGCGTTTAAGTGTGAATATTGCTGATATTGCTAAGTGGTTGAAGACCCGAACCTACCGATTTCTCGTCGTACATAAGAAGCTGGCCTTTCTGTGACGTCAAATTGGCGAATTTTGCATCCGTATAAGATTCAATTGACACAGGAACTGAAGCCCCAAAACCACCAAAAGCTAGTTGTACGTTCACTGAATGCAGTCCCTCTGGAGCAGTTGGAAATGGTTACAAATTTTGGCGAAAAATCATCTTCAGTGATGAAACACATTTTAGGTTGAATGGCTTCGTGAACAAGTAAAATAACCGCAGAAACTTAGTGTTTGGTAAGGATTTTGGTTAGGGGGCGTTTTCGATTCGAAACGAGAATGACGAGCTGGTGACTATCAATGGCTAACGGTATTGCGCCATGATAACTGACTTTTAGTAGCCTCAATTGGATGACATGGACCTGGACAACATTTAGTTCCAACTATACGGCGCCACATGTCACAAAGCGGGCGTTACATTGGCGTTGTTGTAAGCAAAGTTCCCAGAACTCATTATTCACAGAAGGGGCTACGATAAGTCGATGGTTTCTGCCAACAAACCAACAACAACTGACCATCTGGAGAACAACATCAAATCATTAGTGAGATTAAGCCTGACTTATGCAAGAGACTCACACAAAATTGGATTTCTTGGATAGAGTCCTGTAAACAAAGTCGCTGAGGTCATTTAGCTGATATTATTTTTAAAACATAATGGTTTTGATAATGGTACTTTAAGTACGAGTTAACTTAACTATTTTTTATAAAATTTAAACGAATAGAGGATAATTCCTCACCGAACTCATCTCTCAATAAGTCTATTATTTCACGTGCTGTGTGACATATAGCGTCGCCCTGTTGAAACCACATGACAACCAGATTCAGTTCGTGCATTTTGGCAAAAGAAAAGCTCAAAATCATCTAACGATTCCGCCGGCCATAAACCGTTAATTTATTGTTTGTATTGTCTCTGATTGCTCGTCCGACCAAATACGAAAATTTCGCTTATTAACATACCCGTTCAACCAGAAATGAGTTTCGTCGGTGACGACAAATTTTCCGCTGAAAAACAAATCTTCCTCAAGTTTTCCCAAAGCTAACTCACCGGAAGTTTGACACTACGGCAGGTCGCCCGGCTTCAGTTCTTGGCCGAGCTGTATTTTTTATGCTTTTAGACCAACATCGCTGTGTAAAATCTTCCACGCGATTGGTCTCAATTTACGATCTTCCTTAACACTGGAGGATATTTTCCTCTGTATGCACTCGACGCACACGAAATTGTTGCGGAATTTTGTTACTACAGCTTAAATTGCTTGCTCAATAGGTTGATTATGACGACCATAAAATAATCAAAGTGCGAGTAAGAGTTACGAGCTAATCAGAATTCCGATAAAGTCGATAACATTAGAGGGAATATTCTTTTTCTCTCGAAAACTATTTTTGTTTTTTTTTTTTGTATTTGCAGAATCTTATGAAGCATGCTGTCATTATAAGCTGAAACACCAGAAGAATTTAAATGATCCCACTCCTTTGTTACAGCAATTAAATGTTTAAATTTTGTCTCCAAATTGTCGTTATTCTCAACGGTTGTTTTTTTTTAATATTAAGAAAGAATAACTAATTCTTTCTTTCTTAGTGGCGTCTAGATTTGCAATTTCTAAACATTTTTTGTTCTTTCTTATGAACAAATGTGGAATGGACGAGTGTAATTAAAATCTGTTGCTAAAGAGAATTTGAGACAATTTTCCTCCACACCTGATATTTCTTTGACTATGAAAGTCTGTAGAGACATGTCCTGTGCACGTACAATACAACTGAAAAACTGAAATGATGTTGCGACTGGTGGTACATGTAGAAGCGGCGGACAGGAAACATGTACACAAAAGAAATCCTGTCAATAATGGAAAATTCCTGCCGTTTCAATTGAAAATCATTATCAATGAATTGTTGCTTTAGATTGCTGCGTAAAAGTCAAGAGGCTTGTATAAATATTTTGCTATTTTTAAAAGAAAAGCAAATAAAGAAACAAGAAAGCAAAAGCAGCTATTCTGCTGTTCTTTGTCTCGTAATAGGGTAATTGTAAGGAGAGAAGGGGGAAAGGGGGAGTGAGACTCACGAAACAGAGATTAGCACAACAAACTAAATGCACATAAAAAGAAGAAAATCATTAAAAAAAAAAGAACAATTTCCAACCCTCACACTGTCATCCCCTGCGCAACAATATGCAGCCTTCTCTCCCTCCTCTCAAATTGCAAAGTTTCTTGAGTTTTATTGCTCCAAGAGCACATAATAAAAATCAATTTTAAACAACTTATTTTATGTGCATGTTTCACCTTCCCAATTGCCCACTTCTGTGTTTCTTTTTTCTCCTTTTTTTCTTTTTCGATTCAATCACGCACAGTAAACAAACTTTTAGAAATTTGCAAATAGAATATACTGTTTAAGAGAGAAGCGAGTAAGAATAATCACAAACATATTTATAATATCGTTGAAGTTCAAAAGTTATTACTTAAAAAAACTAAGAAAATACAATACTCACTGGGAATTCTGCCATAATGAATCTTTCTACACTAATAAAACACAAACCCAAACTACTCGCGCAGTTCAAACACGAACTACACGTGCAGTTAGCACGTGTAGTTAAATATACGTATATTTGCATGAATCTAGAGTTAAGTATTAGTAATTTTAAAGAGGTCAATAGAATTTCCAGTGGAGATTACAAAATTTGCATGACTTAACTCTAGATTAAGGTTCGTGCGAGTACACGAACTGTCAAAAACTTTGAGATAATGTTAATAGATAATATTTAGTTTTAAATCGAAAGCGATATATGATTTTTTGGAAATGATTAGAGAGGCTAGCTACAAACGCCACAAATCCGATTTCAAGCTTTTACAGTTCCAATAAAAGTAAAAAAAAAGGTAGCTTCAACAAGCACAAAAAATAGACAAATTCTTAAATTTTAAAAAGATACCACACACGTTTTTTGTGTTTTATTGAATCTTCTTTTCAATGCATAGCAATAACTAATCAAGTGCATTTTTAACCCTTTCGGTGCGAGTGGTACATATATGTACTACTGTTTAGTTTAACTTCCCTTGAAACTATGAAACTTTTTTTTTCAAAAAAACATTTCTAAGAGATATATATATAATATATTTCGTGCACAATTTGCATTGTTACTTTGCTTTTCGAAAACCGGGTCGAAAGGGGCAAAAAATTAATAGAAAGCTCCACCATTTTTCGAAAAAGAAGCTTTCGTACGAGGAAAAAAATTTTCGACATTTTCTGATATTGTTGAAGCAAATTTTAGTTTTGCAATTTTACTAGGAGACAAACTTTGTGCATACGATTGTTAGACTGAATCGAAATACAGGTGATTTTTGTAACCCCCACCATGACACAGCTTTGTAAGGAGAGGCGGTAAATACAAGAAGTTTGATAGGATTTTTTTTTGTATAAAACGTACCCCTGAATTTTTTGTTTTATAAAATTTGTACTGACTTTTGGAATATGGCATCAATTTTGATTCAAAAAAGATTCCAAAAGGGGCTTCAGACCAAAAGTTGGAAAAATTTACGAAAATTGAAATCTATGGACCAACCGATTGGGGAGAAAATTTGCACACCAGAGCTTTAAGGACCAGAAAACTAATATGTGCCCTCTACTTTGATTTAAAAAATATTCCAAAGGTGGCTCCGCAGCAAAAATCGGGGAAAAGTGGAATTTTTTCTTGTACGAGAATGACTATCAATTAACCTCCCGATTTTATTGACATTTGGACACCAGAGTTTTTTTTTTGCCAAGGAGAGACCTAAACTAAACAAATTTTTTTTTGCTATCTATTTTAACGTATTTTGGCTATATTTGCCCTAATACGCACAATTTTTAATATACTGGAATGTATAGGAAAAATTTGTTACTCAAATATTATTCCCCATTTTTTTAAAAATGTTTTCTCTTGCTTTAGAAATTAAGTTTTGCTACGGTGACCATGAAATCCTCAATGGATACTTTTTAAAAAGGCGAACCTGTACTTGGTTTTGCTTTTCAAGTTGCCTTATAGTCAAGAAAGGGTTAAGTGAGGAATTAATAGTAAAAGACTTTAAATATCTTTAAAAATGTATTTAATAAAAATGTACTAAAAAAGCTCGTAAAAAAATTCCCCTAACTTAAAGTGCGTCTAATCGTACGGAAAAATGCGTGTGGGCCTCAATAGCAAGCAGCATGTTGGCAGCAATGCAATCTCTTGCCTCTATGAATTTCCTCATACCTATTCCCTTCCCTCCTTACCAATCCTTCTTACAACGACAACCCACAATTTAATCACTTCTCTTGGAATAAATCACAATGGTAAACTTCCTACCTCTTGCTAGCTATTAAGTAATCCACCTGCCTCAAATTATTTACAGTACCTGTTTGATTCTTTGCTAAATTTCTACTATAAATGGCATCAACTAGTACAACAACAACGCAATTGCTTTCAGTCTCGCAAGTTCAATTAAATTGTAACAAAACTGAACAAAAAAGAATTGAATGAAGAATAAACTTCAGAGTGTAAGGGACACGAATTAACTAATCCGATGCGAGCGGTTTTTAGTGCACATCTTTCGTATACATCGGATTCAGTTAGTACTCAGAGTAAATGACAAGACGACGATTTTCACAAATACTTTAGTTGCTGCTTTAGCTTCAGCATCTATTTCTTCATCGCCTTATGTCAGTTGTCTCGTGAGTCTTTTATTATTACTAAAGTAGTACTCTCCCACACCTAAAAGTATGCTGTGATTTTTTTTTTTTTTTACTGCATGATTTTAGAAAATAGTATTAAATGTTAATATTAAGTTTTAAGTTTTAGCAGAATTTTTACAATTTAATATTACATAAAATTCCTACGCCTGTTGCAGTTTCCATATCACTACAATTTGTGCTTGGCACAAAGCAAAACTTTTCCTACATTAATTACTTTGTTAATTTCATTAGAATTATGGTTTCTTTGCCAAGTTTTACCAAGTTGAAATTAGATAATATTAAATATGTAATATAAGAAGATGGTAATTTATCTGTAGTTTCTTTTGAATGAGTTACATATATTAAGAAGCGATGTTATGTAATCTCATTCTCCTAGAGAACGATTTAATTAATTGGATATGCAGGAAAATAACTTTTATTAAACTAAAAGATTCAATGTAATTACTGAGGTAAATATTTGTTAGCTAAATACATATTTATGAATATTGAATTGATATCAGTGTTGAGAGCCCCTTTGGTTTTCAACACATGCAAAAAGGCGATAAACTAAACATAAGAAACCCATTCCAGCACCGTATTCTAGTTATAAACAGTGGCGTATCCAGAGGTGGGCTATGAGGGCTAGAGCACCTTCCAAAACTGGTATGAAAACGTGAATATGTATATTTTATTTTTATACTTAAAGCTATACAAATTTTTAATATGTGTGATTACGTACAGTTAAGATCAAAATAATAGCAGCGACATAACGAACAAGTTCCATAACACATATTTTTAGTGGTATATGCCATGGAGTAGTGGTTAGTGTTGCTGAACTGATACGTCGAGTCCCCGTAGTTGATAATTGGCCAAAAAACCTAAATTTTTTTTACACTGAACAACCTCTTTACTGAGAATGATAAACCACTAAGAGAAACATAAAATCATACAATCATATATAAGTCTAATTTTGTATCTGCATTTATGGTCTCGTTATCTTCTCGCTACTTTCGAGTCGAGCAAACAATATGGTGTTGAAGAAATCGTTATGCGATGGATTCATACCATGCTATCCAAATGACTGCTTATCACTGGGAGAGAAATCGAAGACAGTGTCACGGTCGAGGTTGAGAAAGGATGCCTTCAAGGGGCTTCATGGTGGTCTCCCTACTTAATGATTTGCAGAATTTTTGAGTTCACATCCAAGCGTATGCTGACGATATGTGCCTACTAATCTTGGGACGATCATTACAGACGGTGTGCATTAAAATTCAAGAAGTCTTGGTTAATATCGTGGTTTGATGTGATCTGCAGTGTCTAGAAAACGCATGAAGAATGGCCTGTTACTACCAACGATGAAGGGAGTTTGCGAACTTGCTTCCTCTGGATGAGAGCGGCCTAAAGACTCCGGTTAAATGGAGTCTGGCATATCGAGGTGAATATGGGGCATAGTCCGATATACCAACAGTTGTCAGTACAGTGCCCACTGTTCTTGATGACCGTGGACAATCATGTGCCTTATATTCGCTTCGGAAGAAGATATGATGTCAGGTTCGCGGAAGGAGACCAATGGTTAAGTTTAGAGGTCGTACTCCGGGGACTACGTCATGTCTTCTATACTGACGGATCCAACCGAGTCCAGTTGGTACTTGGACGATGAGACCAAGTACTCTTTTTCCACTGAACAGATGGCAACAGTCACCCTAACGGAGGTTTTTGCTATCCTGGAAGTGGCGGGATAAGTGAGAGAAGATGACATGGGAAGTTCATAGGCATCTGCAGCGATATCAAGCTACACTGAACGTCCTTGCAAAGGCAAAATTAAATAGTGTTGCAAAACACGGCAAGTTATGCCTTATATGGGTTCCAGGACACTGCGGCATTTCAGGAAATTAACTAGCTGATAAATAAGGTTCTGCAATTACACCATGGAGTCCGGAAACTTTACTTGGCATAATCTCTCGGGAGGTCATGCGTTGGATCAACAAACTTCGTGGGTTCTATCCATAGAGAAAGATGGTCCGAACTTGACTCCTGCAGAAGCAAAAAGTGTTTCGAGAGACAACCTTACAGGAAATCAGCGGAATTTCTTCTCAAACTGAGAAGAAAAACCTGAGATTACTGGTGGGTTTGCGTTCGCGAGAATCAGATTAAGGCTGTTTGTTGGATAGTGATGTCTTGAGTTTGAATAATATCCATACTCTCCCTTTTCTTGTGCTCCTAAGGTTCGCCAACGAAACTAAGAACTTCGGGGTTGGGAGACCTGAGCCTTTCGTTCTTCTTATACTCCACTTACAATTCGTTTCTGTCTCTCTACTCCTCTATACTGGCTCTATCCCGGGTATAGTAAAATGGGCCTTGGGAAAGAGTGCTTTGGTTTAGTCCAGCCCACGCTTAACTCTAAAGTCTAATAGTCTCGATTTTATATTTAATTTAGGTCTGAATATTGATCTGAATTTTGGTCTGACCTGAAGTTTAGTGTGAACTTTGCTTTTGGTCAAAGTTGTGTTTTGAGTTGTGGTCTGAATTATTATCTGGTCTAAGTAATTTTGGACTAATTTTTTTTTCTGCTCTGATTTGGTTTTGGCCTGGTTTTTAATCTGATTTTGGTTTGATTTTTTAACCATCACTGTACCATAAACGATATTCTTTCTCTCACTCACAAAAGTGAAGATGAAATTGTAAACTAAATTAAATGTAGTAAATTCAAATCAAAAGATTTCCGCTAAATCACATTATTCAGCAAATGGAGAAACACCAAAACCACTAATTTTACCATAGGGAATCGTATTTTTACTACACATTACACTATCGTAAAATACATCATTACACCATTCCACAAAGCAATCACAATCACCGGAGCGCACGAATCTCATAGGCAAATATATTTTTTTTAATACTTTTACGTGCTAAAATCATCATGAAATTTGCCATTCTCTTTCTCTGTGTGCAACTTATTGCTACGCACCGGAAGTTCGTTAATCGTTAGCAGGGGCGTCCAGTGCCTCGCACAATTGTGTGTCTGGCTTGTAAAAGTCTGACCACAAATCAATTATATGCCAGAATATTAGTATGGCCTAAGGTGCCCAAAGTGTATATTTACTACGCAGAAAATGGCTACATTTCCGTTAAATGTGTGCGTTTGGTTAAACACAAAATCAAATTCGAATGTCTTGGTTTTAGGAAACGGAAGTCAATTGTAATTACTTAGACTTTGGCATGCATGAATTTTTAGGTAGGTATGTACAAATACAAATGGTTGAAATGTCGTTGATGATTGTATGTACCTTTGCTAACTAATAGCCAGAAGGTCAATCAATCAACCTTTTACACACACACACACACACACACACACACACTCATACAAGTTTTTGTGTGATTGCATAGCATTTTTGCTTAAAGCACACATTCACACAATTATTTGGTGAAATAATTTGTGGTTTAGCATTGCTCTCTTTGGTTTAGAGGAATTAATCGGAAATTAATTAAAATGTGTAAATTGTTTAACTTCATTTGTAAGGTTAATGTGAATATTTCCTATGAATTCACGTTTATTTCAAATCTTAATGCTCCATAAAATATGCAATGAAATAAATAACAATGTTCTTTCCTTTTTAATAATGCATGCTTATTTGTTTTTAGCTGTTTTGGTTATTTTATTACCTATTTAGTGGCATCATAATTTTAACTCACCTTTCTTAATGGCAGCGATCTTAGCTCTGAGAGAGAAAGATGAAAAGAAGAGAGTAAAAAAGTGAACCTATCAGATGACAGCTCTCTTTTCTGACTCAAACGCAAGGTTGCATTTTTTCTTACTACGAAATCCTTTCACCTGACTGAAATATACATAACGCTGGATTTCTACAAGACTATCATAAATAAAAAAACAGGATTTTCAAAAAATCGGATTTAAAGTTTTCAATTCATAAGATACCGTTATGTTTTTTTTACACAAGATAAAATTACTATATACAAAATTCGAAATTGTTTTTTTTTTCACTATGCGTCATAAAAATTTTTTCTTGAATCAGACATATGAAATTCGGATAATTCGATAGCCAGAAGACTTTGAACGAATCATTAATAAAAACAGCTTACCGCTTTTTGACACAAAGTTATTTGTACTTAAAGATTGAAGAAAGATTAAACACCCAGGAACAAAAATAAATGAAGACATGTTTAACTCCTACAAAAATGTTAGTAACTAATATCGTATCCGTCTTTCCGTCCTCGAGATTATCGTCCAGCTAGTGTATATAATAACAATGCACTGAGTCATGCATACTTGTATGTATCTGTAAAAACTTTGAGTGCTAATACAAATAGATTATATTTCTATCTTATCTTGAAATATTTGGTGGTATACAGGGTGACAATTGTAAAGTGACGCAAGTTTAATACTCTGCAGCAAGCTTTGCCATTGTCAAGTCGTTTTAAATTTGTCAAGTCGTACGGTAGACCGAGCTAGTATTCGATATAATGAAACTGGGGGTTTTGGAGATAGAGACCGGGGAAAATTTTCAACAGTTGCCACTACTGGTTTAACAGAAAAAATTCGTAAACGAATCAAGCGAAATCCAAGGCGCTCAATGAGAAAAATCGCTAAGGAAGTGGGAGTAAACCGTGAAACAGTGCGAATCATTGCAAAATCAAAGCTTAATCTGAAGCCGTACAAGCTCCGAAAAGCTCAAGATCTGACACAAAAAAAGAAAGATTTGCGACTGCAAAGATGCAAGGCGTTGCTACGCTCCTCCGTGTTAAAAAATGTTGAAAATATCTTGTTTACAGATGAAAAAATTTTCACGGTTGAACAACATTTCAATGCGCAAAATGACGGAATGTGGCTAACATCATCATCGCAACAAAATAGGACTGTTGGCCGAGTTCAAAAGCTAGCTTCCGTTATGGTATGGGCTGGAGTTTCCGCTAATGCCAGAACCCCTCTAATATTCGTTGAAGAGGGTGTTAAAATTGACCAGGTTGTTTATCGGAGCATTTTAAATGAACATGTTCTTCCCTGGGCCCAAGATACATTTGGAAATAAAAACTGGACTTTCCAGCAAGATTCTGCACCTTCCCACATGGCAAAATTAACGCAAACATGGATAAAAGACAATTTTTCTGGATTCATAACATCTCAAAAATGGCCACCATACTCTCCAGACTTGAATCCAATGGACTACTCTATTTGGAGTATTTTAGAGAGTAAGGCTTGTGCATCTCAACACCACAGTCTGGAGTCGCTGACAAATTCATTAGAGAAAGCCTGGACTGAAATTGATCAGGAAGTCCTGCGGCGAACAGTCCTACGATTTCCGGATCGATTGAAGGCATGTGTGCAGGCTAAAGGAGGTTATATTGAATGAGGTGGGGTTCAAATGAATGCTTATATATTCAGCAATGTTAACACTTAATTGTACTTAATGAAAGTACATCCTTTTGAAAATAACTGCTGAAATGTGTGCGTCACTTTACGATTGTCACCCTGTATAAATAATATTTTAGCCAAATTTTGCTAGAATTTATTAATCATTCTTTATATTGAATTACAATTTCAACTGCTGTTTTGGTAAATAAATACAAAATTATAATTACGGAAATTAGAATAAAAAATTTTGTTATTAAAGTTAAAGTGAAAAATAATACTCTTTTATGATTAGCATGCATATTTAATGCAAGATATGGTGAAGTGTTATAAGTGATTTTTTTTCTTTGGCTTTGTAGTGTTTTTTATTTATAATAAAAAAATAGTCATTTTAAAGGGTTCATTTAGAAACGGGTTATATCTTTTGATCGTCGTCGACCGGTTTGTTCTACCTATTATTAAGTGAGCTTTTAGTTATCAAAAAATCTAATTTTCATACTAAAATGAAAATATTACAAAATAATTTCATTTTGCATACATGCAATAATTCATTAATTTTGGTTTTACCCTTAAGAGGGCCGGCAATTTTCCATAGAAATTTAAGATTTTTTTATGTGAAAGTTTGTATTAATATGAAGTCTATTCAGTAAATACAAACGTCAATATACATATATATTGGCCACTACGGCCGGGGTGGCCAGGCCGGCTACAGTAAAACAAACAACTTTTTGGAAAAAGGTTCTAATTCGTCTGAAACTTGTTTTTCGGAGATTTCTAGGATCGCTGAATTCGAACCTGAACATTGAATTTAAAAATTCAAAATGGCAGATCCGATTTCGCGGACAAATTTTTGCAAAATTATTCTACTTCGTCTGAAACTTGTTTTTCAGGGGTTTTTGAAACTTTGAATTTCAAAATGTCGTATCCAATGTGATGGACGAATTTTTGAAAAAATTTTGTAATTCGTCTGATACTTGATTTCTGGGGTTGAATCCGAATCTGAAACTTTTTGATAGATGGGTGAAAACTGCTTTCACGAAATATATGTCTGTAGAAGACCAACTATCAGGTTCTTCGTAATCCAAATCTCGAACTTGGCTGAATCTGTTATCACGAAATTAACTGAATCTGTTTCTTCTGGTTCAGATTTGCGGTGGCTTGGCGTCGGAATAAATATCAGACAATTCGATTCGTTTGAATATGAACAACCAAAGCAGTTGAACAACCAAAAGCGTTAAAGGAGAATAAACGTGGATATGAATATTCAAACGGTTAAACAGCTAAGAATGAAAATATTGGACGACTATAAATATGGAACCGAATTTGGAATGAATTAAATAAATTTTTCATAAAGCCGTTCGCCATTTTGAATTTTGAGATTCTGTTCGCAGATTTCGATTTAGCGACTCCGAAAACCCCCGTAAAACAAGTTTCAGATGAATCGGAAAAGTTTTTCAAAAATTTGTTCGCCATATAGGATACGCCATTTTGAAATTCAATTTACAGATTCGGATTCAACCACCCCTAAAACAAGATTCAGACGAATTAGAATAATTTTGCAAAAATTTGTCCGCCATATTGGATCCGCCATCTTGAATTATGAAATTCTATTTACAGATCGGAGTCAGCAACCTCCAAAAACCACCGAGTAACAAGTTTCATGATTTTTTTATAAACTATCGGTACTGTAAAGGTTAACATAAAAGTAAATACAAAGTAATACAGAAATGTTATTACTTAAATAAAGTTTTCTAGGCTTCTGGCCTACATACATAGTTGGTTTGGCTTCCTCCAAACTACCAAGTTTTTCTTAAGGAGCTGATTTAATTTTCATACTTTGCTCACTCTAGTGAATAAATCTTAACATCTAGGTGTCTCATATATATATCGATCACGAAACGCTTTTTGGCATACTTTGAGGCTTAAGTGAGATTATTATAAGTACTTTGAGGTACTTAAGAGGTATTCTTTTAAGTGCCTTCCCCGTTTAAGTACATCCAAAACCTGACATCTTTAGTCGAGGCACTTAACCGGGGTCTAATGTATTCCTATAAATATGAAAATAATTTCAGAATTTCTATAATCATCATGTCTTATATCAATGTGGATACTGCTGAAAGCAAAGCCTTGAGTAAAATGAACGACTTGAGAGAAGACAAGAAATTAATTGACGTCGTGTTAGTTGCAGAGAGAGATAACAAAAAGTAAGTAGAACTAAACAAATAATCAGGTACTTAAAGCCAATGTGAATTCTTTGTAGAGTGCCCGCCCATCGCCTTTTATTGTCATCGCGCAGCGATTTCTTTCATAATATGTTTTCAAGTTCATTGCCCGAGTACAAGCACTTAGAAATTCCCATAAACAATGTGTTTGGAAAAGATTTGTTGAATATCATCCAATATTTCTACACGGGCATTATCGAGTTGAGGGATGACAATGTGGAGGTAGTGTTAGCCACAGCATCACTTTTCAAGCTGACAAATCTGATTGAGGCATGTCAGACTTTTATGGCAAATAAAATAACTGGAGAAAATTGCTTAAGATTTTGGACTGTGGCAGAAAAATGTAACTGCAGAATTCTTTTGGAGCAAGCTAGATCATATGCGTGTAATCACTTTGTGGATGTAAGTTCGAAAATAACAATAAATATATACAGAGAGAGAGAGAGTGACTGATTTTAAATATGTGAACATAAATAAATGTGATTTAGGTATCCAAAAATCAAGAGTTTCTCACATTAAATAATGGGCAATTGCGAGAATTAATTGGCTGCGGTGAACTAAGCGGTACTTCAGAAGATGAAATCCTTTTAAGCCTAATTAGATGGTTACAATATGAGCAGCGTGAGCGTGCACAATTTGTTAGTGGCTTGGTGTCGCTCATACGAGTTCCACTTCTCTCACCAGATTTTGTTATAGAATACAAAGATTTCATTGTTGATTCAATTGAAGATAAAGCATTTATTAAGGAAATTTTTAAATGGTATTTCATGCCAATCGAAAAACGACCAACAATGGAAGGGAATGAAATAAGATATTGCAATTCTGGAGTTGAGACATTGCTAGCGGTCATGACATGCGACGGGGTAAGAAATGTGAACAATTAAATGATATTGAATTAAAAAAATATTCTTTTTGATTTGCTTATTTGATTAGAGTGGTAAAATTCAAATATATTCTCATCAGAACGATGAATGGACTACATGGACTAAAATAGAACAGAACAAAAACCGAAAATTCTTTGGTGTTGCTGTAATGGATGGTGAATTGATAACAGCTGGTGTATGGTGTAACTCAAAAGCTGTGAGCACAGTTATTAGCACCAACTTGAAAATGAAAACATCGAAACATTTGAACCCAATGAGAACTTGTCGACGATGGGTGTCTCTGGTCGTTTTAAACAATAATATTTATGCTATCGGTGGTTGGAATAAGGATGGATGGTTGGAAAGTGTAGAAAGGTATTTTGCATATATTCCTAATTCATATTTGATCATATTTAATATAGTCTGAGTTTTGTAAATCCAGATTGGACTGCGACTTAGGAAAATGGGAAAATATTGCTCCCATGATTGAGAAGAGAGAAAGCCCAAGAGCTGCGGTTCTTAATGACAGTATTTACGTTATTGGCAGTGACACTAGAACTTTGGTGTACTACGACCCACTTAAAAATAAATGGACATTGTGTGCTTCAATGTTCGAGAAACACGATGAGCCGGGGGTAAAGTTTTTGCGAGATAAAAATGTTAATAAGCATTTGCTAATCAAATCTCTGATTTACATAGGTAGCTGTTCTCAACAATTATTTATATGTTGTTGGAGGCAATGGTAATACAACAGTGGAACGTTATCATTATGAATTAAATACTTGGACCAAGGTACTAAAATTTTCACAAGAAATAATTTAGTAATATTTTTTTGTTTTTAATTTCCTTTTATTTTCAGATATGTTCTCTGAGCAGTCCTCGGTGGGGTTTCGGTTGCATTGCAATGAAGTATCGCATTTATGCTGTGGGCGGTTGGAGTAATTTTCATTTCTCTAGTCGCCTTTCCACCGTCGAGGAATATAATACGTTAGCCAATGAATGGACAAGGAAATCGGAGTTAAATGATTACGGCCAATGCAGCCTAGTTTTGGCTAGGGGCATTCCTTGAGCTCCCTAAACTGTAGTAAGTTAACCAAAGGAAAAATGAATACTAATTAAAATGTATTTTTTTTGTTCGAATAAAAATGTTTTACTTATTTTATTTCGTTGTAAATTAATTAAAAAAAAAAATAATTCTTAAAATGGCAACTTTTGAACTCTAACTACCAATATGGAAAAGTATTCCCATTTGCAATTTTTTTTAAATGATAGTAAATAAAATTAAGTTCATTAGCCTTAATATGTAAATTTAGGTGTAAATAAAATAAAATAAAATAAAATACAAAAAAACCTTCATTTGCATGCATTAAGCTAATCCCAATTAAAACATTTTGTGGTGCAATTTTTCTTGATTGTAAGTGTGTATCCACTAGTACACTTAATCATCCTTATCATCGAACAACATCATCATCATCATTCAATGTTGTTAATGCCGTCCAACGTCAACATCGTCCCTCAACACAAAGCACGCAGAAGGTGACATTCGACAGTAAAGCAAAAATATTAAAATCAAATTGAATATTTTTTTGAAGTGGAACTTCTTTAGCGAGGGCTAATCGAAAATTTTGCCACGGAAATCGCGTTGTTGTTGCACTCATACGAAGGTAATAAGAAACGAAGTTATGCTGTTGTTAATTTCATGCAGAGAATCGTATTCTCGCCGTTTTCTCTCAGGTACTTTAGTGGCAGACCCGACGCGACTCCTTTTTTACATATAACTTAACTTTCCTCTCTTGTGTTATATACGTATGCATGTCAGCGAAAGGTGCTGTTAGCCTGGCATTTTAAGATGGGAACAGTGAAAAATACATAAACATCAATTACGAAATTGCAGAATGATGGCGAATATGTGTTTCAAAAAGTGGTGCACCGTATCATAAATCGAGAAAATCGATGGGTTGGATTGAAGAAAATAACATTCCCTTGCTATGGCATTTGATGACAGTGAAGAACATTGATGACCGGCAAGAACCGAAGACTGATTCCGTACACGACTTCAGGAGATTTGGGACTCAATTACACCATCTTAATGTGCAGATCTAGACAAAATAATGCAAAAACGTGTAAACGATCTAGTTCCCAGTAAATGCGGTATCACTAAGTGGTAAGCTTTATTCTTCTAAATCTCAGCTATTACATTCGAAAAAATGTGGAAACGATAGTTCTGACTACTAATCTCGTAAAAAACAAATCAAATTACTAAAAATTCAAATTCACTCGTCTGCGATTTTTTGAAAAAAAAATTCTACTGTGTGAATTTTGGTGGAATAAGGTCTACTATCTCAGGCAAGAGATCTATTATGGTATGAAGAGTATTCTGCCCTTGTTATCATTATAGGAAATGACACATTTCAGATTGTTTTTTTATACCAAGTAGTAAGACCTCGAAATTTTTCTGTTCAGAGAGAGAGAGAGGCAGAAAGAATGCGTCCACATTCAAATTATGTGCAGGAATGATATGCTTGGTTTTCACAATGTCATATTTCCTGTCAAAGAGAGAGAAAGGGAGAATTTACTATCTGAAATTTTGCCAACATGCTGGCAAATTTGATGGAATTTGACATAGTGAAAACCAGACATAAGTCCTCTTAAATGTTTCAGAGTAATATCATCATTCAATTCTGCATTTAGTTCAGCGTAGGCCAAATACTTGCACGCAGGCAAATGAGCGTATGAAATTTCACACGTACAGAGCTCATTTCCATAGAAATAGTGCTCAATCGATTATTGTGTATGTTTAGATGGCCACCACTGATTTAGTCTGATGTCTAGAAAATTCGTGGCAATCATTCACTAAGCAGAAAATTCTATTTTGAACCTAACCGAACAATTCAGGGTTTTTGTTTTATAACATACTATAATACTTGGGGTGACGAAGCAGGTAAGAGGGTGGTACCATTGACTTTCCATTTTTTTCAGATACAATTCTTTTCATTTATGATACTTTTGGGAACTTATGCGATGGCGACAGAAATCATGCAGCTGAATCTCTTACTGAGACGCCTTTGTAATAATAAACACTCGTCTCGATTTTGATTTTCTTTTCAAACATTTAGTCTCACTGTGCAGAACAATGCGCTGTACTTAATCTGAACATTGAGCGACATAACCAAAATGACATGCAACTACATTTTTAGTTTAAGTTTTTACTTGTGTAACCCCTAACTATGGGTAGTACGTATTAGTGCCATATACTCACACACAAACACATATTTCGATTTGCGACTATTTTCCCCCAAACGAGTGCGTACATTCACACTCATAAATGGACAGCTACGGTCAAAATAATAGTAGTGGCCAGGGTTATTGAGAGAAAATCAGGGCCCAAGAGGAATGACTTACTTTCTTTCCCTCCCCAGGGCCGCGAGAAGAGATAATCGGGGCCCGAGTGTTATGACTTAATATCGTTCCCCTCTTACCTTATTCGTGAAAAGTATTTTCATATGGTATTCTAAAAATTATATACATAAAATTATTTATAAAGTACATTAGGTTAGGTTAGGTTGGAGTGGCTGTCGAGAGACACACTTAGGCCTGAACGGCCCATTGTGATACTACATAGTTAGACCTATAGTTTAATGCCGATTCCGAACGGCGGTGTGGCAATTTTTTATCGGCTTGGTGGTTTTGCCATTACCAACCAATGTGTGTACTTGTACACTATCTTATAATTCTCATACACTTCATATTGATAGTGAATATAAGAAAGTTATGAAAATTAACCACCAGACGAAGACGGGAATCGAACCCGAACCTCCCAGATGAAAGTCTAGTGCACTATCCAATAGGCTATCGAGGTCGTCTATAAAGTACATTGTTTATATTACAATTTTGCTTTTGGTTTAAAATTCCCTGAAAAATAAAACAAGAAACAGCCAAACTATCGTTATAGAATACAAAAGTACCATTCAGACTAACTTATCTCTTCTAAACTTAACCCTTTTGCCAGGTTACCTTGCGAGGTTACCTACCCGAGAGAAAATTTATGGATGACCGTCTATTAAACGGACGTGTTATTTGGAGATAAGAACAGCTTTAAATTCTATTAATTTTCATTGGGTTCATTTTTAGAATGTTTTTTATGAGATTTTGAGAAAAATGTGCACCAACCGCCCGTCTCCATTTAAAGTTGAGCCCCGGAATTGATCGCATTACACTATACCCATTATATCTATTTTGAATAGATGAGCTGAACAAAAGTTTTGTGTGAAAAATATACACTCAAACTCTCTGGGTCAAGTACTCAATCCACGCTAATCTACGCCACCAGTGGATTCAAGGAGGTTTTATTTCTAAGCCCCCTTCAGACCGCTAATTCCTATAAATACTTGAATATTGTGGAAGCAATAAAATTATTTGTATTTCAAAGACTATAAACTTGTTCTGAGAATCGCAATTCATCAGTCGAAAAACATCGATTTATGTATGTATTTAAGCCATCACTATGGAACTGCCAGTGATCAGCACTGACCATGGGTTCTAGACTTCAGCCAATGCGTCAGCTGAATCTTATATATATGTGAAAGCAAATGCCGGCGCAAAAACGCCTAATTGTTGTGCATGCCGTGGAATAGACAGTTGCGGGCCTTTAACAAAACTTTAACTCACAACGGCAAATTTTTGGACCAGACGATCGTGTCAGTGATGTACAGGTCTTTGAATATCTGCAGGACTTATTATTTTTTGAAACTACTACTGCTATTATAGCACAACAGCCCATTAAGGTAGACCCTCCCAACTTTTCGCATCTATTCATGTTAAAAGGGACCGACAGTTTTATGCCGAATCCAAATAGAGAAGTAAAAAACTTTTTATCTGTAATTTTTACTCTTGGAGGTTAACCATTGACAGAGGTGGTGCCATGTAGAAAAAGAGATAAGGGTGTTCAAGCCTCTCCAAATATATTAGATCTGGTTTTTGGTTATAATTTTGGCTTGAATTTTGATCTGAGTTTTGATTAGGTTTCCGGACTGGATTTCGGTCTTGTTTTTTTGGTTTGGATTTGAGCTGAATTTTGGTCTGTTTTTTTTTTTTTTACTCTTGGCCATAATTTTGTTTTGAGTTTTAAACTGGTTTTTCTTTCGATTTTTGGGCATTGATTCGGTCTAATTTCTACTCTTATTTTGATCATAATTTTGTTTGACATTAGCCTGTAAGAACTTTGTTCATTGACTGAATCTGGGTTTGGATAAATTTTGGTTTAAAGTTTGGTCTGGCTTTGGTTAAATTTGTATCTAATTTTTGGTCATAATTTTGGCTTGATTTTGGTCTGATTTTGGTGAGAAATAGGTTTAATTTTGGTGTGAACTTTTATCAAGTCTTAGAACTGGTTTTTATTCTGGGTTTGGATTTTGGTCAGGTTTGCAATCTGATTTTTAATTGAATTTTGGTTTAAATATTGCTCTGAAAATTTCTCTATAATTTTACAAAATCAGCCCTCTCCAAAAACCTAAGCCCTTGATCCGCCACTATATGTATACCACTATAAAATATAAAATATATGAAACTTTTTCATTATGTCACTACTATTATTATTATTTTGACCGTAGCTGTATGTTGTTTGCACGATGTTTATATATAGCTTCTATAGCATAGACATATGTAGGTATGTGTGTATATGTATACACAACAAGCTAACTAACTAACCGCAACCGCAACTAAAACAACTAAACGCACTTCCGCTTCGTTACGCATTTAGTTTCTGTAATTTAGTTTTTTGTTGTTTTCATGTTTTGCTTCAACTTTTTTTTGTAGTTGTAGTTGTTGTTGTTGTTGTTTTTTGTATTTTCATAAATAAGCAATTCGCACAAACTGTTACCAACTTTTAGGCGTAAGTGGCAAGGGAAATTTTGTAACTAATTTAATATTCGCACATTTGTGCATATGTGTATGTATGTGTTTTAGTGCATACACAAATATCCCAGCAAAAAAAATCTATATTGCAAAATAAGTTTATAAAAAAAAACATGATTTATATTAAAAAAAAAAAGACTTCACTAATCCTGTGTCCTAGCGTAGGTCTGGCAGATTATCCTTATACATTGATTCTTTTCTCATTTACTAATGAAGATTAACTACTCTAGAATCTAGGGGACATGAAGAAGAAATCGACAATCTATCATCTCCTCTGTAAATCCCTCAATCACCAGATCCATCAGCTCCGTTTCTTAGGAGACAGACTGTTCAGGGAACTGTAGGATTTTTGCGGAGATTCACCAACAGATCTAATAAGGTTCATTAAGAGCACTATGATTCTGTACAATTTGTATTAAATAACAATCTTGAGGGCTTAAAAACACAACTATTATGTACATTTTACTGGGATAAAACATTACATACTTACCAAATATTCACACATACTTATAAAATTTTTTATATACACTTATTTCACAACACATACTCATAAAATATAAATGTACACATGTAACTAGTAGGCACGAATCAGCTCATGTTTATGTCTCGAGTACTCAACGACAACATGCATTGGGAACAAATTGCGTTTGTGGTCTAAATGCGGTTACGTTTCCGGTCTGTTCAAAAACACCGGCGTCAAAAACAAAAAAAGAAAATATTTTCTATATTTTTTGCATGTGTTAACAAAAAAAAAAAAACAAAAATAAAATAATAATAAAAAAAAAAAAAACACAAACAAAAAAATCCAAATCGAAATATAAATCTGATTTATGCGTCTCAGATGTGAGCAGAATTTTCACCAGGAAGTGAAAAATCAAATCAAATTTTCATATACATATGTAGACATTTTCTGCTCACTGCGAATTACAATTTGCCAATCTTCAGCAACTGCAGCAACAGCAGTAGCAGCAACATATATTTATGTAAATTGCACTTACATGTATTACGTATTTAGATAGATACTTATCGTTAGACTTACGACAAAAGTATTTGTGAAAATCTTGTAATATATTTCTTATTGATCCCCCAGAGTGTTATGTCCATATTAGATATGAAATGTCTGTCTTTGCGGGTGTGAGTGTATGCATGCAGTTGTAAATATGTATATTTGTTATTTGTACAAAACATTTTTGTTGCTTCGTTTATAGCTTCAATATAGCAACTCCAAAACTCAGGACCATAGGGTAAATAGAAAAAACTGCTAAAACTTGGGGAGCGATCTTAATTGGAAAAAGCTTTGAGAGTTTAAGTTTAGTTGGATAGAACAATGTGGCCCCTAGAAGGAACGCAGAACGCAAGAAATCCCGAAAGAGTCCAAGAAACTTCTGAGCTGTGTTCTTAAAACTTGTTTAAAGAATACATAGGCAGTTGTCATTAATGGTAGCTCCAGAAGAGCTAGAAACAATGGCTGCATTCACGAAACTCATCAATTGCTAAACAGTTGCAGCTCATCAATTTTTGTGTCGTGAACATGCTGCTACATTTAGCGTTAACTATTCTATTGTGAATAGTTTTTTTCCTCTTTAACAAAACCAAAAATTTAAATAATATATATAAATAATTTAATGTTTTTGCAAAGGATGTTTGACGATGCCGTTAATATGAATATGTTTTGTCAAATATGACAGCCATAATAAACAAATGAATATATATAGAAAAAATAGATTAACATGAGGCGCTGTACAAAAATCCACCGATGAAAAGTATCATACAAATTTTTCGCTACCAAAAATGGCGCTTGCTTACTAAAAATGGTGCCATTCACAATAGAATTTTACAATTGTTTAGGAATTGATGAGTATCGTGAATGCAGCCAATATTAAATTTGAAATTTCACTGTCAGTTCATAGATTTTGGAAAACTTGATAATAGTTTCTGGTAAAATTTTTCATCTGATCTTATGGTCTGGGTTTTAGATTTCTTTTGAAGCTTGGTTTTTGACGTAAAATTCGGTCTGCTTCGGGTAATCTTAATTCTGATCTCTTAATCTTAAATTTGGAGGTTAAACCTCCCCCCTTGCCGATGAAAATAAAAAAATAAAAATTTACAGGACGAAAAAATTTAAGCCCTTTTAGGAAATCTCTGGATCCGCTAGTGGTCTGATTTATGGTTAGCTTTTTTTTGATCTAAATTAGTGTCTATTTTTCGTCCGAATATTGGTTTGAATTTTGGTTTTAATTCTGATTTGAATTTTTAGTCCGAGTTTGACATAATTTTTGGTATAAGCTTAGTCTCCTTTTTTGGTTTGCTTCTCGTTTGATTTTCGGTCTGAGTTTTGGTCTTAACTTCGGTCTGAGTTTAATTTCGAATTTTGGTTTGAATTTTCGTTTGCTTTTGGTCTAAGTTTTGATATGAATTTTGGTTCGAATTTTAAGTGGTTTGTTGATGGTCTGAATTCTGCCGAGTTTCATATTATGTTCCCCCTAAGCTGAAACTGCGTAGTTTCGGCAAATGGTTTCGAACGAAACTGCAATCGTTCACATTGTGAAGCTGGTTTCGATTATGGTTTTGTTTGACAGTTCATTGCTTATTTCTTGTTGTAAAATGCCGGCATTTGAATACGACGAGAGTCAATATTATAAACGCAATTTCTAGCAACGAAATAAAAGGTGCATAGGAGAAAGTGTATCTCGTTTCGCTTCAACCGCAGCCACTATGCAGCCTTGCTGCCGCAGCTCCTCCGCCATTTACTCAAATGTATAGCCGGCTTTTTTTTGCCTTCGCAGTTCCTCCATCTTTTCTGCCCATATCTCGGCTATGAGCTCCTCTTTCCACGCACTTCATAAATCTCTTTTTTTTATATTTTCGTTTCTCCACATTAATCAAATTGTACGCAAAGAAAAATATAAATGTCAGAGCAAATTTATTTCAGTGAACAAATTCAGCGTTGCATTAGATTTTTGCTCGGTTTTGAATGCGGTTTCGTTGAAACCTCCTCATTTCTGTTATTTAGTTTGACTTTTTTTTGTATGCCGAAATTGAGCATTTCAACGCAGTTTCAGCCGAAACCATGGCAATGAGCGAAACTACGCAATTTCAGCTTAGTTGGAACATAGTATAAAAAAAGGTATGCTGTAAAGCTATGACTCCCAAAAAAATCACAAAAATCCAGGATTATATTTTTACTGTTGTTTTCCATTTTATTTTTATCATTTATTTGAACTTTCACTACTGCTGAAAAATGTTAAACAGTCAAAAGGAGTCAAACGCTGTCAAACTATAAACTCTATCAAACGTGGTATCAAACGCTATCAAACAGTCGTTTGACATAGGAAATATGAGCGCTACATTGTTTGCCATCGTTTGTAATAGAAAAATTAAAAAAAAAGGAAATACAAATCCTTCACACAATTCTAATGGTAGAACGAGAGGATTTCATAGAGCTCGATCAGAAGGTATTCAAAGAATCAACGCTTTCCACATAAAGCAAACCAGAGTTCACAGGAGTTCAGTTTGCGTTTATATTTACGTCATAAAGAACTTTACGGAAAAATACCAACATTTTTACTCAAAAGAAAGTGAGTTGCGTCGAAAAACAATACAAGATTTCATAACTTCCATTGAAGCACTTTGTAAGTGGGTTAGCGAAATTTTTGTGCGTTTTTTTTGTTTTTTGTTTTCTGTTTCTACGAAACAATAATAAAAATCAACAGCACACATATATAGGTACATACACTCTAAATTGTGGAGTATTGTATAGAAAAGGAAAATGTAGCAAAAAGGAGAACGTACTGCTCTAAATGTTGTTGAACTGAAAATAAAATATATACGCACATGTAGGTATGTATGTATTTACTATACACTTAAAGGAATACCAATTGTACTAAGCCAAAAATATATTTCCAAACCATATGCAATGGAGTCAAGTGTGTATGTTTGTAGGAGGAATAGAGTTTGTTTATTTGTTTGAATGGATTGAACAAGTTTTAAGAAAAAGTATGTTACTTCAGCAAAATATACATTTGTATGTATGTAAATTATAGAAAATTTACTTGAAAAAAATATAAGAAATAACATAATCTTCTTTGATATTACGTTAAGAAAGTAGTAGCGACAAATTTTAAATTGTCAGATAGCAGTGAATCTAGAATTTAAGAACTGAAGTTATCAAATGTTGATTCAATTTATGAAAATTGAATTTCTCTCTGGCCATTATGCGAATCATGTTTTTCATTATGAAAACAAGGATGGTTCAAAATAGGGTTGGTTTGACAGACTTTGAACCCACACTCCAAAGTCTCGCTTCCTTGGCGCACGTTGTTTATAGTTTCAAGACAAAGGTGTTTGCGTTGAATTAATCTGGAGCAAGGTAACTTAAAAACCACACATTATTTAGTGGTTTAAGATGTACAGCATAAGTGGTCAAGAATTGAATTTTATAGTATCATAGTTCGGTGGACGGCTAAAATAGAATACAATATCAATCCGTAATATATAAATGTTCAGCGACGTTCAAGCTGCAAGGGAAACCAAGCAAAATTTTATGGGTGCTTGGATTTCAAACCAAGTTAGTGCTAATCGAGAGCACACACAACAGAAAATTAAATGACAACGAACGAGGAACGTAGCTTGAAGGCAGCCAAGATTTTACTGAATAGAAGCAACTAATGTAATTAAACGCTACTGTTGTCAGTTCAACGTATCTCAAGTTTCAAAAAGTGTTTTGTTCGAGGTTTGAGCCTCGGCATCTATGGTTGAAAGAGAAATGTACTCCTCGTGTCGGCGAGTAGTATTCACTGACTTTGTTTCACGACGAGCTCAAACGCACGCATCTGATACAAAAAACAACATGCCAACCTAAAAGAATATCAATAGGCAACGGCTAGTTAGTGTCGTAAATATATGCGGCCAGATTCTGCAAAAGTATTCCACCTCGTCACCCTGGGGTGAAGCGCACCAACGCTTCACAGGCGTTGCCTGCTCATTCTTCTCACTCTTCAACGGGAACTGTGATAATTCCAGTCACACCCTTCATTTTCGACGCTTTTGATCGAGAATTACTTGAACATTGACAGCGAACCAACATGATTTTCGATAGTTCAGCCTTACACCGTCTGCTGACCCACATAGTAGCCTAAGTGAAGCATTACTAAGTCCTGCGCTAAACTAAGCTCTAAGCATGTGTGTACTGTTTGCTACTTGCAGGCATTATTATTTATTATTAGTACGGTTGAAACGGCCCGACAGTCAGGCCCTGCGACCTAGATCTTTTGTACTAAGAGGACACTTGCTAACACTGTCAGCTCTTTAAAATTAGTCAGCGAGTGTAAATCAAAGCTAAAAAGTGTCGCAAAATAAACAAGTTATGCCTTATATAGGTTCTAGAACACTGGTATTGCAGAGACTGAATAAGCTGATGAACTAGCTAGCTAATAAAGGTTCTGCAATTGCACCATGGGGTCCGGAACCTTTTCTTGGCGTAAGTTCTGGGGAGATCATGCGTTGGATTAACGATTTCGTAAGTTCTATCTATAGAAAAAGATGGTTCGAGCTTGACTCCTGCAGAGCCGCAAAGTTCTTCGTAAGACAACGTAAAAAGAAATCAGCGTAATTTCTTCTGAAACTAAGAAGAAAGGACCTGAGATTACTGGAGGGTATCATCACAGGCCACAATATATGTATGTGGTCAGCATATGATTCACATGGGCGTCATCACCGATTCAGCCTGCCAATCGTGTCTAGAAGACAACGATACCACGGATCATTACCTTTGGAGCTGCTTAGCGTTCACGAGAATCAGATTAAGGCTGTTGGGTAGTAATGTCTTACGTATGAATAATGTCTATACTCTCTCTCTCCCTGAGATCCTAAGGTTCACCAGTGAAACAAAGAAGTTCGAGGTTAAGAGACATTAGACCTTTCTTTTTCCCATTTATACTCTCACATATCTTTCCTATCTTTCTACTCTCTTTTATTGGCTCTATCTTGCGTATAGTACAATGGTGTTTGACATTAAGTGCTTTGGTTTAGTCCAGCCCATCTTCAACTCTAAGCTCTAAGGTCCCAAATTAACACAAAAGACAATCTGCTATCCTGATGAAGTCTAGAATATATTTTATTGAAAAGGTTTTAATTTCGTTACCTGTTAGAAACTGTTTGCTAAAAATACCGCTTCTATGCCTAGCCAAGGCTGAATGTGGGATGTTGTCTCATCGTCCTCCCTCGTTTTACAGACCTAATTTACTTAGGTAATATCTGACCACATAATGACAGCATAGAAAGCCCACATAATCCGCATTATTTAAAATCTGAATTGGATTAAGAACAAGGAGAGAAAAACTTCATGGTCTGTCTAAGACTTGGAACAAGATGCCAATAAGATACCCCTTCCTCTCTTACCCGCTACTCTATTTTTATTTGGAACTAGTCTAACCGATTCCACAAAATGAATTGGCCCCGGTTTATAGAGTCGATGAACCCTGCCTAGCAAATTCGTCAGCAGCCCTTGTACCCAACAAAACGTAACTTTGCTATGGGTAGATAACAGCTGCAAACTATCAAAATACTCCTTCACCAACTTCGAAGAGAAGCTGCATACTGAAAGTGCTTTAAGAGCCCCTTGGCTGTCAAAGAAAATCACATTCTTTGCACCTTTTAGCCGTTTATTAGGAATAATTCCCGCGCACGTCTCAACTACTTATACTTTGGCTCGAAAGACAGTAGGTTAAGTATAGAGTAGAATTGAGATTCTAGTATTAGGTCCAACGACACAAGCACTAAAATTACAATCCGTTTTCAAATCATCAGTAAACAAATTGAGTGTTAAGGGACTGAAATTGGGGAATAGGGCATTCCAATTGGACCTAGACGGAAGAGTAATGCTAAATTACCGGCCGCAGCTTAGATTCCTAATCATAAAATCTGATATAGAGTAGATTAGAGTAATAGGAATTTTACTAAGAATGTTCAAATGACCGGTGGAACCTCTTGGTAAGTTGGACGAAACTTGCAGCTCCAAATTAGGAGAGGAATAGATACGCATAGCTCCAGTGCTTGAGAGACAGGAAAGCCTTCGAAGCTTCTTAAGTTTGCCGATTGCAGGCATTGCTTAGGATCAAATAGATATTTTCAACTTGCCAAAGGTGAGCTCACATTTTTAACTGACAAGCAGACGTATTATTTTAATTTTGGCACCCTGAAGACTTTTTATTAAAATTTGTGAATCTACAGCGACTCCTTCTATCTTTGTCCTCTTTTTGTATGAAATTCAACCACTGTGTTGTTATCACTTATTGTCTACCAAGATATGTGCTTGTATACTTTCTTTCTCTCACTATTCATATCGACAGTGAATATAAAAAGACGGGAATCGAACTCGAACCTCTCGGGTGAAAGTCTAAAATGCTACCCACTAGACTACCGAGGTCGTCAAAGCATGGTTTGAATAACCCAAAACAAAGTCAGTCTTGAAGGAGAGAGCTAATAAGTTAGTTGGAGCTCTTACTAAAACTATTTATCCATTTATTTTAGGACTATAAACTATCCTGAATATAAATAACCTGTCTGCAGTTTTTCATAGAAAACATAAACAATTGTGGTAACTCGCGCCATTATTTAAAGACACAATAGCTATGTAGCACCTCGCAACTATGGACAAAACAAACCTTCTCATAATCTCATGGTCTATTATCATTTTTGCTAACATTTTCCTAACAAATTAATTGGTAATCCTCAACACGAGTTGCTTGTCATTAAATATTATTTTTATGTATATACAACGTACATACCTTCATAGTTATTTGTTCAGGTATTAATACATTTATATGTTGAATTAAGAGAACGTTTTTATTTTTATTATTTCCGGTAACAAAACTCATTGTGGATTGCTGGCTGCTTATCAAAAGACTCCCATTACAAAATATTTCAGTGTTTGTGTGTATGTGTGTTTATAACTCTTCTTTGCTTTCCGTTACTCTTTACTTTTCTTAAGCTGATTTGGATTTAATGCCACACTTTAAGTTCAAACATATGTATGTATGATGTTGATTTGTCTGTCCATTACAACTCCATTTACTTGGTGGATTAATTTTTACACTATCATCGCTTGGTAGTTCAAAATATTGGGGTGTTTGTTATTTCTCTAATGATGGCGGAATGGAGTGGTTGTTTTGTGTGTAGCGCAATGACCTTTTCCGGTTTTCTAGCTTCCTGTGTGTGTGCGTGTGTGAATGTCACATGTGAAATGTCACTCGGTTTGATGTTTGTTTTTTTTTCTTTAACTCATATCAAATAAAAATACAAATTAAAAACCCAAACAGCCACAAATATAATTCAAGCTTATTTTATATTCCCCTTGGGGTTAGGGTTGCATGAAACATTTGTTGCATAATGATTATGTAGAGTTATTTTTCTAGCATTAACTTACCTTTGTCCACATTGTCGTAGATATCAAGTGCAACAAGATCTGACGGTAAGTGTTGTTAAGTTATGAAAAAAAAGTTTTTCTCAATAGTGAAAAATCTTTGAAATCATAAGCAGGTTTGACAGTGTTTGAGACAATTGCCTGACGATAGTTGCTCTTTAGCGTACAACGCCCTTTAGCGGTGAGTATTGAAAGCTCCCAAAAAGAAATTTTTATTAAGTAAAGGAAAATCTAAGAACTCGGCGGTTTTAGTAATCAACAGCAGGTTTGACCGTGTCTGCGTTGATTTTCAGGGTGGTTGCTCTCTAGTGGTCGATTCAAGGGCTTCCTTAAATATGTTTGAAGAATTTAAAAAAAAATCAGCAACGTAAAATCTAGAAAATGCTAGAAAATTGCTCGGCATTACTGTAAATTTGAAGTGCAACGCCCTTTAGTGGTTAGTTTTGGAGCTCCAACAAGGTAACCGTTCCTAAAATAGAAAAATTTTAGATATCGTCAACTTAGAATTGAGAAAATCACAAGCAGGTTTGGCCGTTTTTGAGCCGATTGCCCTCAAGCAGTGTATTTAAAAACTTCTCTAAAGCAACTTTTTCCATCTCTGAGAATTTGATGCACTTTAGTGGTGAGCTTGAGAGCTTCCACAAAAGAAAGTTTTCTTAATATAACAAAAATTTCACAGAGATAGCGAAAAATTAAATTGCTTTAGTATATATTCGCAGATTTAGCTTTTTTACAGTTGATTTCGGGGATGGTTTTTCTCTAGCGATGGGCTTAGAAACTTACAAATTGCAAATGAAATATCCGGAAATATAGTATATAGTTCTAACAACAACTTACGATTTATGCGGCATTGTCCTAGATTTCACGTTTAGCATAACCCTAACTATAAATTTCGGAAGCTTCCAATATAACCTAAAACCAACTTTCCCAACATAGAAAAATCATACACACTCTCAAAAGCTTTATAGATTAAGCAATTTCGATGATGTCGAAAATCTTCAAAATTAATTATAATAATATTATAAAAGGAACCAATTTTGGAACCAAATCACGACGTAAATCGAGTGATTACTGTACTAAGTGGGCATTAAACACTAAGAAAAAATAAACATTTTCTGCCTTTCCAAGAATTCTAAACTTCAAGGACGCTTGGACCTTGAGAAATACTGACGAGAAGATGAAACAGCTATTCATAGAGGCTTTTGGGAAAGTGGGCGTGGCACTACTCATACAATCCAAATACTTTTTGGGGTTTTTCTCAATAATCAACTTGAGATATACCCAAAATGCTACAGCAAAAATATGGGTGGGGTTGACAAAAGGGGTGTGGCAGCTTTTAAACAACCTGAATTTTCATTATAGGATATCTTAGGAGCCATTTATGGTACGGTACTAAGATTTAGTACAGAAATATTATATATCAATACCGTATCTAAAAAATTTTTTCAGTTTGTTGGATTAGTGGGTGTGGCACCATGTTTTACTTTTATTTTCTACTACTAGTTTCTAAAACTTTTTAACTTTTTTTCTGCAGTTCCTTCTTATTTTCCACTACCTTTTACTATTTTTTCTACTACATTTTTCTACAATTTCTTCTTATTTCCTAATACTTTTTTACTACTTTTTCTAATATTTCCTGTTACTTTTTGCTGTTTTTTCTGCTACTAATTTTTTCTATTACTATTTTCTTTTTTATTATTTTTTACTACCATTTTTTACTATTTTTTAATACTATTTTTTAATACTATTTTTTAATACTATTTTTCTGCTACTTTTTATTACCATTTTTACCAATTTTTCCAATTTCTAATATTATTTTCTATTCCTTTTACTACTACTTTTTCTAATATTATTTTCTATTCCTTTAGTTACTACTTTTTCTACTACTATTTCTAATACTATTTTCTATTTCTTTTACTTTTACTTTTTCTACTACTATTTTGTACTGTATTTTCATTACTATTTTCTACTACTTTCCCATTCCTACTATTATTTCTACTACTTTTAGCAATGTTCAATTTTAAACATTATTCTTCTTTATTCAATTAAACTTCAATTTTCACAAAGTCTTCCGGGCCAGTTAGTTACGATTATAAATCGATACATTAGCCGTTTACAAACAACTACAGCCGTCAAATGTCGATCAAATCTCAATTTGATATACTAAATACCACAAAGAACCAGAACAAAACGCTTACATACAAACTCTTCAATAAACATTCCTAGAAAAACACCTGAGAATTGCAATTCTCCTTTTCATGTTGACTCCTCTTGGAGCTGGCAGCAACCCCAAATCTGTTTTCTGTTTTAAGCAAAAATATCAAAAAAAAATATATGCCTTAATAAGAAACACAAATATGCATTTGCTTGCTTTTGATGAAAACGTTTAATTCATAATGACAGCATTTATTTCACACCACAATACTCCATCTACAAGTTTGTTACCAAATTACCCAAGTGAATATTTATCAAATTTATTATGTTGTAAAAAAGTTTTCGTTTAAGTTTTCTTTTTCTTCTTGCTTAGCCCGTCACCGTCGACCCCACCCCCTCAGCATTAAAACGATTCGCAATTTTTAATGTTTCGAGAATGTAGACAAAATTGTCTTTCAATTATTTAAGTATAAGGTGTGAGGATAGCTATAGCTGAAGTTGAAGTTGTTGTTAATATCGTAGAGGGTATAAAATTTTGAATATAAGGGTGAAAATGTCCTAAAGAGATGACGTAAGAAAGAGACAGAACATCAGTGATTTGTCAACGCAATGTCATCAACAATAAGAAGTAAGAGAGAAAAAAATAGCGAAAAGCGTGAAATGAACCGAGGGAGAAGAGAGAGAAAGAGAGAGTGTGATTAATTTTGTTTCCGTTCATATAGCAGACAACGACATCTGCCTATTCAAGAAAACATAAAAATAATAATAAATAAAGAAAATATGAAATGAAATGTTTGCATGTATAAAAAATATAAAGTGCTGAGTAAAAATATATGTGTCTCATTGAAGTGTAAACTCAAAAGCCTATAAAATGTTTAAAATAGCAAAGTGACAGATAGACAGACAGAGAGAGTCATGCAGGAGACGCAGGCTGACTTCAAGCTCAAAAAATGTAGGAGTCTAAAGATATCATCGTCATATAAAAGTAAGTATGTATGTGTATTGATTAAAATGTTTATAAATCTTTAGCTATATAAAGACATCGTCATTAAAATTTATAAAATGCGAAATGATTCGCTTTTTTTATAAGTATGTATGTATATACATAACGCAACTTGTTGAAAGCAACTTGTTCTCCAACCATATCCCAGTTGGAAACACGAAGAATGTTAGGAAGTAACTTATGGATTTTTTATGGAACTATATATTATCAAAACAGCATGAAAACTAACCCTAAAGCCCACAACTTAAATTGCAAGAAATTCTAACTTCTGAAAAGTATTAAAGATTTTTTAATTCAAAACTAAAAATTTAATTTTTTGCTTAATTATAAATATATAGAAATAACAAATGGAATCCAATAATTTTTGATGTGATAACATCATTACACGGGACTGAAGGAAAATTTATCTTGGAGTGAATTGATAGAAATTAAAATCAAATGTCACGTCGGTGTCGTGTGAGGTTTCATAGTGTGTGTGAGTTTATAAGCCTAAAAGTATGCAACACATAATTTCTATATCAAAGACAGTTGTGGAATACATCAATAAAATAGTGGAAAGTGCATTGAAAAGAGAAAAATTAAAAAAACCCATGGTTGCACTTTTTGAAACATAAAAATGAAAACTTTTATAATGAAGTAAACAAGAATGCGTAAAGTATGTTATCACATCATGTGACGAGTGCAGAAGGGCCTTATTTTAGTTTTTTCTTTCTTTTGAGACTGAGAGGCTCACTTGTAGAGCTTACCGTTCAATTATGTAAATGTATCATAGCGCATTCGTTATGTGGACAATTATGTATTCTGTCGCCAATACTTCTTCTCATTGTCATCTCCGATATTTTCCTGGCGTCGTTGCCGAAAGGTGATGATGTGTGCTTTCTTTCTCACCGTTTTGTGGACCTGGCAGGCTCTTTAGACTTGAGGATAAATGCGAAAAAAAACGAAAATTCTGAGCTCAGGCGAAAATCCGCCTAAAGTCATAGCGGTATGGCAGAAAATCGAAGTTGTGGACTCATTCTGCTATCTCGGGTCTATTGTTACTGCTGACGGTGGTTCTAAACTCGACATAAAAAGCAGAACACACAAAGCCAAAGCAGCCTTCGGAATTCAGTCCAGGCTCTGGCGTAGCAATTAAATTACCACGAAAATAAATTGAAGCTTTTCGAGTCAAATGTGAAGTCAGTGCTTCTTTCGATGATGCAATCCTTGATTAACCGACAATATACTCCAAGTTCACTTGCCCAATACCATCTCGAATGAGGAGTTGTATCGAGCGACCGGCCAGACTGACATAGGCACCATTATAGGTAGGCGGAAATGACAATGGATGGCTATACGCTTAGAAAGCAAAATGCCAACAAAATGTCATGTCTGTCACATTCATGAGGAGAGCTACCCGACCAAAAACGACGTGGAGGAGATCCGTCGAGTCCGAAATGACATCGCTTGAACATAACTGTCAAAGCTGGGGGCTATTGGTCCAAATCGAGTAAGATGGAGATCTGGTATAATTGACGCCCTTTGTCCCATTGGAGAACATAGGAAGTGATGGTGATGATATTTTCTTTCGTATGGCCTTAGCCAGCCTGAATTTTTTTTTATATTTCTCCACTCTTTTTGGGAGCTGACCACCTGACTCTATTATGTGCAGTTGTTCTTGCATTTTCCCATGTTGTGTTTCTTGCAGATAGTTCATGAAGTATAAAACGTAACCATCCAGGTGCTCTTTGGTCGACCAAGCACCATTCTCGTCGTAATGGTTGGCTCTCTTAGAGTATAGCCTTTGCAATTCTATTTTCCACTCTTTAAGTAAGTTGATATTGGATCTTCTTATAATTTTTTATTAATAGCTGTTAACCCTATTAGGGCCATTGGTCACCGGGGATCCAAAATTCGTTTTAATAAAAAAAAAACAAAAAAATATTTTTTTATCGCTCATCACTCAAATATAAGTTAGATTTTGCTATGGGGCACTGGTGACCCTAAAGTCTTCAATAGAAACCTTTTAAAAACTTTTTACAGTGAAATGGGTGACCGCGAAGACAAATCAGGACTCGATTTTGCTCTATCGTTTCCAGCATTCTTAAGGTCGATAAAGGGTTAAATGAAGAATTAATACTAAAGGACTTTGTCTCTCTTTAAAAAAATCTTTAATAAAAATGTACTAAAACAGTTCAAAAAAAAATTACCATTAAGGACGGGGTCCTTAATGGGAATTTCTGAAAGTACTGGCATTCATAGGCGCATAACTTATGTTTTTATGAAAAATTTTAACAAAAAATGGGGGTCAGTGAATACGAATCCTTGTTTAATTTTGAGATATTTCCTTTGGTTTACCTACGACCCCTAAAGGGTTAAGTAATGAATGATTTTTGTTCTTTTGAAAACGTGCGAACTTCTCCATGCTGGTTGTTGAGTCTGTTGTTGACATCATCTCGTGTGCTCCACCATATTTGGTCATTGACACCAGTCCAAATATTAGGGGTTTCTCCAATTATCTGACTTTCAATTGTGGTGTGGCCAGCGCAGATATTGTTAGTTGTCATGACTGTGGTTTTTTGATGTTGCTTTAAAAGCCAACGTAGCTTGCTGATTTTGTTTTCCTGCATGCCGCTGAGCTTGAGCGGGAACAAAAATGTATCGCCGGCAAAGTTCAAGTCCGGGTGAGACTCAATGCTTCTTTATTTTTTATTTAAATTTTCTACCTGAGAATCCAAACCGGCGAAGTACTAGCTCCAGTCAAGCATTTAAGCAATTAGTCACCGAAGTGGCTTATTTTATTAGTACTAATTTATCAATCCATGGAGGTTATACCTCTTTTTTTTATGAGCAATAGCGAAGAGAGTTTGCTGACTTTCTTTATATTTCTTATTTTGCTCTACCTCCATTCTTCTTTCCAGTTTCCAGCTTTGATAATTTCCAATTTACTCTCAGAAAAAATAGAAGAAATTTAAACGGTCCTTTTTTTTCTTCGGTTATGTTGAAAAAATGTTAAAAATTTAATTTTTATAGACAGTAAATTCTTATTTCCGTCTTTTTTGTTTTTACTATGCTACAGCGTTTTTACACATTAAAAAGCCCAAAAGGACACTTCAGAAGAAATATGGTAAAATGGCGTACACATACACTCAGAAAAAAAACACAAACAAACAAAATTTAAAAAAAATACCAAAAATTTTTTTGTATTGCTTTTATTTTGCATATAAACAACAAACACAATAGCAGGAAGACAGACAGACATTGGCTTTTGACAGATGATATCATTGCGTGGTGTGTATAGAGTATAGACCGACAGACAGGCGGACAGATATTCCATTTTTATATGTGTGTATGGATCTACGAAATCTATGAATGAATGGGCAGTTTTTGATGTGTTTTTTATATTTGCTGTTGTTGTTATTGTTCAACATAAATTTTAATTAAATATTTAAAAAAAAAGTTAGAGAATTCCCGCTGTTTTTTGAATGCACATAAACACACTTTCAATATAAACACACAAACACACACACTCAGTTCCAGCCCAGCTTGATACTTTGCATGAAAAAATATGCAGAATATTTGTGTGAGTAGATTTGTGTGTATGTGTTTGTGTGAGTGAGTGTGCATGTGTACGTTTAAAGATCCCCTTTTATACTTATTTTGAAGTTTTTAAATGCGTTCTTGACTGATACGAAAATCAGGCGTGTAAATTTAGGGGAGGCAGGGGTAGATATTGGAAATTTTTGATCAAATCTATTTAAATTAGTTCAAAATTTAGCTTTGAAATATAATAAACTTCAGGTTTCCTGCAAACGGAAGTGAATCCGGGCATAATTGTTCCAGACTGCTTTAACTATACTCGTATTTTGAGCTTAAATTTGATCTGAATAATGATTCTAGTCTTTCTCATTTTTTTTCAAATAAAATAGTGTTAAAAAAACCCAGCCCTGGGGCTGCGAGAAATTATATCAGGTCAACTTAAATTAGTTTTCAACTCAGCGCTGAAATATAATAAATTTCTTTCAATTAACCCTTTAGTTTCTAAGCCCGCCTCTAGACGGCCTTTATCAAAGGGATGGAATCGCCACCATAGAAGTTTTCTGTTGCCACATTTTATTATATCGTTTAGAGAAATTCCTAAGCTTTAAAAAAAACGCTCGGGTATGGCAGTCAGAGTCAAAAATTTGGGGAAAACAGGAGAATTAATTATTTTGATTGAATTTGAGGATTTTAGGAAAAAAAATATAAAATATTTCCCGTATCACCAGCCATATAAAAAAGCTAGCTATGATTAGCTGGGAATTTGAATTTTTTATGTAAAATATTTAATAATTAAATTTTTTTTGGATTTTATGATCGGATTTAAGCTTTTTACACCAATATTAATAATTAGTAAATTTTTTAAGTCAATCAAAAATTTGATAACTGGAGGGCTAAAGCTGATTTCAGTACTAAAAAATGGTTCAAGTTAGCTTTAGTTATGAAATCTGATAATAAATAATTCTAGTACTTTTCACTTAGATCGAAATTCTGAAATGGCATAGGCCTTAAATCTAAAGATAAAACTCAGATTTTCTTCACTTCAATCGAAATGATGGGATGGGAAACATTTAGGGTACCTTCAATCAAAAACTGATTTCAGGCATAAAGTTCCGGTAATTTTGAATAACTTAGATCGAAATTCGGGAATTATATAAAACAAATCAGACCTTACGTAAGAAAAATTAGATCAGGTCATCCTTAATTAGTCCTGAACTTCACACTGAACTATGAAAAACATTTTGATTCCTTCCATCTGTGCTGAATTTAGCCATTAAACTAAAAAATGTTTCTAAGCCATTGTATTTAATTCAGTTATAAGGTCTGAAATTAGAATATGGTTCGAACCTTAATTACTTATATCCTAAAATCTGGAGAAAAAATTCTAGTCTTCCTCTCTTAGATTGAAATTCTGGAATGGAATATTAGTAAATAAATTTTGTTAAAAAAAATTGTTCATGCCTACTTCAGTTATACCTGAAAATAGGTCTGAAATCTGGGAGAATAACAGTCTTTGGCACTTCGATCGAAATTTAGTGATGGTTTGTATTAACAAATAAGGTCTAAAGTGAGAAAAATTATATCAAATCTAACTAAATTAGTTCTGAATTCAGACTTGAAATATAAAAACTTTTGGGCTTCCTTCTACAATTAAATTAGACACTGGATCTGGTCTACTTTAGTTAGAAAGAGAAAAATTCATTACCAGTCCCGGTAAATTGTTCTCAGGTAGGGGCATAGCGATTCGATACTTTCCAACAACTGAGCAAAAGTAGAAGAGGTTATTATGAAAGTTCACACTCAAGTAAATTATGATCTCAAAGTTTTTATACAGTAATAAAATAAAATTTGGAATAAAATTTCTGATCTTCCTCAGCTCGATCGAAATTCTGTTAAAAGTGAGAAAAATTTGAATTATGAGTACGGCGCTGAAATTTAGTCAGAACTAAATTCAGTCCTGAAATTAGAAAATGGTTCAAGTCTACTTTAGTTAGTGAGAGAAAAATTCATTATCAACGACTGAACAAAAGTTGAAGGAGCTCTTAGATCATTATGAAACTTCACAGTTAAGTATATGATGGGTCGCTGATTTCAAACATGACAGCAGTTTTCATTTAACCTTTAGAAAAACTTTCAATCAATCAATCAAAAGTGCACACTTTAAGATTAGGCTGGGTTGTTTGTCCTCTATTTAGGATTTAGTTAAGAAAATTAGATCCCTAGTTTTCCCTAAAAGGAGAAATTTATAATATTAGCATATTTCCGATCAGCTAAATGGCTGAAATAGATTCGGCCTAACAATCCTATTCTTTTTCAGGCAAATGCTCAATAAAAATCGGTAGGTTTCTTCAATTTTCTCATTGAGATAGCTCCTGCAAAAAAAAAAGGTTATTGGATAGCTTTAATCTGGTGATATATCTCCCGGTAAGGCAATGCCGACTAAGGCGTATAAATATTTCCGAATTCAAAAAACATATCAAATATCCCCAATTTCTCCTATATTCACTTTTACTCATACATACATACATATGTTTATACTTGTATGCGCAAAATATTTTATATATTTATTTATTTTTTACTTTGTTACTTTGTCTGCTGCCACACGCGTAAGCGGTTGTAACTTGAGCGTTTCATGCGTTTTACGCTTTTGGGGATGGTGTTTATTTTTTTTCTTTTGCTACTGTTGTTGTTTACATTACAATTAAGGTTATGGTTGACATCGGCTAGAGCTATATATATATATATAAATATTGGTGTTTATATGTACATATATAGAATAAAAAACAATAACAACCCTTCGCTTAGATATAAAAGTCAAAATCAGTAAAATTGCAAGTGATATGCAGACAGTAACCAATTGTCATTTATCTTATATACTTACTTTTGTTCTTCTACATAAACATTTCTGGGTATATTGTATATTTGTATTGCGACCGGTACGCAATGCGTGGAAGGGAGCGCTTTTTACCTTCGCTCTATAGAGTTGACACTATGTTACTGAGTCAAGAAAGTCAGCCTTAGTTCGGACTAAATGCACCTGACAGAAAACTATAAATTCCTTAAAAAAGTAAGAGATTTTCTTTTCATATTGAAAGGATCTCACCAATCTCCACTTATAATAGACCAAGAAGTCATTCCCAATACCTCCGTTAACAATTATTTAAAATAAGTGACCTCTAAATTCAAATTAAATATAGCGTAAATTGATGCTTAAGAGCAAACAGATCGCCAGAAAAGAAAAAATGTTTAAAAAAGAGCATTCCAAATTGACACTCAAATTCATTTTATGGCAAAACTTTCAGTCCTAAAATCCTTTGGGTCACGTGTCCACGAGAACTAGGGTTTAGATCCGAGCACTGCCACAATACCCCCATTTTTTATTCACCCATACCATAAGGTTAAATTGAATATTAAAAAGAAGACTATTCAGATAGTCAGATGGTCAATTGTATGCCACGTATATTAATAAGCTTACCTTAGAGAATTCATCAGTCACATTATACATACAAATATAAATCTGACTACTGCAACTTACCTGTAAGAAAATAATGAAAATATGCAATTAAAAAAAAGAATGAATTTGTTTATATCGAATCGAAAGCCTTAAATAATATAAGAGATAATTAGATCTTAAACCAATATAAAATAGAAAGCTAAAATCCAGACCAATAACACTACTCTACAAGGTTTTCCACAACGAATGGCGATAGCATGTTCTATAGTAAAATTTTCCGCAAAATCCGAATATCCTAATGATTTTTTTCGTTTGTTTCATAGTAATATACGGTCGCTGATGAAAGCTACGTACTCAGATTTTCTCCATCACATCTAGTCCTCCCACAATATGGACCTGAAGTCGGAAATATGGGATCTTCAGGGGCTATTAAGAAATTTCTTTATTTCAACAGATACGAATTTGATGTTTGAAGGAATGTTGTTGAGCACAAAGAGATAAACAATTTTTGCACACTTTTCCTCTACCTCTTACCCTTCCTTGAAAATGCTCCCGTGGTTCAATCCCATGTGGGGCCAACAAAATTTTTTTTTTAATATTTTATTTTTTTTTTAATTTTGTTGACTCTACATAGGAGCCTAATGTAATTACAACAACAAACGATTCCATTATTTACTTACGTAGTGTGAGTGGCTTGGCCGTAATGCAAAAAAATGTGGTTTTTGCATTATTCTGGAAAAAGTGTACCTCGTAGGCTATTCTAATGTTCTGGCACCCCCAATAATTTTTAACAAGAAATATTTTCCCCAAAGATAGTATAATAGTTTTCTCAAAAGTTTTTTTTATCGGTCATTAATCGAAAAAGGGGGCTTAAAACCCCATTTTCAAGAGGAAGGGTAGAGGGTGGAGGAAAAGTGTGTATGCAAAAATTATTTATCTCTTTGAGCTTAATAACATTTTTTCAAACATCAAATTCGTATCTGTTGGAATAAAGAAAATTCTTAATAGCCCCTGAAGATCCCATATTTCCGACTTCAGGTCCATATTGAGGAAGAACTAGATGTGATGGAGAAAATCTGAGTACACACTTTTCATCAGCGACCGTAAATTACTAAAAACCAAAAGCTGAAATTTTGTTGCACGGTATTTTTTTATTTGATTAGAATAAAAATGTTTTAAAAGAAAAAAATGGTTTTTGCATTGATGTTAATAAAATGCTATAGTTTCATAAATTATGACTTTTGCATGCACATATGTATGCTTAAAATATTTGTAATGAAATGTTCTATAAGATAAGTGGGCTAACTTTTTATTACCCATATAATAGTTTTGAGATATAGGGCTTCAAAGTTAAAATTTATTTGAAAAATAACAAAAGAATTGAATTTTTTGTACCTCTTTTTGATCATAACAGCAATATTACAGTTATTATTGGCAAGTATTATATCTTAAAATTTTTTTGCTTTGCTCTTATCTAAAATATGTAAATATCTAAAATTTATTGGCTGAAAATTAAAGTTTTTACAAGCATTTATGTGAAGTATGTGCTCTCAATAGTGCACTTTTTTGAATTTTGCCATTTACATGGAAAATCGGGGCCAATCGAAAAAAATCATTAGGAAATTCGGATTTTTCGGAAAATTTTACTATAGAAAATGTTATCGCCATTCGTTGTGGTGAAAGTTTTCGTAAATTTGTAGAGTAGTATAAGATAAAAAAATGTAACCAAAATCAGACATGAAAACAAGCCAAAAATCAGATGTCAAACCAGGCCAAAAATCAGAAAAAAATAATAGACAAAACCCCATACCAAAAACCAATTTTGAACCCATATCAAAAATCAAAGCTCAATCCAACTTTGAAATCAGATGAAAATTCAGAAAAAAAAATCAGATCAGGACAAAAACCAATTGAAGAATAGAACTAAATTTGAAAAAAGACAGATAACAAATGAGATAAAAAATCTGACCAGAAACCAAAATTCAGTCCTAAACCCAAACCAAAGTTCAAACAAAAATCATATCGAAATTCTGATCCATAAATTCGAACTAAAATCAGACCACAAACTTAACCAAAATCAGACGTGAGACCGAACCCAATATCAAAAACCAGTCCCAAATCCATATCAAAGTCCAAGCTGAAAAGTAGACTAGAATTCAGAGCGAAATTCAGACCAGGAACCATAAACCAATGCTCTAACCAGAAACCAGTCGAAAAATAGAACTAAATTTGAATAAAAAGACAGACCATTAATGAAATAAGTAAAAATCCGACCAGAGACCAAAATTCAGTCCTAAACCCAAACCAAAATTCAAACCAGAAAGCATACTAAATTTCAGATAAAAAATCATAAAGAAGTTCGAATCGTTGAATAAACCAGTCACCAAAAATCAGTTCTAAAATTAGACCAGAAACTAGTCAAAAATTTAAACTAAAATCAAACTAAAAATTTAACCAAAATCAGATGTGAAACCTGGCCAAAAATTAGATAAAAAACTAGACCCCATACAAAAACCAGTCCCAAATCCATATCAAAAATTAAATTAAAATCCATATTGAAAATCGGACATAAATTCAGAACAAAAATTAGGAACTAAAGCAAAACACGAGTCGAAAAATAGAATTAAATTCAAATAAAAAATCAGACCAAAAAACGGACCAAAGTTCAGACAATAAATCATATCGAATTTCTGATCGATAAATAGATCAGTCAGTCATTAAAACTTAGTTCTAAACTCAGACCAGAGACCAGTTCGAAATTTGAAATAATATTAGACTAAAAATCTGACAAAAATTAGAATTAAAACAGGCTAAAAATTAAGTAAAAAACGTGGCCAAAAACCAAACGAAAATCCATACCAAAAATCAGACAAGCAACCCAGACTGAAAACCCGACCAAAAACCGGATCAAAAATCAGACTAGAACACAAACTCAGACTAACAGGCCAAAACAGTCGAAAAATAGAGCGAAATTAGATCAAAATTGGGATAAAAACCCATACATGAAATCAGGCTAGAAACCAAAATTCAGTTCTAAATTAAGACAAAAAATCAGACGAGAAAATCAGACTAAAATTTAAACCAAAAATCAATTCGAAAACTAGACCAAGAACAAAAAATCAGTTCTAAACTCAGACCAAAAATACCAAACACAAAATTGAACTAATTCATACCAACTAAAAATTTATTGACATTTATTAATTTACTCGAAATACCAGAAATCATTTCCGGAACTTACTAAAATGTGTATAATTACTACTTAAAGTAAAAAAAAATTTTAAATGGCAGACAAATTTTTGAAAATTTTGAAGTAACTAAAGTGCTATCAATTTCCTTTCATGTATTTTTCATTCGTATGAAGCGAAGAACTTTTGAACTTTCTATGCAAAGCTTAGACTATACATTTTGGGAAAAAATAAAAACAAACTTTGAAATCGGAAAGAGAAAAACTTTTCCTCTTCATAATTTTTGCAATAAGGAAATGTAAAAAAAAAATACTTCTACCAACAGGTTCGTCTACCTTGAACCTCTTCACAAAAGATATGAATAAAAATAAATAATAATTTCTGCTGTTAAAATCCAATTTAAGATTTTTTTCTAAATAGCACAAAAAAATTATGATAATAATAACGAAATTCAGACCACTCGAAAGTTTTTGCCTCGTTAAAATTTGTTTACCTTACATCAAGATGCTTGTGCTCTTCAGCGCGTTTACAAAACTTTTTAGCATGAATTCTTTAAACCCATCATCTCATCATAATTAAAAATATGTTGGTATGATATATCATAATGATTTCATATCACATCCTTTTTTGCATTGCATCACTGCTTTTTACATTTAAATGTATCCATCCGTATGTATACGGGGAAACGCGCCGTCAACTTGATTAAAAACCAAATCAAAATATTCATTTCAATATGTCGAAAAAGGAAAAATAAGAGAAGTTTGTGCATACAAATCAAGGGCGTATTTAAGGGGGAGGCGGATTTGGAGTTACAACCACCTATCCCTTCCTCAATGCTGTGAGTCAATAGAAAAATGTATAAATTAAAAACAGTGGTTACGAGAATTCTGGTTTTATATTAAAATTTTTTGCCAACCCCCGCTTTGGGTTAGAAAACCCGTTTTGTTTTAGTCCTAGGTACGACCCTGATACATATGCACACTGTGTACATGTACAACTGTTAACATTTCACCCCTACCCTTATGTAAATATTGACATATGGTCGTTCGATATTGATTTAAATCAAAATGAATTTTGAATGTAAATTGTTTTACATCGAATATGTGTATGGAATTCAGATTGTTTGATTGTTTGGAATAACCACACATTGGAATAGCAAAACAGAATGAAGAAAAAAAAAAAACAATTAATGAATATTTGAATTGACATAGAAATGGTACAGTGTAAAGGAAAGTGAAGAGTAGGTATGGATAAAGAAACTGAAATTATAAATGCAATCGTTTTAAGTAAATATGTGATGTAATGGAACAAATTTGTTAACGTTTTTAAATCAGCATCTGAAAACATAGATCTGCATACATATGTACATCTATGTAGGTACATATTTATAGTTGTGATGTTTGGGAGACAACTTTCTTGTTCACTAGTGTAATGGTTTTTTAATAGATTACAATTTGTAAAAGCAAAGAAAAAACTTCCCAACTTCTTTCGAAATTGAATTCAAATTAAAAAAAACTGAGACACGAATCAAACCAATTGAATTCAGTTAGACGCAAATTAAATTAAAATCAAATAAGTTGAGTTCAGATGGAAGCAAATTGAATTCGGATCAAAAATACTGAATTCAGGTAGAGACAAAATAAATTTAGATAAATTCAAATTAAATTCAGAATGAGATGAATTGAATTCCGATCAGACAAATTGAATTCAGACAGAGGCAAATTGAGTTCAGAACAAAAAGACTGAATCCAGGTAGAATTTGTTTCTACTAGAGACAAACTGAATTCAGATAGAGACAAAATGAATTAAGATAAATACAAGTTAAATTCAGAATGAGGTAAATTGAATTCCGATCAAACAAAATCAATTCAGATGGAGGTAAATTGAATTCAGATAGAGGCAACTTGAATTTAGATAAATAAAAATTAAATTCTGAAAGAGGTGAATTCAATTCCGATCAAACAAATTGAATTCAGATAATGGCAAATTTAATTTTGATCGACAAAACTGAATTTAGATAAATACAAATTAAGTTCCGAATGAGGTGAATTAAATTCCGATCAAACAAATTGAATTAAAAAGTAGGCAAATTGAATTCATAAAGAAGCAATTTGAATTTGGATCGAAAAAACTGAATTCAGGTAGATACAAAATGAATTTAAATAAATAAGAATTAAAATTCTGAAAGAGTTAAATTGAATTTCGATCAAACAAATTGAATTTGGATGGAGGAAAATTGAACTCAGATGGAAGCAAATTGAATTCGGATCGAAAACACTGAATTTAGGGAGAAGCAAAATAAATTTAGATAAAGACAATTAAAATTCAGATAGAGGTAAACTGAATTCCGATTAAACAAATTAAATTCGGATGGAGGCAAAATGAATTTAGATACAAACAAATTGAATTCGAAAACTTAATTCAAGTAGAAATAAAATTAATTTAAATAAATACAAATTAAATTCAAAAAGAGGTAAATTGAATTCCTATCAAACAAATTGAATTTAGATAGAGGCAAATGGAATTCGGAATGAAAAAAATGAGTTCAGATAGTGACAAATTAAATTCAGATAGAGTTAAACTCAGAGGCAAAATGAATTCAGATAGAAACAAATTGAACTCAGATTGGAGAAAAATGAATTTAGTTAAAGATAAATTGAATTCGGATAGAGGCAAATTAAATTCGAATCAAGCAAATTGAATTCAGATAGAGGTAAACTTAATTCAGATAACTACAAATTGAATTCGGATCAACCAAATTGAAATCAGATAAACGCAAATTAAATTTAGATGAAAACAAATTTAATTCAGGTAAAAAGAAATAGAATTCAGTTAAAATAAGCTGAACTCAAATTAAAAAAAATTGAAGTCAGGTAGAAACGGCAGGGAAGTAAAAAAAAAACAGATTGATATGAAAAGAAATCAGTTCTATAACAAAAAATCGCACTCGCTGAAGAAGTCTCATAGAGACCCTTTGGTCGCCAAAGCTGAAAAAAATTTAAATAAAATATAAGTTTAATCCTTAAATACCCGCTGGTCATTGCAATGACCAACCACTCCGCTAATTATAAACAATTGATTTTACTGACAAATGTTTTCTTTAATCTATACTTATTTGATGACCAAAATGAAGTCTCCTTTCCTCTAGTAAATTTTATGCTTCAATTTTCCTCTGAACACGTCATATATAGTATCTCGCACTCAATTCTATCTGGCAGTCGAAACTGTTCCGCGCTCTACATTGTTCTGCAGTCGATAGATACAGTGCTATACTCCATATTGCCTAAACTCGATAATGCCCTGCAATTGATACTATTTTACATTAGATACTGCCTGGCATTTGGTACTGTCCTGTAATCAATCCTGTCCTGTACTCGATTCTGCCTTGAACTATGTTCTATCACTTACTCGATTCTACATGGCTGTAAACTGTCTCGTACTCGATACTTTGACCTAGAATCGATAGGTACTGTCCTATACTTGATACTGTTTGAACGTCTTGGATTTGTCCTGCAATTGATATTTGTACTGGACACTGTTCTGCAATCGATTCTATCCTGTACTCGGAACTGCTCTGCTATCTGTTGGGTACGCAAGGTCGGCTGGGCGTAGGCCCTCAATGCGCTTTTGTACTTGTTGTAGTACTAATAAGTGATAAATTCAGGTATTCATGTGATATTTCTAAACATAGGGAGTGAAGAGAATAAAACGATCTCCCCTTCCCGATAAATATCTACTTTAATTGAAACATTTTGAAGGATAAAAAACTTTTGAAAACTATCATAATTTCTCTCTGGATTCTCATGAGGTAGTACTTGTCGAGAGTACGCAAATCATCAACCTCTCGTGAATAGAATTTGCAACTTGATAAATTTGTACATATGTAGAATCATGTTCTTCTACTCTGTTTGTATTATTTTCACTTTCTTGATTTCTTAATACAAAAACTTATAAGAAAACAATGACACATTGATAAATTACATTATTTCATTCTTTGCTGGCTTATATTAAATATTCACCCTTTTAGAATAAGCCAGATGTAAGAAGAATTGTAAGCACACCTCATGTTGCATTAAAACTAAGAAAAAAAAACTTGAAATTCCTTTCGGTACATGCACAACTCATGATAATCGTTGAACATATTTTTGGATACTGATATTCACAAATTCACGCTTTGAATTTCAAAGTGTTTTTCATTTATAAACCTATATTTTTCATACATGCACGTTGAACTTAAATTCACAATGCTTTACAAGTACGTACACTACAATGTACATTTCTCTCAAGGGACAACATGCTTACCACTTGCTTGTTTCTTTTCAACTTTACACTCCAACCACCATCAACACTACAATTTTTGTACATGTGTAACATAAAACTAACAATTTGTTTTCAATGATTTCAAGGAAAAGGGGGAAGATGGAGATATGCATACATATGAGAGGCTGAGACGAAAAGTGGTAAAGCTTCTACGTTGAGAAAAAAATGGAATAATTTTGCTTAAGAGCAAAAGCGAAACGAAATATGTTCAGAGCAAAAATGAAACGAAACATGTTCAGAGCAAAAACGGAATAAATCACTATGCTGTTTTTGATCTAAAAGAATTGTTATACCATTTTTGCTCTTACTTTTAAGTCGTTTGATTTTCACTCTAAACTCTTGCACTCAGATACTAAATTATTTCACTTCAGCTCTAATATAAACTTTAGCCCGCTTTTCCTCTTGGCCTGTCATATGTAGCTGGTAATATAAAAACTTATATGGATATAAATTTAATCAATCTCGCGGATTCCGTATTTGTACTAGAATTCACAAAGAAAGAAACGAGCACTTAAGTCCAAAAGCTCATTGCACTTCATTTTGAAGAAGGGTACCCTCAACTATCTTGGCTTGGAAAAATAGATTTTTATTGTGTCTTATTCGAAAGTATTTCAAAGAGAAACTCCAAGGGTTTTCAAAGATATAGACCAAAATAGCTCCGACCAAAATAGACGACCTCGATAGCCTAGTGGATAGTGCACTAGACTTTCACCTGGGAGGTTCGGGTTCGATTCCCGTCTTCGTCTGGTGGTAATTTTCATTACTTTCTTATATTCACTATCAATATGAAGTGTATGAGAATTATAAGATAGTGTACAAGTACACACATTGGTTGGTAATGGCAAAACCACCAAGCCGATAAAAAATTGCCACACCGCCGTTCAGAATCGGCGTTAAACTGTAGGTCCAACTATGTGGTATCACAATGGGCCGTTCAGGCCTAAGTGTGTCTCTCGACAGCCACTCCAACCTAACCAACCTAACCTAGCTCCGAAAGTTTTAAGCCCGTTTTTCTCAAAATAAGGTTTTTGCCATTACAATTGGCACAGTAGGCCCTAGATGGTCATAGTGATCTGTGAACTTAATGCCCACCTCCTCAATAATCTTAACTAAAAAAAAATTTAATGGATCGGTCCGCAATTTATATATGTTCTTCTTCACAATTGACAACCTGGGGCCAGGGCTAGAAAAAATAAGTTTGGTTGATTCTTTCCTCAATTTGTAACGTTGTTTTTACGAAAAAAAACATATTTTTGAGAAAACTTATTTTTGCGGTCTACCATTTTGCGAAATGTTAGTCAAACAAAATAATCGTAGTGTGTCCTGGGACCACAGTCATAATTTTTCTAACGGTACTTTTTTTCTTCAGACATTCCATTGACCCGCAATCGTGCACGCCAGTCAATAAAGATTTTCAAAACGTTTTTCATGAAGCTGCAAAAATTTAATTATTTGAATTATTGAACAATATATTCTTGTCTCTAATATATGTCAAAAAAAAGTCACGGAGTCGGTCTTATAAAAATTACTAAAATTTTTAAGCCGAGAAAATCCCGAGTCCCCTTAAGGAAGTAGATTTCAAATTCATCCACAGACTTAAATCTGCCAGAAATTTTTGCAAAATTTACTTACTAAATAAAAAGATCAAAGTAAAAACCTAGATAGATCAAGTCCAAATTTTATTTAAACAATATATACTTGTCTAGGAACTGATGGTTTACTAATATTCAGGGGATTGATCCGAGAGAAAACAGAGTACTGCATTGTATTTAGTCCTATTCTTATTTGTAGTGTTTCTGCTTTTTTCTTCATTTTTTTTTTTTTTTGTTATAAAAATAACTCAAATTTAATTAAATTATTTGCTTTCGTTTTCTATTTTTCTCCTTACTTTTTTCCAAAGTCTAATTCTTATGCTGACTTCTGACATTTTTCATTTAACGATTTTTAGCTTATTATTCAAACGCTTTCATTCAATGCTTTTGTAAGAAGAAAAGTAAATGCAGAAAATAAAATAAAAACTACAAATTCCAATTGTACTTTTCATTTATTCACTGGCTGGCTGTTTGTTCGCCATTTGTCAATATGTCGGCGACTCGGTAATCTGGAATCCGTATTCGTGTCGGTGCGAAAATTTGTTTGCCTTTTTTTTCGTTAACAAATCACTTACATTAAAGCCGTCTAAAAAGATTATTTTTCTAAGTATGTCAAAAAATAAGCACAAGCATTGAAATATAGCATTAGATGTAGAGTTGAACAAATTTATTAATACACAATCTGAAATACTTATATATTCGTATTTCGAATTGAGTTGATCTCTAAAACTAGCACAAGTCATTAAAATAAGTATTTCTATAAGTCGAAGGCATTGCGTTAGATAGAAATTAGACAATTCTGATATTTATTATTACGAAAATTTTTATATTTATATCTGACCGTCCAAGTAAAAATATTTGAAGTTGACTTAGATATTGCGGGATCGGCGGCTCTTGTTGTTTCGAGCATGTCTATTCAATGAACGTGCATTCGTTGGCATAATCAGATTTTTAGGGTATCGAAAGTTGCAGCCAAGTGCTTCGGTTTCTAAAAAATACTTCACTCCGATTGATATCAGCATGATCTACTATACATAACGCTCGTATCTTTTATCGGACAAAAAACTGTATATTTCTACCAAAAATTTTTAAAAAACTGTAAATCGACTGTAAATTGCTATGAGGTATTTAAAGAAATCAACGCATGCATATTTCAAGTTACATCTGGAGATAAGAATCGCTTTCAATGTTTCCACTTCTTTCAAAAGTATATTCGCAACGAGTTGCCAGACGTTTTGCATTGCGATTGATAAATTTGAATTTCCAAGCTTTCAAAAATTTTATATTTTTTTCTTAGTATAAACGCGGTATTTAGGTAAAAAATGCGGTATGCGGTTTTGGAGTTGAAAAAACTGTATACTACCGCGAAAAACTGTATAGATACGAGCGTTAACTATACACCATTTAGAGTGATATATTTGGAGTGATAGAGATAACTGTTAAACCAGATGTCAGACTTTGTTGAGTATGCTTTTGCAAATTGCAAAGTCGAAATGCTTTAAAATCGTGGAATTTTATTTCCAAAAATCACGGTCTGTGCGTGAAACTCACAGAGCATTGCGCTTAACTAACGATGCTCATTTTCGTCCATCTGCTGAACTATGGATCGAATCATGTCTTCGTAGACTCTTTTGGATACACAACTGTACACGGACGTCAGTGTAACCAAATACCCAAATCTGTCGATTCAGCGTCTCGCGCAAGAAATGAATCTTTGAGCCTTCACTAAGTCGAAAAGTTTGAAAGTTTGCGAAAAGACATTGGTCTTATAAGATTTAATCAGTCCATAAACTCGGGCTAAATGACCATCTAAAACATCGTGGATTTACAAAATTGGGCTCTCAATCGCCTCGAAGCCTTGCCCTCTGTTTTACTTCAAAATCATCTTCAGCGATGAGAAGTAGCTTTGGCTGGGTTCGTAAATAAATAAAATTGCCGTATTTAGAGTTATGAAAATCCGCAAGAGATATTAGACACTCTATTGCAATCGCAAAAACGTGAGGATTTGGTGCAGTTTACACGTCGTAGGTATTATCTGACGTTCTTCTTCAAAGATGTCGCCGGAGCCAACATTACGGTCAATGGGACGCACTGTCGTGCTATGTTGGAAAGTAAGTTTTTGCCTAATATCACGACCCATGATCTGGAAAACCATTGGTTTCAACAGGATAGCGCTATGTGGTACTATCTCAAACAATCGACATATTGAAGGGAATGTTCGATGGGCACATTTTGTCGAAAAATGGAAACGTCGTTTGGCCCTCGGGTTCTAGTGACGTAACACCGCTGGATTATTTTCTATAGGGCCACATAAAGGCACCTGCCTATGCTGATAAGCCAGCAACAATTAAGCAGCTAGAGCACAACATTACATGCGTCATTTACGAAATAGAGCCCAATGTTCTTGAGCGAGTAGTGAAAAGCTGGACTCATCTGTTGGGTTTGTAAGCTCCGGAAAGCGAGAGAGCAAATTTTGATATATGTATGTATATCCAAGCTCACAACTATTCTTATTTATGCATTAGCCTTGAACACGTCAACTCGTTCTTTGAATGAGAACTCTCTTTAGCCACCCATTAACTGCTGCCATTTTAAGTAAGTTCACCAGCATGTCATAGTAGATCATAGAGCTTGAACTAATCCGAACAAACGATAAAGTTTTATGTAGGGTGGGTGAAATTCTTTAAGCACCATAAATGTTGATGAGTGACAAAAAGTATGTAGTATTTGTCTGTTTTTAATGAGTTTTGTTGAAAATGAATAGGCGATTCATTGAAGGTTCTGGTAACCAGATTCTCTAAGTGTCTGACAGAAGTTTTTCAGACTTTGTTATTTGAACAAGTAAGACTATCGGAAAGACAATTGCGAAGCTAAGCACCGAATCTGCTGTTACTGTGGCGAAATTCAGTACTACTTATTCGATGTTGAGTCAATGCGGTTTCTAAAACCCCTGAAACGAAATGGCAAAATTAATTGCATTAACCTTCTGCTCAGACAAATTTACCACCTGTTTCCACCAAAAACCATATCTGGAAAGTTCTATGGAAGATGAATAGGACACTAGATTATTTTGTTCTTGGTTCCGGGCGCCATATTGCTTTAGTAACCGAACGGAAAGTTTTCCGAATGAATTAAGCACGCTAGACTAATGACAATTGCGAGGTTAAGCTCGAAATTTACTGCGATAGTAGCAGTGTTCAGTGGTGTTGGTTGCTTAGTTAGTGCGGTTACGGGAACTAAAACAACTCCTACAAAGAAAACACTGGCCCTAAAACTTTTAAACGGATAAATTGAAAGCGGAAATTTGCTATTGTAGCTTAGAAAACCTCGAGAGTTTGGCGAGAAATTCATTATCGCCAGGTTCTGTCGCGTATGAGTTAATATCATCTGGACACGAAAAATGTCACCTCAAGAAAGACGACCACGCTTCTCGCGAATGAGAAATCTGAGTTTCTCGCACCCCGTTATCGATACTATTTAGCAATTGCTTGATGCGTTTTCGTTACGCACTGATAAATTTCGCTCACTTGAGAAAGAAGCACTCGCTCGAACTTATAAAGAATGGCAAAACATTTCGACTTCTCAGATTTCAAATTTAATTCATATTTGGCTTTGATGAAATGAAAGATCGAAGGAAAATATAAACCTTCTTTTCGTCACCGCTTCATATAATGATTTGATTTGGGCTGGGGTAACTGTGGACTACCAAACCCCTTTGATACTTTAGAATCTAGGGTAAAGGTAAATGCCAATGTATATTGGGAATTTGGCTTGAAAGAACTCTTAAAGCCAGTGACTGTTAATCATTTCAATGGCAGACCATTTGCATTCCAATTAGACTCAGGTCTGTCTCAGAAAGTACGTTAGAATCAAATACTTAAGTTTAAAAGATTGTTCTGCTATATTTTTCGATAACAATGGCTTCGAACACACTAGATGCCAATTTTGTAAGCTTTTCCACTTAGAACATTTTAAACTCTAAGGTCCAGACTAAAAAATATGAAATTATGAATATTCTAAAGAAATCATCATCGAGAATAACGGCAAATGTAACTCGTTCATCGAGAGATTCAATGCCATAATCAAAGCCCAAGGAGGATATATTGAAAACATGAACTGACTTTATAAAATTCACTTCACCCTCCAATTACCTCACCTAGTATACAGCAATACGCTCCTTTCAAACCCATTTTCCCCTGCTTTTTTTAATTTTTGTCCTAGTACAAATTTTATTCTCTGTTCACTTGTCATTTCAAATGTCATCTTAAACGATTGTTATCATTTGACTATACGAAGAAATAAAGAAATAGGAAATAGGAAAAACTTTTAAGGTAAGTACAATTGAAAAAGTTATATGGAAATACTGTAACTTTCTCATGTCTGCAAATGTTCAATTTTCTCAAAGGTCTCACAACAATCTCAAAACATTCATTATTCATATAATCTAATGCCAAACACTCGCCCCGTTTTGTTATTGTCTCCCTGTTCAATTTTTCATATTTAAAAGTTAATACTGTTTAAATTTTTTGTAATATTGTCCTCGTCCCTTCTATCATCAACCGAGTCGCCCCCACCACCTTCGTTCACATTCAACTTAAATATATTTTTTGTGAGACGAATCTTTTTTTACGCATCTCATTTTTGAACCTTTTTAATAATAAATGTGAGATTAAATAATTCGATGTACTCGACCGACGAGTGCATAAAGAAGAAGAAAACAAAAATGAAATACAAAAAATAAAATGAAAGTAATGAACATTTTTTTCTTGTATGAAATTATGTTTAAAAAATGACAGAAAATAAGCTTTGAATTGATGTAAGGCAATTTATTTAAATTATATAGTATACCCGCTTCTTCTACTTCGCCTTAGCTTTACAAAATAATGAACGTGTTCTCATCTTTCTGAGCACCACTATAGTCAGCAAGCGGGAGAGGAGATACCGTCGTATTACTTACATATCAAATCATATCATTCTCTTTACATTTGCTCTCTAATTTAGTTACAATTGTGTGAATATTTATTATAGGTAATAAAAAAAAAAGTTAGTAGGTATTATTATATTTCATATAGGAGAAAATTAAATTATAAAAATAAAGAAAAAATTTGGGATTAAGTATAAATTAAGCCAAAAATTAGGTGTCTGGGGGCGTGGAATACAATATGCTTAAAGTTTGATACAGTCTCACAAGTGGGTGGATTTCTTTTCGATTATTGCGCTCATCCGTCTCATGTCGACACACAGCCTTCTCGTCGCTCTCCCTGGATATTGATCTGCAACCCGTCAGAAAGTGAACTAATCTCCAATTAACGGTATCTTGGGTTGCTCTAAAAGAGCTTACAGTGATATCTACTACAGCTGTCTTAACCTGAGACCAGAATTTGATGTTGGATTTGTGGTTGGTAAGAGACTGTCTCATTTAGAATCGTGGTCGTACTAAGTGAATTTAATGCGAGAATGGCCAAGAACAATTTCATTGAACCGATTGTTGAAAAACTCAGTCTATACGGCAAAACCACCCAGTACGGCATGAGACTGATCGACTTTGCCGCAACAAGGAACATGACAGTTAGTAACATCAGATTCCAACTTCTCCAAATTCATAAGGTCATTTGACTGCCCCTGATGGAAGGAGACCACATTGCCAGTGTAGTGAACGTGGCACAAGCATCAAGGTCCGCACACTCCTCTGTGCAGCGAAACTCATACGGATATCTGCACGGAAAATGATGGATGTCGAAAAGCTGTAAGCACAACAGACAGCCGAAGTTTTTAGCGACAGCAAAAAAAACACAAAATGCCCCTAAAATTAAAGATATATGCGCCCAATAGACACACATTTTCCGTGCCAGGCGTTCGACTGCCGAGAAGGTTCTATGCTGCCACCGTCGACGGAGAAATCTGTGATACGACCAAAAATTTCACGATGCTACTGAAGAAAAAAACGCAGTATACAAAGCTTATCTGCAGTCAGTTGCAAAATGAGCTGCGAAGAAGCTATACAGAAAGTTGAGGAGAGAAAAGAGACTTTTCAGGCACAAGCAATGAATGAGATTCAAAAATGCTTCAAAAAAATATGATGACTGACTAACGGTTTGAAGACCGGGGTATCCTCTTCAAGAACGAAGAAAGAAATTCGATGACAGATAGCCAGGGTATTATAATGTTATGAAGGGAGCACTATGGAATGGCGATGACGACAATATTCCCGAAACTCACTGGCATCTAATCACTGACAACTTTAATAAGGTCTTAACAGAAATCGGTCAACTGACCTGTTTAAGGCCAAAGTTAATAAGCTTACAAAATTAAAGCAAGCTCAGTAATTGGAAGCTGAGTATACTCTTCTTATTGTAAAACAAATCAACCCAACTATTGGCGCCAATTACCGAGTTTCAAATGCCATGCAATCAATAGCATTGTTTTCACTGGCTACAATCTGAGGTTGAAGACCTTTCAACAGTCTACATCATCTTCCTTAAGAGAGCTGTATTCTGTGTGGTTAAGCTAGGCTGCCTTGAAAGCTGTTGGATTTACTGTCATAAAATCAAAGATAGTGGAAGATTGTCGTAACGTTTTAAGCAGCATAAGACACTGTAGGGTAAGTTTAAGTTGTGTTCCCGGGCATAGCAATGTTGAAGGGAACGACATGGTGAACGAACTTGCCAGAGTAGGGTCATCAATGCCTGCCAGTAACGCAGTCAACACGCTACTTCCACCATTTTGTATTACAGCAGGGACAATAGGACAGGGGTTAACTGAATCCACAAACAGAGCTTGGTCGGCCAAGGGTGATTGCAGGATTGCACGTACTCTATGGCCCCGGCTCAACATTAAAAGGACTAAAAGTATTTTGCGACTCAACAAACATGGTCACTGCGCTGTGGGCGTAATGTTATGCAAATGGCGGCTATCGACCAACGATATATGCAGAGGCTGTAGAGACGAGGACGCTGTGGAATCGGTCGAGCATCTGTTATGCCATTGTCCATAATTTCAGAAAAGACGATTCCGAACTCTCGGGGCAAGGCTCTTTGACGGACTAGCCGAAAAAGCTGATGCACAGCTATTAGATCTACATAACTTTCTTTCTAGTCAATGCTGAGTGGTTTTCAATGGATCCAGTCTGGATCTGCAGGGAACCGGACAAATAGGAAAGATCACCCAAAATAAGTAGGGCGTCCGAGTGGAAGTGCGTAGTATTATTTGAAAGACTAAAGAAGAAAAATAACGCTCTATAAGTCCAGTATCCTTCCTGGCTTAATATATGATGAAAGCAAGATGCGAGATCGATGTGCACCGAAAAAAATGGAACCATGAACTGCGTGAGCTCTACGTCGACACTGAACTTAAAAACTATTAATCCCATATAGCTATTCCTAAAATTTAAAGCAAAAAAATTGTCCGCAAAAATCAATTGAAAAAACTTCATAATATCAGAATTAACAAAGCATTAATTGATTAAGTACAATTACATAGTACATTGTACCTACTTAGAAAAGTATCAACAATTGACTTAATGGAAAAATAATAGAAATATATACAATTATTTAAGGACCACCGCCTTTTACATTACATTCAACTATGTAGTACAAATATTTATACAAGCACGGGAAAACAAATTGTTAGCAATTTCAACTAGCTAAGTATTTACCAACAACTCAATGCGCTGTATATGGTACCAGAGCGACTACGAATATTTTCTTAAAAAACAAAAGAACACGCAAATACACCAAATACTCCATCTACCAATCAACAAAAACTATACCTGTGAGTGAATACATTGCCAACTTTTAACGCACCTAAATCCAATCCGAAAAGTATGTAGAAACAAAAACAAACATCTATAACAACAACAAAGGTGTGCAACATAGCGAAACTAATCACACGCAAACCAAAAGCAACATATAAGGAAAAATTACAACTTCAACGAGAGGACGACAGCTTGACTGACTCAGGCGGCGGCTAACGTCGTTGTTTGTCGCTTTCGTAGTCGTCGGGAAACCCCTGAACAGCGCAAGGGGAAATCATAATAGAGAGGGTGAAAAAAGCACTCCTACTACTAAAAGAAAACACTGACAACGATGAGTCATGAAGGTCATGACGAAAGCAACACATATAAGTACAAAAATACACACGCACACATGCACAGAGAAGAGCCATGTTCGAAATTCCTATACTTGAGAGAGAGCGAAGTACGAAAGAGCGATAAAATATCAAAATGGAAAAAATAAAAAATAAAGCAGTGTTGATAATTTAGATACAATTGTACATTTTCCGACTTTTTTTTGCTTGAAGGTACTTTAAGCACAACCAAAGTATTTTAAGTACAATTTGAAATTTATGTTTTTTCTTTGAGAGAAACAAAATTCCATTTATGAATTTTAGCACGAAGTGAGCCAATTCAAAAACACACTCAGTGATAGATTCAACTGCAGGATTTTACCTTGGGTGTGTTTTGAATAAAAATATAAATGCAGTGGTGGACTCAAGGAGTGGGTTTTCAAAACAATTGCAGGATGTTTAAACATTTTTCTAAATAACTAATGTTCAGCATTTCTTGAGTTTTGTTTGCTTGAATATTTAACATTTTTTTTTTAAATATCTAAGATTATTCAATTTTAAAAAGATTTCGTAAAAATGCCAAGGTTTTACATAAAGCCTGAACCATGCTGTAAATAATGTATGACAAAAACACCATATTTGAAAAAACGATTTGAAATAAACATTGCTCTCGATTTCATAGGTGGTTGAAAATAACCAAAACCAATATTTTGGCCTTAGAAAAAGTCAAAACGACTCAGAGTAAAAAATTCCTAACAACTTTGGTTTGTGGGTCTGAAACAACCCAATATTGCATGGTATTTTGAAAAAAAAAAATTAGCAAAGTTTTAAAACGTGAGAACTTTGAGTCCCCTGGGTAAGTTTAAATGAATAACGGATGTAAAAAATTTTGTAAAGAAATCAAATCGAATATCTTGTTTTCATTTTTCTAAGGAATCAGCAGGCTTCGATATTTTTTTAAGATCTCTTTTCATTAATACCCAAAATTTATAAGGCGTATTTTCGGTTTGGCCAAAACTTTCCTGTATGTTTATTTTAGGAGCGGAAGCAATCTTTTTTGGTGGCACTTACTAAGATACATTTCGCCTTAGAGAGACTCGTCAAGAATATAAAGTGCTTGCCAAACTAGAATTTTTCTGAACTGTGTAAAATCGTTGTCCTGGTTTGCTTTGAAATATACTCGTACAACTTTCGGCCTTGAATTTCACTTATCGACTTTGCATCGTGCTCTGTTTTGGTTGCCTTAGTTTTTTGTACGTTCCCAATTGGTTCCTCTTCTTAGCACGTTGAACCATTGTTGCACTCGTTTCAATTTTTTGGCGCAATCTCGAACAGACAACTCATTATTTGTTTTAAAAAAAGCACATATCTTGCGATCCAGAGATGGTTGGGAAGCACCCTTTTTTCGACCACGCCCCGGAAAATCGTTGAGAGTTGATAGTTGGTGAACCTCCGATTTGTACTTTGGACAGCAAAAAGGCTTATATTAGCTTCTTTAGCCACTTTTCTGTACCCCATTCCAAGATTTGATGCCCAGTTGTATAAAATTTCTTTACGAAATTTTTGCTAAAAGCACTTTTATATCGAAACGCCACTGTCGAATTTACAAAATTTTATACGAATATAAATTTTTGCAAATTCTGAAAAGTGCTACGCAACGGTTATAACACAGCCTACTTTATATGATGCCAAATAATAGGTACAATTGGACTCACAAAGGTACAATTTTCACATAATTTTGGTACTTTCAAAGAATTTCAAATATCAACACTGGTATAAGGAAATATTGCATACTAGAGAGAGAGAGAGAGCATAAGTAATACGATTTTGTATTTACAAAAACAAATTCTTATATTTCTCTCTCAGCCAATATTGCCTTGCAAATAAACAAGAGCGAATGCGGATGCAGAGAGAGACTACGACAGAAACAATGAGAGCGTATGTTATTCGAAAAATCAATTTCGCAATATTGCCCGTAAAAATATGCAATGTTTCCATAATAATATCTATAAATTTATTTGATTATTTTTACATGCATTAAATGCGTATTAGGTAATTAATTAATTAATTATTTTTATGCTTTTATTTATTTACTAACATTAGTCAAAATATTTTATTATTGAAAATATTTGAAACAGTGCATACTAGAGTGTGTTTATTTGTATTTAACATCAATTTGTAGATACTTATTTTAACTTAGCATATAAAAAATATCAAAACAATTTCATAACAATTTTTAATTTAAATGAAAAACAAAATTATTCATATTTTTTTAGATACTTTTGTGGCAAAACTTTGTGTAAGTATAGCAAAACTTACCTTTTATTTTGTAATTATAACATTCAAGCTCATTATTTTTGTCTAGTAAATTTACAAAAAAAAAAATCAATTGTTGCAATTTTGCGGTATTTTTTTTTTTTTTGATTATAAGCTATTTTTTATACTTATAATTTTTTTCTTCTTTTTAAGTATGGATGGATTTCTTTTATATGTTTGGTTGTAAAAATTTTTCTTATTTTTTTATTTTGATTAAAGTATATTTTTCAACTGATATGTTAAATTTCATTTAGTTTTATTTATTTTACAAAAATTTTCACATTTTTCTTAGTAATTTTTAACATTTAATACACTCATTTCCTTGATATTAGTTTTTTTCTTGTGTTTTTTTTTTATTTCGAAAACCGGAAAATGTAAACTTTTCACAAATTTCAAATTGTACTATTTTCTTATTGTTGTATTTTGTTGTTGCTGTAATATTTCTTTTCTTCACTCAATTCACTAAGAGTTTCCGATTTGCCGCGGCCGTTGTTAAGCTCTAAACATTTAGTTTATTTCACATCGAAATTTGCTGCAGCACTGCGGAAATTCTTTGCGGGAAGTTCTTTTAAACTTAAATACAACCCTTACAAAAACACTGGTGGGGTGGAGGTGTGAGAAAGAAAGAGAGAGAGAGAGAGGGAAAGCGCGCTAGAGAGAAAGTGTGCAGCAAGTGGTAGGGCGAGGAAGTGTGAGAAAGAGAGTGGGAATGATTTTTTCACATTGAACACAAGTGTTAAGGGAAATTTTTTCGGGCAAACACAAAAAAGGGATGAAATTTCTAATTTTATGCATATTAAAATAAGTTAAATTGGATAGATATACGTATGTATGTGCTTATGTGTGTGTGTGCATGTGCAAGATATTATTGCACCTTACATAATAGATGCATTCCATGCAAAACAGCCAAGTAGGTGTTGCAAAAGATTAGCAATATTAGCATAAATTGTTGTGATTTCTTTAAAAAAAAAATATATTTATAAATACCCAACAACTTCTCTCCTGGTTGTGGTTCAGCAACACAACAACAATAGCATACAAAATTCCTACCGGTCATATACCTATATATAAATTTGTCAAACAAATATAATTACATGTCAACTAATCATGAGATTACAACATTGCCAGATGAAAACATTTTCCATTTTCTCAGCTACTCTCATTCTAATACACACTCTCACTCTCTCTCTCTCTCTTTCAATTAATTTTCTTAGTTTCATTTACATTTGATGCTGCCTTAGTACAGGGATGCAAATTGTTGATTAAGTTCATGTGTATTGGAAAATGTACTGAATCGGAGAATATAAGTAATAATACATTGTAATGGAAATGGCAAATGAAAAACTTTTTAAGAGTTACTGATTCCGATCTTGAGCTCAGATTTTCTTTATAACGTCTCGGATTCACACTTGAGACAGCCCAAACCCAGAATTTTTGTATAAATTTTAAATTATTAATATCTAAGAGAAAATGGTTTATCATAAAAAGGAAAATCTTGAGGTCTCAAACTGGGCTGAGACTTGTTAATCTATCAAAATGAACATCGAATAACTCGAAGTACCTATGATTTAGCAAACTTTGATTTTCGAATTTCAAATTAAAATTTTATAAATTCAGTCCTTGTTTGCTATAAGAAAGAAACAGACAAAAAGACCAAAAAAATTTTATCGTGCATATTTTTATCTGCTCTGGATATTAATAAAATGTTTTCCAGTACATAGCAATATCAATTACTAGGACTGGCACGATTACTAAGACATTCACCTCGTTTGCAACTACATTTTTTTCCATCGTCAATACATAGATACCATGGAAATCATGCGAATAGGGACACTACAACGTTCGGGAGCTTGGGTCACGAATTTTTCGAGTTATTCGAAATTCACTTTCATAGATAAACAAGTCCCAATCTAAAATTTGGTCTGGTGCATGCAAGTTTGAGCCCAATCGATTTTAAGAGTTGGTTGTATGGTAGTTCACACAAATTGCTTTTCTTGTATGAGTTAAGCAAAGTACGTCTAGATTTCCCATGCTCTCAACCGACCTTATAGTACACATGAGCTCATGCATGCGGTTCAGAAAGTCTTTGTTTCCGGTTTTAAACATAACAGTCGTCTTCAGTGATTAGTGTTTTCCGAAGCAGCTACCCTAAAGGCAAGGGTTATTATCGACATTTCTATTAAGGAGCTTAAAGGTCAGAAAACCGGCGACCAAAAGCGACTCAGAATATAACCGCTAAAAATGCTAGCTTGCCTGAATAAGTGGTATTAATTTATACGGTATAGAAAATATTTTTCCATACCGATCGAAATGATTACTATATTACTTGTGCATTTTTTATAATTAAACTTCACTGCTTTTTAGTTTAGTTTATTTACAAAAATATGTGTTATTCATACCTGAGATACAACTCTCTTTAGTTTATTATTTGATATAATTTAAACTATAACATTTCTTGCACAAGTTTTAGAAAAACAAGAGAGCATTGTCTCATTGAGTTGATATAAATGCCTGGCAACATTTATTAATATGCGTAATGCAGACTCGTACCGGAAATTAAAGTATTTGTTGTTTTGTTTAACACTTCCTTATTTTTATAACCTGCAAACACTTGATGTGCATTGAAAATATTTGGTTATGATTTTGCTTTTGTATGTATTAGTCATACGGACCTGCAGGTACTTAAAGTCTGCCATTTGATGCCTGATTGACGAGCAGTGGTAGGCGATATATCTTTTATGATATTCAAGTTAAAGAAGCAGGTAAATAACTCACTCCTCAATACTTTGGCCGTGTACTCAAGTACAATATATCGATATTTTGTTCTGATACTTTTCGAGTATTTTCGTCTTCATTTTCCGAATGGATCCAACACGAAATGTATAAAAGGACTAAAATATATTCCTAATGTATGTAGAACAAGGCGAAAATTTAAGCAAATTAAGTTTGTATGAAAGATGAAGTAGTAAGTTTTCATTTTTGTAAACAATATACATAGTTGACGCACGGCGGTATAAGGTCGAAACTGCTGAATGATGATGAAGTAACTATATGTATATGAACTTTTCGACCCTTTAAGAAGTGATCCATTTGAAAAATGGGATGAAATGAGCAATATTTGGCTGAACATTTATTTTATCGCGATTAATTATTTTGTAGTCGTTGCCATTTCTGTTCCATGCGAGTAATTTTTTTCCGCAACTAGTGCTATCACGACTAATACCAGAAAATCTGTCTTAAACTCAAACCTATATAACCAAAGTCAGGCAAAAGCTGGATCAAAAGCAAACCAAAATTCTGGCGAAAATTCAGTCCAAAATTTAGATCAAATCTGAAACCAAAATTCAGATTAAAAGCAAACTAAAGCTCGAACCTATATTTTGACGAAAATTCAAACCGCAACCAAATTAAAATCTCACTGCTGTAAAAACTTCAAACTTGAAGCGCATCAAATTCAATCCAAATTTAGGGTTTCAAAAAACAGCAATAAAAAGCAGACTAAAACTTAAACATAAATACGAATATCAAACTCCACCCAAAAACCAATTCAAATTTGAATAAAAAAACTGTGAATAAAAAAATACTTTGAATAAAAAAACTGTGTGTGTCGAAAAAACATATTTGAACCAAAATTTAAATAAAAAGCTCACCCAATATATACCTTCCTAATACAAACCAAAACCTTTACCAAAACTCAGACTAAAACTCAACCCAAAAATACTCTAAATTGTGTCCAAAAAATAATCCGATATTCGAACCACAGTTTAGATCAAATGCAGCCCAAAAACTCATAAGAAAATCATACCAAATTCAAACCTGATTCAGGTCAAGGTTAGGTTTAAATGGCTGCCAACGGATGACAGCATACTTAGGCCCATTGTGATAAAATTTATGTCAAAAACCAAACTAAAATTCAAACCAACAGTTAAACCAAAATTCTAATCAAAGAAGATTAAAACTAAGATCAAAAACCCAATAAATTCTGAACAAAACATGTCGATATTCAGACCAAAACTTAGAACAAGAGCAATCCAAAATTTAGACCAGAACATAGATCGAAAATCAAACCAAAAGAAGACAAAAGCTAATACCAAAAAGCACACTAGATTCAGACTAAAACTTTTTGATCGAAAGCAGTACCAAATTAAGATCAAAACTCAAACCAAAAGAAAGCACTTCAAATTTAGACTAAAAATCAGAACATAATCCAGACCAAAAATTAAACCAAAAGCAGACTAAAACGCAGACCCAAAACACACTAGATTGTGATAATAATTAGAACGAAATTCAAACTAAGAGAAGGCTACATAAAACTAAAATAAAAAATTATCGTGATATTCAGACCAAATCTTATATAAAAGGTAGCGCAAAATTCAGTCCCAAATCGGACTAAAACTAAAACCAAAGAAAACTAAAACCATAAAATCTAAATTCAAACGAAAAAAAATGCCGATATTCAGAGCAAAACTTAGATTAAAAGTAGTTCAACCAAAACTCGGACCGAAAATCGGACCTAATTTCAAATTTAAGTTTAAGACTTAATATACGGGGGATTTCAGTTCATTTATTTTAACACGTTTTCGACAGATTTTTACTCAATCTTTTAAAAATAAAAAAGAAAAACTTTAAAATTTACCACTTTTTTTTTTTGGAAAATCAAAAAAAGCTCATGGGGTTTCCTTTGACAACTTTGAGGTTCCAAAGTGGGCTGAAACTTGTTTATCTATCCAAATCTATCGTCAAGGATGTTTCGAATTACTCGAAGGTTATTTTGATAAATAAACAATTTTCAGTCTACTTTTGAGCCTCAGAATTTCAAAGAAAAACATCTGAGCTTTCTTTTCACCCAAAAAAGAGTTCCTTTTTGATAAAAAAAAGTCAAAACAATTATTGATTTAAAAAAATATGGTCGAATTTTGAATTTTTTTAATATTTTTTCTTCTTTTTTAAAAGATTGAATAAAAATTTGTCGAAAACGTGCTGGATTAGTTAGATGGATCCGAAAGAGGGGCGGATTGACTAAAATGTTAAAATTCTACCCCTTCTAGCTCCGCGAGTATTGAACTTTGGGTAAGTTTGAGCCCGATCGATTTTAAAATTGAGCTCGTTTGAGATGAAATCCTCCATACATATTGTATTTTGTTCAAATTTACATATGCAATAAACAGTAACGCTGATTCTTAAAATAATTTTGTATATGACAAACTGATAAACTCAATTCAATCAAATTTACCAACATGCTGGCAATTTCATATAGGAAACTCTCTCTTTTTCTCTCTATCTGTTATTGAATATGATTTAGTGAAAACCAGGCATACTTTGCAATTAACCCATATAAATTGCAAACATTTATATAAATTTACCGAAATTGTTATTCAATTTTCTAAACTAGAAAAATATTTATTTAAATATTTTATTATTAAAAATTATTATAAAAAAAAATATTCAATTTTTTATGTCGATGCTTAAACTCGCATATGACCGGCCGAGAGGAAAAGCGGTCAAAAATTCATATAAAAGAAAAAGTGAAATAATTTAATATCTCAGTGCAAGAACAATACAGCAATATGGATTATAGTGAAAATGAAACGACTTAAAAGTAAGAGCAAAAATGGTATAACAATTCTTTCAGAGTCAAAACAGCATAGTGATTTATTCCGTTTTTGCTCTGAGCTCATTTCAATTCACATTTGCTCTAAACACATTCGTTTCGCTTTTGCTCTGAACATATTTCGTTTAACTTTTGCTCTGAACATATTTTGTTTCGCTTTTGCTCTATTTACAGGAACGCAAATTTGGTGTTACGAATTTAAATTTTTAAGAATTGATCATCGATTTTAACTACATCTTAAGCCTCTATTTTCATTTAGTCACTAATAATAACTGCACACTAGACGATGAGGCCTTGGAAAATGTGCGCTTGAATTCGAGCTTAACCATCGAAATAGCATGTTAATCACTTTTATGAGCAACCGCAGCGCTCATATCCCCATCTGAATCCGTCACCACATATTCATGTTAGATCCTCAAAGAGCTTCCAAACAAATGCAATATTTGAATTTCTATTGATTTTTGTTTCTACAAAACCACAAAATGAAATCTCCATGTTTCAATTTTGTCTACTTTATAGTGTTTCCACAAGGAGACCACAAATCAAAAACTACTACGGAAATTGCAAACAAAATCAACAACAGTTGTTACAGTAAAAAGAAAAAGAGAAACAACAGCAAACACAAAAACTGCAATCGAAAGGAAAAACAAAAAAAAAAAAAACATTAGCTGACTGTATGTTTGTTTTTTATACCTCAGTTTATATGGTAAATATATGGACATAAATGTTTTTATTCCTCGATAGCAATTAAGTTCAGGTCAACTTTGACTGGAAATAAAGTCTTTCAAATATTTATTACCAAAATTGTGACATTTTGAATTATTGTTGATAGATTTATTTCTTTTATTTACATCTATATGAAATTACAAACTTTGAATGTATGCCAATAATTCGCAATTTTTTTTTTTTTTTTGTTTTGTCTGCTGAAATCTGAAACATTTTTATTTTTCCGTTCATGTTTTTTCTTTGTTTTTTTTCTTTTTTGCCAATTAATGATTTTGTTTTCTAGAGCACAAACAAAACTAAACAAAAAATAAACTAAAATGAATTCTCACTAATTGCACTACTAAGAAAGATGTTCAAGATATGTACGAGTAAATAAATATTTCCAAAAAAAAAAATAAACCGAAAAGCACAAAATGAAAGAAGCTGTCACTTCTATTGTGTACATAAATCATTTGATTTCTTTAGTACTTTTGTATTATCAAGGATTGTGTGCGTGCTTTCCGGTTGTAAATTATATATAAAGTTTGATGATATTCCCTCAGAGTTAATATAAAATAACTAGCGTTTTATGAACATATGTAGTAGCAAACTTGTCCTCTAGTAGTGGGTTTTACAACATGGTTAAAATTCCAATACTTTTACATGGTAAAAAAAAACTTTAAAAATCAATAAAATAGAATCAAAGTAATGGTGATTTTAACGCATCAGCTAATCTAACGCCACAAAAGGATATTCATTAATTCTCTCAAAAATGTTGAAATTACTGTCTCACTTATTCTGAAATTTCAGAGTTTATAGATTTCCTTGTTCTTTAACTGCTTGATAAGGGTTTCCGGTCTGGCTCTTGATCTGATTTTATAGTTTAGTTTTCAGACTTCCTTTACGTCTGGTTTTGATGCGAATTTTTTTTTTTTTTTGCTTTTGGTGTGAATATCTGTCCGAGTTTTTGTCTTTTGCCTAATTTTTAGTTTGCTTCTCTTCTGAGTTTAGGTTTAATTACACAGGCCAATAAATATTGTACCCAGAAACCATAATATACTTACTTTCCCGAAGGTTTTTCACGCATTGAATTCAAATTAGAATTTCTCTTGTGGCTTCGGTTTTCAAGATATTCCAATCTAAAGTGCGAATGTCACGTTTTTCGAGGCATTTGAGGATATGTTGCATCGAAATATAATTTTTTAATGAAACCATTAAAAATGTCCAAAAGAACTACTCTTCAAAACGTATTTGGGTTTGTCCGAATATATTTTTTATCTTTGAGTATTCGCATGCTGAAATAAAGTAGTTTGACTAGTAGTCTAATTAGAAACATCCTTTACTGTAACCCTTTCGGTACCATGGTGACACCGGTGTCACAAGATAAATTTTATTGATTTTTTAAATCCAAACAATCCGAACAATTTTTATAAATTTAGCTTTTGTTGAAAGAGAATTTATGGTTCTTTGATTTTAATTAAAAAAATTTACGTTTATTTTCTGCTCTGTAGCGAATCAAAATGGAAAAATTGTGTTTTTTTTTTGGTAATTTTCAATCCCTTACAATTTTTACAAAATTTATTCAAATACACCAAATTTGTAATATATTGTGGGAAAAACTATTTACTCAAACATGATTTCCCATATTTTAAAATTTTTGTTTACTTTTTTTGAAATACAAGTTTTGCTATGGGTCACCGGCGGTCCTAAGATCTTCAATGGAAACTTTTTACGAACTTTTTTACAGTGGATTGGGGGGTCGAAGAATGCGAATCTGGTTTTGCACTGTCAGTTCCAGTTTTTTTGTGGTCAAGAAAGAGTTAAGTGAAAAAATAATACTAAGTTACTTTGTCTAAATGTACAGAAAGAGTTCTAAAAAAAGTCCCATTGAGTGCCACTGGGTCACCGGTAACCCTTGAAAGTTAAGGCCTTTAGAGGCGCAAAATATATTTTTTAATTAAAAATAGTAGTAAAAAATTGTGGTTAGACAGTATGAATTCGGATTCAGTTTTGCGTTATCTGCTCTGGTTTCCTTATGGTCCCGAAAGGGACAAACTAACAATCGTTTAATCCACAAGCTTCTAAACCCTCATAACCCTATGCAACACGAACCTACCATGCTTGAAATGGTAGATACGGTACGGGGAATCGAATTTTTTTAAATCGAGAAATAAGTCAAACAACTAAATTTCAACCTACGATTTCTCAAGGATGAAAAGAGAAATCTGGACAAATCTAAATGCATTTTGAAAAAAAAGTATGAATTTTAGATTCCATTAATGATTTTATAAGAAAAAATTACCTTTCCAAGTAACATAACCTCAAATATTTCGAAAAATAATGATTTGCGAACTTTTAGGTTAGAATATCAGGTAAACCGGAGCCATACCAGAGTCTGGTTTCTAACTAAAAGGTTTGGCACAATTTTGTCAGCACAACTTCTTGATTTTTGCTCAGCTTCTGGTCTATGCTCAGAACTGGCATTAAACTGTAGGTCCAACCATATGGTATCACAATGGGCCGTTCAGGCCTAAGTGTGTCACTAGACAGCCGCTCCAACCTAATCTAGCATTCGATCTGAATTTGGTTTATTTCTGGTTTGAATTTTTGACTGATTTTTTTCTAAGTTTTGATCTAATTATCATCCCGTTTTTTGGTCTGAGTTTTCGACTGCTTTTGGTTTCAATATATGTGAGACTTTTGGTCCACATATTAATCTGTTTTTGATTGAAATATTATTCTGAATTTTGGTCTGCTGAAGTTTTGGTCAGATTTTTGGACTGCTTTTGATCTAAGTTTTGATCTGAATATGGGCCCGTTTTTTTGTCTCAGTTTTGGTTTAAATATCTGTCAGACCTTTGGCCTGAATATCAGTCTAATTTTAGTTCGAATATCATTCCAAAATTTGGTCAAATTTTTATCTGAGTATTGGTATTAATTTGATCTGTTTTTGGTCTGAGTTTCGTTCCAATTATTAGTCTGAAATTTGGACTGAATTTTAGTTTGAGTTTTGCCCTGCTTTAGTCTGAATTTTGGCCTAATTTTTTATTCGAATATCAGTTTGAGTTTTCGTCGAAATTTTGATACAAATATCAGTCTAATTTCTGGTCTGAATTTGGGCTTATATTTGGTTCGCTCTAAGTCTTAGTTTTGGTTTCAGTTTTGATTTGATTCTTCGATTGATTTTCGGTCTAATTTTTGGTATTGTCTCTAAGAAATTTGGACTAGTCTGAACCGGACTAGCATAAGTACATTTTATATGAGAATTCACCGACATATAGAGGACTTATGCAACCTCCATCGTGAAAGCGTTATGTGAAAGAGGAGTCAAATTTAAGATAGCTAAGACATTTTTTCTATTTAAAAAAAAAAACTGCGCTTTCTCATTTCGTTTTCATAAATTTAAACAATGGAGTATTAGTTTCATATACGATACTTCTTTTAGCCGTCTTTTCATCTTGAAAGCTTCAATCATACAACATGTTAAAATTTTTATCACATGTTCTTCCCCAATACTCAATAATGGGGGAAGAACATAACTGAAATTGTATAATATGGTATACTTTTCGATACCATTTGGCATGGATGGTATTTCATTTCTAACTTGATTTTTTTTTCTTTTTCTCCATCTTTTTAAATACAAAAAAAAAAATCCTTTCATCAAAGTTTTTAAGTAAATTGCTCTTGTACTATATGCCAATGTTATAATTATTGCTTACAATTCACGTGCGTCCAAACTTTCATATTTCCCCCAACCTCCCCAATTTTTCACATACCATTACATATCGTTGGAAATTGGTTTTTGGATGGTTTGGTTTGGTTTGGTTTGGTTTGGTAAGCGCCAAACAGAGCTCAGATGTAGTTAATATTTATGGCAATTTAATCTTCTCACTTAAACATGAGTTTACCACCATGGGTCATAGAGTTTGCCTGACCCTCTTTTGTTTTTCACTTGAATACTGGTGGTGTGTTTGGATGTGTATGTATGTATTTGCGTGTTTATTTGCGTGTCCCTTTAATTTCCTCTTGGAATTGCTTAATCATACAAATAAAAGAAAAAATGAACGGACATGAGGAAACATCAGACTTGATATCAGTTGAATAAAAAAAAAAAAAATAAAGAAAGAAGTCAAAGGGGAGTCTCAATAAATGCAAGTACAGAAATATGCACGCATAAAATTCGCATAAATCTTTTGATTTTAAATACTTTTACACATTTTTGCTTCTTTCGTAAATATTTTTCATTTCAACGATACTGAAATTTTGTCTTAAGCATGCATACGTAATTTTTTTTTTAATCCTTTAATGCATTAAAAAACGAAATACTTGGCTGAAAAGGTTTTTGGGAAAAGAAAGTGGCATAAATTTGAGACAGGTGAACAGGTTGTGAGATAAAAATCAGATGATTTAACCTATCGCTATCAAGCAAAGAATAAGTTAAAGAGCTCCAATTGACTTTAAATCCCCAATTGATTCCAAATGACTTCAAGTGACTCCAACTGACTTCAACTCCCAATTGATTCCAAGTGACTTTAAGTGGCTCCACTTGGCCACTCCAACTCCAATTGACTTCAAATCACCAATTAACTTCAATTGGCTCCAATTGATTTCAAATCCCCAATTGATCCGAAATGACTTCAAGTGACTCCAATTAACTTCAAACCCCAATTGACTGCAAGTGACTTCAAGGGACTTCAATTGACTCCAAGTGATTCCAATTGACTACAAATCACCAATTCATTCCAAATGACTTCAAGTGACTCCAAATGACTTCAAATCCCAATTGACTCCAACTGGCTTCAAATCCCAATTGACTTCAAGTGACTTCAAGTTGCTCCAACTGACTTCAATCCTTGAAATTGATTCCAAATGACTTCAAGTGACTCCAATTGACTTCAGGTCCCAATTAACTTCAATTGACTTTAAACCCCCATTTGATTCCAAATGACTCCAATTGACTTTAATTCCCCAATTGATTCCAAGTGATTTCAACTGACTCTAATTGACTTCAAAACCCCGATTGACTCCAAAGGACTTCAAGTGATTCCAATTGACTTCAAGTGACTTCAAAGTATTACTACTTCAAAAAAAGATTGCATCCCCAAAAAAGACTTCTCTAAATGAATAACCAATTGGTGACTCTAGAAAAGACTTCTAACTACATTTTTCAGTCTCGAGTCAAATATATTCAATTCAATAACTGCAATCATGAACTATCGTTTATTAACTATGACTTCAAAGTAGTGCAATTAAATTGAATGCGTTCTTTTACAGCTCTGACTTCTTATTAGGCATTGTTTTGTCACTTGTCAAAAGTCTTGGAAATTGCTAGTTTCGTGTGAAATAGAAGGAAATTCGCCAAAAAAAAAATAAAAATACAGACATTTCGCGATAAATATGAAAAGTAGAACAGCTGGCACAAAATACGATCAGTCTGGACACTCTAGGTGTATGTCTCTGGATAAATTCATCTGTTTTCCCTTATTTTCTTCTTCTGTGTCAGGCCTACTTTGAAGACCACTCTTGGAGTGTTTCACATAGCTACCGTTAAGCTGCAGCAGGCTTATTTTTTATGAGCCTGGCATGAGCTGTTTTTTTGCTTCGACAGCGTGTTACTTCATATAATCTGTTAACATTTGATTCTTCATCTAATCACAGTAACCATGTAGGAACAACCTGTTACTTTACATACTCTGCTACTTTGTAGCTGTGCTAATAGAGGAATTAAGTCAAAATAGAAAACTCGAATAACATCACACCTTGTATAATTTTTCACTTTGTTGTCTTGCCACTTCTTTTTGAAAAAAAAAATTTAATTCATGAAAAAATCATAAGCCAAAGAACATTTAGAATGAGAAACTTTTGACTTTTTTCCTCTGCGTTTTCTTTTATTTTTTTTATTTATTTGTTTTTTTTTTTTGTTAAAAAAGAAAACACAAAAAATATATTATCGGCAATTCGATTTGTACAAATTTGAATTGAATTTATTTATTTGCGAAATTCACTCAACGAAGCATAAATTTAAATTGGTAACAAAATTGTATGTAGAAAGGCACATTCAGAAAAAAAAACTGGGTACACTTGAGGCGTTAGTTTGTGTGGTTTGAGATACTAACTTACATGAAAATGGGAATATATGAAACTACACAACAGAGACTAAACAACAAAAAATATGCCTGGAAATGATGTGAAATAAAAACCCCTGAATAAGTTAAACACACTTTTAATACTTATTAGCAAATTAATTATGTATTTTTCTTTTAAAATTTATGCAATATTTATCAATACTCTCGCATGACTTGAGATAATGAACATATTCCAAAGTACCTTCGCCTTTTCTTTAAACTAAATTTACCAAATTTTTTATCCATTCTCGACAATTACTAATGATGATTTTTCTTCTAAACCTAACAGTGATAATCACTGTGATGAAAGTGAAACTTCAAAGAATTTTCCACCCTTATCTTCTCTTAACATTTGAAAAGCAAATGTATTTATCATTACGTTGCAGATGCAGCGTAAATCTTAAGTTCTTTTCTTTCTTTTTTGAATAGAAAGTTTAAGCAGCTGTTGTCATTCTTATCGGCAGTTTAGGCCAACTTCAGACAATTTAGACAATGGAAATGTAAGAGAATAAAAGGGAAATGAATATTATTCTCTACTACTCAAGCTCCCTTACTTTTGTATGTTTATCTACTTACGTAAAGTGTGTAAATCTTTGGCATGAGTTTGTTAATTTATTTTTGAGATGATTAAAAATTGTGTATTTTTAGTTAATTCAATAGAAAGTAGAGAAAAGGAATCGCTTTCTAGTTTTTCCCATATTGGCTTAGATTTTACGTTTCTTGCCAGTTACTAAAAATTTATGAAATATTTATGAAAATTTGTTTGGATATAAAAAATCATTGTCTAAAATAAACGGAATAGAATAGAAACCCCAAATTCCCAAGTATATACGAAGGCATTGGCAAAACGTCACTAAGTTGGTTGGAAAAAAAAGATTAACAAATTTGTAAATCATATCTTGGATTAAGTTATATTACAGAAGGGGTATGTGCTAGGCATTTCCAGTCGGAGGCCCTATTGGGCCGATTGTGATGCCCTTCATTTATATTTGGGTGGCCTTCCCTCTCTGTTCGGTTCCCTGCGGATCCAGACTGGATTCTTTGGAAACCACCCAGTCCTGACGAGAAAGCTGTGTAGTTCCGAAATCTGTGCATCAGCTATGTCTGTTAGTCCGTCAAAGAATCTTGCCCCGAGAGTTCGGAGGCATCGTTCTTGAAATGAAGGACAATGGTATAGCAGATGCCTTGACCAATTCCACAGAGTCCTCGTCTCCACAGCCTCTGCATATATCGTTGGCAGTAGCATTTTGATTACGTCACTGGCAGGCATTGATAACCATGCTTGGGCACGTTCGCATGCCATGTCTATCCCTTCAATATTACAATGTCTGGGAAGCCAAAAGTGTCTTATGCAGCTCAAACCCCTACGACAATCTTGCATTACTTTTGATTTTATGACAATAGATCCAATAGCTTTCAAGGCAGCTTGACTATCCACACAGATTACAGCTTCCTTAAGGAAAGAGCTTTTTATATATTCCGCTGCCTTCATGATAGCAAAAACATCTGTCTTTCAGCTATCAGTAAAGTAGACTATTAAAAGGTCTTCAGCAGCAGTCTGTAGCCAGTAAACCTGCGTGTTAACAAGTAATCAGTTGCCTTAATTATAAGGCTGTGTGCGATATCACCTCTCATTAAGTTTTCCAGTATACTGGAGTATCCGCAGTTGGCCGATGTCAGCTGGTAAGGTTCTCTCAATCTGAGAAAATCTTTGCTGCATTAGCCTTTACAAACATGTCCAGGTGGGGAAGGTGTAGAATCATGTCCAGGGCCATTTGCGGACCGCTTCTTACAGCTTCTGTAATGCCCAGAATGGCGCGACTCTTTGCACCTTCTCTAATTTGCATTAGTTGCTCTTTTTGGCTATGGCTGGCCATCATACCATGATGATTGGCCTGATTATTGCCATATAAATACATCCAGTGGGTTATATATGGCTTAAACTCCATCTCGTCCCGAAGGTTCTTTTGCAAACATATAGGGCATTAAGCCCTTTTCTCATGATTTCTTCTGTATTCTGCTTACACGAGAGCTTTGAGTTCAAAATTATGCCTAAATATTTTGACTCTTTTGATAGGTTCTCTGTGTGATCCGCTGCATCTTTGTTTTCTTGGTGAACAAGACTAGTTCAGTCTTTGCAAGATTAACTCATAGACCATTGCGCCTTGCCCTCGTTGAAAGATTGCCTAAGGCGGATTCCATCAGTTCACTGATTGTTGGAAAGTATTTACCTTGACTCATAATGACAATATCATCCGCATAGGCAACTATCCTAGTGCGTCTACTTTGAAAGACTTTAAGGATTTCGTCAACTACCCGTAGCCATAGAAAAAGGGATAGCACCGCACCTTGAGATATCCCCCTTGAGGCTCTCCTTCGGATGGATGTTGGTTCCATCCTGCCGTCTAGTAGAACTTCAACCCTGTCGACCATAAAGCTTTCCACCTCGTGTGCACGAAGTGCCTTGACTATTGCCTCTATGGTTACATTGTTGAAAACTTCCTCGATATCGAGAAAAGCTGCCGTCAAAGTAAGTCCAGTGCTTTACCTATACTGCTGACAATGCAGTGAAGAGCACTGTTTACCGACCTCCGTCGGAGATAAGCATGTTGAGCCCTACACAGTTTAGAAGTTAGTCCTCGTTTATCTCTCATATATCTATCTTTTAATCTTTCCAATGTTTTAAATAAGAATAGAAAAGACTCATAGGTTTATAATCTTTAGCCATAATGTGGCTAAGTTTTTCAGCTTTGGGATGAAAACCACCTTGTCTTCTTTCCATTGTTTTGAAACTACACCCCCCAGCAAACATCCCTTGAAGATGTTACCCAGAGGTTGTAAGATACATTCTCCTATATTATATCTTAATTATTATATTTATTATTGATTAACGAAATGTGCACTGTGTTTTGAAGATCAAGACTTATAGCAACTCTATTATTTTTACCCCAATTAAATTTTGAATATGTATTGGGCCTACTTCTAGAAATTTCAGCATTTGTTTGGTAGCCACCGATATGGTTTTTCCTATTATGCATAAGTTTAAAAAAACCGGCGAAAAGTAATTGAAGTAGTTTTCACGTCGTAATTTTGATATTTTTCAACGTCATTATTGCTTTAATAAGTTTTTCGTCAAACAAACTTTTGTGAAATACTCTGTGTACCTAAAAAAAAAGAATCCATGGAAATGAAGACTGTCAATCAGCGTAAATATTTACGTGCATCAAAACAATGACATTTGCTGCTTGCTGATCTTAATGAATATTTACCGTTACTGTCAGTGTCATGTTCATTCAAATCTACTCTGAAATGAAGAACAAATGTTAAGAAAAATAAACATAATTTTGCATATTAGGAAATCCGCTAAAACTTGGAAGTACCTACAAAGAAATATTCTAAAACACAAAAAAAAAAAAAAAAAATATGCATAAATTGCAGCTACACAGTAGCACATGTGCTATACTTGAAATTCACATAACGGTCCAATAACTAGAGATAAACGTTGAAGAAAACTAACATACTAACTATACAAGTGTCTATTCTTTACACGAACCCAAAATATCATGATGACCATCCATATACTACCTGCCTACCATAATGAGGCATAATGAAGTGTTATTAGGTGCACTTGAGATTGCAGTTTGAGGTTGAGCGCGAATTGCCAAACGATGATGAGAGCAAGCAAGCGGAGAATCAAAAAAAAAAAAAAAAAAAATGAAGGAATTAGGGTATCGGCGTGTAATGTGGCACTGTATTCAGAAAGATTTTGCACTATTCTGGTTGAGATTTAACGCAACTTTCGATTAAATGTGTCTCAAATACTATTTCAGATTATTTATAATTCTCAGAAAAGGCAAAAAGAGGGAGATATTTTTATGCAGGTTGTTCTTGTAGGTCCGTTCCTTTAGAAGTCTTTGTTTTTTAGAACGTTCGTAATAATTTCTATGGTATTCGTTCTTGTAGGGACTTATAAAAAACTTTCTATATTAATATTCCTAAAAGTTCTTATGAAGAATGCTCATAAGAAGATTGTTCCCATAAAAATTATTTCTTCAGACGCCCATCCTATGGAATGCGCTTATGTTAAGGTTGTTCCATTAGTAACCTCTTCTGTAGAGATCTTGTAAACACTCCAACAGAGAGAGCTTATAAGATCGTTCTTATAAAGATCGTTTCCTCATACAATGATTCTCTATAGTGATCGTTCCTTTGACAATCACTCCTATAGAGATCATTCCTACGGAGATCGTTGGCATAGGGATCGTTGCTGTTGAGATCGTAGTTATGGAGATCGTTCCTAAAGAGGGAAATTTTCCAGTCCTGTAGATATCGTTTCTATAGAAGTTGTTCCTGTGGAGATCGTTCTAATAAAATCATTCCTTTTCTATAAAAATCTTTCCAATAGACATCGTTTCAATAGAGATAGATCCTATAAACATCATTTCCATAGAAATCGTTTCCCTAGAGATCATTCCTGTTTAAGTTATTTTTATATATAAAGGGCATTCCTATAGAGATCGTTACTATAGAAGTTGTTTCTTCGTTCATATAATTTTCGTTCCTATATAGAACATTGCTATAGTAATCATTCGTTTAGAGATCATTTTTATAGAGATACATCCTATAGACATCGTTCCCATAGAAATCGTTCTCATAGATAGGGATCATTCCTATAGAGGACGTTGCTATAGAGATCATTTCTATAGAAGTTGTTTCTTCTTTCATATAATTTTCGTTCCTATATGGATCATTCCTAAAAAAAATCATTCTTTTGGAGATTGTTCTTATAAAGAACTTCCTAATAGACATCGTTACTATAGAGACAGATCCTAGAGACATCCATTAGAATAGAGATAGATCCAATAGAGATCGTCCCCATAGAAAACGTTGCTATAGAAGTTGTTTCCTTTTTCATATAATTTTCGTTCCTAAATGGATCATTCTTAAAGTAATCATTCGTTGCTATAGCGATCTTCATCATAGACATCGTTCATATAAAGATAGATCCAATAGATATCGATCCCACAGAAAGGTTCCTATAGAGGTTGTTCCTAATGGGAACGCTCATATACAGATCGCCTAAATAGAGATCGTTTCGACAGAGATCATTACCAAACAAATCTTTCCAATAGAGAACATTCCTATGGAGATTGTTCCTTCGTAAATCTTTCTTATAATATTCGTTTTTATAAGAATCATTCCAAAAGATCATTCCTTCTGTGGACATCGTTCTCATAAAAATCGTTCACATAGAAATCGTTTCTAAAGAAATCTTCCAAATAGGCATCGTTCCCAAAGAAATATATCCCATAGATATCCTTTTCAAAAACATTGTTTCTATAGAAATATTCCTAATGAAATTATTACAATATGTATAGATATATCCTATAGAGATTTTCGTTTATAGAGATCATTCCTATTTATATCGTTCCTTAAAGGCTGCTCCTATAGAGGTCATTTCAAGAAAAATTGTTTCAATATAGATCGTTCCCATAAAAATCCTTCGGATATTGATTATTTATATAGGGAATTATTTGTTTAGAAATCATTTCTTTAGAGATCTTTTCTATAGAGATGTTTCTAATCCACATAGTTTCTACAGAGATCATTCCTATAAAGTTTGTTCTAGGTTATGTACTATACTCGGGATAGAGCCAGTAAAAGAGAGTAGAAAGACAGGAAAGAATTGTAAGGGGGGGGGGGGGGTATAAAAAGAAGGAAATCCCAAGGTCTCTCAACCCTGAACTCTTTCGTTTTGCTTGAAGCTCTGGAAAAGAAAGAGTATGGATATTATTATACTCAAGACATCCCTACCCAACAGTTTTAATCTGATTCTCGCGAACACCGGACAGCTGCAAATATAATGATCCCTAGTATCATCGTCCTCAAGACAAGATCACCATGTTAGATCGGTAACGCCCATGTCAGTCATATACTGACCACACGTGTTACACCCACCAGAAATCTCCGGTCCTTCCTTCTCAGTTTGTGAAGAAATTCCTTTGATTTCCTATTAGGTTGTCTCACGAAGCACTTTGCGGTTCTGCAGAAGTCAAGCTCGGACCATCTTCCTCTATGGATAGAACCCACGAAATCGTTTGACCCAACCCATGATCTCCCCAGAGCTTACGCCAAGAAAAGGTATATATAGTGTTTACTATTAAAAAACAAAATAAAAAATTTATTTTTTAACACTCGATTCCACCCTATTACAAAAATTAACATAAATGCAGAAAATGATTTGCAAACAAGAAGTAGTCGATTAACTTGACTTTACTATTGTGTGCAGTGTAGCGTGCAAATTATAAACGAGCTCATATATTTTTTTTCGGGAGTGTAGTTAGTTCAATGCAATATAAAAAAAAATTAAAGATAACAAAACAAAAAAACAAAAAAATATAATTAGAAAAAATCTTATTATTATTTAAAATATTTGAATGTTTTCTGTTTAATTTTTTTTTTTTTTTGCAATAATAAAAATAAATTGTTTAAATACCATTTAGTTAAAATTGAACTTGAAAATCTTTAAAATCATTCATGTGGAAAAAAATTAGATTATAATACTAGTAAATAATATCGCGAAAATAAAGTAATAAATTAATTGAAAATATTTAATACAAAACAAAAGAAAAAAGCCAATCCCAGCAAATTTGTTTTGCATTTTTGCGCCTTTTGTTTTTCTTTGAAATTATTTCTTAACAAATAAAAGTAAATGTATTTAAAATATTTAAGCTAAATTTTTGCTGCATCACAAAATAACAACAAGATGAAACTAACCAAAGAAAAAAAAACAAAAATCATTATTACACTGTGCTTATGAATTTCAGTCAAAAGAAATATAAGTTTTCTTTAAAAAAATTCAAAACTGAATTTTTAACACCTGAGCAAGTTCATCAGTTTTCTAGTTCCCTTCTTGAACCTAAAACTAGAACTTGAAGGATTTGTATGAATAGAGTTCAGTATATAACTGCAATGGAACTTCAAGTTCTCACCAACATTTTTATGTGAGAGAGCAGGTCTCTAATGGAATTGCTCTCTTTTTCATGCAAGCATGCATTAGATTGGATATTTTTATAAATTAAGAGAGCATAAATGAAGTTTCCTCTCTGTGTGCTGTTCTATTTCCCGCACGCTACTGTAATTTTAAGCAGCTGGCCTTATGGGAATGTTGTATTCAAGTTATGATATGCTTCTATTTAACAAGTAGTTAAGTAACTATTAAATTATTTTGTTGGTATACCTTTGAGGTTATGATATACATACGTACATCCCGACTACGTCAGGCTTCAGGCGATTTCGTTCACTTGCTAAATTAAGTAGTTAAGACAACCGAACTGTGTAAAAGTTTTTTTGCTTAGATAATTTATAATTACTACTGTTTTATGATTAAAGAGAGAACAGTTAGAATATATAAAGAATCCAAAAAACAATTAATATTTTTTTTTATTCAATTTTTTTTTGTAGTTGTTTTTTACTTTTGCCCACAACTAGGATTTTCCAAAATTCTAAATATAGATATGTACTACATATGTATTGAAGAAGAAAAAACAAAATTACTAGTATCTACGTATATCCGCATTCATCCTCAAACAGTGCGGCAACAAAAGTAACACCAACAGCAACGGCAGCAGCAATAACAAGTTCAAAAATTCATCATTGCTCGTAAGCGTTATATTTGTTGTTGTTTTTTTTTTTTGGCTATGCAATGATATGCTATACATGGTAGGGTAGAGGTGCCGAGTGTTATCTTATAAACCTATGAATGTCCCGATCAATTGAGCGCAAAAACGCACTAATAAAAAATTCGGAGTAAAAACGGAATAACAATATTTCAGAGCAAAAACAGAACACTTCTTATTTCCTTTTTGCGCTGAATGTATTTTATTTTGCTTTTGCACTCAACTGGCGTTGTTTCACTTCACTCTTAGTTATTGTTATTTCGCTTTTGCTCTCAAACATTTTTATATCAGTTTCCTTAAATACAATTTTTTACATCGTATTTGTTTTCAGCATGTCAGTTGTTAGCTGATGTTCTAGAGCAGTGATTTGAAGTATTTTATCACCTAGGAACTCGTTAGGAAGTAAAACCTTGAAGCGTTCAATGGCCATAGAAATTCGCAAATGGGGGAATGTTAGAAAGAACTGAAGGCTATTGCCAACTGCCGATTATGATGAAGGAGTTTTATTAAGGCCATATGTCTACCAGGAACTAAAAGACAAACCGAGAGAGTAGAAAAATCGTAGAAATCAGTTTAATATGATTAAACTAAAGTTAAAGTTATTTTCGTATTCGGACGTATACTTTAGCGGTAGGTTTTGATAATTTCACATAACCTTTATTAGAATTATAATAAAGTAAAAAGTTCTGTAATGGAATAATTTGAAAGTTCTCAATCTTAATTGATGTTATCTTTGAATGAGAGATGCCAAATATCGATGAATTTTTTAAAACTTTAATATGAGAAAACTCTATAAAATTTATTTTGATCCAGAATAGATCAACAATGAATACGCAATTGAAAAGTATTGGTTACTTTTTGAATTTTTTTAAGACTTCGTTATGAAGTCACTTACAATGCCGATCTTGTCTTAAGGATATTGATACTGCTGGGCATTATATCTGTAGCTGTCCGGCGTTCGCGAGAACCAGATTAGGGTTGTTGAGTTCCCGGCTTTCTAAGGTTCAACAATGAAACAAAGAAGTTCGAGGTTGAGAGACCTTAGGCTTTTCTTCTTCCCATTTATCCCCTCACGTATTTTTTCTGTCGTTCTACTTTCTAATACTTAACTTAAGCACATGCAATACCTCCTCAAAAACCGACATAGGAGAACATTAGCTTATTATTTAAATGGCAGACATTCATGCGTGGAGTTTCGGAACACCCGCTTACGTCAGAGGAAAGTCAAAATCTTAAATTTCCTCGCTAACCGAAACCTACGGATGTCAGCAGAAAACGGTAATGATAATTCTGGACTGAAAACATATTTGAGACCACCAACTGTAAAATAATGTAAAATTTGTCCCACCTCGGTTCCCTAGTGGAAGAGTGTTTGACTGAAGCTCCAGTAACTTCGGGTTCAATTCCCAAACAGTGAGTAATATAGTCCTACTTTACCCATATTCTAGATCTGCTACTCCTTCTATTACTTTGATAACAGATTGAAACTTTCTTCAAATATATAACTTCAAGAAAACGATTCACAAATAACAATGATGTAAACTCATAATTTAGATATAATTCTTACCAATTAGATATTATCTTGAACCACCGTGCACAGTTTAGAATCCATTCAGGTACATAAAAGCCTTACTCAGTTTAATATTCAACGTTTTAACTTTCTTTTTATATATCAGCCAGGGTTAGAAAATCTCTCAAGAAAGAAATTCCAGTTGACTGTCACAGAGTCACATAAAATATTTTCTGTAGTGCAAAGTATATATTCGGAGACTTCAGACAAGTAAATTTTTATTAATGTAGTAAGCTGGGCCCAAAATGTTGTAATCAGAAGACAATAATTCCATTAGTTTGTGGAAATATCGCTTTTAAGTATATTCGAAGTGTATTACTAATCTCTTGGCTTGAGGTAAAGCTGAGAGACCCACGTTACTAATCAAAGAACTATATTTCCAACAGGGCTTCAAGGTGAAAAATAGAGGAGAAGATTAAAGATTTGAATGCCTACATTTTTGCATTATCTCGGAACTTATTTAATTCGAAAGTCAAGTACTTGCTGGGTATCAAAACACTTCTTAATCAATCAAGACTAGTACGGACGCAAAAGATGACAGAATCGGGAGAGCTCTTTAAGCCTTTTACCTTGTCCAAAATTTAGCTCATATGTGACCACGTCTGAGAAAAGGATGTTATCGCCCAAATTCGGTACACTTTATGGAATTAGCCTCACTGTTGTGAGAGTTGTCATCGTTGATAAAAAGCCAAGCCTACCCCTAATAAAAGTGATACATATCTCTTCCGCCAGTCCATCAGCATATTAATGCAATAAGTCAAACAAAACATGAGTTATCTCAATCAAATTTAGTACACACATTTCTTCTAAGTACATGTCAAGTTTATAAATGAGGAAAAAAGAAGCCGATATTTGTGAATTTTACCCTTAGCTCTATATCTCTATCTTTACAATCTTTAATAATCTTTAGAATACTTTTGTACTTGCGATTGGTTAAGGCATAAAAGCGCGGCGGCGGCGTTACCGGCATCGATCTATTGTATCTAGAATGAAATCTTCTTCTTTCTTAGTCATCATCATTATCATCATTTTCAACATCGTCTCATTTATCCATTAATTATAAATGAGCGTACGTATATTCTTGTTGCTGTTTTTGTTGTTACTTGTTGTTGCTGCTAATTTGTTAAATAATTACAAATAATTGTTATTATTGTAGTTGATGCTGCTGTTGTTGTTGCTGTTGTTATTATTATTAATATTAAAATTATTTAAAATTTTTTTTTATTCTTGTTCTCTACATTTACTTACTCAAATGCCAAATGATTTAATTAATTTTCTTTAATTATTCGTGACTTCTACTTGTTTTTGTTGTAGCTGTATGCATAGTTGAAAGCAACAGTAAAATTTTAAACATTTTAATTTTTGATTAATTGTTTTTCATTTATTCAAGCTTAAAAATTTTGTCTCTTTGTATATTATTATTTTGCAATATTTTTTTTTTGTTTTTTGTTTTTTTTTTTGGTTCTTTTTTTTTTTGGTTTGGTTCCACTCCCACGCAAATTCTTTACATAAAATATAAAACTTCAATAAAAAGTAATTAAACATTTTAAGTGATCACTATGAAAAAGTAACAAAATTGAATGCGCATTTGAAAACTTTCTATCATGTTCATAGTTAATTCTACTTAAAGTCATCTTGGAATTTTATTCAAGTCAACTTGAAGTGGCATCAGTCTTCTTATTTTTACACATACTTAGGTACATTAAAATATTAATTTGTTTATTTCAGTTGCTCAAGTATCACACTTGAAAAATATATGGTAAAACCAAAGAAAAATTTAAAATTAAATTATTACATCAGTTTATAAAATCAATTGGCAACAATTCTGAATCTGAAGTTTAATCATTTTGATGCCTGTTTTTTTTTTCTGTTTTTTCTTAATTACAATCAAACGAATCATGCTGCATTCAGTGTGACATCTATCCCGTTCAATTATTCAATTGCTTTAGTATGAACTGCCTAGAAATTTTTGGTTTTTTATGGGACGAACTATTTTCCTTATTTCATTATCCATTGACTGTTCGTAACTGTTGCGTCAGGTTCGGAATATTTACTAACTCACGTGGATGTTCAAATAAAAGTAAAACCTTAAGTCTAATTGCTCAGAGAATACCACTCCATCTACGCTTCCATCCAGTTTAGAAAATTACATTATAAAATGTTAACAGCTACTAGAAATTGGGAACGAGTTTTGAAACAAAATTTCTATGCGTCTCCAGTATAACATTTCAGCATTGAAAGCACTTAAAAAAAGTTTGTTGTGTATTTTAAAGGTTGGTAGTAATTTGCCTACCCCGATAAAATGAGGTGACCAACCATACAGTAAAGTATGCGTAAGTATTCGTACACAAAACCATGAGCAATAAACTTTTGGGCTCACCACTCTGGCAATTTTCGGTTCCCATCGAACGAAACAGATGGTAGTCGAAAGGAACGACGTCTGGGGAGTACAGCAGGTGGGGCAAGACTTCCCAATTCAGGGTTTCTAAGTATGTCTTGACAACTTTTGCGACGTGTGGCCGAACATTGTCATGCTGGAGGCTGACTTTGTCGTGTCTCTCTTGGTACTGTGGCCATTTTTCCTTCAATTTCCTTCCTCAACTCAAACACATCAATTGCGTTTAGTACCGATCTCCTGTGATTGTTTCACTCGATCTCAATAGCTATATCACACCGAGCTGGTATCGCAAATAACGAGAACTTGGTTTGAAAAAAGATATTTTGAATCGAGAATAATTCGAAAATGCAAACAAATTTCACTAATTCGGCGATGTCGATTCGTTAACAGATATCCAAACTCACTTTATGACAATCTTGATCTACGTATTTAGACCAGTCCTCACCGATGCAGCCATCTATCAAAAAACGGCGAAAGCAAAGTTTTACACCTAACAGATATGAAAGAGATACGACCTTATCGGCGGCGGCCAGTGATGGCCAAACTTGCAAAAGAGAATTCACAAAAATGTGTATGAAATGGGAAGTAAACAATAAAATAGCAGAACACCCAAAATGTAATGCTAGACTAACCAAGCTAGAGAATAAATGGAGTGAAAATTGGACCATAAATCAGAACAAACTCAGTCCGATTCTCAGATCAAATATCTAAATAACAGTTAGACCAAGTTCAGACAAAAATTCTGGCCAAAACTCAGCTTAAAATTATTAACAAAATTAGAACCAAAGTTCAAACCGAATTCAAACCTAAAATCGGACTAAATTCTGATCAAAACTCAGACCGATGCTCAGACTAAAACACAGTCCTATAAACAGACCAAATCTGGACAAAAATTAGTACAAAAATTTAGACCAAAACTCAGATCGAAATTTAGATAAAGAATCAGTCTAAAACTGGGATCGACTTTTGACTAAATCTCAGTCCAATATTCAGACTAAAAGTCAAACCAAAAATCGGACCAAAACTGGTTCCGAAATTTAAACTAAAAATCAGACTGAAAACCAGACCAAAAATCGGACTAAATTAGCTAAAAATGAGCTTAAAACTGAGTCCAAAATTTTGACCAAGACTCAAACCAAAAATCTGATTGAAAGTCAGATCAGCATCTGACTAAAATTTAGACCAATAATCTGATCAAAACTCAAACTGAAAGTCAAGCCAAATTCAGACAAAAACTTGGATGAAATTTTGACCAAAACTTAGATCAATATTCAAGCTAAAAATCAGATCGATAGACAGGTCAAAAACATAAAAAAATTTGCACCAAATTCTGACCAAAATCGGACACAGTTCTGATTAAAACTAGGACCGAATTCTGAACGATACTCAGACTGAAAGTCAGACCAAATTCGGAACAAAATTTAGACCAAAACTAAGATCAGAACTTAGATAGGAGTCAGTTAAAACTCGAACCGATTTTTGAACAAACTTGAATCCGATATTCAGATTGAAAGTCAAACGAAAAGTCGGACCAAAGCTGAGTCTGATATTCAGACAAAAATAAGACTGAAAACCAGACCAAAAATCGCGTCAAATTCTAATCAAAGCTCAGATATAAACTAAACTAAAAAGTAGCCTAAAACTTAAATGAAAATTCTGACCAAAAATCATGTTGAAAGTGAGACCAAATTCAGCCCAAAATCTTGAGCAAAATTGAGACCAAAACTCAGACTAAACTCTGACCAAAACTCAGATCAATACTCAGACTAAAAATCGGACTGATAGACAGACCAAATATAGACTAACGCACAGACTGAAATTCACACTAAAGTTCAAGCAAAAATTTAGACCGAATTCTGACCAAAACCGAGCACAGTTCTGACCAAAACTAGGACCAAAGTCTGATCGATACTCAGACTGAAAGTAAGATCAAATTCAGAACAAAATTTTGACCAACATAAAATTCGGAATAAAATCAAACCAAAAATCAAGCTGAAGGTCAATCGAAATTTAGATTAAAACACGGACCAAAATTTAAACTGAAACCTAGGTCTAAAATAAAACTAAAAACTAGATCATGACACACGACTTAAAAACAGCTCAAAAACCAGACCAAAAAAAATTATCAAGCTTTACAAAAATAGGATGTCTGCCAACTGATTTTGAGGTTTAAAATTTATTGTAGTCGAAATGTATATTTTAGACTGTACCGCTGAAAAAAGATTTTAAAAAATTAAGGATCTGGGGGAAGAGCAGATACCTCCATTGTTCCCCTCATCCCTCTGAATCCACGAATACGTATGAATCCTGGATTTTACAAGCTCTTCATATGAATGAACATGTAAGACATAACTACAGTGAAGAGGATTTTATTTCCGGGTGGACGATGAAGAAGCGTAGAAAAATCTGTACAATTTAAGTTAACGCCACTAGACTTGATCGACCAGAAACATCTACTAATATTGAAATGTTCTTAGTGATGTCAAAAATCAAATTTTTTAATTTTTTCTTTTTCTTCACAAGTTAATTGTGCTTTTAATCACGGAGCTTTGTAACCCAACAACAACAAAAAAAAACTTCGGGATATCATTTTAGCAAAAAAAAATCAACACCGCATTCTCGCCATACGTCGATCGTTTTGTTGAGGATTCGGCAACACCAGCAAACATCGAATATATCAAAAGCACATTATCAAACAGCAACAACAAAAACAATAAGATACAATCATAATCACAATCTCTAAGTACGGAATATGTAAAATATGATATCTTTTGTTGTTGTTTTTGTTTTATACTTTGATGCTATTCGTTGGCGTTTAGAAAGAATGTTTGGCAAGTACAAGTTAGTGAATTTTTGTTTTTTGTTGTTTTTTTTTTTTTTGGCTGAAATCACGATCTCATTTATTGTGTAGTGGTGCTAACTATAAAATCAGCATACATCAGAACTAAAAGCATCAGTTAACCAAAATCAACGAAAGCTAAAACATAAAAATTACACAAAAACAGAAGAACCGCAAAAATACCAAAAACAAAAAATTTAAATTAAAAAATTGAATTTTGTTAGGAATACAAAAACTGAAGATCTCAAGCGAAAGAAATGAAGCTAAAGGTGTGTGTGGATGTGTGGAGGAGCATGTGTGTGCGTGTGTGTTTACCAATGGATTATAATTAAAAACCAATTCTTCTTCTTCTTCTAATCTCAATAGCAAATTTACATAATATTTAGCGCGCTTTTTGTCGGCCTAAGCGCTGCTGGACAATTATCAAATAAATATTTACCACCAAATTATGCGGGCCAATCTGGCGGTGGTCATGGTAATTTCTTGCAAGGACCTAAACGTCCATCAAATCAATATTTGGCACCACATGCTGGCGCGGCCAGTAATAATTTACACTATCATGGTGTGAATGGTGGTGGTCATGCTCCGGGTGGTGGTGGACATCATTATGCTGGTGCCGCTTCAGCTCCAGCTGCACATTATAGCGGTGGCGGCGGAGGAGGAGGAGGACATGGTGGGCATAATTCTGCTGCAGCACAAATACCAATACTACGTAATGATTATACCAATGATGGCAATGGCAATTACAACTTTGGGTAAGTGTTCGGTACCTAGTATATACTTATTCTTATTATCCTGTGCAAAAATGTTATTTATTGTGGGTTTCGGAAATTCTACTGAACGGTTCTACATTACAACTTTTTCCAAGGTATTATAATTATGGGATTATAATTAGGTACTAGATATTCACGGGTTAAAGAAACAATTTTTATTTCAATTACTTTTTATTAAAAATAGTGCTTTTAATATTTTTTATGAATCAAATATCAAATTATTGAGTGAAAGTTAATTTCCCTTAGCTTTCTTTGAGTTATTATTATTCGTAAGGAACGAAGGGACCGCAGTTAAGATATTAATCAATTCAATCGAACCTGGAAGGCGTTATAATATTTAATTTCCCAACAAAGTACAAATCCCTTACACAGAATAGATTAAAGGTATTAAATATTTTTTAGGAATACTCAGATGACTAATTTCATATCCGGGAGGGCATACCGTACGGACATGAGGAGCTTTTAGCGGGTGGAAGTCTCGCACTGACTAGACTTCCAATACTTTTCTTCTCGATTAAACAAAAAAATCCTTTCGGGAGCGTAAGGGAACCAGAGGAGATAGCGGAAAACCGAATCCGGAATCGTGCTGTCTCCAATCTCTTATTACAATTTTTGATCGAAACAGACAATTTAGGCCTCTGAAGGCCTAAACTTCAATGGGTCACCGGTGACCCTGTCGCTTACAATGGGATTTTTTACGAACTTTTTCCGTACATTTTTAATAGATATTTTTTTAAAGATGGACAAAGTAGCTTAGTATTAATTCTTCACTTAACCCTTTCTTGACCGTAAGATAACTAGAACCGATAGAGCAAAACCAATTCCAGATTCGCATTCTTCGACTCCTATTTCATTGTAAAAAAAGTTCTCAAAAAGTTTCCATTGAAGATCTTAGGGTCACCGGTGACCTGTAGCAAAACTTGTATTTCCAAAAAAGTAAACAAAAATTTCAAAATATAGAAAATAATGTTTGAATAAATAGTTTTTCCCACAACATATTAAAAATTTGGTGTATTTGGCCAAATTTTGTAAAAATTGTGAGCGATTGAAAATTAACAAAAAAAAAAAACACAATTTTTTCACTTTGACCCACTACAGTGCCGTTATTAATTGAAATTAGAAAACCGCCAATTCTCTTTCCAAAAACCCAAAATTTATAAAAATTGATTGCATAATTTAAAAAAAATCGCAAAAACTAATCTTGTGACACCGGTGTCACCATGGTACCGAAAAGGTTAAAGCAACAATTGGCCTAACTGATATGGCATAATGCCCGAAAATCATTTTGGAATTAAGACTCCAAGTCTATCCAAAAAGTTTTCTACAGGCCCGGAAAGCGTTAGTGGTTTTCGTAGCTTCCACAGACATACACCACTATAAACTGGAGCAGATTTTCTATTGCCTCTCTCCCCGTTTGAGGTAGAAAAGCTTATGTCACTGTTAACTGCTACACGCTCTCTGTGTCCCATTACTCGGTTGTGTTTTTCTCTGTCATACTCAACAACTAAGTTCTGTGTTACATGCTCAACTAAGTAAAAACCGGTGGCCCTATATCTTGACAAATTTTAAACTCTTAAACCAAACAGTGCTTTTGATAAATCTTATTAGATTTGTTGACGTAATTTCATATACAATCATTTGTCAGAAAGATTTATGACAAATGAGTGTATATGATGCCAAATAAGACACCTGGTTAAAAACCTAAAACACTAAATCAAAATTTATTTACCGGGTTTTTTATCCAGTCTAATGTTCAAGTCAAGTCGTTTATAATCTAGATTTGAATAGAAGAGTTATAACGAAATGGTTCTTGTAATCTAGTAACTGTGCTGCGTTTTCTATCGACTCATATCCCTTTTTGGCTCATATTCCTTTATTTGGCAAAAACTGGAATTGAAGGATCGAATGATTTGCCTTAATAGGGTTTATCTTGGCGCTTAGGTCACCTTAGTGAATCCACTTCAGCTTAAAAATCCGAAACTTTGGTATTGAATTGTAGAGATAAAATATCTAAAAAGGTTCAATTTTCAATCTGTCCATGCATTCAGTCTGTTTGATTTATATTCTTTGAGATGACTTCGAAACTGATTCCAAAACAAAGTTTCTCTCATCATTAACCCTGTCAATACGAAGGTTCATGGGTATCCATTTAACACACATTGGCTTGACGGGGAACATTTTTGATTGATTAAAAGGTTTAAATCAAAATCGAATACTTTTTAAAATAATCACGTGATAAAAATACATAGCAGTTGACTTTTTAACAAAGATCTATACATACATACATATACCTAGATATTTATTCTATTTAATAAAAATTTAATCTAAAATTTGGAATTTTTAATCTTTTCACAGTTTTGAAACCGGCAATGGCATAAGACGCGATGAAACTGGTGAATTGAAAGGAGGTTGGCCACATGGTTCACTGAATGTTATGGGCTCATATTCATATACTGGCGATGATGGCAAGGTCTATACAGTAAATTATAAGGCTGACGAAAGTGGTTTCCATGCGGAAGGTGATCATTTGCCTACACCACCACCAATTCCAAAAGAGATACAAGAGTAAGCTAAAAGAAAATAAAATTGTAGAAACAAAAAAAATTTAAACCTTTTTTATAGATCATTAGCGTTGCATCAACACAGCCGCTCATCTGGTCATACATATGGTGGTGGGCCACAAAATGGTGGTGGTTCACACTATGGCGGTAATGGTGGTGGTTTACATCATGGAGGCGGTGGTGGTGGTCCTTCACACCATGGAGGTGGACATCATTATGCTGGTGCTGCTAGTGCACATGCTCCATCAACACGTTATTTGCCACCTGGAGGACCACAACATTATGCACGACGACAATATTAAATAGTTGCATTATTGATAAATTGATGGATTTCTAGTTGAATTGATTGATTGATTGATTAGTTGAGCATAATGATAATAACGATGATGATATTGCTGTTATTAGTGTAATTATGATTTTCGATGATATTTTAAAAGTTGCAATAAAATAAGAAATATTTTCAAAAAAAATTTAAAAAAAAAATTACTTTGTTGGATGTTATCTTTTGTAGCCACGCCTCTTTTTTAATTGATTGCTTTATATGAAAAGTTTTTAATTATAAACGTTATTCACTTTCACTTTAGCTTGAGCAACTTTAGACCAACAAGTTGCTCAAGCTAAAGTCTTCAAATAAGATATATTATCGACATTGAGAGAGAGAAAATATTCTTCAGCTATTCTCTAGAAAATCAGGAACTCAATTGAGCTATGTAGAGCAGATATCGTACTTTGTTATTTATGCTTTGGTGCTTCACATCATGGAGGTGGTGGTCTCAGTTTTAGTCTTAGCTCCGACCTCAGACAAAAATACTTTCTGCTTAATTAAAGAAGAACAAAGACCGCTTGGAATATGCTTCCAAATGAGAAAAGCTATTTTGGAGTAGCGTACCAGGCATATTAAACCTTTCGTTAGGTTAAGTTGGCTGCTTGAAAATCATTAATGTCTCTTTTTTTCTATATACTTTGCTTTGAGTTTTACTGCGGTTTTTGGTCCAAGTTTGGTTTAATTTGTGTTTGAGCTTTCGTCTGATTTTTGTTTACTCCGGTCTGAATACCAGCCTAAATTTTGATCTTAGCTCCGATCTGAGTTTTGGTCTGACTTTCGGCCTAATTTTTGGTCTGAATTTAGTTTGAATTTTAATCTAAGCTTTAGTTTGAGCTTCGTTCAACTTCACTCCAATTTGTTGTTTGAGCTTTGGTCTAAATATCGGGTTCAGCTATGGTCTGAATTTTGATTTAATTTTTTAGCTAATTTTTGGTCTCAATATGGATCCGAGTTTTTTCAGGATTCGTTCCAATTTTTGGCCTGAGGTTTTGCCAGAATTTTTGGTCTGTTTTTCATTCTTCTTTGGTCCGATTTTGATTTAACTTTTGGTTTAAATATCGATCTCAGTTTTAGTTTGAATTCGGATCTGTATTTTGGGCTGACTTTCGACAATTATTGGTCTGAATGAGGATCTAAGTTTTGGTTTGAATTTGTGCCAAAGTTTTTGGTTCTGCTTTGGTCTGTTTCTTAGTTTGATTTCGGGTCTTAGCTCTGGTTTTCGTCTGAACTTTTGTATGAATTTCGGTCTGATTTTGTCTATGAGATTTTGATATGAGTTTCGGTCTGAATTTTGATTGTACTTTCAGCCTAATTTCTGTTACAAATATAGATCTGACTTTAGGTCAGAATTTGGTCCGGTTTTTGGCCTGGATTTAAGGCAGATTTTTTTTAGTCTAAATTTCGGTCTGTTTTGTTCTGATTTTTTATTTGACTTTAGACAAAGTTTTAGTCTTTGTTTCCAAATGGATTTTGGTTTGAATTCAGTTCTGAATTTGGTTTGCAGTATTGAGTATTAATTCATAAGCTAGTGATGTTTCTATACATATTTATCTATGTGCCCCTTCTGTTTGAAATTCGTAGCTATTTTGCACAGGTGTTTCATTTAATGATTAATTTTTCTGCTTAATTTTAATGTGTTTTTTCTCCAAAAAAAGATAGAAAAAATTATTATAGCTTCTTATACCATATATTTTCAACCTTAAATAAATAAAGTAAACATCTAGCATTTGTATAATGAGGCTCTACCTCCAATGAAGCTGGGGTTGAAAATTAATTCAGAGATGGAGGAGGAGATTCAGTTGGAGTTGGAGAAGATTCAGTTAGAGTACTCGGAAACTCATTCCAATTCCAATATGTTACCAATTTTATTTTTATTTGCACATTGTGTGTATAAATTATTTTCTAACATGAAATGGAGAAAAAAACATAAGAAATAAGCATCAGTTTTATATACCTATAGTAAATAGAATATATCGAGCTATAGGGGCTTTTAGCTTCATTTCCATTTACATTATTTACAAATAATTGATATCAAACTAAAGACTATTTAACATAATTGGCTTGACTCTAATACAATTTCTCCCCCTTTTTCACTGTGGATTGATGTTATTAAGATTTTATAGGATTCCCTCATTTTTTGTTTTTATTTTTGATAAATTTTATTATATGTAAATGTCAGCACTCGTCTACTGTTGTGGCCATAAATATTGAAGTATACTTAGTGTAATGGAATCAGTTGATGTTAGTTGATTGTGTTGGGCTGGTGGATCAAATGTCTCAGTCTCACAGTCACATTAAAGTTGCATACAATCAATCAGAAAAACCAAAATGAAAATACATACAAACATGCATCTCTCACTCTCTGTCTCTTGTGTCGCTGTTTCCCTTTCTTCGTTGTTTCATCCTTTTGAAAAGTTCTCTAAGGTAATCTTTGATAATGTTCTTAGTTTTGGTCTTTTGGTTTTCGTACATACCTGTTCTATCTTTTCATAGGTTACCTAGTTCCATTTTTTTTCTTCTAAAAACAAAAATTCACCGCATAACTTCGTTCTTTTTGCTTTTTTAACTCCATTTACACGCTCAAAGTGACAGCAATCCATTTATCAACGCTTCGCATGTGTATTTCTAGAGGGAGGCTAACTGAGAGTATTTCTAGCTGAAGGATGTTATCGTGTGCTACGATTTCGATTTGATATCGTGTGCTTATCGTTTACTATTTGTGGTGGTGTTCATCATCGTCGTCATCATCATCTAACGTTGTCATTCTCACGTAATTCAAGTTTGCAGCATCATTTTCAGGCACCAAATTACCACACGCCACCATTGCTGCGGAATGTTTCCATTTCCGTTCATGAAACCGACGTCGAAAAATGGAGTAAATTTTTTCATTACGTTTGTGTACTGTCATGTTTCTAACTTCATGTTTTTTTTTTTGTTTTTATTTATGTTTTGGTGTTTCAGTATTTCTTGTTGTTGTTATTTTGCTTTCGCCTTCAATTAGCCTCAGGTGAAGTATATATGTTTTACTTAATATTCTTTACTCTTTTTCTTTCTGTACATATGTAGACATTTTCTAGTGTACACCCAACAGAAAAAATGTTTATTTCGAAACCATAATGATATTCAATAAGAATCAACTGAAGTTAAATATGCGTATGTATTCCACAGCCCGTTGTGGTCTTATTACCAAACTTTTCGAATACAAAAATTCTAACGAACATTTACAGTTTTGAATCCGCATCCTCAGTTTCGAACCTACATCCAGCTTCGAATCTGTGTCTACAGCTTTGAATCTACATCCAGAGCTTTGAACCTGCTCTCGTTGTATCGAATCTACACAGTTTTGAGCCTACATCTGTAATTTCAAACCTGCAACCACAGTTTTGAATCCCCATCCATAGCTTCGAGCCTGCGTTCACAGTTTGGAACGCACGTTCACAGCTTCAAACTTGGATCCTCAATGTCAAACCTACATTCACAGTTTTAAAACCGAATTCACAGTTTTGCACCTACGTCTATATTTCCGAACCTACATCCACAGTTTCGAGCCTGTCGCGATAGTTTCGAACCCTCATCCACAGTTTTATGCGTATATCTACAGATTCCTAACCAACACTCGCAGTTTTGAATCCTCAGTATCGAATCTGCATCCAGAGTTTGGAGGCTATATCCATAGTTTAGTACTTTTACTCCCAGTTCTAAAGCTGCGTCCACAGTATCGAACCTACACTAACAATTTCGCGCCTAAATCCATAGTTTTGAGCCTACATTCACGAGCACAGTTCTTAAGATACCGTTATGACTTTTTTTACACAAGATAAAGGATTAAATAACAGTTATTTCTGTATACCTAATTCAAAACTTTTCGTCTTTGTTTTTGAGAAAATCGCATTTATAGTTTTCAATGATCTACCACTCCATAGAATGCTATAAAGACAAAAAATCTTAACAGGAAAAGAGTTTATGAGATACCGTTATGATTTTTTTTTACAAAACGTAAACCATTAAAAAACAGTTAGTTCTGCATACTTAACACGATTTCTTTTTCTTTTTTTTGATTATGACAGTCTTGCAGCAACGAGCGATATCACTTAACCCATTAAGGACGAGCGGAAACCAAAGTAGATTGATCAAGAAAGCAACTTGAGAAAAAAATTGTTTTTGAACCTGACTCAGGAATGGCTCAGCGACAAGGTGCAATATAAATCAACAAAAGTTACTTTAAAATTCCTTATTTTTGTTTTCAAGAAATATGAACAATTTAAGCTAAACTCTTGGTCTGTTACAACTCACGGTCATTCTGAGCGGATCCAGAGATTTCCGCCATTATCAACTGAAGAAAATTTCACAGCACGATTTCTGAACTCAGGAAGCCCATGCATTCTAGAGATTCAAGCTTGATATTCTGATATCTATGAATCCTACAAAATTCATCAATTACTCGCCTCAAACTCTATAGCGAAACTGTCGATTTCTCCTTCGAAGCCAAACATTTATTAACACAGTGCAACAAAAAGTGTAGTCCTCAAATTTCCCCAAGTTTTTGGAATAATTGGAAGGCGCTGATCACGAATCTGAAGTCAGTTTTTCTTCATCACGTTTGGTCCTGAAGTCGGTCGTTTTCATTATTTTCGACTATTCCTTCTTTCCAAAAAATATCACTTCGTTTCATTTTATTTCATTCCATTTCGTTTCATAGCATTTCACTTCATTTCTTAATGAAGCCATTTTCGAAGCCGTGAATTATAAGTGAAACTTCTAAAAATACCGAAAACTACGAAAGGCGAATGTATTTTCAGTGAAGATCTGCAATTAGGCGAGGAAACTATCATAATCCGCTCTATTCTAATTATTCCAAAATGAAATTCCGGGAAAATTTGTTTCTTTATTCTTTCTTTTCTATATGAATATGGGGAAAAGAAACACAATTTCCCGTGGATTTTATTTCGGGAATATTTAGATCAGTGGTTCTCAAGTGTTGGGGCGCGCCCCCCTAGGGGTCGTAGACAGATTTGAAGGGAGGCGCGGAGACATTTCAATAAACAAATATTTAAATTTCTGACATTTTTATTTTATTTTATTTTTTATTTTTTATTTAGAGAGTATTCGCATCTAAGACATGATCTTTTACATGCGCAAATTATTATTATAATATAACAACATATTTAGTAAAGTTATTAACAACAAATTGCTTAATATAAGGTAAATGTCGAATAAGATGATGAATTTAATAACAAATTAATATTAAAATTAAATAGGGTTAAAAGTGATCTAGAGGAAAGGAACAAATGAAGAAATAAAGTAATTAAAAGAAGAAAAAGAGAGAAAGAGAGAGAGAAATAGACTAGGAAAAATGTTGAAGAACTAAATGCTTAAAGTTTTTGAAATTAGAAACTGTCTTAATGTTAGATGGCAATGAATTCCATAACCTTATAGCGCTAACAAAAAATAGCCTACTTGAATTTCTAAAGTTATGGCTATGGATTTGAAGGTTTATACTTCTGCTTGATTTACAGAATTGAAGCTTTTCATACAAATAATTGGGGCTCTGTGTATAAATGAGCCTATGCAAAAAGATACAGTTCCTGACATCAAGGTATCCGAAGAGATCAAGACCAAGAATTTTCTTACTATAAACCGAGATATGTTCGAACTTTTTTACACCATATATGTAGCGAGCAGCATTGTTAAATGCAACGAGAAGTTTGTGTGAAGACCTTGAGTCAAGTTTACTATAAACAACTTCCGAGTAGGTAATTATAGGCACTAGTAGTTGCAACACTAGTTTACGTTTAGTTTCACACGGTACAAATGCGGACATTAACCGCGAAAATATTTATTAAAAAAGTTAAATCGAATGTGAAATACCAATTTTTGTATTAAATTAATTATTTGTATATTTTTGTAATAAAATATTAATGCGAATACGTATTTTTAATTATAAAAAAAAATAAAATATTGAAAAGCGTATTTAAAATAATAAATTTTAAATACGTTTTTTATACCCGCTTGGAAGATAATACAAATTTTTTTAAAAACGTCATAATTCACTTAAAATAATTTTAGATAGAAAAATATCTGCATTTGAAACTGTCTAGCTTACCTTCATTCTTGTCTTCTTCTTTTCCTACAATTTTTTTGGTGGTTTTGTTGACTGCCTTTTACACAAACTTTGACATTAAAAATCACTTCAGAGAATGCATCGTTGATTCGATTTATTAATTTATTGGTTAGTTTTTACTAGCGATATTCCAACTAAAACTTCACCATCCTAGTTTCCTTCACGAGAAACTTCAACTACTAGATAAGTTTACTAGTTTAGTTTATCCTTAACACAGACTAACCAGAGTCTCCACCAAGTTAGACAACAACAAGATATTTTCCCAGGCGGATATGATTTTACTTATGAATAGTAACCAGTGAAAAAATGTTGTGTGAAAATCAAAGTGGGGGAGGCGAGGGCTTGCCACTAATTTAAAGAGGGGGCGCAGGACGAAAACAGTTGAGATGCGCTGATTTAGATATTACATTTGACAGTTTCAGTCAGTATGGATAGAAGAAGGGTGTAATGCAGAAAAACTAAATTATTGTAAAACGATTAGAAAATTCAAGGTCTAAAGCAAAAATTTAAATTTTGTTGCACTATTTAAACACTCTTGGAAATATATTGACTTGGAACCCTCTTATATATCGTGTTATTAATAAAGCCACACCCACATTCTATGCGTGTGGAACAACAAAAATTATGCTGTGATTGCAGGAATTTTGTTTGTTTTGAAAGCGACGAGGCTGATGAAATGAATTCATTTATAATTTCATTGTACCTGTATTCGATTAATCTGGTGCTGCATAGTCGTGTTTAGGAGCCTTTGACTTTTTTTTTGTGTATTCCTAGGTGTATGTGTGTATGAATTTGAGGTATGTAGGTTTCTCTACTGGTTCCCTATTTAAATCTCATTAATTCTATTCACGCACACATGCGAGTCGCATTTCTGAATTTGTTTAACCGTGATTTTTATCATAATGCCAGTTGAAGCTCTTCAGATTTTTTTTTAATATTTTAATACTTTCACTAGTTAGTTTTGAATGAGTGTATGTGTCTGTGTTGCCTTAGTATATAAGAATTCCCTGATTGGATTATCAGTTTTATAAAGTTCATTCATTTACAATATCGTGTACATTTTTTCCACAACAAATTCTTGCATGTCAGTTGTTGTACTCACCCGTATGTATAGGTGACGTTGTTCTTCTGTTGAATTTATTGTTTGAATATTATTTCTGGCACTTCGATGGGGGTAAAAACTTTATTCCTTTACTTTACCTTAATTTCCTTTTATTATTTTATTTTACTTATTTTTTTTTGCCAACATTACTTAAATGTGTTTTGTGGCTGTTGTAAGAACTTAAGATGTCTATCTCAATTTCGTTTTTGCTTTGTGATTTTTGATGCGTTTTGTTTAGGTATTTTTTTATATTTTTTGTTTTTGGTTTGGAAAGTTACAGGTGCAATTTTACTGAAGTACATAGAAATATAAATACAAGGTGTGCCTTAAATTTTTTATTTTCATATGTTGATGAATCTAAAAATTCTAAGTCTAAGTTTTGCTATTCAGTTCAATTTCAATTTTAGTTCTTCCGTTTTCTATTTGAGATTTATCGAACATCTGTTTATCTTCTCATATAAACTAAAAACTTAAATCGAGGAAGTAGAATAAATTATAAGAGAAATAAGATACTTTCAAGATTTATTCTCTAGTAAAAATTTAATATATATGAAATTGAACTCTAACGCGAGCAAAATCATGTACATGATTGTTGAAATATTTCGTACATCCACAAGTTTTAGAGTTCTTGCTATAAGTAGCTACTTGTATGCGTAGAAAAAACTTTATAATTTGCACTTAAACCGATACATAGTTTTTGCTTGAAAACTTTCCAGAAACGCAACTCAATTGTAATACATCTTAACAAGCTAATATACCGCACTTGATTCACAAAAAAAAAAAAAAACAAAAATACTTTTCAACATACACACATAATTCATTTCAAACTTACACAAAAATATTTATATGTATGTGTGTTCACACAGTGAAATTCATTATGAAACATCTTTTATATCTTAATCTATCTTTTAACATCTTCTCGGCAATTTGCCATTGTGTATTACCAGCCCGCATCTTATTCTTGTATTCCCAATGGGAAAATTTTAAGCCCTTTCTAAGGACTACTTTGAAAGTGCAAAACTGTAAGCGCTAACATTAGGTTTCCTGTAAGCGCAGTAAACACGCTTCCAAGGAAGGCTACTGGGAGTGCATTGAATTGAAAAGAAGGTCACTGCATAAATCACGGTAATTGATTTTCGTTCTTTATGCATCTGGACTAAATATTTGAGAAATCAACTGTCAATGACTTTTAAACTTGATAATTTTTTCAATAAAATTTATAGACTGTATAATTTGTTACAAAACGAATAAAAAATTGTTTATTCTGACCAAACATTTTTATTTTCATTTTAAGCGACACGTTTGGGAAACCGTTACCCTTATGTAATACAAAAAAAAATAATTTGGAAAAATTAAAATTTGTAATAATAATATCAAATCTTACTTGATGTCCTATGTAGCTATTTCGCTGGGTATACTGCCCTTAATGTAATAGTAGTCAAATATTAAAAGAGAATATTATTCTGAACATTTTTTCTACCTGCATTTCTAGGTTAAAAGAGCATTGTTCTATTAAAAAATGGTTAAGTCTAAGTACAAACTACAAAAGCTGGAGGTCAAATGTTTCAGATAAAGTTGTTTCTTATAAGAATATTAAAAATTTTTAATAAATTTTATAAAACCAACTGATGTCAAAACTCAGTATGAAAGATACTGAGTTTCGGTATCCGTCGAGAAAATTAATTTCAATCCAATAATAGTTATTGGCTATCACTCCAATGTAAAGTATCATTCATAATAATGATTTCCAGTTAAATTTTCAGGTCAAAACAATGGAAAAACAGTGCAGTTGGCTAGATTTTTAAGTTTTTTTCTAGTCATTTATTATAAAACCTAATCAAATCTGGCTGAAAAACATTCAGGTGAGTTTTGTTTTACCTATTAATAGTGATGTTTGGTGAGCAAGAAGAACGAAAAGAAGAAAACAAGTATTGACATGAAAGCGCTCTAGTGTAGATATAAAACCTCTTCCTCTCCCGTTGGGATTTATACACATCTCATATGCACATATATGGTATATATTATGATTGGGTTTGTGTGCATAATGAGTAGCAATTTATGTAATCAGCGTTTCCTTCCCATTTGGCAAAAACATGCTCATATAAAATTCCTTGCTATGGCAGGCTGAATGAAATATTTTGGATAGTTGGAGGTATAAAAATTTAACGAATAAATTGCTTTTTCTTTTGTGAAGTATTGGTGGAGTTTTTTACCCAAGGCCATGAAATTAGTTGGTAGTTTTCCAATCTAAGTATTAAAGAAAGCATGAAATACTATGATCATTCGTAACTCTATTCCGCAGAAAAGGCTTGCATCCACTCTCTGCCCTTGAGTCTAGAGTCCTCCATATATAAATGAAAATTTTCCACTACTGTTCATCAGGAATAAGAGTGTCTGTCAAACTTGTCGTTAAAGATTGGTTTTGATATGGTTAATCAATAATTTAGAATCGTAGAATGTGCCAGTGTAGATTATTCCGAATTAAATTTCCATCTCAGAGGAATGCTTTCAATAAATGTCGATAGGTATGAGTCCAAAGATTTGATGGGTGTACCGTCCAAACCATTTGTTAAGTAGAATTAACTAGCGGTTTCAAAGGGGCGGGGTTTAAAGTTTATAACCCACTTCTTCCCATGTTGAATTTAAAATTTTTGTTTGAAGAAAGAAAATGTTAACCCCCGTAACTTCTGTAAACGCAAGTAGCTCTTTTAACTTTCATAAGTCCAAACCGCTCATCAAACCTCAACGGCATACGTCAATAGGATCGGCCTAGTTACGAAAGTATATATCCGCTCAACCGTGCGTGGTTATTGCCTTTAATCCTTAAGTATTTTGATAGAAACAGTGAGACAAGTCAAATTTGGTTACCACCAAGTTCAATATCACATTTTTCAATTTGATTTTAGCATTGCTCGTATGTAATAAAGTATCTAGAGATTAGAGAAGTGGTAGTTTTTGAAATTTGCTGTTGTTGTTAACCTAACTATCAGTTGACGATGGTTAGATCCCTGATTGCCACTTTACAGCGTACACATGCCATACAGATTCTGACTAATAAATTCGGCCCTACATTTGGTAGGTTGGTTGGATAGAACTAGTAAAAGAAGTCTGTAGCATGACAAGAGAAACCATGAAATGCACGCCAATTGTATCGAACTTCGGACGGCAATTTCGTTCCTGTGCTGAAATTGCTCATTTTCCCGGTTCTTTCGTTCTTTCTCTCACCTCTCTAGGCATATTAAAGGCTGAAGCCTTGACTATCACCCTAATATCCAGAGCTGTAAAAGATTGAAGTGATTTTGAGTCGCAGTCATTGAAGTCATTGCGAATGAATTCAATTTTCTGATTTCAGTCTTCCCTTTTATTTGAGACTTATGACTTTACAAATGAAGTCACGAAGTCTTCTTGACGTTGTTGACTATTCCATTCATTATAAATAAGTCACAACAATGCCATGACTTCACATTATAATTGAAGTCGCAGCCATGACTTAAAATTTCGTTGAAGTGTTGAAGTCAAGTCAATTGAAACTTCGGTTTTACAGACTTCAGTCATTTATTAAAGGATACTACAAAAAATATTAAATTTCTTTAGTTGTACTTGAGTGTACAAAAACCTCACAAAAAACAGTATAGTTTCTGTTTCTAGAGCGGCACACAGTGCATATTGACTTCAAATAAATGACTTTAAGTCAAACAATGAATTATTCAGGTCGATTCATTCGAGAAACTGCTCATTCCAGACTTCAAATGAATTATTTTTCAATCATGATTTTTATTCTTCACTCATAAAAAGAATGAAATAATTCAGTAATTTTTAAACGAAGTCAACAGACTTAAAACTTGAAATGACTGAATTATTTTACAGCTCTGCTAATGTCAAGAAACGTCATTTGCCGGACATTCGTACCCTCTGGTGCTTCATTTTTAATCCCCTGAAGATTTTAGGTTATTGAGTAAAAATTTCACAACTTTAGGCCTTCAGTTAGAACAAAAGATATTGTCCGATGGGAGTGAAATTTGGTATTTGTACCCCTCCCCCCTTTTGAGTGGCACAGAAGGATCAGCGGCTTCGATCCACACAAAGTGCGTAAACGGGCTGTTCTAGTGGCTACTGGCACATCCTGTTTTATTATTAGAGACAATGGAGTTTTTAATAAAAGCACCGACTATTCCCAATCAAGAGAATTTGAGCTCTAACTTAAACTCCGAGAGCACACACAATGTTCAATTCATCCGCACAACAGCCACCGCTTTCCTTTAGCAATCAAATCAGTTATACCTAAACTGTTTTGTGTTTCCTACCATTTCAAAATGACATATTTTCCTGTCAGGTGGCAACTACGATTAATGAAGGATTACCTAAATTATCGAAGGTACTTTCTAGTTTTTTTTTTCATTTCATTTTATTACATAATTTAATTTAACTAAACACTTCCGTACTGCTTAATCACATTACATGAACATTGAAATTGAAGAAGATATTAAACAGAGACATGCAGACAAATCGTTAAGCAGACAATTGGCTAAAAAGATACGTAAACCCTTCCTACATATCTACAATCGAGAGGAGGAGAACAGAACAGAATAGAATGAAACAGTTTAACGCTTGTTAATGCTGATGAAAGTAATTTCATTTACAACCAGTCAACCACCAATAAAGGCAATGGGAAAAAACAAGAAATGTTGACACAAAAAAAAAAAAAAAAACAACCACGAAATAAATTTAACATGTTGCCTGCCATTGCATTGTGGCATTGCGAGCTGCTGTATGTGAGCTAAAATTTAATTCCATTCAGCAACGGTTGCATGATTGTGTCGCAATATTTCAAGATTTCAACTATTACTCACTTACTTTTGATGCTTGAATATGTCTTTCTATTTTTGGGCACTATTTGCAATGTTTAATGGGTAAGAGAACAAAAGTTTTTTTTCTTGTAAATATTCAACAAAGAATGTCAGCCGCTGCGACAAACAAAAAACTTTTTCCAACACAATGCCACGCAGTGAAACGCTTTCGAAAGGAAGAAACATTCATTGTGGGGAAAACTAATATTTCCAAATGTTTATGTAATTCTATGTTTAAGGAGTTTAAATTTTAAATTGGCCTTCTATAATTGTAGCTATTTGAGGCAATAATTTCAATTTCATGGGTGAAGCTAATTTGATTGCTTGATTCCTTTTCCTATTCCTTTGATGAAGGGTGTTCCTCTTACGTCTATTAGGCAAAACTACCTCGAGGAAGCAAAAGATCAGACGAAAGCCTAGTGCACTATCACCTATACTATCATCCAGAAGTTTGCGGGTTTGATTCCCGTCTTAATCTGGCGGTTAATTCTTATAACCTTCTTATATTCAATATCAAGTGTATGAAGCGTATGAGAATTATAAGAAGAAGTACAAGCACACACCTTGGTTGGAAATGGCAAAACCACCGAGCTGATAAAAAATTGCCACACAGTCGTTCGGAATCGGCGTTAAACTGTAGACCCTACCATCGCCACTATGGTCTAGTGCCAGAGTGTCAGACTCATGTCTCTGGAGACCCGAGTTCGATTCTCGGCTTGGGTATGTTTCTTATCTATCTTTCTTTCTCTCTTCCTTTCTTTCTTTCTTGGGGCTTTGGAACAATAGATTTTATAGGTCGCAGTGCCTGGCTTTCGAGTCGTCCTTCCTTCAAATAATAATAATGGGTAGAGGGACATACTTCTGGTAGTACCAGTATAATATGAACCACTATGAACAATAGACGAACTAGACAACTACTCAATCTTAGCAGAAACTCCATAAGCATTACAACTTCGATGCACATGGGCCACTGCATAATGGGGAGACCTGCTGCATGACTGCGACTACCATTCAATGGCTTCTGTCGGGGCTGCGGATCTGAAGAAGAAAAACAGTCCTCCATTTCATATGCGAATGTCCGGCCAAGAGGAGATTAAAATTCCTGGGCTCACCTTTCTTCACTAGTCTGTCCGAACTATCATCCAAAAATATTATGGTTTATTATGGTATCACAATGACCCAAATGTGTGCTTTCAATGAGAAGACTGCCACTCCAACCTAACCACTAGCGGATTCCAGGGTTGGGGATAAACCTAATTCTGTCTTACCGATGAAAGTCCCATACATTTTAGTTCGTTGATTTTAGGTAAAAACAAATTTTAAAGGATCGAATAAATTAAAATGACCTCGATAGACTTCCATACGGCAAGTTCAGATTCGATTACCGTCTTTGTCTGGTGGTTAATTCTCATAACCTTCTTATATTCACTACCAACATGAAATCTATAAGAATTATAAGAAAGTGTACAAGTACACACCTTGGTTTGTAATGGCAAAACCATCGAGCTGATAAAAAATTACCAAACATTAGGAATCGACGTTAAACTGTAGGTCCAACTATGTGGTATCACAATAGGCAGTTCAGGCCTAAGCGCGTCTCTCGACAGCCCCTCCAACCTAACCTAAATTAAAAGCTTTCTTTTCTCCGGTAATCTCTAGATCAGTTAATGCATTCAATGAATATCATAAAATTTTCATTTCCACATCAAAATCATCTGGATTCTCGATCATGCTACCCCTTTTTTGAACCAACTCATGCGGAACTGGTACCTGTTTCTTTGGGCGGGCGTGGTCAAGTAAGGCATCTACCTGCACTGTTTTTCCTTAGCTGGCAATAGATAGAGAATACTCCCATCATGCAATACCTCCCGTGCAACCTGGCCCGTATACGATACTGGTACGATACGATCCAGGGAACTTATCATCATAGACCGTATAGATACCACTCAATGTGCCGTGGTTTTTACAGATCACTGTGCTATAGGAGCCCATGGAAGAAACTGCGGATACCTTTCACAACCATTGTAGAAGTTGCTGAATCTCCGGAGAAAATTAAACAATATTTCACTTCCTTTGCAAAAACCCAGCCCTGGCAACCGCAAGAAACAGAACCATAGGAAACAATTTTCTTAATCTCCTTTACTTCCTCAATTGGTTAGGAGGGGTAGAAGTATTAAAACGCAGAAGACATGGCTTGAGCTAGCGCCCAGCTAGCATTCGTTAAGTCCCGCAAATCATAAAGGAACGGATTTAGTCGAGGGTCCCTATAAGGTAAATCGAAACTGTATGCAATATAGTACGAAAGAAGTTCGGTCTCAAGCTATATAAACTAAGAAAATGACTGACAAAGATGAAACTAGTCGCTGAAAAAGTATAGTATTCACGGACGAAAACATTTTATATCGTTTAACTGATTTCGAATTATCAAAATGACAGAAGTTCCTCGGCGCAGGATCCAAGCATATCGTTCATCATTGCACATCGACGAAATCTGCAAGTCGTGCTAGTTTGGGATGTAATATGTCACTTTTGATTAAAATAAATCAGAAATTTTGGCGCCGTAACAGGCAGACGAGCACTGTTGCGATAAAAAATGAATGTTTTAAAAGTATTCAGCGCCACGCCAGCATTCAATATAAGAACGAAACGTAGAGCAGAGCGTTCTCACTGATTTCATTACATCGCAAAAATGGCTGCCGTATTCCCCGAATCTGAACTCGATGGATTATGATATAAATGAATTATGTCAAATCCATCCCGGGTACAGACAAAACGATTTTCCTTCAGATTCAAATATTTTTTGAAAAATACCAATTACAGCTCCCCCACTCCCCCTCCACCGCAGCCTCTGGATAAGCTAGTGCTTAAATATACCTATGCAAATATATTATTTTTGTATTAATTTCATTCTTTTCTCATTTCTCATTTCTATGCATACAAAATGATAAACATTGCTTGGAAAAAGAACTACATAGGGCAAGGTGGGGTAAAATATACCTTTGGCATTTCTTGTGAACTCCAACATATTTTTGAATTTTTTAAGAGTTGGTCAAAAGAGTGTCATGTTCCATATGTAATGAAAGCACTTTTTCAATTTGCCTAACAGTGTAGGAGGCGTTTCAATTTCCATTTGACAAGAGCGACAAATGCTGTCCTGCCTTATGCTGAGATTTTTCAGTTGGGCCCCAGTTTGCAATGCCCTGAAAGGAAATCCATGATGATTCTGAGTTAATTTTTGTCAAGCTTTAAACAGAGTGTTGCTCTTTTCGGGTTATAGCCCTTAATTAGCAGATTAACGTGTCTAAGCTTAGGGATCTGGGCCTAGTAGTTTGTCGTACTGATTACCTTAGTTGTTCCTTTTATAATATTTCTTTCTATTCCTAGAAAGGGTTCAGGATCAATGTAATTCTTGGCCGCTTCCTTCTTTGCCAAGTAGTCTGCTATCTAATTACCATATATTGTCACCTTGTTTCTCTTGCTCTCTACATTCCCAGATCAACTTCCAGTATATGAGTTTAGAGTTCTGTTTGCGGCTTGATTATCTTCGAGGATATGAGTTTAGGGTTCAGTTTGCGGCTTGATTATCTCAATAAATCACTATATCTTGACCTATACAGACCCGCTCGAGGTTGAATTGAACGCAAAGCCTTATGGCGAGGGTTTCTGCTACTTAGGAGTTCTCCCCATGGGCTATTAGAGAGTATCTGTTTTTTTTTAAATAAACTCCAGCGTCCGTTACTGATTCTGTTCTCGAGCTTTCTATGTACCAGTCTCTGTATCCAGTTACGATTAAACTAAGTACCTGCCGAACTAATTATGCTCAAAATTGCACTTTTCGTTGTTTGTGCAATGACTTCAACAACCTTCAATACTATTTTAAAGTTTTTAAATGAATTAACCAGCTGATTATTATAAAATCTATAGCTGTTGTTCACAACCCACTTGGATAATTTACTTCTTCTACGTGTCGCTTCATATAGAGTAGTCCGGACTGTGTCAGTTTGGATCACCGATCCGCGGGTAAGAAAGTCCGCGGGTAAGAAAGTCCGCCGGGATTCGTCAAAAAACACTATAAACTATAGTGAGCCTGTTTTTTTGTTGTGAGAACTTGATTAGCAGACCATAAAAAACTAGAGGATCCGATCGAAAATCATTCATGTGACCAATTTTGTCTCATAGAGGATTCCTTCATGAACAATTTGGTTTACTTACAAGCCAAATTTTACTAAAAGTGGCATATTTTATACCCACCTTCCCCTATAAAAATAAATATAATAACCATTAATATAATAAATAATGAGAAAGTCCATTAGCATGCGAAAATGTAATAAGCCAACCCCATACATACATGCATACACACATGCATACCCAGTATATCTAGCGTTTATGCGCCTAACACTAGGCTAAAATGTTAGAAACAAAATTTGATAGGAGAGGCATAAATTATGAATAAATTTGATTTTGCATATGAGATTTAAGAAAGGGTGAAGTTTCATTTTTGATTTAGAAGTTTTTGGGTGAATATAGAAGTGAATCTATTTATTTATTTATTTTTTGTTATTGGTTTGGGTTAAATAAAAATAAAATAAATCAAATTTATTTTAAATCAAATTTTTGTAGTTTTATAAACTGCAAAAAATAAGAAGAAAAAGTGATTTAAATTATTATTGGTTAGGGCTCATTTTGTGCCTACAACTTTAGGCTTTAGGCTTTAATAAAAGTACACAAAAAAAATCGAATGTGAACTAAATTAAATTAACGAGGAATTTATTCGTTGTCTCATGTATAATAAATTAATAAAGAGCATTTTACTTTATTTACAAACATTTTTCGAAAGCCCTCGCGTCTCTTATAATCTCCTTCTAAATATTTACTAAAGTGCCACATAAAGCCAATAGAATTTATCTTAAAAAACTTATAAAGAATTTTTGTTTCATATTTTATTTTGACATTTTCAGTGTCTGCCAAATTTTTTTTTACATATAAGAAAATAAATAAAAAATCATTACACAAATTTCTTGCACTACATTTTGGCATTCCAGCCAATGAAGCAGTAAAGGCATAAGAAAAAGTGAAAGCACCTTTGTCTTTTCTTTCATGAAAATGCAAATTTTCTTTTAATTTTTTATTTTTTGTCTGCTCTTCAATGAAAATCCTTTGAAATTTATGACTTTTTATAGTCAGTTAACTTAAGGCAAAAAATCTGCAAAGTGTTTTGCAATTTCATAATAATAATAAATGGCAAACTATGTAAAAGCTACAGAATTATATTCATAAAATTATAAAACACATTCTAATTTATTTGAAGACCACAAAAACAAAAAACAAAACATTTTAATAATATTTTTAATTAATTCTATAAATGATTCTCCATGAATTTAGTGTGAAAGCAGTGAAGATAGTTAAAAGTTATAATAGAAAAAATTTGCATTTCAAAAGTAAAGTATTAAAAAACAAAAGAGAATAAGTTTTTCTGCTTTTAAATTCTTTTGCCCTTAAATTCTTTTGTTTCCATTGCAAGTGATAAATTGTTAAATTCTTATTACAAAATGACAATGAAAATGTTTGAAAAAAGTCAAGCAGAAAGTAAAATAAAAAACTTCGTAAAATTCTTTTTAAAACTTAAAGCTTAGCGTATAACTAAGTCTCTGCTTTTAAAATTCACACAATTTTTGCACGATTTTTCTGAACGATTTTTTTGTTTGTCGGTAAGGGAGACGAGAGTCAAAATCGACTGTGTAAAAGATTTTTGACGTTTGCTTCTTACACTGTTTGCATTTTTATTCTCGATAATGAGCAAATAAAAATAACTACAAAAAGCTAAAGTTAAAGATATGAGAGCAAAGAAATGTGTTTAACCAAAAATTTTAGTACATGAAAAAAAAACCTATAGAACTAATATATAAACATAAACAATAACAATCCTACAAATATTGTAGGAAGCTATGTATATAAAAAATCAATTAGTGATGCTAAAACAAAAACCTGATTCGGCTTCTGTCATTCAATCGATAATGTCAAAGATTTTACCAGGCTGGGTAAAGTTTTAGCTAAAGAACTCTCCAATCCATCCTACATGAAAAGAAATGATGAGACCTGGACTGAAACCTCTCAAGAGGCTTTGGAGTTACTAGTTTGAAACACACTTCCCGGGGTGTAGGGACGATGAGGTTTTTCCCGACACTAGTAAATGTTGAGAATATTCCTCAAAATTTCATTTCTAATCTAATAGCAAAGGAGAAAGTTATTTGGGCTATAAATAATATCCCTCCTTACAAATCGCAAATATCTGATGCCATCATAACGAAAACACACGATGTTGTGACTCCTTGGCTTGTATCCATTTTGTGAAGCTGTTTACTTACGGCTGAACTTTATACCTAGTAATTGAAGCAAGGTAAAAGTGAATTTATTCCAAACGTAGCAAGAAGAGCTCATGAATTTTCTAAGGTTTTAACGCCAATCAGTTTATCTTCCTTCATTTTAAAATTACTAGAAAGAATCTTAGACAGCCATATAAGAAAATTCCTAAATAGGGCCTCCTTTTCTGCATCTCAACAAGCGTACCTTAAAGGAAGATCCACCGAAAAGGCTCCTTCATGAAGTTCCGCGTACAATTGAAAGATTAGTTTACTTCAAGAAATATACGCAAGCAACCTTCCTCGATATTGAGGAGCACTTACTTTTTTTTTTTTTTTTTTTGTGGAGCTGTATTATTTTAAATTTTTTGAGGAGGAGAGAGGGGTGTTTTGGATGAGTGAAGGTAAAACCAAATGAAATGCTGGTTGTAAAAGAAATTGCATGGAAGTAAACTTCGAGTCCGCCATAATAGACTGCGAGTCGGTATTGAAGTCTACTCAGATCACTTCAATATTGCCGAGTCACTTCGATTTTTGAATGAAGTGATTTACAGGCCAAACTTCCGACAATAATCAATAATCAATATCTCTATTTAGTGAAGATATTTGGAATCAAATCTGTAATTCTGGGTTATGATTTCAAATATTAGTAGCTTATATAGTATATTGAAAGACTAAGAACAATCATTAAGATCACTGATGAGGAATTGTGGCGGATTCCGAAATGGCCCGTCTCTATATACATTATTGTTGTGATGACTACATTTGCTCATTAAGCCTGTTTATATATAACTTCAAATAACGAAATTAACATGAACTTAAGTCATGACTTTGAAAATTAACCTCTAGATTTAATTTTCATAGTCTCCTAAAAACAATAATCAAAGAAGCCTGCAAAACACTGACCAAATTTTAAAACAAGTTTAAAATTGCTATTTTCGCAATTGGAAAGTTCAGACCCAAACTTAATATCATCTAAATTAGTTAAATATTTTAAGAAGTTACTCGGCTCTCTAAGTTATAGGCGTGACATCGGCATAATCTACGCTCCAGGTTGACAGGTTTACTCCCCTGACAAAAGTCACGCTTCTTCACCTTTGCAAACAGCAGATGGAAACGATTTTCCATCTGCATTCCAACCAAGAGAACATGGCCACCACAGGTGGCAGCTTACAATTTAACAGCCGCGTTAGCAACCAAATGCATATTAAGAATATCTGAAGGGATCCTTAAAATATTTCTATTACATATGTTCAAAAGTGATAAAAAACAAACAAAAGCAATAAAAATTCAGGAAATACTTAAACAAAAATTTATGCACATATTGAAATTTTAATATGTTCAGCAAATCTTTGAAATAATAACAACAACAAGAAGAGTGAATTTTTTACTAGCATCTCAAAAGGAAGCAGCAAATGTTGATTGTTACACTGTGCGCTGCGCCATTGGAAAGTAGCCGCTGCTCAAAAGGAAATTAAGCGGGAAGGAAGCAATACTTAGCGCTTTCCCTTTTGCAGCTTAGGAAGACTGCGGCAAGCGCTTGAGTTTTGCTATGCTCTTTTGTACTTTTTTATTCTTTGTAATTAATATATTCTTTTGAACTATATTAAATACATTATACGATAATGGCAATGATTCACAATTCTAAGTTAAAAATGCTGACGACGGGTGTAGAGATTCTAAATGACACCACATACTTTAAAATTTTTTAAAAAGTCTCACAAATAAAAACGACACAAAGTAGTGCTTCCGAAGCACTTGTTTTGGGAAACGCTTAAAATTTCCCCGCTGGGTATTAGCGACTACGTGGTAGCTAAGGGTGCATTCAAATGGTTTATTATTTTAGCATATTAAAATTTATGTTAGCACTTCTGCTATTGCTGATTTATATGTAAGTAATGCTGGATTTTACTTACACTAACCCTCTCTTATATCATCCATCCGTATGTCCTTTGAGTGTTATTATTCAAAGTGTTGTCAATAATTCGATGCTCTTATTGAAACGGGCATGTAAAAATGTAATTCCTTTAAGGAAATCGAAATTCTTAAATTATTTGTTTTGATTTATATAACATGATAAATTTACAATGATGAAATTTGAATAATTCCAGCTTTACATATAGATAGATATTTACTTTCACGCATGGTAAGAGATATATCGAAAAAAACACAATAACACTAGAATCTCAATTCCACTAGATATATGGACCAGTGTTTTTCGAACCAAAATAAATCGATTTTCAATAGCTATATACGAACTTTGACAACTCAGGTGGCAGCATTGTCATTCTTCAAAGTTTGTATTCTTGTATAGACACCAATTTACCATGAAACGCTACACAATTCAACAACGCGTGGAATTTATTAAAATTTATTATAAAAATTTGTGTTCTGTTCACCAAACTTGCCGTGAGCTACGAAATATTTACTGCCGAAATGACCGTCCAACCGAGCAATCAATTGAAAGAATTATCTCGAAATTCTAGTAAAGCGGTTCGGTTCCCGATCGAGCAATCCCGGTACAACTACGAAACGTGCGGTCAAGCGGAAATATTGCTTCTATTGTTGAACATGTGGCTGAAGACCCAAACCTCTCGACTCCTCATCGTGCACAAAGAGTTGGCCCATCTGTGACCTCAACTTAGAGAATTTTGCGAAAAAACTTGGGCATGCATTCGTATAAGATTTAATTTACACAGCAACTAAAGCTCCAAGAGCACCAAGCTCGTCGTACGTTCGATGTTTGGGCCCTGGAGCAGTTAGAAATAGATCCAAATTTTGGCGAAAAAACCATCTTCAGTGATGAAGAACATTTTTGGTTCAAGAGTCTCCATTGCATCCTGAGAAACTTACTATTTATTGTGAATTTTGATCAGACAGCGTTTCCAAAACGAAAATGGCCAGACGGTGACTGTCAATGTCGAAAGGTATCGTACGATGATATCTGACTTTTTGTGGCCTCAGTTGACTAGAAAAGCCTCAACAACGATGTACAATTGGCCCGATCCTTTTTGTTGACTCGGGTGGGCCTATTCGAAATCTATCATTGAGGAATTGTATTGGTAGAGAGGTTAATGTTGATTAAACCGCGACCTGTAAGATCTATTGTACCTCCCTCTTCTCTATCTAGCCTAAGCCAGGAGTACTTCATACAGTCCAGGCTCCCTCAGGAATTTGAGTACAGCGCACAGATCAATGATGTTAGTTCAGTGCTGAGGACTTGGTTTTTCCGGTTAATGATGGAAAATCCTTTTCTACCAAAAAACGTGCCAACGTCTGGACAGCTGAGCGTCTTTTGTCCTAAATTGAAGACTACCGCAATGCGGTTAATAGTATTGAGTTTTTTAAAACATACACGAAAGACAATACTAGATACAAAAACTACATTCCATAAACATTTAAAAAATAAATTAAACCTGCCAGGGATTTGATCCTCATATGATACCAATCGTCAAAAATCTACCTTATGTCTGATTTGCAAAACTCAAATGAAATAGTTTTTAAAACCTCTTATTTTTTGACATAAGTTCGTAAAAAAACATATTTTTATAATGGTTTTGCTATTTTTTAATCGAAATCGAATCAACCCCAAGCGTTCAGCCAGATTCTTATAAGGACTTAAGTATAATAAATTTATTCAAAATAGAGTATTTCTTTGAACTCTCAGAAATAATAGAAGAATTCGATTAAATTGAATAAACAAGTGGAAATTTTTATTGGTTCTTGCATTTATAGCAAAAATTTTGCGTGTTTTCTTCAAACTATGCATAGACTATAAAGAGGAAGTGAAAATGTATGCGTGTTTGAGTAAGAAATATATACATCGAAGATATTTATGGTATCACACACACACACGCACTGCAAAACTTAAGCTTAAAGTTTATTTGATTATATTGTTCATAGTATTGCTGCAATGCTAATAAATATATGCGAATATATTTATTGTTAGTTTGTTGTATACTTACAGGCGTTCAAACGTATTTTAATACTTAAATAGTATTATCGTTGGCATTTTGCGTGTTTTTGCTAGAGTGCGTGAATGTATGTCTGCGTGCATATGTATCTATTTGTTAATTTTCACATATACTTCTACACTTTTGTGTGGAATTTATTTGCACATATTATGGATATACCTTAAACATGCACAACTACTTACATACATACATACATATGTAAAAGTATAAATATCTCTTACTGATGAATATAAAATTGAAGCGTTTTTATTCTCAAAGCTTTAATATGTGAACATATTAAACACAGCATAAGCATATGGATAGGGGTCTTTATTGCCGCGAAGATCGAAAAATTCAAGTCTCCACGATGAAACTTCCGAAAACAGCATGAAATTGTGATCGGTCTTGTCATCACCAATCGACTTTAACTTCTTAGATAGATACCACCGTCTATGGATACCATTGTCAAAGATACCACTGGTTTCTCAAGAATGCCTCGATATTACTGAAATGACGAGAGTTGAAGGTGGATAAACGTATTTTCAGACACAAGAAAACAGATGCAGAAATACGTGAGAGTGAAGATATCCTGATGTTTCGTGGCAGGAGAGAAGCATGAGAATTCTTCGAAAAAATAATATGCTTAGCTTATGTTTTGGACACCTCTTCCTACAAGGATGAAGACGGAAATTTAATAACAGATATTTAGGGTGCTATAAGATCGTAACAGCAATATCACCACCACTAGAGAAGTCTGGATACCTCAATAACTGTTGACGTTGAGTTTTCTCCGCTGTCCGACAATAATAAGGTCGTAGTCAGCCGAAAAATTACAAGGTCGCTGGTGCAGAGAACCAGTCTGCTGAGTTGTTTAAAATCAAACCTTATGAAACATCTGAACATGCCGCGGTGCAGAATATGGTTGAATGAAAACATAGCCTATGAATATTATTATTTGATTGATGGGATGACCCGAAAGTCAGGCACTGCGACCTATTAGATATATTGTACCAAAGCCCCATGTTATGAAGTAAAGAAAGGAAAAGAGAAAGTAGTTAAGAAACCATACCCTAGCTGAGAACTGAATAAGAGTCTGCAGAGACAAGGGTCCGCCACGCTGCCACTAGACCAGAGAGGAGATGGTTGGACCTAACGTTTAATGCCTGTTCCGAACGGCTGTGTGGCAATTTCTTTTCACTTGGTGGTTTGCCTCTCTTTCTTATAATTCTCATTTACTTCATATCGATAGTGAATATAAAAAGTTTATGGAAATTATCCACCAGAACAAGACGGGAATCGAACCCGCAACCTTCTGAGTGAAAGTCTAGCTCACTATCCACTAGATTATCGAGGTATAAGACATATAAGGTTCTATCTAACGTACTATGCGAGAGTCTAAAGGCCATTATCAACAAACTGATTAAACGTTATTAGTATTTAAACTTTATTTATGTATGGCTTTAAGTCTGACAAGTTCGCCAAACTGAGAAAAACAATTTGACACCCAGCACCTATTCGTTGATTATGATATTACCGGATATTACCAGGACCGACACATTTTCCCAACATAGGCATTGGCTTCAACGAGCAGACGGGTTAAACGACCTCTCAGATTGCATCCATCTATTGATGAATGACGACAAGCGTCAAAACTAACAAAGAGTCAGTTTCTTAAACAAAATTTTGAGGTTATAAAGAATAAAGTTTTATCTGTGATTCAATATCAACAAAATCCACTTAGAGAGTGAAGTCTTGCCAGAAGATGATACGATGAACTCCGGACTCAGTAGGCAATTCTATCGGCAGACGTAAATAAACTTTATAACTCTCTTTTCTGTGTATTCCGTTCTTGTATATGCCACTGAGACATGGGCGATGACAACCAATAATGAAACAATTTTCGGGAGTATTTGAGAGGAATGTAATTCACAAAGCCTTAGGTTAGGTAGAAAGGGAAGTGAAAACCTTGAAAAATGCTTGCTGCAAGGGAGCCAAATGGCCTATTATGATCCCTTATAGTTACTTTCACTACCATAACAATATTCTAGTTGAGGCTTACTTAGATCGCTAAATCATTCCTCGACATACATACAGCTCCTACAAAAATCAAGTGCTGTTATGCGCATCCTTGTACACATGTTAGGATGCGGGTTTCTTTCTTTTCAAAGTTGATTAGTGCTGTCGTTCTTTTTTCATCTAGTATAGGCCAAAGTTTACGGCTAATTTCACAATCTTCTCTCATCCATCAGTTACACGCTTCTTCGTTTTTAAATCTTTAGGGCTCTTTGCTAAGACTATTGGGATGTCTAGTGGCTAGCTGTTCGGAACTGCTGAGAGCTGCGCCAGCTTTTTCATACCTTTCAATCAAATCACTATGTCCAAAAACCCAGCAGATGTTCACCATATGAGTACTTCCAATGGAATTACTACAGTTTTAGAACTAGTGCTCGCATTATTTAAAGCCATGATCGCTACACGAAAGTTCACGAATATTGAAATCGGTGAGGGAGCATAGTTCTTTGTGTGAACTATTTGCGCCGTTTTGTCGATGGCAACCAGTTCAGCCTGGAAAATGCTGCAGGCGTCCTTTATCTGTATGGTTCTTCGATACCCAGTTGCTCACAGAAAACTCCTATTCCAGTTCCAATATCCATCTTCAGGTTAAGCTGAGCTACAGTGCAGGCGGTCTTAATTGTTGTTTCAGTGTGTCTATACGCATCAAGTATAGTTGCACGGCCATAGTTGTGTTATCTCTAGAAGTCTGACTTCCGAAGCCTAATTGCACTTTTGGCTGCTATGCTCCTGATAAACTCTTCGACTGGTAGGAAAAACAAAACCTAGTCCTATACCATGATCTAATATGCCCATTGATGTATATGGAATAAAATGAAACAGCCGACGCTGGCATACCTAGACATGGCCATATTAAGCTATTAGGATATATCTTTGTCAGAAAATAATGGTTTATTGAAGACATGAACCTCATCGAATTCAACTGAATCATATACATTTTGTAACTATTGAACTTCTGTATTTTTAAACTTTTGCGTATATTTGTTCCATGTCATGAGACAATCTGTCCAGACTTGAGATTACCTAATATATAAAAGTTATCTACATAGAGAAAATAATTTAAAAATTTTAATTACTTTTTCATTAAATTGTTCGTCGTTCATGTAACTTCTGAGTGCAAAAAAAACTAAACTCAAAATACAAACCTTTCATTTTCTTCTACATTTAACAAATGCTAATAATGTAAATGCAAAAATAAAATAAATATTGCGGCTTCTATAAAGTTGGCAATAAGCAAAAAAAAAAAACAATAAAAGTTTTCGCTACTTTACATACAGCAATAACATTTACACTTTTCAACTGTTGTTTAACTTTGTTGCGATGATAATGATGAACATACTTCAAAACTTGGGTCTCGATCTCATGTTATTCTGTGCATTTAAGTTCCTTCCACTTTATTTTGTAAGTAATAAATAATGAGTATACATTGGGAAACCTCTCACGCTTAACTTTTACATTGATAAGAATCAAGTAAATAAAGATTTTATAGGGAAGTGCAGTGAAAATTGTAAGAATGCTACCGGTTTTTGTCATTCTAAAAACCTGTCAAAACTTTCCGAGGTAGTATATACAAAAAAAATTATTATATATATATATAAATGCAGTTGACTTTTGAGGTATAAATATTAAGAATTACGTATTTCGGATTAGGAATCAGCGACTCCGAAAATCCCCGAGTAACAAGTTTTCTAAGTTTTTGGCTGAGATAAAAAATGTATACTTCTAAGGGTTAATCATGTGCTCGAAATATTCAATATTAATATTGCAGAATTATACCGGCTATAAAATATAAAACTCAATTCTATTTTGGATTGATAGTATCAAAAAAAAAAAGCTCATATATGAGCCCTAGGGTTAAAGAGAATAAAATCTCATTATTTTCCTTATATCTTAAAGTTTGGTATTGGCAATGCTTCCTTCTCATTGATAGCGTACCTCGCGGCAAATTAAAAAAGTTAGTAAAAAGCTTTCCACAGCTTAAATTAAAAGCTTATGTAAAAAGCTAAAAGTGTACACGAGTGGAAAAATGTTAGTTAAAAATTTTAGTTTTACAAATAAAAACCATTAATTTTATTTATGTATGTATACAGGCTATTAATGATTTATTATAACTTACCTGCTTTTGCAATGTATCTGTTAATTCTTCAAGGCATTCCTTGCGTTCGAAGCGCTCGAATTTGAAACTGTTAGAGCGATAAAGTTCATTGTCTTCGCGCCGCCGATTGCGGCATAAACGGCGTGTTATTATATTACCACCGCCACTACCGCCGCCTAAACGTGGCCTGTAGTCACAGTTGAGCATAAAAAAGTGCGCAAAGAAATAGAAAGTGAAAAGTAAAGAACGAACAATGAATATCAAAAATGTTTATTATTTATTAAATGAGAAAATGGGTATAAATTTACTTAAATTTTTTTATAGACTTTCATTTTAAATATTTTCATAAGCTTGTTCCATTCATAACAGACTAATTGGAGATTCCAGTACCCTGTACCTAGCAAATTAGTCTGTTGTCGAGACCATTTTTGCAATCATTCTAGTACCTCCCAAATTACAAAATTCATGGCTAAAAAAAATACTTAAGATATTCAATAAAGAATAGATCGAAAACTGAAAAATAGCACCATCTTGGAAGTTAATTTTTCGAAATCAACTTATCGCCAAATTGTGATTTTAATAAATCGTATAGCATCCTAAACATCTCATCCTAACCTCATCCATTTTTTCAAAAAAATATTCATCGGTCATGGCCTGTTAGCGATCTCTATAGAGCGTAACACGAGATTCGGCTTAACTTTTGAAGAAACAAAGACCTTAGATGCCATAAGCGTTTAAACGTTTTTCTGGATATAACCGAATTTCTAAGGTTTTTTCTTTTTTTTTTTCCACTCCAAATGCTACAATTAAGCTTCACATTTGTTTGAAGTGTCGGTTTTAATGTATCATTTATAAGTATAGAGGTTAAGTTGGGCTTAGAAAAGATTTTGATCTGATTGATCATATCCACTCGAACACCGTTCGTTTTGTGTTTTTGGAACACTGCCATGTGGAGACATCATTCTTGCAGTGCAGGGCATCCACAGAGTTTAAATTGGTTCGTCTTCCTCTACATCACCACAGCTTCTGCAGTAATTGTTGAACTCTAGTTATCATTTGTTGATTATAGTTCCAATGGCACCGTGTCTTTTAACCACTCTAGCCAAGGGTCAAGGGTCAGGAGACTTTTTGTTCATCATTTAGATGAATGTGTGAAACAAAATCTAGAAATTTTTCATACAAATCACGAAATCGTCGAAGTCGAAGTTTTGCGAATCAACAATCGGTTGCCAAAGTAAAATTGGTGGGTTTAATAACAAGTTCAAGTATCCAAAAAGAGAATGACACTTCAGTTTGATAATCGACACAGTAGACAAAGTGATGGATGGAGTAATCTGCGATAGGCTGCAAAACACACTCGAAAGCCTCGGAGGTTTCTCCAACCGACAATTCAGTTTCAGGAAAACGAAGTCCACGGTCAACACAACATAATACGACATAAGAACGGTAATGGGCATAACTAGGGATGTGCCCAGCGGGAGTAGTTGCTGGAGAAACGATACGACATTAAGAATGCCTTCAACTTTTTCAACTGGAGACAAATTGTGAGCGCAATGGAGATTTACATGGACCAGCATATCTTTAATGGATAATTACGAATTATTTTAGCGACTTAATGCCGTTCTATGACACGTTGGATTGAGTAAGGCAATAAGCTATGACTGAAAGGCTCTTTACTCAGCCTTTACATGCTATTGAACGGCATACACGACGGGATATTAAAGCTCAACTCAGCAAGCCGGCAGAGATAACAGTAGTAAACTACGCAGACTGCATCATTTGAATGGTGGTAGGCAAGAATATCGAAGAATTGGGAACAGAACATAACGATGCTATAGCCAGAATTCGCCGCACAGAAAAAGAATATCGTGGTAATTTGTACAGAAAAAGTATGAGGATCGGTCATCCCTGAACGCCGCGTCGATAGTTACGACGAATTCCTTTAAGAATTATCTCTTTGTGGTTGATGTTAATGCCTTTTAAGTTCGAAGCTCCCTTGCGCGGATTCTGCCAAACATTAGTAGGCTGTGTAAGGAAAGATGCCATCTTATAACTATGGTCATCGGCTCACTGATGTTGAATACAACACTAATATGAGTCAGCTCAAAGAATATGTTACCTTACCCTTAAGCTAGCCTATGCGTACCACGTCAAAAAAGCTGAAAAGATTCCTTTCGAACTATTTTCCAAAGCATTACAATTCAAATAGGGAGAGGCCCATGGGGAAAGACCTATTATGGAAGAGCATACGAACATATGAACCAAAACGGACACAAAATATGAGAGTACCCGGAGAAAATAAGGTTAACCTTCTAACGAATTCAGCAAGTGTTCGATTGAGTGAATAGAAAACATTTCAGTTTTGACTAGTTATGGTGGATTCCAACCACATTAATGATGACACGGGATAGTTTAAAAGCACGAAATACATGATCCTGTACTGCTAACCGTTTTACGAGAAAGACGAAACAAGCCAAGCCTTCGGAAAACCACCCACAGCTGTGAATTTAGTGCCGCTGATGTGCAGTATTAAGAGCAATAGAAAAACCGTGAAAAGATGAGGGAAAAATTGGTAGAAGACGCCAAGCAAGCTCTATTGTTAATGCTCTGTATTCTATTAAATATTAAAAGGGCAAAAGGAAGAAGAAGAATAGCTTGCACTATGTGCATATGTAGAGCACTCTTAAAGCAGAGCTAACCCAGAAAAAGGCGAAAAAACAGGAAAGGTGTTATTATTTGAGATTTTGAATAGTTTTATTTTCATTGATGGTACCTAAAAGTGCATCACACATTCTCACTTACTCATAGCATACTAGAATGAAAGAAACTTTTTTTATTAACCAAAACAAACTTAACAAATACATACAAGCACTTACATACATATCATAGCCAAACAGAGGCACCCTCATATTTTGAGTATGACCATTCAATTTGGGAAGAGTGAAGCCTGGTTTCTTCAACTTTTGTAGTGAGCAGCATCTGTTTACTTTCATTTGGATTGACTTCCAGACCGCAACTGCCAGCTGAGTAGTTACTGAATAAATTTAAGACTTATTATGGTTGACTCTTTTAAAATACGTAAAAAGATTCATCAAGAGTGAATGTGGTGAAAATGTTTGTTTCGCATTTAAGAACCTTATGTTTAAAAGATTCCAGGGACCCCATACACAAACCAACAAGTGAGATATGCACCTTTGTTGCAAAAGGGTATGATGCAAGTCCGAAACCTGACTTCAGTCCACAAGACTGCACGGTTATAAGCGTGCAGGCCAAAAAAATTATATCGGCGTTCTGATCCGTCGGTACACTTGCCTTATGATTCAACTATAATTCAAATGCCTTCATAATGTGGCATTAGGACGTAGGCATATCAACTTTCTATACTATATACATACTTCTAGACAATATATTCTGAATCGAGGGAATGAATCTACTACTTTTGTAACTGCGTGGTGAGCATTATTAGCGTCATTAGTGCCACTATAAATATGCCTAATGTAACAGAATTAATATCTGGCAAAAAAATACGTTCGTAAAGAGGCTGCTGCTTCGGACCATAGGTATTCTTTAGAGTTGAAGCGAATTGGGTCAACGTTGGCAGAAAAAAAACGTGCACAGCACCAATTGATGAGCTGAAAGCAAATACGATGTAAGCAATTGTATTTAATGACACTGACACAAAAATGTTTGAGAGCAAAAACGAAATAACCATAACTGAGAGCGAAGTGAAACGACGCCAGTGGAGTGCAAAAGCGCAATAAAATACATTCAGCGCAAAAATCAAATACGCGATGTTTGTTCTGTTTTTGCTCCGAATTTTTCATCATTATGGCATTTTTGCACTCAAGACGTTTGATTATTCAATTAGGTAACTCACTTCACCCTCAGTTATTGTTACCTCGTTTTTGCTCTAAAATATATTTATGTCACTTTCACTAAACATAATTTTTTACATCGTATTGGTTTTCAACCAGCCAATTGGTTGGAATGTGTTTAGTGTGGCTTTTACTGAGCAAGTCGAAAGTTTTCGGGTTATAGCTCGCAATAATAAACTTCTAGAAACAGCAGTTGAAGTTCTGTAAATTCCCCGCTAATCTTTCTACAGATTCTGGTATTCTTTTTAAGGTCGTCGTCAGTTTTAGAAAATCGGAGAAAGAAAGGGGCTTGACTTGCTGATGAAAACACACTTTTCTGGCAGTTTTATACGCAAGAGACTTGAGAGCTAAACCAGTAAGTCAAAAGTACCTCACACTGAGAACAAAGAACAAGCGGGGAAAATTTTGATGAAAGCAAAGGTCAGGGCTCAAGTCTCAACTTTTCTTCGCACAAGTTTCCATGGCTCGACAGAATATATCTGTTATTTTTTCAGAAAGAAGTGAATATATTCTTGACTTCTCTCACTAAAACTTATCTAGGTTATATTCCCAAAAGACTTGGAGAGAAGACATTGGCCATCAAAAAAAAAAAGAACAATTGTAGAAATGAGATCCCAACCCCTCCATCCCCCTCCAGGGATTAGCAACTGATTGTATGTAATTCTTTTTGTTTTTTTATTTTGGGTTTGTACTATTTTTAAAATTGTTCATATTTTTGTGGGAGAATTTTTATTTTTCGGTTTATTTTTTTTTGTTTTGCTTTGTTTTACTTTTTTTTTACTGTAAGGAACTCAAAAAGTAGAACAAACACACATGAATACATTCACACAAACACATACAAATGAAAGGAGACAGACACACGCACACTCATACATAGACACATGTTGATAAGAGGCCCTCAAGTGAATTGCTTCGACTTGTTTAGTGCAATTCAGTGGAAAATACTTTTGTATAAAGAATACATTTGTATGTATGTATGCACATATATGTATATATATTTATATGTAAATAAAGCAGAGTTGCCAACACTTTTTGTATTTGCATATCTATTGTACATATATATGCATAGGTATGTTTACGTGTATGTGTGTGTATATTTGCCATATATTTCCTTGCACTATGTGGTTGAAAATTTAATCAAATAAATATATTTCACAAATTAAGTAAAAACACTTTTGCGTTAAAACTTATTGGCTTATAAATATAATGAGAGCGACAGACAGTTAAAAATAAGATGGAAAAAGCTGAAGTAGAAGAGAAAACAATATATCTGTGGTGGAAAGGAATAACAGCTTGGGTTCATTTTCTTGACAGCGTCAGAGTTTAATAACTTTTTATAGAAATATTAAATAAATTTGTTCAAAAGACTCTATGCTCAAATCAAAGGGCATTCATAAACGATAAATAATTCTTAAAATTATTTAAAAATTTGCATAATCAAAAATATATGATAAAATATTTTCCCTCTTAAGTCGAGTTAGGTTGTTCTTCATTTTTACCACATATATAATGGCACGATTTGTATTTATAAATAGTTGCAACAGTTAATTTAGTTCATTCTGAAAGAAAAGTTGATATTTACTCTTAAAATAAATGCACACACAGAGAGAGAGAAAAAATATCTCATGACATGCTCTCAACCAATCATGAACGTTGGTTTCCATTAAGTAGGAGTTAAATTCTCTCAATATGCAACTGTGAATATTTATGCATGTGTGTCTTTCATTGTCAACGATAAATGTGTCTCATGCTACTTTTCTTTATCATTCTTAGCCAGCATGCTATAAGTTTTATAATTTTTTTCTTTTTATATAAGTAAATATTAAAATTTAATGGCTACAATGCAATAAATTTGCATTGAGTGAATTACCATTGAGCGAAGCAACAAATATTAAGTGTTATGTTTTTCTTTTTGTTGCTAGCAGCTCAACTTCATGGCAGCCATTTACCTAAAATGTTGAAGCAGCGACAATTGAGGCTTCCACATTTTGAAGAGGATATAAATATACATAGAAAAACACCTAAAAATATTTACACACACACACTCGTAAAAGCATACAATGATATTTTACTTATGCACATTTCATTCATCTACATTTTTCAAGCACAATAGACGCGCTCTCTACACAGTCATGAACCGGAAGAAAAGTAACAGAAATGCACACATAGAGTAGTGTTAAAAAACTAGTGGTAACTCTAAAAATAAAATAGAAAAACATATTTATATTTCAGCGTTTTTTATACACGGCACAGTGTATATTAATGATATAATATTGCGCAAAATTTAGACATTTAAATAAGATAAGTATTAGACTCATTCAGACTTTTCACTCAGAAACATATATATGTGAGAGGATATGAAAACCTCTTGTAAACGATGGCGATATATAGGCCACCCCCGTGGCCTGGTGAATGAGTGCTAGACTGAAGTTCCAGCTGTCTCAGGTTTGATTCCAAGATGGAGTTAAATTCTTAAAAAATGTCCAAATGGATTGTTCTAATAAAATGAGTCACTTGCTTGACTTAGCTCTTAAATGCTCGAAAGACCACTTCTCAACGGTTTCGATTCTCAGATAGAGAATTGAATTTAAAATAAAATAATGTGCATTTTTTGTTTAAAAAAAAAACTTGACTAACTTGTTCTCTTGCAGTTACATTGCAGTTGACGCTGAGACTTCATACGAAGCCTAACCTTTGGTTTTTCCGTGCACTATCTGATACAGGCCTTGCTCGCTTAAATTCTCAGCGCCAACGAACGAGATTACTCGATTACACATATTAAATATTTGTAAGCTTACGCTCAGATCATGTCCGCGGCCAGTGTTTCGGAAATGACTGAGCACCTTTTTCTTCGGACAATTTTCCAAATTCGATGAAAGAGTGACATTAACGTATGAAGGTAGGGAGAAGCCCGTGAGATCTCAAACACATACTAAAATTTTTACTAATCAATACGAATGTTTTGAAGTCCCAGTACAAAAATTACGAAAAATTCTAAATTTTTGACTATTTTTCGGGCATTTTGCTCTGTAAATTCCGCAACTGGCATAGTATGTTGTAGAGCAAATCATTCTGAAAATTTTTATCGAAAAAAGCATGAAGTAATTTCCAACCATTTTTGAGTTATAGCAAATACAAAAACTTATAAAATTTTAAGAAAAAAAATTGCAAAAATCGCTTGAATATCAAAAACTTCAAGTGCTCATAAAAAAAAAAAAATAATTAAATGAGTCTCTTCTGCACTCGTCACATGATGTGATAACATACTTTCCCTGCAAGACAGGGCTGATGGAAATTCCAATACAGTAACAAAATTTTTAGCTTTTCAAAATTTTATATGGTCAATTTTTAGAAATATTAATAAATAAACACAACATGATTGAATCATTCATTCACTTTTGTATGTTTTCGTAAGCGCTTTGATCGACAGTCACGATGCGGAGTTTCAGCAACAGGTTCGCGCCCAGTTTCAGTTTCTGTTCACCAGCACCAAGAGAAGTTAATATTTTTGAATATGAAGATGATATAGAGATGTTGACGGAAGATTTTAAACTTATCCAAGAACAAACTGTGGGTGGCTACAAGTTGATCATGTCAAATGCTGGTTTGAGAGATTTCAATTTGCGGATCAAAAAACTGATACAATTTTAATGACCAGCCGGAAGAAAAGAGAAAAATGCTGGGCATTAACGACAATATCATCAAAACAAACATAGCGATTGGGTACCTAGGAGGGAAAATCTATGATAGGCTTACTGTCATAACTAAGGAGTGAGATTGAAAAAATCTTAACACACGTTTTACCTAATAATTCTTTTTGGGTGTAAAATTTAAAAATTTCTTTGATCTAGTTATCTTTGAAAAATATGTCAGTTGTTATTTTTAATGACAAACATGTTGATTTATTGTGAGTTTGATCAAAATGAGTGGAGAAAAAGAAGTACGTCTTAAAATTATTCAAAATTTTCAAAAAAATCCAAATTGGTCCTTCAAAAAATTGGCCAAAGAATTGAAGGTCTGCCGTCAAACTGTTTCCAATGTTATTAAACAGTTTCAGGAGAATTTGACCATCGATAGGAAATCTGGTTCGAGAAGAAAACAAGGACCACTTGATCTTGGGAAAGCCAAGAAAATAGAAAGCATATTGAAAAGATCTCCAAACACATCTGGTAGAGAAGCTGCCCGGTTAGCCCAGTGCTCTGACTATTTGATGCGAAAAGTTAAAGCCAATGGGTTTGAAAACATACAAAGTCCAAAAAGTTGCAGACAGGAATGCTGCAAAAAATTTAGACTCCAAAAGTAGAGCTCGAAAATTAAAATTTAATTTCATACTAAATTTTCAAAGCTAAGATATATGCTGTGAGAAAGAACCCCTAATAAATATTTTTGCCATTATGATTGTTACTTTTTTCAAAACTCTTGGCTTTCGTCGCTATTGGAAAATGCACTCTTTCCAAAATTACTGACACTCCAAAGCTTTTGTTCCCGTTGGCCGTTGGGGAATCAAATCTTTAAACTATAGTTAGTTTCAATGTTAATGTTAATTTTTCTATAGTTTTGCTGCTGAAGAATTTTTACTCTCTTCGAGATGGAGACTTTATAGCAATAGCATTGCGCACAGAAACAAAGAGAGAGAGAAACAACTAGTTTAAAAAAACGTAAATAGTTTTAAAAAAAAGCCCTGAAAATTTTATCACATATTTGAAACACGGAAACCACTGTGCAATCGCAAAGAAGCTAAGTGAAAAGTAAAAGCATAAGAACATAGCAGCATAAGTGCAATGGAGACAAGCGCTCAAGAATCAGTAGAATACAAACAAACAAACATACACACATGGATATATGTATCCACATGTCCTACCAGAAGAAGACTACTTACCCACATGGCTTGCAGTGAGTCATATGCAGGTCCCAGTTCAAGTGAAAATTGAACATACGCAATTTTGCGACAGCACGTTGGCGCAATGAGATATCCGTTGTTGCAGATGTTGTTGTTGCTGCAGCAGAAGCCGCTGTTGCTGTTGCTAATGCTGGTGTCATTGTTCCTGACAACCCGGTTGATGTTGCTGACGCATGACGGTTTTTATTGGAATTTGGATACATCATAACCGTGCCACTGGGTGCTGAATTAGCTAGCATTATGCGATTTGATGAAGAATGACTCTGACGATGATGACGATGATTACTACCACCACCGCCACCGCCACCTGAAGATTCTTTAATGGTATAAAAGCCGCCCGATGAACTAATTGCAGGAAGAAAAAAAAGAAAGAAAGAAGGAGATAAGGAAATGAACAGTTGAAAATAATTCATATCATTATTTTTATTATTACTATTAAATGATAAAATATTGTGTTAATCTGAAATTAAGCGGTATAATTTCATAAATTTTTAATTCAATCCTGTCTAAAGCTTACTGTCTACCTCCCTTTCCCTTCTCGCCAGAAATATTTGTTTAATCCTTTGTGAAGTGTCTTCAACATTAGCACCTGCTCTCTTATGCAAATTAGTAGCTAACTTAAATCATTTCAAACACAAAACACACACCCACATAAAGAACACATTCACTCACGCAAACGCACGTGCACACACATATAAAACTCTTAGCATATACATAAATAAGTAAGCGCGTTACATTGTAAGTGTAATTGTAATTATTTATTAGCGTGTTGCCAGCTATTTCCTCGTCCTGCTGTTGCTGCTGCTGCTACTTATTGCTGCTTCTGTTGCAGTAAGTTCAAAGTAAATGTTTTCATCGATAGTAGCTGGTTAAAGGAAGCTAGAAACTGAAATATATGTAACTAATTACCCAGCAAACAAATATGAGTCTTAGAAAAGCAAATAGGGAATTCAATAAGGATTGATATTCATAAATGGCTTAATGAAAATCCAATAAAGTGTTTTAAGAATTCAATGAAGTCTTTGCAGAATCCAATGAAATCTTTGGAGAATTCAATGAACACTTCAAGAGTTTAGTGATGTCTTTGAAGAATTCACTGAAACCTTCAGTACGACCTTTGATAAATTCAATGAAGCCTATGAAAAATTTGATGAAGGCTTTGTAAAATTAAATGATCATTTTAAAGAATTCAATGAAGTCTTTGAAAAATCCAATAACATTTTTGAAAAATTTAATAAAATTTTTAAGAATTCAAAGAACACTTCAAGAGTTTAATGAAGCCTTTGAAGAATTCAATGACGCTTTGAAAAATTCCATAAAATCTTTAAAAAATTCTATGAACCCTGTTAAGAATTCAGTGAAGACTACAAAAAATTCAATGAAGCCTTTGAATAATTCAATGAATCATTCAAGAGTTCAATAAAACCTTTGAAGAAATCACTGAAGCTTTTAACTAATTCGCTGAAGTCGTTTGAGAACTTAATGAAACTCAATGAGAGGTGTGAAAGTTTCAATGAATGCTTTGAAGAATTCAATTAAGCCTTTGAAAATTTCAATCAAACTTTTGAAGAATTCAATGAAGCTTCAAAATAATTCAGTGAATCCTTTGAAGAATTCAATGAAACCTTCCAGCAAGTCAAGAAGAATTCAATCAAGCATTTGAATAATTCAATAAACCGTTTGAAAAAATCATTGAAGCCTCGGAGTAGTTCAGTAAAGCTTTTTGAGAACTCAATAAAGCCCTTGAAGAATTTATTGAAAGCTTCGAAAAATTCAATGATGACTTTGAAGAATTCGATGAAGGCTTTGAAGAATTCAATGAAGTCTTTGAAAAATTCAGTGAAAGCTTTGAAGAATTTAGTGAAAGCTTTGAAGATTTCAATGAAGAGTTTGACGAATTCAATTAAGACTTTGAATAATTCAACAAAACCTTTAAAAAATTCAATAAAAGCTTGGAAGAATACAGTGAAGCTTTTGAAGAATTCAATGAAGTCTTTGAAGAATTCAATGAAGTACTTGAAGAATTCAATGAAGTCTTGAAGAATTCAATGAAGCACTTGAAGAATTCAATGAAACTTTTGAAGAATTCAAAGAAGTTTTGAAGCAATGAAGCATTTGAAGAATTCAGTGAAGTCTTGAACAGTTCAATGAAGCCTTCGGAGAATTCAATGAAGCCTTTGAAGTATTAAGTGAAAACTTTGAATAATTTAATAAAGCCAATGAAAAATTTAATGAAATCTTTCCAAACTTAATGATGTCTTTGAAGAATTCAATCAAAGTTTTGAAGAATTAGGTGAAGCCATTGAAGGTTTTAAAGAACTATATGTATCCAATGAAGAATTCAATAAAGCCTTTAAAGATTTCAGTGAAGTCTGAAGAACTCAATGAAGACTTTAAAAAAATTCAATGATGTCTTTGAAGGATTGAGTTAAGTATTTAAAGTATGGAGTTAGTTTACACATATATAACATGTAGCTCAAAAGTTCATTCCAAAACCGTCTTAATACCACTACAAACCTGCTAAGAAAAGATTTGTATACCATTCACGATCAAAACTTTATGGAAGTGAGCATACTGTGAAATATTAGCCTAATGGAAGCATATACACGAAGGACTTGGGTTTGGCTAACTTTTAAGAGTGGCGTGAGGTTTGCCTCTATGGTCGGGAACCCAGTATTTTTGATGAAACTGCTCAGTCTAGTCGCTGAAATATTTGTTACAATTAATAATGTTGTCGAAAAAGCATCTCATTTGCATTCAAGCTGCCTGGTTGTCATATTATCTATTGACTTTAGCTTAAAATCGAAAGCATAAATATAAATGAAGAACTCCAAATCAAAACCCAATAAAAGCATACTAGTTGACCGCGTTTTATTGCGTTTTGATTCGAAGCTCCTCAAATTCAAGCTTCTCACTTTAGCTACAATTAGTTTATTGGCCAATTTTGTTTTTTCTTGCTTGAATTAGTTTTTCACTTCATTCCATTTATTCTGCGACTACTATTTCATTTATCGCTTTGCATACCTACATATTTTATGTGTATTTGCTTATCGTCTTAGTTGCCACCAAATAAAATGAAAACTAAATTTGTAACTAACTAATAAACAAACAAGCATACAAAAAACGCCCTCTGAAAAATGAATAGCAAAATAAATAAACATACAGGACGAGCTCATTAAATGATGGGTATTTTTTTTTTTTTATTTTTTTTTTAAGGGGGTAGAGGGCATAATATATGAAATTAGTTAATTTGAGCCTGTTGTCTGCAAGGAAGCTAAAGTAATTTCAATAGAAGAATTTGGGTCAATCAACCACCACCGTTCTACTCTTATTTCACATAAAAACTTGCACACTTGAGCATGGGTGGATTAATATTTATGTTTCCATTAGAAATATACTATTGCATTTAAAGGAATAAATTATAAAGTTATTTTGTGAAAAAAAACAATGCCATATAACTGACACCATTCGAGAATTGCAATCCGAAAAAGAAAATGGGATTGGGTCGGCCACTTTCGCCGCAAACCACAAGAACGCGAGATCGCCAGGACCACTATTGACTGGAATTCCCGAACACTTCAAGACAAACTTAATCTGGAGCGATGTCAATTTCTTCCTCAAGTTACTTTCTTGATCTACCTACTTTGGTTCCCACTCGTCCTTAACGGGTTAAGGGAGGTAGAAGAATTACTGTTCCCATTTACTTTGTGTGTGAATTGCGGAAGATCCTGAGACTGGTCGCGTGCGTTTACCGGTCAGCGCCTCACAAAGCCTCAAAATGCATAGACAAAGTGGAACTTAGTAAATATGACATGACAAAAAATTTAAAAAGGCAACCCCTACGTTCGGAAAAAAAAAAATTTGTTTAAAATACTTCTGCTGGAATTATCGAAATACGTAAGAACTGAGATCTGGTGAGTAAATACTAGAACGGGGCACTTGATGTCAATGGACACCTCAAGACAAAAACATCATTATTTTAAGATTTGACTATAACTGCCGAAAATATAACGAAAATTTTAAAAAGGCGACCCTATTTTTTGGCCAAAAAAAAAAATATTTTTTTTCGAAATTGCCTTCAAAATTAGCTTAGATTCGAAGGTGCACGGCTTACTTTTCTTTTGATACGGTCCAATAGCCACGCTTACAAGTTGGATGGGAAAGAGGAGACTAGGAATAATCCCCGATAAAGCAGAGGTAATCCTCTAACTCAAGGAAAAACCCCGCTAATTTGTAAAGGTGTGGGAATTCTTTTGAAGGAAAAAGTCAAATATTTAGGACTCGTATGTGACTGGAATCTTACTTGGAAACGTAGTATTGAAAAAAGAATTATGAAGGTCTACGTTGCTTTGTGCACTTGTAAAAAAAGCGGTTGTTTGGTTGTTCTGGGTTTACACCTCTGTGGTCAGGCCTATATTGTTATACGGGATACGGATGTGGTGGCCATCCACTCAGAAGTCAAGTTTCTTGAAGCTTCTGAACAAGGTCCAAAGAACAGCATTTTTGTGCATTTCAGATGCTTTAAGGACTACTCCAAACAACGCACTGCAACTACTCAATTTACCGGCCCAGGATCTGGTAGGGAAACAAGTGGCTGTCGCATCAGCGCTAAAGCTAAAAAGTACGGCGGTATGGAATGATCGGTAAACGGGCCACTCTACTATTTTACACACCTGGAGTAGTTGTATCAAAGATATTGATTACTCTATCACCAAACTCAACTTTGGCAGGCACTTCAAGACGCATATTCCGGAAAGAAAGTAGGATGCCTTGAAGAAAGTAGGAACTTATCTTCCAACGGATCCCAGCTTGACGACAGAGTTGGTTTCGGAGTTTTCGCAAATGAATTGGGATTTGAACTTTCGCTCCATCTTCCCAGCCACTGTAGTGTTTATCATATAAAAAGTTAACCGTTTACTTAAGTAAGCACGCCGTAACATAACTTAATATAAATATATACTCAGATAGCCCGGCGGCCATCAAATCAATGAACTCGGTAGCACTAAAGGTTGCTTAGGACTACCTGGCCTAAATGACATTAGCACCATTTTCGGGGTACGCGTAATATGGTTTCCGGGGCATAAGAATATCGAATTGTAAGACCGATGTGCTAGCCAGACGGGATACTACTACTGTGTATGGACAGAGACGATATTGGTATACCTATTTAATGACTAGGCTGATGTGGCCAAAATGTGATAGTAAAAAATCGAGAGCAGTGTTCAGCCTTCCGAGAGAGGACATATCTAAGGTCGTGGCTACTTAGCAGGTATGGTCTCAGGGTAGAAGTATTTTCTCATGAATACTGCAGAAGTTGCAGGGACGAAGAAGAAGAAGAAGAAACAGTTGAATATTTTTTCTATAGTTGCACAGCTCTACCTTGAATCAGAGCGGGCTTGTTAAGCAATTATGTATTTAGCTCTCTTACGGAAGTGTCTAACGCTATTAGAGCTTCAAAATGGTTTCAGGAGTAATTAGCAGTTGAGTTTCATGTCATGCAGTTGTATTACAATGAACCAGTAAGGTCTATTGCGGCCGAGATGAAACCCCTTTAGAGCCAAACTGGAGTTAGACCTATGAGCACGATGAAGAAGGAAGAGAAGACGATGAGAAGGGGAGAATAGCAGGCAACAACCAACAACTGCTGAAGGGACGACTTAATACCGAACCAGCCGCGCTCAAATGGTAGTTTCGTCGATAGGAATCCGGATAAAAACGAGTTTTGCGGTACCTATGAAAGTTTCCACCTGCCAACTTAAAAAAAAAAGTGTCTAAGTGAGCTGGTTATGTAGACCGACTACCACAATAACCTTACCTAACCTAGCTTTCCATCAAGCCTTAATTAAGTTTGATATTTAGAAATCAGTATTGGGTTTAACTTACGACATATTATCGCCGCCCCCGCCGCCGCCACCACCCACACAACTAACACCAACACTGCGACGTGCACGACTTTTGCGTCGACGCCTTCGACGACGCTCCGATGATGCGGTACTATTTAGCAGTACATGTTGACTCAGTGATTTTTGGCAGTGTGGGGTTGTTGCGGCTGCTGCCGCTGATGACTTGTCGATTGTAGATGTTGTCACTGCAACACCACCAGCTCCACCAGCACTAGCTGGTAATTGACCACCACCACCACTAGCAGCTAAACGACGTCCAGTAGCAGTACTTGAAGGCATATTATTATTGCTTGAGGTTGTTGCCGATATTCCTGCTGCTACAGCTGCCGTTATATTATTGGCTGCTGCTGATGATGATGTTGTTGTTATTGCTGTACCAGCAGCAGCTGCTCCTGTTAATGTATTGCTACTAGATGCTGCTGCTGCTGCAGCCTGCTGAATTCCAGCAACAGCAACCACAATTTGACCATCACCAAAACCACCAGCTGAACTAACAGTATCAGTGGATTGTATGGTCGTTGTGGATTTTGATGTACGCCCAGTAAAGCTATGATTTACTTTACGCCACATACGTTCCATAATAATAATATTGATAATGATAATTATAATTATAATTGAATAATTTTATTTATTATTTTCTAACTAAATTCAATTAATGTGTAGGTAAACGATGGTAATAGGAATTAAACTGGTAGTTGTTGTTGTAGTAGTAGAATGTACATATATGTAGTAGCAGTAGTAGTTAGTAGATGGAAGAATTATGACTCATTAACGTATACAGGAACTATTTAACTTTTTTGTTGTTCTTCTTCATCATTATCATTAAGCGTATTTAAAGAAACTAACAGAAACAATAACAACAATGGTATGATTATTGAACTCCAACTTCAGGTCCTGGCATAGGAATATGTTGTCGTGATGTTGGTGTTGTTTTTTGTTGTTGTTATTATTATTATTATTTATGTTGATGTATCACTTAAAACTTTCATTTCTTTTTTTGCACTTGTCTCTTTCCACTCACTACATCTACGTTCATACATTCAATTTGAACTGTTGGCTCTTCTCTTTTCACTCTCTCTCTTTCTTTCTTTCTCTCAAGAACCGTTTGTATGATTTTTTTTAGGTTAAGTGCTCCAAGGAGTTGCTTCTCCTTTAAGCCGGCATTTCTTAACTTTGATTTCACTTGAGATGAATTTGTTGGTTGTTGCTTTATGGTTTAGGAATTTCATGAAATTCTTTTGTTTTCACAATTTTTCACTTAAATATTGAATTGTATGTGAGGGGAAAAATTGTTAAAGTTGAATTGTGTATGGGAATTCACAATGGAAGCACCTAAGTCTTGGTTAGCACCGGCATCACAAGGAAGTGAGACAGACATGGGAAGCGGCGGGAATGTAGGTGTGTTTATATATGAATGCAATTATTTAGGAAGCACTTTTATATACTTTATTCTTTTCAAACTCAGAATCGTTTAGCACTTGCCTTTCCCAGTATATATTCAAACAAGGTAGGATTAAGAATTCACTGGGCAATGGAAGAAAGAAGCAAAGCAGCATAGATGATTAAATGCAAGCAATGCTGCTGATGCTCGTTTAGAATTAAACGTAATTGACGACCACCGACGTTGGCGATTATGAAGCGTAAGCGTTTTCTACACAGCAATAAATGCGTCCAAAGGAATTTCCTTTTTTATTTTAATCCAGCGGAAAATCATCAACATCATCATCTTGGCTTGCAGCAAGCAGCGACAGTAGCAACTCCACCACCCGCACACTTCCACCACCTTCTACCATCAATGCATTACACATTTTGTGATACACACACACACACACACTCGAACGCGAAAATATTAAAGCGAAATTAATAAACAATTTATTTATAATATATATTTCTTTTTCACACACTTATTTCAATGCTTTGCAATTTCAATTAAAGCTTAAAATTTTTCACTTCAAAATTTGTATGCATTTTTCTTGATTTTTTCATTGAACAATTTGCAAAATTTTATACGTTTTTCTTGTCTTCATTTCTTCTTTTCACACACAAACACTCTCATCACACTCACGCCGCAGAAAATCCACACACGTCGCCGTTGTCGACATCATCATCGACGGTAGGTAGGTTAGGTACACGTTATTGTTGTTCGGCTATCAACAGCAACTAACGAACAAACGAATGAACGAACGAACGAACGAGCGAATCCTTTTTGGGTGTTTGTTCGCATAACCAAATGTCATGTCACTAATGAAAAGCGAAAAAGATTTTCATTTTCGCACATTTTTCGTTTACAAAAATACAAAAAAAAAAAAAGCACAAAGCTTTTTCTAATAGAAATTGAGAGTAAAAGCTTTCTACTCTCAGCAGACAACAGCTTTGTGACAGAAGCGCAGGCAGTCAGGCAGCCAGGCAGCAACCACAATAACAACAAGCGCAGCAGCTACACCACCTGTCAGATGACTAATGTCAACAATTTTCTCATACACACACACACACTCATACATGCAATACCTATACATCCGGTTAGAAAATTTCTATACACACACGCAAAACATTTTGAATATGCCATGCCATACATATTTGCATAAAAGTAAATGTTAGAAGAAAAAAGTCATTCAGTAATTTGAATTCGCATCTTTATGAGAGAACGAAAATTAAGTGAGTATGAGCATTGAATTGAGCGTTTGCGCATAAGCGTTTTTTAGTGTAACAGCTGCACTTTATAAAATAAATAAAACAAATGACAAGGAACTTTGTTGGTACATGCATATGGTCATTCCACTGAGAATCCGACTGCGGTTTGGGAAGAGAATTGTATGCAGATTTTTTTTGGTATGTTCTAACGTTTTTGGGTTAAGTTAGGATTTGTAACAGTTTTAGTTTTTAGGTTAGGTTCGATTGTAAAATACGTTAAGATTTAAGGATCTTGCTACAAAAACGACTTATATCGATTTAAGCAATTTTTTATTATTTATATATAGAGCAGCTGGCCAGATGAAAATGCCATTTTTGTCGGTGCTGAATTACACCTAAGCTAACGATATCCCAGACTCTGCGACGAGTCCCATCCAAGGCTGGGACAACGACAGCTTCCCAGATGAGTAAACAGACTCAAGGTTCAGAAAAATTACATTTTAAGGGAAAGTGATAATTGTTATCTGTGTGTTGGCTGCAGTTTCTAAAACCATATCGAAGATAGTATTAGAACAGATGAAGGATCACTTTGACTAGGGGATTGACGTAGCACAGACAGATTTTCGTATTAGTTCTTTCTATAAATATAAAGTTAGATATCTTCATTGACTTCGACAAGGGTTCTGCGATGGAGAGATGTACAAAAAATATCATAGCTATAATTAAAGCAATGCATTAAGATGTAAAATGTCGAATCTACATAAACATCTAAAAGTAAGGAAAGGTCATCTGAACTCTTTGAAGTCTACAGTTGTGTCCGTCAAAGTTTGATATTGTTTCCAGTGCTGTTTCCCTTAGTTAGTGCAATTTAAGGTAGACTATGATAATATAGGCTAAGCTGATGATATCTGCTGACTGGTAAAACGGTCTTACAATTCATCCTTAATCCATCACTTTATCTTCAATTCATCCTGAATCCATTCTCAATTCATTCAAAATTCATCCGCAATCCATCCTCAATTCCTCCTCAACTCATCCCTATTTCATATACAATTCTTCCTCAATCCATCCTTAACTCATCCTCAATTTATTCTAAATTCGTCCTCAATCCATCCTCAGTCCATCCTCAATTCATCCACAATTCATCCTCAATTCATTGTTAATCCTTCCTAAATTCATCCACAATCCATCCTTAATCCATTCTCAATCCATTCTCAATTCATCCTCAATCCATCCTCAATTCATCCTCAATCCATCCTTAACTCATCCTCAATTCATTCTAAATTCGTCCTCAATCTATCCTCAATCTATCCTCAATTTAACTTAATCCATCCTCAACTCATCCTCAATCCATCCTCAATTCATCCTCAATCCATCATCAATTCATCCCCAATCCATTTTCAATTCATCCTCAATTCATCCCTTATTCATCCTCAATTCATCCTAAATTCATCGTCAATCCATCCTCAATTCATCCTCAGTCCATCCTCAATTCATCTTCAATCCATCCTCAATCCATCCTTAATCCACCCATAATCCATCCTCAATTCATCATCAGTCCATTCTTAATTTATCCTTAATTCATCTTCAAATCATCCTCAACCCATCCTCAATTCATCCCAAATTTATCCTCAATCCATCCTCAATTCATTCGCAATTTAAAGGATAAGAAGAGAGAATGATATGTATTCCTATTTGTACATCCACACGATTTGAAATAGTTGTTGAAGCCAAAGGGACTGAAATTATTTAATTTTTGCATATCCGGTCTTGAAGTAATTGGTTATTTAAATTCAATTAGATTGTTTAATGGTATAAAACTGAGCCTTTATTAATTTTTCCTTAGTAATTTCGATTGTAAGAATTCGTTTATGCATAAACAATTTAAGTATAGAGGAACCATATTAGCAATAACAATGAAACTAAAAATTATTTTCAATTTTAGATATAGAGAACGTCGATTTTTTTCAACTGGTCATCACCTGGCCAATTTGACTTATGTAAGAAGTTTTTGCAGCAAAGATATCCCGTCACAAAAACTCCAACTCCGAATTTTGTATCTTTGTTTATTCTTGGCGCGAAATTAGGTGACAATATGGTGAGGTGAGTTAGGCTATTGAGTTGAATGCTGTTTCCACCCATACACAAACCTAGTAGAGACGCAAATCGAATAAATGATATAATTTCACCACCATAGCAGCGGGTAATGCGTGAGGTGAATTCTGTTTTTTCAGCGTATCTGGTAACGGTACATAAAGTCACAGATAATAAATTAGAATAATGCATTCCATTTTCTTCTTGTATTGTAAAAAGGATCTGGGGATAAGGTAGTAAGTAAATAATATTATTTCTATATAATTCAGCCATATTGAACACTATGGAGTTTTTGGCCGCATCACTATTTTCTTTAAAATCAATTTGGAAAAAACTCGATGGTCATACGTTGACTGATCCCTTGTAAGTAGTTTTTCACCAATTTTGGAAGAGACGACAAAAAGCAACAAATGTACATAAAGAATATGAAAAATTGGTTTTTAAATCATTTTAAATAAGAAAAAATATTTTTGGAATTTTTTTTTTTTATTTTCAACTATTAAAAACAGCTGAATTTGTTTCAAAGTTGGATTAGACCATGAAGTATGTTTTCTAAATATGATTGGACAATGATAAATAATGTGGATGGGAGTTGCTACTTAAGTTTACAAAGTAAGCACGGGCGCCAAACTTTGTCAAACACTTGATTGATTTCCATAGAAGCTGTGCAGCAATTTTGCCATTGCCAGCTAACTGGTGGTGTCTTGTTTGAAATTTTTTCCACCGTCCTGAGTATCGAACCCAGGAACCTTTCGTAGTCAACCAGCAAATACCGTTTTCGCCACGACAACCTCCACAAATAAAATAAAATTACAAAATGCAGAAGCAAAATTAAATGAAAAATGCAAGGCAGCGGTTGCAACCCCTGAAGGCTCACCAGCAGATTGGTCGCTGTACGAGGAAGTCTACCAAATCATTAGTGGTTTCCTAAAATGTGTTTGCATGACTCTGTAAATAATAAAATTATATCCATATGAAAATATAAATAAATACAGGAAAAAATTTATTACACATACCAGTTGCCTCGCATAAGTTCAATTACTAGTTACAGTCCTAAGTTAAGGGACTGCTGGACCATCTTTTGGGCGTTTTCATACAAAAAAAAACAGCATTTCCAACATCTTGACTCACCTTTTACTTTCTTCACAAAACAATGTGCTTGTTTGCTCAATTTTGATTCGTTTGATTCCCTGTTTTGCATCAATAGGATTATCCCCAGTTAATTAAAGATTAAAAAAAAAAAATAAAATAAAATGCGGAAAACTGTTTAGTTCGACAAAAAAAACTAATGAATAAATTTCAATAAACTCATTACGAAAACTAAGCGACAACTGCAACAGTATTCAGAACATCTCTCAGGGAAATTGTCTGCGTAAAATCATTGCTTTCAGTCCAGCAACTCCTTTCATTTCTAAAATAGCTGGAGAATCGTCCACGTCGAATTATAAATCCATGGGCTAACGAGTAATTTTCAACAGCTGCTGAATTATGAACTGAAATTAAAGTTGCTTTTATACCCAAGGAAGGGAAAACCTTTGATCACAACCCAAATGGATTTCGGCCGATTTGTCTATCTTCAGACGCTTGAGCGACCGACATTACATACATTCATAAGGGTAACGTTAAATTCCAGGTTATTATTATTATAATTATTAATTGATGAGAAATTGTGGTGAATTCCGAAATAGTCGTCTCATCTGCCTGTTCTTTATATTAACTGGTCTTGTTTACTTACTAAAAACCACATTGCCCCACCTTTAAGCCTAAATCTTATTCTGGGTTCATGGGGCCACTGCGACCTTTTACATATATGAACAAGTAGAAGACAAAAAATAAAATATGAAACCAAACACTGGCGGGTCCTGGGCGCTATGGTTCTTCCTTGTGATTTTCACACCTGAATATTTTTCAATTATAATTTCCAATAATATTTTAAAACTTTCCAGAAATATTGACTATTTGGCTTATTTTTTAACTTTTTAATGCCACAACATCCCTAGCTGGATTTCATTTGGATCCTATTTGATAAGCGATCAATTTATTTCAAGGTTCCTAAATCAGCAAAGTAGGTGAATTGAGAAAAACAATTATTATCAAATACAATTATGTTACATAATCAATTTATTTATTCTACTTTTATGTCAAAATATTTTCATAAATAATAATACTTAAGAGAATAGTTAATTAAATAATAAGTCTTTGGCAGTTAGCTATATACATTCACACGTATGTATTCCGCGAAAGGGGATGAGGTTGGGCTGATACCTTGGTAACAATTAACGATGAATACATTTACAGCAATCCTTTTATTATCACAAATGCATAATCTTTTTCTTCGCGATTGATGGTTTTGACACTCTCTACAGGATCATATTCCTCTCGCATTAACTCCTTACAATCACTTGAAGCTAAAAATCGTCCATTTAATGCGCTACAGCCAGTGTTGAATATTTGCATTTCAAGAGTACATGTCTGAAAAATAAATTAGAATTAGATAAAACATATGAATGCGAAATCTCTGCTATTGGGGAAATTTTCAATTATAACCCAAAAAGTGTAGAAGTTATGAAAAGAAAACAAATCTTTAATAGTTTCAACCTTTCAAGATTAGAAACCAGCAACGCAAATGTGCTCGCCTAATAGATTTCAGGAGGTTTTTTTGTTCTATCACGTCTGGTTTTTGAAGAAAAAATGGAGTTGAATGGGAAACAAAACGGTTCTCTTTTCTCCAAATGCATTCTTGAAATTTATGCCGATCTTGAACCCTATCGTTCTGCGCACTTTTTTCAAATAATCAGTGCTGATGGGGACTTACGAAAAAAATAACGAAATTTAAGTTTCAAATTAATATTTATATAGAGCCGAAATTTTTCTTTGTTTTTAAGCGATTATTTTCGAAAACTTAGAAAATATGAATTGATTTACGTCTAAGAACTAACTCCATGCTATTTCATTTATGCCAAGATTATTTTTATTAGTGAATTGTAAGGATTACATACCTTGGTCCACACATCTAATTTATAATTATAATGTTCCACTGTTTTATTCAATGTATCGCCCCGAATCGCATACAGCTGATTATTAAGGACAGCAATCTAAAGGGAAGAAAAAGAAGTGAAAGTTAAACTTGCCAACATTTTTATTACATATAAACAATTTTTATACCGTAGGCGTTCCTTCTGTTAACAGCGAAACTGATGCTCTTCGAGTCCATCTATTTGCACGTGGATCAAATTTTTCCACTGTGTGCATGCTATACAGCTGGCGTCGTCCAATGGCATCGCTTGCCATTCCAACCACATATATGTACCCATTCAAAACCGCTGCGCTATGTTTCGAACGGGCTACATTCAATGAAGCAACCTCAGTCCATGAATCACTGTTCCGATTCCATCTGAAATTTCATTTTATTAGTTAAACATATTTCAGCTAATGACAAAATGTAAAATACCTCTCCACACTGGACTCATAACCAGAACTACCAACTCCTCCGATCGCATAAATGTGATTATATAGTTCTACAAGAACGAATTGAGAACGAGATTTTTTCATTGGACTTAGAGACCTTGTAGTTTTGGTTTGAAAATGAAAACTGAAAACGGTGTTTACTGGACTCCATACCGATCCTCCAGCAATGATCACTTGATTATTGTACATTAAAATACCATAATCGCGCAATTCTTCTAATTTCCATTCTGTTGCAATTTCAGTCCAAACATTCCATTTGTTCTGATCCTCGCAATATTTTAGAATGGGAATATTTTCATGCTAATCCAGAAACAAAATGGAATAAATTTAAAATTTAATTTCATCAATTCAATTTTGATTTCACTCACCTCAAGTCTTGTTGCAACCGCGAAAATCGTTTTCGGTTCTTTTCTTGAATTAGCAATTTGATTTGCAGGTAGATCAAATGATCCTGGAAGATAATTGCTTCGCACCTTTTGCAACAAATTCCCAATATATTGTTGTCGTCCACTTTCATTATAGTTTAACCATGCATTCATACTGTGGTAGACATCTAACTCTTGGCTTACTATTAGAGTATCGTCTCCAAGTAGTTCCAACAATTTTTTTATATCCAATTGAAGGAACTCCTCACTGTGTCGTACCTGTAGATGAATTGTTTCGATATGTGAATATATATGCATTGTTATATTGAAAAACTTTGAGAAAAATATGTATGCATTTTTAATACAATACAATAGTTTTTGAAGTGAAACTTCTTTAGCAGGGCTGTGAATTGAAAATTTTGTAACGGAAAAATGTAACGGGAACGAGCTTTCATGACACTCAAACGAAACTAATATATACAATCAAGCAGAGGAGTCGACTTCTCGCAGTTTTATCTCATGTGCTTTAGTGAGAGAGCAAAAAACCAAGAGACGTCTCTGCTTGATTGCAATAACTGTACTTTCCTCACATGTGTTATAAACGTGTACTACGTCGTGTTTATGCCGATAAGTTTAGAGAATATCAACAGAAAAAAAGCTTCAGAAAATACAAAGAGAAATAAAAAAAAACTTCCGCAACAACGGTCACGTGAAAAATCGCGTTTTCGTTGCACTTGAACGAAACCAGTATGAAACGAAGTTATGCAGTTGTTACTCGCAGTTTTATCTCATGTGATTTAGTGTGAGAGCCGACCTAGATGCATCTGCTTGATTGCATATACTCATACTTAATGAGATTCTGCAAATTTTCATGGGAAGGAGAACAAGGGTTGTACCTTACGCTGACGACGTAGCATTATTAATCCCAGGCAAAATCTTGTAAACGATTAATGAGCTTTTGGACGCAGCGCTTAGAGGCTTAACAGTTGATCCTGCATAAGACTGAGTTAGTCTTGCTCACAAGGAACACAAAATACCTAAGTTTTCCTTACCAAAGTTGAATGGAGTGACGCTGAATCTCACTTCTGAAGCAAGTAAAGTTGCTCGTTTTGAAAACCAACTCCTTCTGTAGTTACTTTTTCGACAGTTTTTTGTACAAATTTTCTAAAATTTTCAGTGGACGGTAAATGGCTTGAAATAATGACTTATTTTCTTTAGCAAAAATATTCCCCCTAAAAAGGAAAAAAGGTGCCAAACTTTAAAAATTTTCTCTGTTTTCAAATTTTTACAGTCATTTGTACGAAAAACCTTCGAAAAGAAAGCTACAGGAGCAGTTAAAGGATTGTTGAAATTGCATAAAATGTTTAACTTTTCATAAGAAGAAATTTTGCTTCAGACATCTAAATTGTGGAACTTCAAAGTAAAGAACTTTCCCACCAACTCCAACTCCAGCACTCCACCGTAACCTTAAGTTATGATGTAGCAGTCTATCGGATATTATCCGATAGACTGCTGTTGTTGTACTGTGTAATTGTCCAGATGATCAATTTATAGGACATTTTTCCTCAAGTTATTGTTAGTTTAGTCTCACTTTTCTTGAGAAGAGAAGATTAGGCATTAAATCTGCTATATTATTCATTCAACTTATCTCTCTCTCTCTTTGACTCTTTAAAACGTAATATTCTATAGGAAACTTACATTCATAAAATAACAGCACGCATATCCTTTCGCTTTTTTTGCCAATTTCTTTGATAATTTTCCAATGTTCCAGAATCCTAAGCAATTTGTGTGATGGATTTGATTAAGTAAAAAATCACAGCATTTATTTACCACATCTTCTAGCAAATATTGATGTGCTGAAGTTAATATGTTTTCTACATTTTCTTCACATATGTCTATAACTCCTGTGTAGAAATATTTGATAAAATTTTCTAGATCTTCTTTATTTATATTGTACAATGGGATCTCGTTTCCTTCCTGCTTCGTGGACTGATGCAATCCACTTTCGAACATTGTACAAAAGAAGTCACTTTGAGCAGCTAATACCGCACGATGAGCTGGAATTCTGCAAAAGTTTAACAAGAAAATTATCGTAAAATGCCCCAAATTATTTTATAATTGGTCAATCACAGGCTGTACTTATTCTTATGAAACTCGTTAAGTTTTGTAGCTATCATAAGTGAGAGAATTTTTAGAGAATTGAGAAGAGACGACTCCGAATAAGGCAGTGTGTGAATTAACGCAAATATTATTTGCATACATACCTTGTTACATTGTCGCCTAATACAAATACAACATCTGTGAATTTGTTCTGTTTTTGTAATTCATACATTGCCAATGAGTTCATCTTGAGATTGTCTTCTTTATTTGTAAAATACTGAAAATATTTACATATAAGTGATCATAAAGAGCAAAGTAATATTTCAAGAAAATAGTTTTTAATCTCTAACATTTAACCTTTTAACCCTTTTATGTCCGAATTTTAATGATTGTACTGAAATTATGGTTACTTAGGACTTTCACAATCATCACACCAAATTTCATCCCTCTATGTTGATTTGTTTATCCTCTATTAAAGGTTAAAAAAACATAGCTATTGAGCTGTACTAGATAACCCCTTTCTTTTATACTTTGTTTTTATTTTCATATTCTCTTGTCTTTTATAAACATATTATATAATAAAAATTTCCGCTAGTTTAAAAGATTTTTTTTTTTCAAATTAGTAAAAAAGATTTTACGAAAAATTTTTGCGCTTATGTTTTTGACTTGACAAAAACAAAGACAAAAAATGTAAAAAAAAAAATATCATAAGTACGAAATTTCAAATATTCGGGGACCAGAAAACGTGAAAAAGTCAGACTTTAATTAACAGCATTTTATGAAGCCGAATTTAGTTTAAACTCCAATTCACAGAATCTTAGAAGAAAAACAGATAATTTTAGAGTCCGATTTTTTGATTTTCAGACAGCTAACTTTGAATCAGTTATCAGTGAATCAGCATTTTAGAAATCTAGTTTGGGGTTCATAAAATTCCTTATAAAATTTCATAAAAATTAAATTGTGAAATTACTGAATCAAAATAAAAAAAATCTGAAATAAAAATTTAAATCACAGCAATTTATGAAGCCGAGTCGGGAAATTTTCAAAAACTTAACGGATAGAGGCTTTGCAAATCGAACTTTGTAAAGTCGACATAAAATCAATTTTATATAATCTTAGAAATTTTTCTCATATTCTGGTTCTAAGAATTGTTGGAAATCGATACCTACTCGATGAATATTATGAAAACGTTTCACTAATCAAATGTTTAAAAAGCTATTTTAACTCTAATTTTAGAATTTATTCTAAACTCTTTAAACTGGCTCGTGGTACGTGGCTGGACCCTATATATTTACACGCATTTGTATTCAAATAAGACTTATCTTTACATTAATTTCTATCATAATAGTGCGGACACACGAGAGAAAATTTCAGGCATATTTAAGCATTTCGTTGATATGCGCCTGAAATCCGGTGTTTCACCATACAAAAACTGACAAATGAAATTCAGAATTTCAACTTGAAATGCAATCCTCAAACACGTGGTTGTATAAAACAGGGAAAATACAATATATAATAAATATAAGATTCATAATTTTTTTTTTTTATTTTGCAAACAATTGTGGTTCTCCATAATTGCAATAAAAATTCTAGCTATTCAAATTCAAATTAAAGGCAACTTTCTATTTATTTTTATTTTCACAAAACACACACGAAAATTCGTTTTCTTCGCCAAACTTATAAACTATCCAAAACGAAATTCGATTCCCAATGAAATTCCATTTTTGTCGTGTTTGACATTCAGAATTTCAAAAAAATTTGAAATTTCAACGAAATTGCCTCTCGTGTGTCCGAACTATAAGCAGGTAAATTTTTTTTCCTTTTTCAGTGGTTTCGGCATATGTTTTTCTACCTGTACATGTAAAAAAAATAGCAAAAACGTTTTTGGATTGTGGGTAAAACGTGTTGTTTTTGTATTTTATTTTATTAATTATTTCAAGATGTTTGAAGAAACACAAGGGATGGCAATGAATTTTATGACGACATATCATACGGATTCTCTTATTAGTTCTCAGAAATGCAATATCATAAGAAGTTCAAGGCTTGTGGATTTTTAAAAATTCAGCAAAAATTGTACGAAAAGTAAAAATTATTGTATTTGTAAAGAGACATAACAGAAGAGAGAAATTTGAAAAAAAAAAATTTTGGTTGAAAAATTTAAAAAACAAACCAAAGTTATGTGAAAATTATACCTTTTTGAGTCCAATTGTACCTAACACAAGTGTGATGGGTATATTTTGCTTCTATAGCTGGGGAGAGGGGGCTGATATTCGATTTGTACATCCATTCTTCATCTAGACGTACCCAAGGGACCCAAAATTCTTTAAAAAAAGTGCCATGTTTTTAAGTTTCGCTAAATATTTTTTTTCAAACCAAGTGGTTTTATAAAATATTGGGTTGTTTCAGACCCACAAACCAAAGTTGTTTGGAAATTTTTACGCTGAATCAGCGCTTTAAGTTTTCCTACGTGCAAAATATTGGTTTTGGTTATTTTCAACAGCCAGCAATATTTATTTCAAATCGCTTTTCCAAATATGGTATTTTTTCGTTGAAAAAAATAAATTAATTAAAATTTGCCATACATATATTATTTAGAACAAGGTTCAGGCGCTTTATAAAAAAGCTGAGCATTTTTACGAAATCTTTTCAAAGTTTAATAATTTTACATATAAATTTACTGAAATTCAAAACACTGAGTGAGTTTTTGATTTTTGGCCCACTTCGTGCTAAAATTCATAAATTGATGATTTTTCAAATTTTTTCCTTCAAAAAAACATAATATTTTTAAATTTTACCTAAAATACATTTTACCTTTAATGCATCTAAAGTATCTTGAAGGTCAAAAAAGTCGGAAAAAGGTACATCGGAAAAAGGTCGGAAAATTGTACCTAAAATATGAACACTGGTTTAAAGGTTAACTAAATAGATTTTATGAAGCCTAGTCAGGCTTCAGATAATGAAAAACGAACACGGGTCATAAAACCGTTTCGTATTCAGTGAATTTCGAGAAAGTTTTCTCTGCAACGTTAAAAAAAAGATATCAACTTAAGCCCATCTAAGGATCTTAACACAATTCATAGAATTCAAGAAAAACTTCTTCAATTTAAAATCCAATATATTGAATTTTAATTAACTGAGCTCAATTTCAAAATTTCAGGTACTCACTAATAAAATAATAGAAAACCGACTGAAACTAAAGGCCCAATTATGCATAAGTAACGGAACGTGGCGTAAAGGAAAGTAAAAATATATCGCACTATAGTGCGTTTAAGTGATCACTGAAATCGTAAGCGCAATGTAGAGTTCTATCTTCGATAGATTTATACTTTCCGTTCCGTTATAAACATAATAATAATTATTATAATTTAAATTTAGAAATTTAAAAAATTTGAATTTTTATACTCACCAGAAATAATGAAAAGTAACAGTATAATTCGAATAACTTGCACTAGTTTTATTCAAGTAGAAATAATATCAAGCCAAAATCAAGCACAATATTGAAGAAAATTGATTTTGAAACACACTTTGTTTTGTTTTTTAGTTTTACGGAAAATAATTATCTAATTAAATATTTAAAATTCAAATTATTTTACTTTCTTGTTAAGTTGCACTGAAAAATTCGTAAACGTCCGCACGGGAAAAGATTCAAACTTTAACTGATAATAGAGTGGAAGCATGAGTTCCCAGCAAATATCGGTTTCATAGTATTATCCCTTATGCTATTCGCAAATTGCAATTATTGACAAGGTCAAAGTGTACAATAGAAAAACTACAACAAAGCAAAAATATCAGTGATATGAAAGAGAGGAAGTGTGATCAGTGATCATGGGGACATTAGTGTAACGAAAACATCATTATGTGTGAGGGTGATAGAGCAACAATTAATGGTATATAAAACAAAAACCTACCCTAAGGTCATGGTGAAATTGGAAATTTTACTCGGGGAACAAGGTGAATTTATACTAGGTGAATTTAAACATGGTGAAGTAACCAGCAACTCAGTCTTTTACTTTCTTTGTGGTCTTTGTTTACGTTTTTTCTCCATTTTGACATTCACTGCATACTTGTTGTAAGGTTGATTTTGACATTTAATGATATCCGACACAACAACAAAGCTGTGTTGTTTTTGTCAAGGTGAAATAGTTGTAATCTTGCTATCACCAAGGCGAATTTATACCAGGTGAAGTTAAAAGCAACTCATTCTTCTTCTTTTTTCGTGGTCAATATCATAGGCTGTCAAAATCATTGTTTACTTTTGATTGTTTGTTTACGTTTGCTCTCAATTTGTACATTCTCTTCACGCCGCCATTATGGTCGCAACAACAAAAATGTGCAGTTATTATTCTGTTGTACGGATGATTTTGACATTTTGAGAAATCTGACGCAACAACAAAGATGTGTTGTTTTTGCCATGGTGAAATTGTTGTAATCTTGCTATCACCTTCTACATGATTTCACCTATCATTTTATACATGATTTCACCATAGGGAACATTTTTCTATCGTGCTCTCGTCTGTTTTTTTTTTTTTTTGTTAAATAGCATATTTTTACACTTACAACTCGCCGTGATGAGAGTAAGTAAAGATTCTTTCTTCATGTTTGGTGCAACAACAATTTCATAATGTTCACTGAATGAAAATTCAATGTAACCACGGCCTAACAAATATCTCATCTCCATATATGGTATGTTCATAGCTTGAACTAAAGGGATTGCCTACCCAGCATTTACACCAGACAGGATATTTTGTCAAGATAGTAACAATACATGCACACTTTTTCACTAATACACTTTCACTGTCTTGTATCTTCTGAAGACAGTAAATGAGACAGTAATTTAACGCTTCAGTTGAATGTGAAAGAAAATAAAAGTAAAGTAGAGCGAAGCGAACAAATTGTAAGAAGGAAGTGTGTGAAATGAACTGTCATAACAATTGTCAAGAAGCGTACGTCAAATAGACAATTTTTCAACTTTTTTAACAGCTAATACGTATTCTCAACTGTCTTCAGAGTACAGTCTGATGTAAACGCAGGGCTAGATATTTGTACATAAAAACAAGAAATGAAACCATATCCGAAACTGAAACCTGAATGAATGTTGATAAACAAAACCGAAACCGGAACGTTATATTGATTCGGTTTCATTCCTTGCATAAAAGTGTAGTGTAGCAGCGATAAAAGAAGCATCGAATTGGCACAAAAAAATAGAAGAAATTTCTTATCACAAAACAAATGTCCGCAGGTATATATAAGGGTGGAATGCACATTTCTTTTTTTTTTTTTTTGAATTGTACTGCGGTTTAAAATGCGAATATATATATATATAAACAAGTAACCTTGAGAGGTCTCCGATTCTCTGAAAATCTTTTCTTTTTTTTTTAATAGTTTTTCTACCTACCAACATTATTCTGATGAAACTATCTGCTGTTTCCTGTCTACAGAAGATGAATTCTTAGTGTCTCAACTTCACACAATGTTTTATAGATTAACAGCGAATTTTTAAGAAATTAAGAAATACATCATGGTATTGGGGATATCATTTACCTCAAGTCATGCAGATTTTCAGGTTAGATATAGTCTGTATAATCATTGGTTATTTAAATTCAATAATGAATCTTGGAAAAAGCAAATTTCATTTGTTATGAAAGATCTGTCTTTAATTTAAGCGAGGATTCTTATGTATTTTTATTATATAATTGTAGTTTTAAAACCAATTTTTATTTCTAAAAAAAACTAAAAATTGCGGAGATAGAGCGAGTCGTCATGAATATGCCTGAAAGAGAGCCCGAGTTCGGTGCACATCTGAAACAGTTTGCGAAAAACTGTAATTGATATAAACATTTCTCGACATTTTAATCGAATATTTGAATGTACTTTTTTTGTTAGTGTGTTCAGTAAATTTATTGGCCGTAATAATAGCTACAACTTTGCTGAAGGCAGTAAAGATTGATATTCGAAACGGTTTTGGTCCTATAAACATGTAAATATCTGAAGTCTTCAGCTACTAACCCGACTGAAATCAGCAAAATTCAAAGACAGATTTCTTCTAAACTAAAGCCAATCTAGCGAAAGAACCGATGGATCTGAACTCAGTATACCCATACGAAAGTTACTCCCTAGGTACCCCATTTGTTTTCTATTTTCGACTAGAACAGAGTAATTGGCTTATTTGGAATTGGAACCCTTAGAACCAAAAAGCAAATTTTTTTCGGAAAAATTTCAAACGTTGACCCAGACAAAATCAAAAGATATTTGGAATCAAATCTGGAATTTTTGGTTATGATTTCAAATATTAGTAACTTATATAGGATATTGAAAGATTAAGAACTATCACTAAAATCACTGATGAGGAATCGTGGCGGAATCTGAAACGGCCGTCTGATTTGCCCGTCTCTGTATACACTGTTGTTGTGATGACTACACATATAGTTCCTTTAGCCTGCAACACATTATTTAATGAAGCACATTCATGGAACAGTAGTCAAGACTTTGAAAATTAACAACTAGATTTAATTTTCCATAGTCTACAAAAAACATTAGAAATCAGGTTTATTTTAATAATTTTTAGTCGGTCAGAGGTTTATCCATTTTTGAATAATCGTGCGCACAGATTTTCAACTCATTACAAACAAAAGATTCCAGATAATCCCTCTTAAAGTTAAGGGAAAGCTCCGAACGGAGCAGAGGTGAGCTATGATCACAAGCTCGCATGACTTAAGTTTTAAGAATTGACCAAAATCCTTACCGGCATCGTATCCTACAAATTTCAAACTATAAATTTATGCTAGAAAAGAAAGTTATTTTTTCAAGGCCCTACATAAGAACACCTCCTTCAAGCATACGTTTAAAACAATGTTCTGTAATACTCTGTGTCTCTCATCGGTTAACATCGCCAACAAAATTTTTTCTGAATGATCAAAGAATCCGTTTCTTGAAATAACAATATCTATAATTTGTTTAACGAAAGGTTCTTGATTAATTTTTTTTGTCAAATATTTGCTACATGCATTTGTTGGAATCCTGAAATTACTTGAAATTTGTATTATCGAATTAACGAAAATCTGATAATCACTGATTTTTCTTCGGGTGTTCGGCATTCTCCAAACTTTTTGTATAAAATTTACAAATATGCTTATATTGATCGCTATGTAGCACTCAAATCAATAAATCTCTGCTTCTAATTAGGCTGTATTGGAGTAATTCATGTAGTCATGAACGTGTAACTTGAAATCAGAAAGCCAAAAGGAGTATGAGAATAGTGAAGTCTAAAAAATTGAAAAACTATTTTTTATAATTTTTCATTTAATATTTTTCTTTTGGTCTACATTTGGTTGAATTTTTGATACGATCCTTATCATCATTAGGATTTTTAAAAATTCTAACTTTAAAGTTAATATTTTTTTGTTTAGTCTAATCCGATCATTTTTCGCTGAGATATATGGCAATTGAATAATAATGAATTTAAAAATTCTTTTATTAATTTTATACTGAATTGTCAGTATTTTATTTTATTAAATTTTTTTTACATTCTATTTGTTTAAGTTTCCATAATACACAATACTAGTCGGTAAGGCCCCAGTAACTGGGGCTATTTTTATTGTTTAAGAAATCTCTTTATGAAAAAACAAATATCAAAAGAGAACCAAACTACTCGTTGGTGTTTGTTTTGTTCAGTGTGGCCAACTCAGCGTTTTTCCCGCTGATTTTAGTCCTTTTTGAAAATTAAAATCCGGAAAAAAAGTGATTTAGAGCTTCATGGACTAGAAGTATCAAATGCTTGCCTGTATTAGTGAAAAAGTTTAAATGTATTGAGTTTTCTCTCACTTTTATAAGGGAAAAAATTTAACGCTTTTTTAAAGAAAATACGCGTTTTACTTTTCATTTTAGCTGATTTTGAAAAATAAAAGTTGGCCACACTGGTTTTGTTATTTGCCTACTCAGATAATTCTGAGAAATGCCGTTACTCATGTCTTCTCTCTCTCATTTGTTATTTACTCCCGCTAAGGCAATGATTTTTACAACGATGAATGCAATGCTTTGTTCAATGAGTGAGTTTTAAAGAACTTCCGACGCTAATATTTTGGAATTGGGTAAACCGATTTTAGTTTTTGGCTAACCTACTCGTCAAGCTCTTCAAATTGATATATAATATGATATTGTAGCACTTCTGGATCTTCTGGAATAAAATTGTAGATTTATTGTTATGTTTTTTAATTAAATTGCGACATGAGTATTTTGGTGGTTATTTATTACTAGAATTTAAGTCTTGAGAACTGTTCTGTTCTGATGGATAGAGTTTTTGAAAATCGAATTTCATAAAGTCAAAACATAATCGATTTTTTTTATAATTTTAGAAAGTTTGCTCATGTTCTGGTTCTCAGAATTATTGAAAATCTATATCGACTCAACCTATTTCAACTCAGATTTGAACCCTTAAACCGACACATAGTACGTGACTGAACCCTTATACATTTACTTGCATTTTTATCGTAAGCAGGCAAATATTTTTCATCTCTTATCTTTCTCAGTGGTTTCGGCATATGTTGAAGTACCTGTACAAGCAATCACAACACGTTTTTTGGATTGTGAGAAAAACATGTTTCTTCTTTCGTTAATTTTCGTATTTTATTTTTTTTTTTTAATTACTTCGAAGAAAAACAAGGGATGCCTATGAATTTTATGATGGCATATGATATGAATTCTTTTATTAGTTCTCAGAAATGCAATGCCACAAGAAATTCAAGGTTTGCGAGGTTTTAGAAATTCAGCAAAAATTGTGTGAAGAGTAGAATTTATGGTATTTGTAAAACAGTGAAATTTGAGAAAAAAAATTTGGTTGAAAAACTTAAAAAAAAATGGAAATTTATGGTCAAAATTTCAAGACTTTTCAGTCCCTTTTTGGGACCAGAAGATATTATCTGATTTCAAAAATTTGTTTCCAATTCTGTTCATCTGGATGATTAGAAACTTTACACACTATTTTCGCAATATGTCCAACGTTCACTAGTCAACTGAAGCGTCATGATTTTAGAGCAGGATATTTTCATTTATCGTCATTAACCTATAAGCATTTTGTACAATTCAAACAACCTTCTAAAGTCTTCATCACTCTTGAAAATTAACGCAACTCTACGAGTTTTCTGCAATTCTGGGAAGCATCCATTAGCAAACATTTCATTTGTTGATGAGCTTTGAGAGAGGCTCTCCTCAACTTTTTTTTTTTTTTTAAATTTTGTTAAAATGTTGTCATAAACATTATATTTCGATTTTCATGTACGCTTCTCATTTGAGCCGATCAACGTTTTCATAATTGGTTGGCAATGGGAATCGAGGTTATTTAAGGCGTTAATAGGCACTAAACATTTGTTTCTATTGGCGTATTACAGTATTTTTTTTATGATAATTTTTTAAATTTCTTGTTTTTATCTTAAATTCTTTATATTTCATTTATACGTGTTTTCATGCGATAGTATTTTACTGAGAGGAATTTCACAAATTCCACAAGATCCACAGTCACGCTATGTTACATGAGTTAACTTCCACAAAATCTCAAATAATTGAAATATATTCCTAAGCCTAAAAATATGCCACGAAAAATAACTTTTTGTAGTATTGAAAAAAAAAACGAAAATATATATTTAGCAGTATTGAAAAAAACACTAAGCCTAAAAATATGCCACTAAAAATATTTCTTTTGTTGTATTGGGAAAACTATGCGCACTGTTGGATTGGTCAGTACCTTACCCATAAATTACGATATACAAAAGAGGAAAGCAGTTCCTCTTTTTCTAATTTCCCAACAAATTTTTAAAAATTTATTATTATTAGAGACTATGGAACTGAAATCTAGTTGTTCATAATCCATAGTTTCACTTTACTTCATCAATACTTAACAGTTCAAGGTTTGTTAACGGGCTTAATGTAGCGTCATTTTTTTTTTGTCAAAGTGACTAAGTGGCAGGCAAATCTTTGTGATGGTTATTACTAGCATTTCAACATTCTATTTTTAGTGTTAGATATTTGAAAACGTTACCCAGAATTACAAGGTTTTTCCCGTAAGCGCTTTCAAGTATGCAAAAGAGCACGTCCAAGGAAGGTTAGGCGAAACACTGAAACGAATACAAAAAAATATATTGAATGATTTTTGTACTTTGTAATTCTCAAATCTTTAATATGAAAGTAAATATAAGTTGATTTGATATTGATACATTTTCGTGTTTCACCAAACACCAATGTTTGGTGAAGTACAATTTTGGATTTTATTTTTTTTGTATTTGCATGTATATATGTATGTAAATATAATAAATAAAAATGATAAATGTATGTATGGCTTCCCAAAAGGTTTTCCAAAAGTGCTCCTTTTACGTTTCCTAGGAGCTCTTTTTTAGCGCTTCCAGGAAGCTTGATGTTAGCGCTTACTTTCTATGCCATGCAATGTAAAAATTATATGAGCTGTACTATAAAGAGAGAACGCTTATAAAAAAGCGCTTCCTCTCCCGTTGGGTAACTACCCTACCTAATACCCACAATAAGCTTCATGAAGTGCTTCGACACATTTTTAGTTAACGAGAATAGATTGAAGATGAAATAGTGTGGGAGCTATGGAAGCTGAAAATCTGGCAATCAGAGAACACTGCAAAGCACTGTCCAAACTTCAAGACAAGGCTAAGGATACCTATTTTCATAGAAAGCCAAAGGGCAATTAAAGCTTTGGGCTCAAACTTAAGTTGAAGTGGGAACCTTTTAACCTTGAAAGCACACTTAAGCATATAGGCTCATTGTTATACCACAGTACGGCGTGACTCCCCCATTTATGGACTGGAGAACCAAGAGGGTTTCTTCAATATTTATAGATGATAGCTCGGACAGACTAGTGAGCTAAGGAGTTTTAGTCTAATCCTGGCTGAAGATGAGCATTCGCACATGAAATAGAGGATAGTTTCTTCTTCTACCTCAGAGTCACAGCCTCGACAGAAGTCATTGAATGGTAGTCTAAGTCGTGCAGCATATCTCCCCATTATGCAGTGTCCCATGAGCACCGAAGTCGTAATACTTTTAACGTTTCTGCTGTGGTTGAGTAGGTGTCTAGTCAGTCTAAGTATAGTCCACAGTGGTCAATGTTAGTGTGGTAGTACCACAAGTGTGCTCAGCTACCCAGGCTTCCTCAAGGTAGTTTTGCTTAATGGCGAATTTAATAGACGGAGAGGTGCAAAAAGGTGACCACCTTGTCGTTAACCCATTTCTCTCGACTAAGGATGAAAAAAAAAAAAAAAAAAAAAATTAGGTCGATTCAGCTGCTTTTGTCCTCAAAACCGAGCACAAATTGTTTATGCTCTGGACTTTCACACTCTGAGACGACTGGATTTTGAATGACTTTGAATTAAGAAGGGGTGTAAGCAATATACATTCCTGGACCTGTCATTGCACTATCTCTTCAGTGGTTGTTGTTGGTGCAGACTATCTCGCGCCCTTTTTGCTGGTGCCGACTGAGACAGCTGTTGTAGCTCTGCTGGTGTCGACCGAGACTCCTGTTGTAGTTCTGCTGGTGCCGACTGAGATTGCTGCTGAGAATCCCTGCTTTAGCTGACTGATTCGGAAGGAGGAATCCGCCTAAAAGACTTATGCCCCAGGCTATTGTGTGGGCGGGCGAACGATATAAATCTCCACGCCTGAAATACTTTAACAAAGCGCACATTAAACTCAGCTGCGGACATACTTGGTGCTACCATATCTAACAGAAAAAGCTTGAAATGGAGACTGTGCAAACCACCCCCGTGATTGCGCAAAACTCTGCTAAACGCAAATTGGCACAAACATCTCCGGATCCATCGTTGGCGGATATTATGACAGCTATCAACAGAATGAAAGTGAACTTCGACGAAAAACTCGAAAAGGTTGCAACAAAATCAGATATTGAATCATTTAAAAACTGTTTTGAAAATCAAATATCTGAAGTAAAGGCAGAGAATGCAGAACTTAAGACTGAATTAGCACTGATGAAAAAAGATCGGGAAACTGATCGAAAAGAACTGTCGCGTTTAATTGAGCAGAGTAAGAAGAGAAATGTTATAGTCAAAGGACTTACTAATGTTGGATCACTCCGAGATACATTTGAAAGGATGTGCAAGGAAAAATTGCAACTGCAACAAGTAAAAGTCAGAAAGATTCGTCAGCTATATGAGCGTAATGGAAAAATTGGAATGGTGGCTGAACTAGATTCAGATGAAATGGCTGAAGATGTTTTGAAAAACGCAAGAAAGTTAAGAGGTACCATGATTTTCATTGAAAAAGACTTGAGTGCAGAAAGACAACAGATTAAAAAGGCGCTGCTGCAACTGAAAGCAAAACTATCGACTATGGATAACACCAAGAAAGCCTTTGTTCGCGATGACAGCATTAACATTGGGAATAAGTGGATGTCTTACAATATGAGCAAGGTGCTAATGTGCAACGGACAAAGAGCTGATAATATATTAAAAGATATGTATGGTAGTAAAGTAGATTGTAGTTATTTTAGTTTATTAGAAAATGTTAAGTCAAAAAACTTCATTTAAAATCGGCGAATACACGAAAACTTAAATTAAGTGATCGTAAACAAAGAGCTTTAAATCAAACTAATCAGTGCACTAGTAATGTAGAAAATAGCACTCTTGCAAAGACGAGTGAAATTGGTATCAAAATATTGTCCTATAACATTAATGGACTACAGAGCAAAGTAATTTTTCCAAAATTTTTCCATTACATAAATGATTTTGACATAATAGTATTAATAGAAACACATGTCGAAGAAGACAAATTTGAAAGTTTTAGTAAATATTTCACAAATCATAAAATAAAATGGAAAGGAGCAACAAGAAAAACGCATTTTGGAAGAGCAAGTGGGGGCTTATTATATGGGGTAAAAAAAGGACTGCAAGAACAAGTAAGCGTCTCGTTTCAGAAAATAAATACTCTCACTTTTATAGAAGTAAGAATGAAGGAAAACATTTTGCAGGTGTTGCCAATATATATCAGGGGTACTGAATGGAACAAGGAATTTGATATATTTAAAAATACTTTTATAGAAAAAGATTGGAATAATTTTATTGTAATTGGAGACTTAAATATAAGAATCGGGGAAATGCAACAAGAAATTGAAAAAATGTATACGAATCTATTCAAGACAGGCTATGATCACCGGCAATCAAAGGATAAGACGGTAAATGCAAATGGGAAAAAATATATAGATTTTTGCAACGACAATGGGTTGGTTGTTTTGAACGGAATAACTGAGGGCGACAGGGAAGGTAATTTAACTTTTATAGGCAATATGGGTAGCTCTGTAAATGATATTTGCGCAGTGGATCAAAATTTATTGAATTATGTAGATAATTTTAAAGTAGACAATCAGATTTGGTCGGATCATATGCCGATTATTTTACATATGACTTTCCCATGTAACGACGTCAGAGAAAACAAAAATCTATCAACTAGTAAAATAAAATGGAAAGATTCAGACACATATGCATTTCACGCTAATATAAAAATGAGTCTTGAAAGTGAAAAAAAAAATCATAAGCAATGGAGTTTAGACGATCTAGTGCAATTAATGGTTAAATCGTCTTCACAGAAAAAAGCGAGCAATCTAAATAGAAAGGAAGACTGGTTTAACTATAAATGTGAAAAGGCGCGTAAAATCTCCTTTAATCGTCTTCGTACATTTACCGCCACCCTTGATCTGAATGATAAAAATAAATATACTGAAGCAAACACGGAGTTCCGAAGAATATGTCGAGAAAGTAAGAAAGCTTATTATATAGAACTCGATAGAAGAATTAATAATGTAAAAGACTCGAAACAGTGGTGGAACTTGGCTTCCAAAATAAGAGGGCAAAGTAAAAATCGCGGATCAAGTATTAGCGTGTCTGATTTTAAGAACTATTTTGACACATTATTAAACCCTGTGCAACATGCTAGAGACGTACTATATGCTTCAAATAAAGTTGAAATATACGATTTAGATAAGCCAATAACGAGGGGAGAGATTGAAAAAATGTTAAAAAAGGCTAAACCAAATAAAGCCCCAGGAATTGACGGTGTATCGTACGAATTTTTCCAAAATAGCCCGCAGGAGTTGCTGGACGAGTTGGCTGATGTGTTTACGCGCCTATACAATATGGGAGAAACAGGGATATCCTTTCAGACCAGCATAATCTGTCCGATATTTAAAAAGGGTAATAGGGAAATTGTATCAAATTACCGAGGAATTAGCTTCATGAACTGTGTAGCGAAAATAATGATGGGTGTCTTGAATGAAAGAGTTGTTAGATGGGTGGCGGAGAATGAGATTTTGACCGAATTTCAAGCCGGTTTTAGGCAAAAATACTCTGCAGCCGACAATGTGTATAACATTGCATCAATAGTGAATTTGAAATTTAGCGAGAAAAAGAAAGTATATGCTTTGTGGACTTCAGAGCAGCCTTTGACAAGGTACCGAGAAATTTGCTTTTCTACAAGCTGCATGAAATTGGTTTATCTACTAAATGTGTAAATTTTTTGAAGAAAGTGTACATGAATACAAAATGCGTGGTGAAGGAGAATGATGAAGTGTCAGAAGAGTTTTGTACGCTATCAGGAGTTAGGCAAAGGTGTTTGATGTCGCCGCTTCTATTCGCCTTATATTTAAATGACATACATGAGGAATTAGGAGGTGGTCTATATATCGATGACATGAATATTAGAGTGCTGTTATATGCGGACGACATAGTGATAATGGCAGATGAAGTTGTCGTGTTACAAAGTATGATAAACAAGTTAGAGATTTACTGCAACAAGTGGAATATGGAGGTGAATATGGAGAAATCGGCGATAATGGTATTTCGACAGGGCGGAAGACTATCGTGTAGAGAAAAATGGCAATTTAAAGGTTCAAATATAGTGATAACCAATGAGTATTGTTATCTGGGGGTAGTACTGACCCCTAAAATGAGCTTTCAAAAACACCTTATTAAACGTAACACCTCAGCAAAAATTAGTATAAATTCAGCTTGGTCAAGTTTTTTTTCCAAAAAAGACATAAATCTTAGCTCGAAATGGCGAATGTTCCTAGCTGTATGCCGTGCCACTCAAAGTTATGCCGCTCAAGTATGGGGTTACACTCTATTTGAAGACGTAGACAAACTCCAACTTTACTTTGTTAAAAAAATCTTAAGACTCCCGGAATGCTCGCCAACTTATGCCATAATGTTGGAATCGAATATAGAAAGTGGACACATTTATACTCTTGCGCTACACCTAAATTATATACAAAGAACGATTTTTGAGTACAGCAACAAAAGACTACCACACAATCTGACACTAAAAGTACTGCAAAAAAACATATTTTGGGCTGAGTCACTAAATAAAATAGGAATGGAATTCAATTTAAGATGGGATGATAGAGATTTAATCCCAAATATTTGGAATATGAAAAAAGAAAGGCTTTTAATGATGAGGAATAACAAAATTCGAGGTAGTATGTGGGAACGGTCCCAAAAAAGTGAAGGAAGGATATATAAACATTTAGATTTCAATATCGGCAAAAAATATTTCAGTGATACCATTGGCAGGTACAAAATTTCCGTAATATTTAGAGCAAGGTGCAATTTATTGAAATTAAATGGTATTTATAATAAAAACTGCACACTCTGCAATCTAAATGAGATAGAAAACGTTGAGCATTTTATTGGGAAATGCCCCATTTTAACAACATTCCGTGTTGTAAATTTCCAAAAAACAAATTTGACACATTCTGAAATAGTGAATGTATTGAATGGGAAAAATGATGAGTCTTGGAAAAAACTGGTTTCTTACATAACTGGTGCGCTGAAGTACAGAGAATTAATTGAAAATGAATTTACGTGATATGTTAAAAGTAGATCGCATATTCCGGCAGACGACCTTTAAGGCCATTGCCGTATATTCTTTATTTAGTTATTTAAAAATATTGTTAGTCTGTAAGCATACATTGTGAACTTTATACTATATAAAAATAAAGAACTTTTCTATTCTATTCTATTCTACTAAGGATGTGGGTAAAAAACTTGTGGTTTAAATTATAGGTAGAGGTAATGTAGTCCACATTAGTAGGTACGAGCGAGTCCTGAATTATAATAGAATACTTGCATGGCCCAGGTTCGAACTAGTCCAACGAGTAAAGGCACTGAGTCTAGCAAGAGAGCACTTAGCTTGTTGCTTAACCAGAAGCGGTGTCTCGGCAAACAATGAAGGATTGCGAGAAGAGCTTTCGTAGAGGTAGTACGGAGAGCCCAATAAAAACTTACTTAACTTAATATCATATAAATTAGTTAATGTGGAAACTAACTCGCCTATGAAAGTCACAAACTAGACACTGCCCTAATCTGCTTTCCATAGAAACAACAAAAAATGTTTTTAAATTATTATTATTATAACATAATACGAATACAATACGATAGCAGAAGCTGAAATTTTATTTATTTATTTATATTTACAATAACATTTTAGTTTTAGTTTAGTTTAGATTTTTAAAATTTCATTTTCATTCGTTGATAAATTTAGTTATGTAGTATATAGAGCTACTAATTTTTAATGTGAAAGACTCCATGAAAATACTCAGACATATATTAATTAAAGAAGAGTATAACACATGCTTTTGTATGTTTATAATAACAAGAAATCATCAAGAGATCGCTATTGATATTTTATTAGGGCTGAGCGATTAAGCGATTACTCGAGTACATTAACTAATTCGATTTATTAGAGAGGAAGTTAATCGAGTTGGTTTGATTAAAAAGTTCGATTAAAAGCTTAATCACTTAATCCTAATAATTAGGTATGCATGCATAGACGTTAGAGTGGCTCGATTTGAGGGCAACTTCTAGATTGAATAGTTAGGTAAAAAGTTAATGCAAAAACAATTCGAACCACTCTCTTTATTTTATACATTTAGCGATAATAAATAAAAACACAAATTAAATAATAATTTCAATAAATTTACAGATTTTCTCGTTTATAAGCTTTTTGTTTTTTTCTTAAGGAGTTACGACTAAAAAAAAACATTGAATTTCATTATTCAATGAACTCTCAAATCCAAATTATAAATTAAGCAATCTAAGCTTCATTTTAATTAAGTAAAAGCACTTTGCAAAAATAATACTAAAAAAAAGAAAAAAAAAACATAGAGAACACTTTGAAGCTTTGTGTTAAAAATGCATAGCTGTGATGTCATCGTCTCTATTTGTGTAAGGCTTCTTTTTATAGTGCTCTCTAATGCGCTCTCTTAAATAATCAACTTTCGCTTTCCCTCCCTCACTCCCCCAACACCCACGTTCATCAATTATTGTTTTTTATTTATTTATTTTTTTTTAATTTGTGTGTTTTTGTTTTAAGCATTTTGTTGTATAAGACTTTCCCATTGCGCTATGAGACGATGTGAAGAGGGTGCCTCTTCAGGAGTCAAATCACATAATTGCGCCAAAGACATAGCAGGACGCATGCCACCGCCAACATTTCCATAAATGCCACCAACTCCTCCAACACCATTACCATTACGATTCATTCGATATTCGCAATCAGGACTAGGCGTAGCTCTGAAATAAAAAGAAACACACATTTAATAATATATATGATACTTTATATATATCAAAAGAGTTGATTGAGGAGAGATAGAGAATATGGATATGGGTTGCCAACTTAGCCTTTTTTTTGAAAATATTTAACATTTGAATTTTGAAAATACTATTAGTCGGAAATTTAACTACTTTTCATTTAAACTCAATTTTTAGCTCAGGTGTAGTAACTTACTACTTCCATCCCCCCTTATTTTGTTCAAAGTTTCCGAAAAAAAATTAAAAAAAAAAAAAACGGAAGAATGGGGTCCCCTTGAAAACTGTGAGGGTGGGGGAACCACCCTCGACCCTGATTATTTAATCGAAAGTATCCGTAAAAACTTTTATATTATGAAAAAATTTTCCAGTTTTCTCTGTTTTTCATCTATTTTGCTAGTAATTTTTACCCATAAATCGAAAAACGATACTTTTGTTCATTTTTCGGCATCTATAAAAACTAAAAGCGATTTTTCCCATTTTTCCATTGAAAATATTTAATATTCGATATTTAATATTTAATGACGTAATAAAACCGCATAATAGAAAAATTTGAAAAAATCTCCTTTAGATTCTACAGATGTTGGAAAATGTGATAAATCGGAAGTTTTGGGTTTAAATTACTCATAAAATAAATGAGAACAATGATAAATAAAAAAAAATGTTTTTTGTAGACTATTGAAATTAAATCTAATTGTTAATTTTTCAAAGTCTTGACTACTGTTCCATGTATGTGCTTCATTAAATAATGTGTTGCAGGCTAAAGGAACTATATGTGTAGTCATCACAACAACAGTGTATACAGGGCAAACGGCCGTCTGATTTGCCCGTCTCTTTATTTAAAAAAAAATAGTTTTCTATTTTTAACACACACTTCCGAATAAACCAGGTTCAGATTCTTGGCAAACTGTGCTATATACTAAGGTTTGGATTTAAGTTATTAAAAAATTTTGCAATAACTATAAGATTCCCAGGCTCCAACGAATTTCTGAGTCGCAACAAAATTTAATATAATATGAATTAAAAAAAAAATAACAATTTTTTGGCCATTAAGAGAGCATCATACGCAATCCATACAATTAACCAATCACAGTCGTTCGTTTGCTTTGAGTGAGAGTAAAAACTCTCTCTTTATGCACAGAAAGAATATCGACTCTTTTGCATAGGCGCATATTCAATTTGAAACTTACCTTGGTGACATACTAAGATTAGTATCACAAAGTTCACCATACGATTTAGCTGAACGTAATTTTCCCGGTCCATAACAATGCTCAACTTCAGAGTCATCATCGTCATCTGTTTCCACATTTCTAGAAATAATAGAAAGAAAATTATATAAAATTGTTAGATTTTCCATACATTCATTCCTTAATGCAGCATTTTAGATCAGGAATGAATTTAAGCTTCATGATACCTAGAAAACTGAAGACTTCTTGAGCAAGCAAATTTGTTTCGAATATACAAAGTCAACCAATAGGAAATTTAAAAAAATATGTAAAACTTAATCTTTTGGACCTTTTGGAAGCAGAAACATTGAATTTTTTCATGAAATCTAACAAAAACAAAAGCGTATTTTTATAATGTCAATAGTTCATTTAAAAATTGAAAGCCAGAATCAAATTTTATAACTGAATCAGTTCTTTAGAACTCTGAAACACAAAAGCTCTTCCACCGGTCGATGTATTATTATTATTATGTTTCCTTCGACGATAATAGTATTATCACAATATAGTGTTTCTATAAACCCTATAATACTTAAAGGTTAATAATATTTTTATAAGCCCTATAACCTATGAATCTTAGTATGATCCCTATTTCAAAGTTTTCAACATGCCGTCTGATATTTGATAATCTCCTAAGTACATTTTCCGGCGTTGCATGAGCATAGGACATTGCCCTAGAAAATATTTTGGAGTTCCAGTATCCTCCTCACATACATAACTCTTATATATCACAATTTATTGCATATTCTCAGTTTTGTCAGGTGAGTGCCCTGTCAGAATATTTTTTATAGCTCTCAGATTCTTTTGTGATAAAATAATACATTCCTTAAATCTTTTTATATGTTCTCAAAAGAGTTTTTGATTGTTCCATTCCTGGTAGATTACCCCACTATAATGTTCACAGTTGTTCTTCTTCTTTCTTTAACATCATGGTTAGAGACCTTTTTCCTGTTCTACAAAAGGTGTCAGGTCCTACAAATAAGGTTTCTGCCCCCCTTTTTTTGTTAGCTCATCAGCCTTCTCTGTACCTTATTTTCCTACATGGCCTCGAAACCTTGTTCTGCAAGCTAAGCGTATTAAGTTTCTCAAGACACTCCCTAACCAGTTTAGAATTTTCCTGATAGAATTCCAGTGCCTTGATAGCCGCTTGGCTGTCAGTTAGAATCGCAATGTTCTTATTCCGGTAGTTCTGGTCGATGTAGCGATTATCTTTGATTTAAATTTGAACGGTTGAAATTGTTTAATATTAAAGTGCCTAAATATTGGGTCATATAAAAAGTATTTTCGGTTTTTGTTACAAGATTGTGTTAATGGCCATACATCTGACATTTCAAGCTAAATTTTTCGCGAAGACAGTTTTGTAGTTCGTCATTCGTGTAAAAAGTTACTTTGATTTCAAAATGAGTTAAATTTTTGAAGACGCTACGTGTTGCTTTTTTACATTCCGAAAATTTGTGCGATTTACGTTGAGAATGCTTTAATAAAACGTACCGTCCAACTTTGGTTTGCTCGATTCCGTTCTGGAAATTTCGATGTCAAAGATGCACCTCGGTCTGGCCAGCCAGTCACTAAAAAAGCCAATGAAGTTTTGCAACTGATGGGGCAAAACCGGCACGCAAGCTGTCAGAAGATAGCTGAGGCACTAAACATCAACCACATGACATTTTGGCTCGATGTATGGGTGCCACACGAATTAACACAGATAAATTAAATTGACCGAATTACTATCAGAGAAACGCTGCTGAAAGGCAACGCAATCGAACTATTTTTGAAACAAATCATTACGGGCGATGAAAAATGGATCAAACACGAGAATATCAAACGAAAAAAACCATGTATTGACGACAAACAAGGTTATGTTAAGTGTTTGGGAATTGTCTATTATGAGCTGCTACAACCTGGGCAAACAGTTAATTCTGATCTCTACCGCTCACAACTCGACCGTTTGAACGAAGCAATCAAGAAAGAGCAACAAAAATTGGCCAACAGAAAAGGTGTTGTGTTCTACCAGGCCACACACATCTTTGATGACCAGCCAAAAATTGACTGCGCTTGGCTGGGAAGTTTTGATGCACCCACCGTATAGCCCGGACATTGCACCATCTGACTTCCATTTGTTTCGGTCTCTGCAAAACTCTCTTGATGGAAAAAAAATTGGCCGACAGAAGAGCCGCCGAATATCACTTGGCCAAGTTTTTCGCCGATAAATCACAGAAGTTTTACACCAATGGAATTATGAAGCTACCGGAAAAATGGCAAAAGATCATAAATAATAATGGCCAATATGTACTTGATTAAAATTGATTTTTAATAAAGAACATTTTTGTTTAAACAAATTGACAAAAAAAAACCGAAAATACTTTTTATATGACCTAATATTTAAAAGATTCCAGTATTAAATGGCAACGCTTGGTCAAAAATAGGGCTTGCTTAACCCCTTCGGCACCATCACAATTTTTACAAAATTTGTCCAAATACACCAAATTTTTAATAATTTTGTGGGAAAAACGAAAATATGATTTCGCATATTTTTAAATTTATTGCTCAATCGGTTCTAAGTTCCTTACACTTCAGAAAGAGTTAAGTGAAAAATTAATAATTTCTTTTAAAAAATATCTAATAAAAATATACAGAAAAAGTCGGTAAAAAAATTCCATTAAAAGCCACAGGGTCACCGGTGACCCATGAAAATTCAGGCCTTCAGAGTCGCAAAATATAAAATAAAAATTGTAAAAAGGAATTAGGGTCAGACAATGCGAATCCGTATTCGGTTTTTCGCTATCACCTCCGGTTTCCCTTCGGTCTCGAAAGGGTTAAACCCGAAAGTATTGGGCTCTTGTATTACTGGATTTTGTAAGCTAAATCCTTTCCCTATATATGACCTAAAACTTTTGGACCTTCTAATGAAGCTAAGACATCTAAAATTCCTTAAGTTCAATGTTATTCAAAATTTGTTCAAATCAACCTATATGTAGCAGATCCAGATGGAAATTCTATGAAAGAAACATGAATTTTAGTCTGAATTAGTCTGATTTTGAACCTGAATTCTGGTCTAAATAATGGTTTGGTTTTTGATCTGAATATTGGTCTAAATTTGAGTTTTAGTTTTAATATTGATCTGAAGTCTGACTTTTCAGCAGACTTTTCGACTAAGTTTTCGGTCTGAATTTTGGTCTTAGTTTAATTTTAATGTTTAGTCTGGTTTTTGGTCTGCCCTTGGTCTCAGTTTTGGTTTTTGATTTACAAAAATTCATTTTCAATTCTTTCAACTTACTCATTATCAATGGAGTCTAGTAAATCTGGTGTGGATTGCCGAGTTTTGCGTATTTTTTTCAATTCACTTTCACGTGACTTCAAATCTTTCAGCTCGCGTTGTATCTTCACCTCAACGGGAATATAACCGGGACGAATAGGTCTGCCATCGGCATCACGTTCAATAATAGCGGGTGTCATCGTTCCTGTGGGTATAATACCAATTAAGCCGCCGTTACTATTCATAATCGGGGCTGTCAATGGTAAGGAGGTATTATTGCCCATTGATGCTGATGACAAGGCATTGGTGGTGAGTAGTAGAGTTGCGGCACTTTTACTATTCAACATAATTGTATTTGAAGAGGTGGCATTGGCGGCACTATTGTTGTAGTTATTGATGATGTTGTTATTGTTCAATTGTAATTTGCCACGCGATGCAATAAAACGCTGCATAACACCCTTATGGGCGGGATTGTAGGTAAATTGTCGTGACTTACTGGTGGCAGCAGCCAAATGTGGAGTCGAGATAGTGCGTGTTATTAGCTTCTGCTGTGGCGGTTCTGGTGTCATATTATAACAATTTGGTCCAATGTAACGTTGTTCCTTAATACTACCAAGCGTTTTCACACTATCATTGTTGCTGTTGCTGTTTTTGTTGTGATTATTATTAGCTGATGTGCCATTTACGGGGCTCGATGATGCCGATATACCTGAATCATCTGAATGATGTTCATCTAAACTTTCTTTGCTATTAACGCTTAATGCCAATGATGGTGTATTCGATGATGAATTATCATCGGTTGCTGTTAGTGTTGTAACGACAACGCTCGCATGTTCTAATGTTGTTGTTGTTGTCGTTGGTGATATTGTTGATGTTGCAGCTGCTGGTGTTGTTGTTGCATCAATTACTATTGTGTCGGCGGCAAGCAATGTTGGTATGGGACTTATTGATATACTGTTGCAGCTGTCGTCATTGTTATTGTTGTTGTTCTTGTCGTTTTCGTCATCGTTGTCATTGTGCTGATGATCGTATTCTTCCAATGAAGTTGGCGAAATCGCAGACGTTAGCTGACGATATTCTTGTTCACGTCGCACGACTTCTTTGATTTCCTCTTGAATGCGCATCAGAGGGTCGATTTTCTGTTGTAAAGAAGCAAGTGCAAAGAAAGGAAAGAAATTTAATTAAATATTGTTAATATGAGCTCGTTAAATTAGAATGAAGCCTTAATATATTTGTACTTAAGCATGAGTTAACTTCAATTTTTCAATATTTTCAGTAACCTGGTAACTCTAATTACATCGTTAAACACTACCCTCCCTCCTTCTTACAAGAAATTATGTCAAATGGCAGCAGGTGTTAAATTTCTTTACCGAAATTTAAAGAAATTTGAGAGTGATTTTCCTATATCAACATTTTTCCATTTCATTAAACTTGTGTCCTTATGTGAGTAAGGCTTCCTATTTGGTAAGTAGCTTTGATATTTTTTGACCAAATGTTTATAGTTCATTATACTTATATTTATAAAACTGCCTAAAACACACAGTGATAAACAGACGGCTCCGTACTAAACCTCACGCGCATCTTTGATGTCGGGAGCCAAGAGAGAGAGAAGACTCCTATAAATGTGAACGCCTCTAGAATCAGTTTATAGATGCCATTTTTTTTAAGGTTTTGATAATGGTTTTTGATCCAGTTTTGACCTAATTTTAGAGTCGTTTTAGTCTTCTTTTCAGTTTGGGTTTTTATGGGAATAATTTTTGGCTGGATTTCGGTCTGATTTTGGTCTAAATTTTGAATCGATTTCTGGTCTAAATTTGATCTGAAGTTTGGTCTGATTTTTATTATAATTTTCGCCTGGTTTTTGACATGTCTTAAGGTCCGGTTTTCAGTCTTGTTTTAGGTTTGGCTTTTGGTGTGAATTTCCGTCAAAGTTTTGGCCAGAATTTTGGTTCAGATTTGGTTTGAATTTTACACTGAATTTTGGTTTGAATTTCAGATTATAATTTTGGTTTGATTTTTGATCTGGATTTTGGTCTGTTTTCCGATCTGATTTCAGATCTAAATATCGGGATATGTTTTGGTCGAAATTTAGTCCGATTTTTTTCTGAGATCTTTCTGATTTTTTATCTGAGTTTTGGTCTGAGTTATGAACTGAATTTTGGTCTGAGCTTGTTCCGAATTTGGATATAAATTTTGGGCCGAATTTGGTTTGAATTTTACACTGAGCTTTGATCTGAATTTTGATCTAGTTTTGGGTTATAATTTTGTCCGAATTTTGATCAGTTTACGATTCGATTTCTGGTCTAAATATAGGGATAACTTTTAGTCCGATTTTCATTCTGTGATCGATCGGATATTTATCTCAATTTTGATTTGAGTTATGAACTAAATTTTGGTCTGAGTTTTGGTCTAAATTTTGGTTTAATACACTGAGTTTTAGTTTATCCAAACTGGTCTGAATTTGGTTTGAAGTTTGGTCTGATTTGGGTTATAATTTCGATCTAACCAGAGTTGATTTTAGGACTGATTTTTAGTCTTGTTTACGGTTCGGCTTTTGGTGTGAATTTTGATCTAAGTTTTGGGCTGAATTTGGTCTAAATTTTGGTTCGGATTTGGTTTGAATTTTACACTGAGTTTTGATTTAAATTTTGGGTTATAATTTTGATCTGATTTTTGACTTGTTTTTAGATGTGGTTTTTAGTCTTGTTTTAGTTCCGGCTTTTGGTGTGAATTTTGATCTAAGTTTTGGACTGAATTTGGTCGGAATTTGGTCTGAATTTTGGTTCTAATTTGGTTTGAATTTTACACTGAGTTTTGGTTTGAATTTTGGGTTATAATTTTGGTCTGTTTTTTTTCTGAATGTGGTCTGTTTGGTCAAAATTTGGTCTGATTTTTATTCTGAGATTGGTCTGATTTTTTCTTCTTGATCTAGTTTAGAGTTATAATTTTGATCTGAATGCAGTCAGTTTTACGATCCGCTTTCTGGTCTAAATATCGTGATAAATTTTGATCAAAATTTGATCCGATTTTTATTCTGAGATCGGTCAGATTTCTTATCTGAATTTTGGTCTGAGTTATGAACTGAATTTTAGTCTGAACTTGTTCTGAGTTTTTGTCTAAATTTTGGTTTGAATTCCACACTGAGTTTCGATCTAAATTTTGATCTAGTTTTGGGTTATAATTTTGATCCGAATTTTAATCTGAATATAGTCGGTATCACGATCCAATTTTTTGTTTAAATATCTGGATGAGTATAGGTTAAAATTTGAACTGATTTTTTTTCTAGGATTGGCATAATTTTCATTTGAGTTTTGATCTGCATTTTGATCTTGATTTGATTTTTAGGATAGTTTTTTATCTGGGTCTAGATTTTTTAAGAAATTAAGAAATGTGAAATCATGCTTAAGAAAGAAAACATGACATGGGATCTTCTCATCTAAGCCTCTCAAAAATTGTTGCCTATTGAATAAAGGTAAGTAATTTGATTTATTGAATTGAATGCGTAAAAAGTTAAAAACAAAAACGATATTACACATACCGGTAATCGGATTACAATCATTAATAGTAAAACATGATCGTTCCACTTATCGAAATTCAATAAATCAACATACGGTATGTACTAAGTGAAGTGAATGTGGTGTGAGATCACACACAAAATAAAAATCAAAACAAAGAAAATTAAAAAAAAAATAAATTACATAATAATGTAAATAAAAACTTTAAACTAAATAACAAATAATAAAATTAAATAAATTAAAAAAAAAAAAATAAAAATTACTAAGCCACAGAAAAATCAAAGCATTGCAAGAGATTATTATGTTATGTACAGGGTGTTCAAAAGAGTAAAGGGGAAATAATCATAGACAGTGTTTTTCGGTATAGCTTAAGTCAGGAAGATAATACTTAGCTTGAAATTCAAGTTAATCAAATGTGGTCAAGCTTTAGTTTTGCGGCAATTTCGTCATGATTCAAATGTTCAAATTGGAACATTCAGGGCAAACTATGAGAAATTTCTCTCTCTACATATTTATTAACATGAAAAACAATGCGATTGCTGAGAGAAATTTACTCTCACTCCGTAGATATCAATGATAATGATTGGCCAATTAAAATCAAAGCATCAGCATTTTTCTTTCAGCGTATGGAACGGAATCCATACACAGAAAGCAAATATCCCACTTTATGAACATATTTTTCTGTGTTGAAAAAAGGATCAACTCAGTATGAACTGTTGATGTTTCGTTGTAAAATCTTTTGAAACTCTCACTGGTGTGTTTGGGACACCTTGTATGTTTATAAATTTGTAGGTGCTGATGTATGTGTTCTTTGTCTTTTATGTAATTTTTGTTTTTGTTGACTATATTGCGTGCTTAAAATGCTTAATATTTGACAAGCTATTTGAGTGGATATTTGAACTATAAATAAAAACAATCACACCATCACAGTATTTTGTATGCAACATAACTGCCTTAATCACTCGTTCAACATGTACGAATATGTGGAATTTGTATTATATTTACTTTTTTTCTTCAGATTGTTAATATGCATAAAACAAACTCAAAACTCAACACTCTTCGTTTCAACAATTATTTAGCGCACGCTAAAATTATGTTAGTTGGCGGCATTTTCAATTTACGGAAGTATATAAAATGAGAACAGCAACTGCTGATCCAGATGGGCTTGGTACATACCCAGACATTTCATTGTTTTGTGAAACAGTGCTCCAAAATGAGCTAAAATATGATCTGATGATTCATTTCCCTCATTACAAAACTTCAAACCCTATTTAACAGAGATGTTCTCTGAGCCCGCAGTGCCCAGTCAGATTACCAGCAAATATGCTCAAACTATTTTTGTAAAGACCAATGCAGATTGGTAAAGAGTTCCTGCCTCTTGTTTATCTCTTCCGGCCTGAATAATTCCCTAATTGCGCTGTCTCCTGTTCCACAGAAGGGTTCAGGTCTACGAATGTGGTCGCTGTCCCCTGGGGACAGTCCAAGATATAGTTGTCTTTTGCCGGGTTGTCTCGGTTTTCAGGCCCTATAGTTCTTCCGATATCTGTCTTAAAGGCACCCTCTATTACGAGGTGTAATGGACTGAGCGCCAATAGGAAGTACTGTATAGCATATCATTAGAGCACGAGTGGCTTTATTTGTCACTGACTCAATATGCATTTTCCATGTGAGTTTACTATCTAATACCAGCCCAGATCAGGGATGCCAACTAAATTTTTCTTTCTCCCCGATAGCGCTCGAAAAAATTCCCCGATTTTCGATCGAATTCCCCGCATCGATATAATTTCCTATTAAAAACTTTCCATATAAAAATTTTACTAAAACGAAAAATACCATAAAATTGATCTCGGTAAGTGTTATTTTGGGGCGATCCTGAACTTTCTCGGTCCAAAACTTCACCAAATTTTATAGAACTCGTAGATAAATAGAAATGTACTTTCTGACTCCGGAACTCTTTTGGCACATGGGAGATTTCACTTCAAGGGAACCCACTCTCAAAATCGATCTGGCTCAAGCTTGACCAAAGTTTAATCCAATTGGGTAGTAGTTGCCACACCAAATTTGAACGAGATGGGGTGTTTTGAGTTACTGGACGCTCATTTTGATAGATAAACAAGCCTCAGCCCCCTTTTGGATATCAATGTTCTCAAAGAAGGAGACATGGGCACTCTTTAGACTCAAATAAAAAATGGCAAAAACCTTTTTTGGAGAAAAACGAGTTCAAAGTTTCGACTATCGGTTTTAAACATAAAAAATACATTTCATCTTCTTTATGATGGCTGATCGTAATTTGTAAATTTACAGATTAGTCAGCAAGGATTAAGAGTTATTAATCAGGAGGTACTGGACTAAGACATAGCTTTCTGAATGGTGGAAAGGGAAGTCGAAGCGCCGTGCCTTGGCCTGACTGACACTCAGTGCTATAATCGTCTATATCTACAAAAGAACTCCGCGTCTTTCGCTCTGAGACTTTCACAAAATACTTTCGAAATATAATACTTTCAAATAGCACTCTTTTTTAAAAATCGATTTCTCCAAACCAATAAATCGCAGGGCCCACTTAAGAAAAGACGAAGATTTTAAGACCCAAAATATGAAATATTGCATAAGTTTTACATTACATAAACATTTGACAAAAAATATTATACAGACTTTTATGACAAAAAGCTGAACCACTTCAAATTCCCCGCAAAAAACAGCTCATTCCCCGCACCCAGTAAAATTCCCCACAAATCGGGGAATTCCCCGCAAGTTGGCATTACTGTCCCAGATATTTAATATCTGATGAAATCGCTTTCCAGCGCGGGAGTAATCTCTTCCTAGTAAGCGGAACTATAGTGGTATTTTCAGGGTTTATATATTAACCCACTGACATACACCATCTCCTAATGAAACTCTGCCTATGAGGGCGATATCGTCCGCATACCCTTGGCAGTCTATTCCTGCCTCCGAGACTTCCATTATGAGTTCATCTACTACCAGACTCCACATTAGAGGTGATAATACTCCTGCCAGTGGAGATCTCCTGGTTGTACTGATTGAGTTCTCCCGAGTTCTCTCGCGCTTTCGTTGTGCGTAATATCAACTCTCTTTTGAAATTGAAACATTTTTACAGAACTTTTCTAATTTTCAACTTGAAAACATTCTCTCAAATTCCAGCAAAATGATTTCGTTGTTATTGATTTTCTGAAAACTTCAAGTACATGAAAAATTGAAGACATCTTCAAAAATTTCTTCTTGTTGCCATTTGCTGTTGTTGTTTTTATAGCCCGTAAAAACACATTGTTTGTATGTTCATAATTGCTAGTGGCTTTTTTTCACTTTTATTACTTTTCTTTTTCCTCTTCAGTTAATTTTCTTTGTTTCTGTGTGTATTTCTTGTTATTTTTTTATGTTAACCTTTCATTTAAAAAAGCAGAACTTTGAACTATCCAAATTAGAAATTTTGAGTAAATAATTGAAAATAAAATTAAAAATAGATTTAAAAATTTTAAGACACAAGTTCTTTTGTATCATCATCTTCTCTTTTCTTTCAAGCAGATCTGCTGATAGCTTTCACCGGTTATTATGTAGATCCCAAAGATTGAGAGACCATTACATGGACCAGATTTGGGTATCGGAACAATATGAGACAACTTCCATTTATCAAGGAAAATACCAAAAGCTATAAATTTTATGGAAAATTAAAACTAAAAGGATCATCAAGGACGACGCACAGTTCTTGCAAAATATAGAAGCTATTCCTTCTAGACCTTCTAGATCATAAGTATTAGTTCTTAGACTTGCTAAACTATTGTTAACTTTGATCAATATACAGTACTTTTCAGTAATAACGAATTCACTTAAAACAGATTTTTTGATACACAGTAAATCAATCGGTACCTACCTAATTCTCTTAAGGTTGACACTACTGTGTGAAAATTTGATGCCAGAATCGAATTAAACTGATGCTATCATTACGGATTGATAATAATCACTAATTGCCAATACCCAGACGTTGGCAGCCAACTCCGGACCGCTAATTGAATTAAAATCTTTTGAAAAGTATCAATAATTTTTCTAAATAAACCGTTGATGAGCTAAGCTACATAGATACATCTAGAATGTCTTAGATCAATCATTAAAAGTTATTACTTGAATAGAATCCTTCCATATAACAGTGATACCGGAGTCAAGATCCCAAGGATCAGTGACCAAAACACTGTTGTGGAATTTGCTCTACGATGAGGCTCTTCTCTTCCCTGCGTCAAGCGGAGTAAAAATAATAGGAAATGCAGAGGCCATACGAGCCAGGCAATGTGATACTAAAGAATGGTGCTAGACCCCATGCTGCGTTCCATATCGAGAGACCTGTGACAGCGATTTCAGGGAGTTTCGCCATCGCCTAAATAATATCAAACATTGGAGGACCAGAAGCTAGCTCTCCTAACTGTGAGTTTTTAATGGTACGCTGGTGTAAACTTGTAATTTTTAATTTCCTAACTGTGAAAATGAGTTTTTTCACCACCTCCAGAGTACATCCAAAAAAAGAAAAGAATTCTTCAGCGAAGAACACGAGAAAATCGATGCCAGGTCAAGAAGAATAGGATACGGTGAAGGACATAAGGGTTAATGTCAAAGGATCTGAAAAGTCAGAAACGTATATGCATAGTAAACAGGAATAAAAGTATAGATACAAACACAAAAACAAGATTAACCTAACAGTAAAAGATGATTAAGCTTATACAATCTTCCAACAGATTACTTAGAAATGGTTCCGAAAGGAATAACTGCATGAGGAGCAAGAGGAGTTTTAATGGATTAAACTCCCGCGCTACTGAAGCTTTCGATACTTTTACTCCTTGTTAAAAAAAAAAAACATGTGACATCTAAAATTAATATTGATTTATTTCCCGGATATAAATGCAACTTTAACCAATGGAATTTTGAAATTAACCCATTGAGTCCTGACCCGAGAAGGTCTGAAACAAAATCGATGAAATTTCCCACAAACTTATCATTTGGTCTAATCAAGAAAAAAAGTAGAAAAATTATCCCTTTTTTCTATTTATTTCTAATTTCTCTATTTTTTTCAAATTTTTTGAAAGGATTTGGAATTTTGAGATTCATTGGAGTTAATCTATTAGCTTTTTTCAATCAAATCATGTTATTGTCAATAAAATCATGGAGGTTTGTCAAAAAAAATGTGCAGTGCTTAGACCCAGGGTTGTGTTTTCACAACGCATTTATAAAAACTGTAAGATCGTGAACTGCTAGAATTATGATTTTTAACATTTTTACCTGAATTTTAAAATTTTTTAACATAAATTTGAAATTCGCATCGAAAAATTTATATTAAGATTGAAAAATTGGCCTAAAATAAATATGACATAATCTAAAATGATCAATTACAATCTAATTCTGATCATAGTCAAGTAAATTTTTTCAGTCAGTGGCTTAGCACCGCCACAGCCGCAAACGATGCGTTTTCGCAACGCTCCGTACTTAATGGTTTAAGTCTTTGATCATAGACTCGCAATCAAAGGTCTAAAGCAGCGATGGGCATATTTTTAATTCGCATAACACGCGTATATAGGCAGCAAACTGCTGCTTAAGCGATGTCGACAACCGTATACTACAATCTTCTTCGTGTGACTTTCGATCGTGGGCTTTCGGCTATTGCTTTGTTCTCATTTCAGCAAAGCAAATCAAATCAGTTGCTGTTCAGGATTTGTTGAAGCAAGATTTCGTTGCGCAATTATTTCGTTTTCTCTTTTCTTTTTTTCTGGTCTAAAGTATATTAGAAACACTTCTTGATTCCCCATCTAACTCTTACCTGTCCCACAGTATGATAATTCTGGGAGCTTTAGAGGATCCAAAGGGGGTAGGAGGAAGGATGTTGTTTCGGAAATAAACATCCCAAAAAACACATTTCTAACCCATTGTAGCTGTTTATCCTAAAAAACTTCAACTTTCTTTTCAGCCTCTGGGTCCGCTAAGGGCTGGAAGTACGAGGCGACGAAATTTAATTTTTTTTTCCGCAAACTTCCTAACTAACATAGCAAATAATATGTAAATCTCTCCGGGCACATTCACCTTTTCTTTTACTTTAACACTTGTAACGTCATTGAACATTTGATTACGTCCCCCACTGTCTCTTTCTCTCTCTCTCTGAAATACGCACACACGTTACCTCTTTTTCGTTTCCACTATGCATTCTTCATCTTCGTCGTGCAATACATTCCCAACTATACCTACATACGTAATGTGTGACCACGTTGACCTCGCACAACTGTCATCTTCTTTGACTTTGAGTTGCCTTTTTTTTTTTGTATCGGAGAGAGAAAGAAAGAGAGAGAAGGAAAGAAACAAGTTGCTGGCGGTTTTGTAAGCATTTTGCAGCATTATTATCATCAAGGCTTAAGTTTTATTGGTATGTATGTATTGTATGTCTATAATAAGTAGACAGTTGACACGAGGTACATGTGTATTTATTTATCTACCTATCTACTTAAATATCTGCAGTTTAAATGCAATGCAACAACATCATGTTGCAGCAATAACAACAACAATAAAAATCACAGCTGTCACTACCGAAAATTTATACAAAAAAATTGTATTTTTATTTTTGGTTTTTAAATTTATTTCCATCATTATATTCTACTATTATACTAAGTCATCGTGAAAAAGATCGTCCATTGCACATTTGGGTACCACAACTACACTGCAATACTGCTGATGCTGCTTGTGAATGTCAAGTTGCTGCAACATATGCTTATAATGCGGCGAGCAACTTTTCATTTCATTTTATTTCAAACGACTTTTGTTTTTATGGTATATTGCAATCATTCGTGCATACTTTCGAAGGCGAAGGTGATAAATTGCCAAATTCAATGAGAAAACTTGTTGCTCAAACGCATAAAATTATACTAAATATGTACATGCCTATGTAGACAAATGTGCCAGCAATCATTTGAATGTTTGTAACAACAGCATTTACTTTGTTATTAGAAATTTGTTAGTTAGTTGCAGATTTTATGGAATTTTTGGTGGAGGATGTCAAGAAAAAAAAAGGAGGAGATCATTGAACGATGAAAGTTGTACTTTCTGTAATTTTTTATAGCGGTGGGTGGATTGAACAGAAAAGAGCATAGGTCATGAGAGAAAAATGAGGAATAGAGAGAGTTTTTAATGATAACAATGTGTTGAATCGCAATTGGAGTAACAACTGATGATGACGACAGAACCGTGTACAATCAAGACATTTTAATATTGAAATTTATGTATACAAAAACAGCAAATATAATTCAAAATTCATTTATTCTGAGTGTACCAAAGCATGACTAACTTGCTCTCTTGCTCGAGACTCGTTCGCCTAACATATTTGATTTACTCTCTTAAATTCTCAGCACCAACTAATGAGATCTCTACATTTACGCTATTAAATATATGTGATCTTACGCTCAGTATTTGTCCGCGGGCAATGTTTTGGAAATGACTGTTCTATAGGCTAAACAGAAAACTTTAAAAGAGAGAGTTTGGAAAGGAAAAAAGTTAATAATAGAGAAAGATTGAAGAAAACCCTTCTACATTTTCTGCATAACAAAAAATCCAACAAAAAAGTTGTGAGAATGTAATATTAAATTTGTAGGCGCAAAAGAGAGTTAAAGACATTTTGCGACCATCACAACCCACTCCTAAAATCTGAGGCACATACTAAAAATTATCCTATAAGTCAAACAGAAAAATGAAGGAAAGAGAGTTTTGAATGATGACAATTGAAGAAAGGATTTTTAATGATCATAGCAAAGAGCTTAATAATATAAAAAATTTCAAGGGTAAATATTCCGGAAATCAACCGAAATGTTGAGAGAGTAAAATATTACCAAACCCATCTACTCATGGACGTTCGTAAGATGGAGGCAATTGCACACCCTGACATCTGAAACACGTTTTCTAATTAATAGGAAAAATACGAAGATGGACAAAATTGTGTATAGTCCCTAAGACAAATCCTACCTACGTTCATGTGAACGTTCTCCTTCTTCTAGGAAAAATGGAGAAAGTTCAGAAACGGAAAAAGATTTCAAAAAAGTAAAGGAAAGAAATGTGTTTAGCACCCCTCGCTACTTATTTTGCTTCTTAAATAAGAAACCTAAGAGGTTCTATAAAATGAAAATAATAAGCAGAATTCATCCCCAAGATATCACTACCCAACATGTAGAGGACTAAAGACTGGATAGTAACAGAGATAATCATTTGCTCAGTAGTACCACTTTCGTTCTCAAAGTAGAATGTACATGTTAAATTCTCAATGATTCTGACCTGTGGTTAACCTATTAAGGACGAGTGAGAACCAAAGTAGATAGATCAAGAAAGTAACTTAGGAGAAAAATTGTTTTTGAACCTGGCTCAAGAACGGTTCAGCGACAAGGTGCCATATGGCATTATTGGGTTAAAGGTGGATTCACCAGCCGAGTGTCACACTCTCTTATCGTTTCCTTTTTTTTTTTTTGAAGTGAAACTTCTTTTCTCTTGTCCTAGAGTAAAACCAACCGGATGTGACGTCGCGCGTAAGTTTGCAATGCGACATAATTTTGTCGAGCAATGTGCATGAGGGGCTAAATATCACTATTCCGTAACTGAATTCACGAGCAAACTATATAATAAACGATTCATAAATAGTTTTAATTCAATATAACATATTAATTACATACACACACACACGCCTATGGCAGAAAGAACAATGTGTAGCGTTGTCATCTTAAAGTTTATGACAGTTATACATTTCACATACAGATGGCGCAAATGGCCAAGGAATTACATGAAGATGTCGCACAAAAAAAGAGTTCGCTACAATTGTCATCGACATTACCGGCACAGAGTTGCAATTTTTGTTCTAGCATTAATCCCAAAAAAAAATTGGTTGTGTATTAACGAATACAAGGCAGAAGTGAAACTTCTTGTGAACTAAACGAAACACAAGCAACTCTCTTTTACTGAGATAACTTAATTTTAATTTTAATACTGTGGTACATTCTCTTTGTGAGAGCAAAATACATAAGAAAAAATCCAGATTCTTTTCCTTAGACGGAGAAGGAAGTTTGTTGTTCTTCTACATAGCACCTTGATTAATCCATTGTATAATTCGAACAGCGGTCGATAAATTCATCAGCCCTTTAACCCTTAGCAGACACCCATACTAATAAGCACAAGCGGTTATTAAGTTTTGCCTCATGATTTCGAAAAATTTGTGTGGTTTTCTAATGCAGCCGATCACTTCAAAGTTTACACTGCAAATTCATATTAATTTTAAAAACTTATAATATGTTGCTATTAACCGGAATCGCATAATTTCGATCATTTTCATGGTGACGACTGACACTGCTTTGAAATGCTCAATTTCGGCATATAAAAATATGTTAAACGAAACCACAAATGAGGTTAATTCAAAGAAACTGCGTCGAAACGGAGCAAAAAATCAAATGCAACCCTGAATGAGTTCACTGAAAAGTATACTGAAATGAATTTCCTCTGACATTTACATTTTGTTTTGCTTACAACTTGATTGATATCTAGAAACGAAAATACTGTCAAAAAGTCGTTGTGAGTTCCTATAAAACGAATGTGAACGATTGCAGTTTCGTTAGAAACCATTTGCCGAAACTACGCAATTTCGGTTTCGGCTCAATTGGAACATAGATACCTTTTCCACTTTTTTTTTTTTTGTAATTCTAGAAATTGAATCTGGGGCAGGTAGTCTACTCTGCCTTCCCCAGAGTGATATCTTCGATAATATCGAAGAAAATATGTGCTATTTTGAGCCTTAACTTTCGAAATTATAAAAAAAAAAGTTTATATTTATTTTTACATTCTTTTTTTTTTTTACAAATTTCACATCTATTCGTATTTTTATTTTCCTCCAATTTTTATTTACTTCATTATCCGAAATTTATTTTCTACCGCGAAATTATTGTTCTTTCATTGTGCTCAACATATGTAAGCCGCTACACTTTAATGCTAATATGAGCAGCAGTTGTGAATGTTCCACATGCGGAAGCACACTTAAGTGCATGCATATATAATTATAAATATACATAGAAGTATTTTTCTTAGTGGCTAAAATTTATACTTATCCAAATTACTGTGCATTTAACAGCGCATCATTTAAAACCAATTTGGACTGAATTCTTCGGAATTTTTAGCATACGAATAAACAAAATCTACATGAATCTACAATTAAAGAAAATTTAGAAATTCAGCGTAAACTAAATTTGTAGCATTTTTTATTTTTTGCATATAAGCTGTACATTTCTTCCCGGACACGTCATAAAAAAAGAAATGAAAAGTAATTACTTGAGTATATAAAAATATAAACTTCTAAATTCTGATTAGGGAAATGAAGTCACATATCGTTTTGAAGTTATTTTACCATTTCCAAGTTATTCTCTTTATCTATAGTTATTCCAAAAGAAGCGCATCTCTCTGCCACTGGGTAACAATTATGCGCTTATGTATGTATATATGTACTTTATATGATCGCTTGAACTCATTTGTAGAACATGTTTTTTTTTTTTTTTTGCCTGTTAGGTTAACTGACCCGTAAACTTTTTTTGTTTTGCAAAAGTTACAATTTGTATAAATATACAAAGCTATAGGTGCACATACATACTGAAAGATTTTTCGTATTGTGGCATCTTCAGCACTTTCTTTAGCCTATTAAGTATCGTTTGAGAAGGAATGGTGCCTTCTAGTGATGAGTTTTATAAGACGTAATATATTGTTGTTTATAACAGACAAAAATTACCAGAAAATTCTTTGTAAAGAGTTACGTAGTGATGCTAAAACTTATAGTAACTTGATAAGTACCAATAGCTCAACTTTTAAGAATAAAGAAGAAAAGAAAAAAAGAAAAGAAATTCAGAAGTGTTCATCCAGGGATTTGGTGAGATTTCAAGGAAGATGACAGCATATTGTATTTAATATTTCGGTACAGTCTGCCTAAATTTTCGCTTGAATCGTAAATTTCGTATGTTGATGATCAAGAAAAAATTAAGATAATGAAGAGCATAAGAATTTTGGTAGTCAACTTTAAGATCAAATTGTGTGTTGGCTACAAAAATCACTACAATATCAAAAAATCAGTATATTTTGGAACCTTTTTTCTAAGGTACTTTCTTCCTACCCGAAAGTTTAGAATTTACGCTGAAGTTCAAATCTATTAGAGCCAAAATAGATTTTCAAAGGTTAAGAAATTATATTTAGAAATTCGTCCCAGTTAAAGCTGAATCTACAACAGTATACAGCACGAAAAAAATTTCTGAGTTCTTATATGGTTTTTCTGAAGTTATTTTCGATGCTGATCACGAATCTCCAAACATTTTATTTCGGATCATTGTGATATGATTTTTTAAAAAATGGTAAGGAGTAAGGAGTACGTCGTATTTTGTTTTTTTTTTATACGTTTATACAAAGTTTTCAACAAAACAAAATTAAAAAAAAAAACAAAAATAATCTACCTAAATTTTAAAAAAATTCATAATACATGGGAAAAATTTTTTTTTGCAGATATTTTATGTTTTTTATACGTCTTATAAGTTTTTACAACGTCAACTGCAAAAAAGAAATTCAAATAATTTTTTTTAAAAAAATTATAAAATCATCGATATCACAAAAGTTCGACCTGACCCGAAAATGTTTCTTGATTCGTGATGAGAACTCCAAAATTTTTTTTGGGCTCATTTTGTTGTACAGTGTAATTTTTTGACTATTTTCGCAATTTCCTCAAAGCTCATATCAAAAGTGTGATGCTTTAATAATAAAATCGTCAGCCCAACCTTCAGCGAATTTTCTATTACCTTCCCCTAATTTCAAACTTTCGGCAACAACCTTCAACATTTTCACTTACAAATCTCATATTCTATTGAGCCTAATCATAGAATAAATTATGTTCATGCTATAATCAACATCATGCAAAATTATTTCAATTATTACTATCGATTGCTAGATCCTAACTATATGAACTTTCTTTCAAATGCTCTTAAGCACCTGAAGACTGCAGATAACACTCTATATATCGTTTCTTTGTTTTTGTTTGGTTTTATCTTTCTCAGTAATGTTGCAGTTGTTATTGTTTTTGTTCTGCATACACTTTCTATTGCAAACTAATTTCTTGCAAATTTAACATGATCGTGTTATTTGTATGTATGTGTGTGTGTGTGTTGGCTTTTTTCCTTTTTTTTTTAGTAATTTTCTAATAATCATTCACGTTTTTAGCCTTAAAATCAAGATCAACATGAATTCTCGAGCGAAAAACAAAATCCACAGAGTGAATTGTTAATAAGAAATGAAAAAAAAAACTCAACAACAATAAACAACACCAACAATTTGTTGTAGTTTTTATTCATGCTCACGTTTATTTTGTTTGTGTGTTTGTGATGTGCATAAAATCGATCATCTTCCCAGAGGGAAAAGATCTAATAGTAATCGAAAGAGAACACCGTGTTACAGCGAAAAATTACTTTGAACGAGACCTAGTAGAGAAGGTAGAAAAATTTCGAGTATACCCTCAAATTCTGGACTTAAGGCCAAAAAACCGAGGTGTATGTGTATATTAGATTTAAGCTTCAAAATTTACATATATAAGCCCCATTCACTCTTTAGAGTAAAGAGCTGAGTAACGGAGTAAAAAAGTAATGTTTTACCCTAGACCGTGAACTCATCTTAAACTTAGACAGAGTACTCTCTGCGATCAATGTTCCCAATTGAATTCACTATCAACAAAACTTTTGTTTTTTATTTTTTGTTGTCATACAAATCAAGAAGTAGGCAACACTAATTTTCTCTCTTACTCAGAGTAATAGAGTAACAAATATTTCACTCAAGGGTCAAACTAGAGTAAAAGTGTTAAGTGAGGGTAAAGGAAAATGTCATATATTTTGTTGTTGTAGAGTAATTTTGTGTTACACTTTTAACCTGTTACTCCGTTAACCAGCACTTTACTCTAAAGCGTGAACAGGGCTATAGATTTTATATATTGTAATTTTGTGTAAAAAAGGAGAGGAAGATAATTATAGCGTTATAAGGGAAACTAGGGTATTGTGGGCTACGGGAAGTTTGGGACCAGCGTTATATTTTTTGCCCCAGTAGTGGTTGACAGCTGTAAATAACTGTCATCAGCTCGCCTCATTTTCCCTTCAGAACACGACTTGTGTACATGCAATGTTACCTCACTTCTATAGCACATAGAAATGTGGTACTTGGATAATTTTTTGTTCACTTTGTGTTTCGTTTGATTTGACCACATCTTTCAAGAACCAACTCACGCGGAACCTTAAGCCTTCGACACAGACAAAAAAATTTACATGAAGTTTGCATTGCTGCCATATTGTAAAAAAAGAGCATGTAGGCAATTGGGGATCACTTTTGTGGGGGAATTACGGACCACTCAATTCTTGACATTTAACAAGCTAACTTCGTATATTTGATTCATATAAGTAATTTTTCATGCAAAATTAAAACACAGCATTAGTTTTTCGGCAATATCAAATAGTTTTTTGATACGAAAATAAATTTTCAAATGTAAGTATACAATGTTGAGGTTATGTTCTCTTCTGGAGAGAATTTTGGTTACATTTTCAAAATAAGGGAACATATTTATTATTCATTTTTATAATTTCGATCATTCGAAATAAGAATACACGCGAGCTCAAAAAAGCAAAAAGGTCGTGGCAAATCGAAGACACCACAGGAAAAGCAACCGTCTTCTACCGATTGTGAGGAAGAAGACGCCACTGATATCTGCATAATTTATAAGAAAAATATGTGGTTCGTGATTCGCCGAGATTTTTTACAATCGCCAAAACACCAACTAATATAACTTTTATAATTTAATACAATTTGACCGAATTGTTTTGTTAAGGAACATGCAAAATTTAAATGTAAAATTAAAATTTAAAAAAAATTTGTATTTGTATACTTTACAAAAAACTCGACTTTAATATTAAAATATTTTCATAAACGTTTAAAACGTTGTTAAAAATTAAAAAAAGAAAATTTTCATATTACAGTAGAATCGCGATAATTCGTACCCCGTTAATTCGAAAATCTCAATAATTCGTAACAAACTGTTGGTCCCTTGAAAAATAGCTTTAATTCGTAAAAATTCTATATATTTTGGTCCCCTCGCTAATTCGTATTTTTTTTTTTCAATACAAGGTCTGCTTAATCTCTTATTAATCGAAATTGTTTGTTGACAATACATATTTTATAATTCGTAATGCAAAGCAACGATGCGAATACGTAACTGTAAATTCGGCATCGAAAGAACCGTTGCATCGTATTACTCGTAATCGCATCGTATTACTCATTAGTAATCGTTGAATGCTTTCTCTTCCTTGGAAAATCAATTTTGCATACAGATTATCGCGTACTCTATGTTGCGTAAGAAAATATCGTCAAATTGAAACCAATTCTAATTTACAGTCACAGCTTTTCCTTCCTTAATTAAATTTCCTAAATAAATAAATTATTTCACTTTTGGATTCACATTAAAATCAACAAAATGTACTTTTTTCAAATCAATTTAATTGTTATAAATAAATGAATTATTTCCTATTTTTGTGTTTACATCTAAATCAATAAAATTTATTTATTATTTTTTTTTTTTTTTCAATTAATTTGATTTTGCTAATAAAGGAATTTTTAAATGCATTCATTGGAAAAATCAGTTAATTTTCTTTAGTTAAGTATTTGTATGGAATCTAACCACTTTCAGTTGAAATACAAAAAAAAAAAACAATCGGTTAAATAGAAATCGTGTTAAATCGAAAACCTCTGTAATTCGTAAAAAATTGCTGGTCCCTTGCGATTACGAATTATCGGAACTCCACTGTGTTTTGCTTTCTTACTCCGCAATGGTTTATTATTTGAAGACATTAAGTGTCTATATCTTCTCTTTCAAACGACATGTAAAACGTATAGATCGAGTAAACGAAAAATGGAATTATGGCCGAGTATATATTTGGAAGTCTTAAAAATGTTGACCTAAGTCCGGATTTTAAATATGTATTCGAAATATCGAGTATGCAGTATTTTAATGTTTGACTAGACCTAGAACATACATTTTGTCTCGGACAAAGTAAATTCATTTTTTTATTTTTTTGCCACATAGTGTAATTTTTTTGACTATTTTTTCAATTATTTTTTACACGGTGATATCCTAGGAAAAGTAATGTGTTGTTAATTATTTTTTGCATTATTTACATTATTATTGTATTGAATAGAATTTGTATTTTACTTATTTATTCTATTACTCGTCGTAATGCATTACCTTCTTTCCCGCGAGGTTGCTACTAATTATTTTTTTTTTCTCTCTCTCTTTCTCTCTTTTGCCTTTTTGCTCTTTGCTCTCAATAAATTGATATATGAAAATCAGTGATGCCAGCTTATATTTTTTTCTCCCCGATGATCTACGAAAAATTCCCCGATTTTATAATTAATTTTATATTAAAACAGCGAATAAAAGTTGAACGATTACAAATTCCTTTCGTCACTTCTTTGGAGCTTAGCTGTAAGTTTATTGCATCTAAGTCTTCAAACAATCAGCATTAAATGTATTTGTGTACGTGGATGATAATACTTTATCAGTCTCAGGTAAATATCGAAGCACATTACCAGAGTTAAGAGGGGATTCCTAGATTTAGAAGGTGTAGAATTTTGATTTTTTGGTATTCTAATACCTTACAGTTTTAAAAATATATGTCAAATTTTAAAACTTGGAAAAATTATCAGCGTTAACTTTGATTTGAAAGCTATAAACGTGTTTTTCTGAGAAACATCTTCATCGTGACTGATTTAAACGATATTTTAGAAACTATTTTACCGATTGATTTCATTGATTTTGATTACAGGCCGATAAAACACTCGTTTATTGTTTAATGAACCAGAAAATCGAAACATACAATATTTTTATTGTGATATTTTTATATTTTGCTCATCGGTAGATAGTCACGTTCGTAGTGAGTAAAACACCATTTGAATTTTAAATTTTTTTTAAATTGTAGAGTAGATTTTATGTAAACCATCGGCATAGACGTAATACTTTAATAAAATGTACGAAAAATATTTTGTAATTTTTTGAACTATTAATTTCAGATTAATTCTTTAAATACTTTTCCTAATAAAAATGTTCAAAGAAATAGATATTTTCTCCTAAGTATTAATCCGAATAGAACGGAGAAATATAGGACTAATCTTTTCACGAAAATCATAAAATTCCAAACTGTTAGCTCCAGTCTTATTATAGAATCATTGTAGCTATGGGTATTCTAGTATTTTTCTGAAACTGATGAGCGTACTGCCCAAAAATATTGATTATATTTCTATCAAAACTTTATTTTCCCAGCCAAAGGGCTCCGTAAAATTTTTTATTGATGGCTTCAAACTAGACGGTAGGGTAGAAGGGGAGGTAACTTTTCAAATAATTTGAGCTTTCGAAAATCTTTCCAGACAACAGTAGGATTTTTTCAAACAGAGATATCAACGAATAAATCACCCTGAAAGTCAAGCAGCCATAAAATTATTAGTTAATGTGTCAACTTTTCTCTCTATTTTCCGCTTATTGCTTAATTAAATACCCGAGCAATTTAAGGGGTTACGCTCAATTGGGTACGTCAGAAAAACTCCACTTCTAATTTTTTGCTTTTTTTGTTTTAAATACATATTTCCTCAAAATTTCATGAGAATCAGAACACCTGTTACAAATTTATGAGCATTTGAAGAAATGCTCAGAGCGTTCAGATGCTCCTCAACAGAAAAGCTTTAACGTTATCTTCACTCATCAAGAATGACATTATCTGACATTATTCGACAGACAGAATTATGCTCAAAACTGGAAATCTATTTTTGAAAAAATTACGTTAAGCTTTTAAGAGAGGTAATCCCTCAATTCACTCACATGCCATATACTCACTAATTTTTACGACACAGCAAAAAAAAAAAACATTAACATCAAACCATTATTATGGTGGTTATATTATAAGCAATAAAATAACAATTACTCTTACTACACAAGAAATCATTAATTAATTGTGCGGTGATCTTTTTTTTATACCTATTAAATTAATTTCCAATAATTTCTTAATTTATTTTAGTCACGATAGAAAAATCAAAACGCACCTAAACTAAATTCCCTATTAAACGAGCATACAAAATCTGAAAAAGGAGCGGAAATTGGCGCTTAAGTTATTTACTATTATTTTTTTGTTTTTTTTTTTTCGTGAAAAATTGCAGACATTTCATTTAGACCATTATTACGTTATTTATCTAAAATGGAAAAGAATCTTTGCACATTTTTGTGTGATTTTTATTTATTTATATTTTGTCTATTTTGTTTAATGGGTTTATTTTGTATAAAAAATACAAAAAAAATCACACTAGAATTGACGTCAATATTAAATATAAAATAAACGTAAATAAATATCGGAAATTGCAATGGCAAAAAGCATTTAGTTAGAACAATATTTATCAGCTAAATTAAGTCATCGTAAAAAAAAGGTAGGTAGGTAAAGATAAGATTTTTTTTTTACTTTTTGTTTTGTTTTCCAATTTTTTTTTTTTTTTTTCGTTCTGTATTTTACTTTTTATGGGTAATTTTTATTTGATGCGCAAATTGAAAAATTTTATTGGTTTTTATATATTTTATTTTTTTGGCCAATCAATTTATATAATAAATTTTCTAAGTAATTAATTTTAAAACTACAATCACCGCCCATATTTACCTATTTGCTATTTATATATATTATTTTATTTGTTTAGTTTTGTCAAATATTTAGTTTTCTTTTTCGAATTAAGTAAATGAATCATCAACTGCAATGAATTAATTGCAATCGTAATTTTTAGGTGTGATAATTTCATATATGCTTGTGGAATTCCGTAGAGAGTTCTTATGGAATTCCGGAAAGAATTTTTATGGAATTCCGGAAAGAATTCTTATCGAATTCCGATCTCTCTGACATGATTGATCCATGGTGCATAACTTATTGCTTATTTTTATATATTTTTGTTTGGCAAAGTTTCTCAAAAATTCTTCTGAATTCGATATTAGATCCTTTTAGAAAACTTCCAGGTTTCACACACTTTTTTTATTTTAAATTAGTAGACTTTTTTTCATAAGCAAACACTGTGACTTATGTAGATAGATATTACAAGGGGCCGACCCAAGAGGGGAGAGAGTGGCAGGGCAGTGGTGGATCCAGAGAGGGCTATGAAGGTTCCCACCCATACAAAATATGTGAATGGTTATGAGCTTCAAAATTTTTTCTACAGCGCAATCTTTCATCCACTTTACCTCTGAGCGTGTCAGATATACTTTGACTATAATAAATATGTAATTTCAAAGTCAGTTTACAGATGCCCTATACTTATGCTTTTTTGCCTAAGTTGACTTGATTAGATGCCGAACATAAATTACTTGCCCAAATCTCCAGGTGAATCCCACAAATTTTTCTACAACCTGCCCAACTCAATTAAATGAAGTTTTACCAAAGTTACCATGGTAAGTTATCGAAAAACTTGAGTACATAAATTTCGCCCAAGCTTTAGGAGAGCTTGATAGTCGTTTTGCTCTGGTTTTCGATTTGTTTTTTTCTTTTAATCTTAGTTTAGGCTTAATTTGAGTTTGAATTTTGGTTCGAGTTTTGCTTTAAGTATTTGAGTCTTGGTCTGAATTTGGTGGGATTTTTTATTTATGTATTTATTTGAATATCGATCTGATTTTTGGTCTAAAAATTGGTTTTATTTTTGGTCTAAATATCGGTTAAGTTTTTATTCTGTTTCAGTCTGATGTTTGGTGTGTTTTTTGGTCTAAATTTTGGTGTGATTTTTGGTCTGATTTTTGTTTGGATATAAATCTGGTTATCGATCTGAATTCAGGACCAACTTTTGATCTGAATTGGGAAATGATTTTGCATTAGTTTTGGTCTGACTTTTATCTGAATATAGGACTGACTTTTGATCTAAATTCAGGGACAAATTTTGATCTGAATTTAGTCTGAATATGAGTTAGATTTTTATCTGAATTTAGGTCCGGTTTTTGGTCTGTAGTCAGGGCATAATTTTGATCCAAGTTTTGCTCCAAATTTTGAGTGACTTCAGGGCTCAATTTTGTATTTTTGCAGTGATTTGCGATCGTTATGTAGGACTGGTTCTCAGTGTAAACTCAGGACAACATTTTTATCTAAAGTGGGTCTGAATATGAGTCCTAATTTTGGTCAGAATTGGAGTTTGATTTTTTTTTATTAGTTTTGGTCTGATTTTCAATCTGACTATAAGTCTAATCATCTAATCTCGATCAGATTTTTATCTGAATATACGAATGAGTTTTGATCTAAATTCAGGACCAAATTTTGATCTGAATTTAGACTGGATATGGGTTAGATTTTTGTCGGAATATGGGTATAGTTTTTGGTCTGAATTCAGGCCATACTTTTGGTTTAAGTTTTGGTTAAAATTTTCGGGTGATTTTCGGTCTGACTTCTGATTTGAGTTTCGTTCAAATCTTTGGTTGGATTCTTGGTGTATATATAGGCTTGGTTGTCAGTCTGAATTCAGGACAAAATTTTTAACTAAGTTTGGTCTGAATATAGGTCTGAATTGGAGTGTAATTTTTTTGTCTGATTTTCGGTTTGACTATGAATCCGAGTTTTGGTGTGACTCTTGGTATGAGCTTCGACCTGATTTTTGTCTAATCATTTAGGACTGAGTTTTGATCTAAATTCAGGACGAAATTTCGATCTGAATTTAGTCTAAATATGGATTAGATTTTTATCTTAATTTAGGTCTGGTTTTTTGTCTGAATTCAGGCCACAATTTTGGTTAAAATTTTTGGGTGATTTTCGATCTGACTTCTGGTCTGAGTTTTTGGTCTGAATTTTGGTGTGATATTTGGTTTGGTTATCAGTCTAAATTCAGGACCAAATTTTGATCTGAATTTGGGGTATGATTTTTTTTATTTGTTTTGGTCTGATTTTTGGTCTGACTATGAGTCTGAGTTTTGTTGTAATTGTTGGTCTGCGTTTTGGTCTGATTTTTGTTTGAACATAGGACTGCGGATTGATCGATTTTCAGTACCAAATTTTTATCCGTTTTTAGTCTGAATATGGGTATGATTTTTACCTGAATTCAGGTCTAGGTTTTGGTTCAAATTCAGGCTTTAATTTTGGTTTAAGTTTTGCCCCCAATTGACTTTTTGTTTGACCTTTTGGTCATTTTTGAACTGGTATTTGGTAAAAGTTTTGAATCCTATAAGTATAGCTTCGGGCATTTTCTATTATACCCATAACATAAGTAGCCGAAGCAGAAAGAAGTTTTTCTCAGTACTAAAACTAATTTAGTTTAATTTAGAATCTCCCGATCGCGTCCCTATTCTCATAACTCTTCTCTTTTATGTTTCCAAGTGTAAGAAGAATTCGCATTAATTGCATTTAAATATATATTACAAATTCTTATATATATATACAAAAGAAAAATATTTTAATAATTTGCATTAATTTATTTAAACTCAAGTCACGTTTATACACAATCAAATTTGTTTTGTTTTTAGTTTTATTTATTTCGTTTTTCGTGTAGATTTACGTGAGAATAAATGTTTGAAATATCAAAATTCCCACGCAGAAACGTAAAAACAACAAGAAGTTTAGAAAATATATATAATAAATTATCTGAGTAACAACACTTGAAGATAGAAGGTTTATCTATCTTTAAGCATACATAAGTATGTAAATAGATACAAAAAAAAGAATAATAAAAAAACTTATGTAAATTTAAACATGCACACGTAAAGCATGCCACAAAGCACAAAAGCAAATGACCGTTAAATAAATTACTGAATCTGAAGCCGTTAAAAAAAAAATAAATATTTAAATTGGCAGTAACAGAAGCAACAGCAGAGTTGCCAACATTAAAAACTATTCACTCACAATAATAGACGATGAAAGTAGCGGAAGTAGCGCGAATAGCATCAACAACAAAAATAACAACAACAATAGTATTAAATAGCTTAATTTTGACAAATGACAAGCAAAATAAAAAATGCCTGCTGCTGTTGTGGCCATTACCATGTATTATGATATGCATTTGATTATGTAAGGCAACGCTAAACTAACAATCTGAGCAACATGTCACCTTTACCGCTATTCAGGCAAGTAATTTGTATTTTTTTCTATTTGTCATACAGCAGATGCTTACATTGTAGCAGCTAAAGTGACAGCAACAATGAAAACAATAACATATTGCCAACAAATTGTGATGACAATGACAATTGATATGATATTTGTGTGTGAGTGTGCGTGTGTGTGGATCTGCGGTTGCACATTTGTGTAATTGGTAATTTAGTTGGGTTAATTAAATTTTATGCTTTTCACTCTTTTTGATGGTCCTAAGGCTATTTTCTCTATATGGTTCAGCTTCTTTTTTTCTCTTTTTTTCTCTCTCTTTTTCTCTCTCTTTTTCTCTCTCTCTCTCGCAGCTCACAATAGAAGGTGCGAAATCGTAAACAATTTGTTTGATTGTTTAAATTAACTTAATTTTTAAATTTAACCCAAACACACTCATTATTCATATTATACATGTATATGGAAAGAGGGGGAGAGATGGCCTAAAAACTAAAAACTATTAATTGCACGATTAATTTACGGAAGTTAAGTTTGATTTTACTTTGGTTTTATGTTTTTTTTTGTTGTACTATCATACGTGATAATTGTGTTGTTTTGTGTTATGTATTTCGTGTTGTATAGATAATTATTTGTTAAAAGAAATTTCTGCAAATTTTAATTTTATTTTTTTAACATTTTCAGTAAACATTGCGGTATGATACGATACTAAGCTGAGCATATTTCTCTTGTTGTGGAGGAGGATCTTAAGTAGGATCAGTGATCCAGGAAGTTTTATACATCAGCAGAGGTTCAATCATGCTGAGCAGGTTCTTTGTGAGATTCCTATGTCAATGACTAGCAAGTCAAGGTGTTTGGAATTCATGTCGACCCGTCGGCAGAATAATGTAGGAAACTAAAGCAGGCGGTTCGTTAACGTGACGTCCTTATTTGGTACTGTACATCTTTATATATAAATTAACCTTCTTCGACCTCTTTCTGCTTTTTTATGGATAACTAAAACATAAACAAAAACAAACAAAAAATTCAAAAGATGAATAGATTTCTACTCTGTTTGTCGAAACATTCCGCAATGAAAATTGAGCAGAAGCTTTTAGCTTTATTCACAAATCTGAAATACTCCCACCCAAGATGTAGATGTTGAAATTTAAGCTACTCAGGGACTAATTGCTACAAATGCCGAAATAAAGACATCGAGAGTGTCAAATACTCAGTAGCCAGAGGCCCCAAGAACAGAAATTGCAAAGGGATCACAAAAAAAAATAATAATAATTAATAAACGGGCGGTACATCAAATATGAAACAATCCAAAGACTCAGTGCTGGTAAACAATGTAGATCCCAATACAGTTCGCCAATCCTATATGGGCACCAGACCTAACAGCAAAACCGAGTATGCCGAGGCAATCCAATTGGAAAATTGCGATAAGATGGCTCATGACCGTGGCAAAATATTTGCCTGAAGATATTGATAAAACCGAATATCTTACTTCAAGCCTAGGATCTGTAACTAGCGCTATTCAACATTGTTTAATGGTTTTCTCTGGCGTGCCATAACCTAGAGACTTAAAGGTGACTCATGAGGACGATAGGGGATTTGAGACATTTCTATCCCGGTATGTATTTCCTATTTAACCCAAACAAAATCTGAGTTTGACAACTGCCGGATGCCCAGTGCTTCAAGTGAACAAATGTGACCTTACCTGTCAATGAGAGATCCAAGAGCCAAAATCAGGCGCAGGAAAAAATTGCTCTCAGATGCAAATAATATGATATGAGTCGAGTGTGCTTGCACTCTGCACTCTGAGCAAAAATCTGTTCTGATGATTCATCGCCCTCATTACAAAACTTATATATTGAGCTTTCCTCAACCCCCATTTTACAAAGGTGTTCCCTGAGCTTGCAGTACCCAGTCTGAATACCAGCTAATATGTGCAAGCTGTTTTTATAGAAACCAATGCAGTATGCGTATCTATTTTTGTTATAGTTACCTCGAAGCGCTTTGGATTGCCCCAAATCCCAGAAGATTGGTAAAGAACTCTTACCTCTTGTTCCTCTCTCCCTGCCTGAGTAATTCGCTGATTACGCTATTTCCTATTCCACAGAAGGGTTAAGGTCCCACGAAAGTGGTCGCTGCCCTCTTTCTAGCAAGCTCGTCTGCTTGTTCATTACCCTCTATTCCTACGTATGCAGAGATCCAACATAGAGTGACTTTATTGTCCTTGCCCAATAGATTGAGCTTGCTCAAACAGCCCCACATCATTTTAGAGGTAATCTGAAAGGAGCATAGTACTCGAATGGCTGCCTCGCTGTCCAACATAATAACTATATCTTGTCGTTTGTATTTCTTGTACAAGTTGAATTTCACACATTAATTTCAGCCTGAAAGATACTAGGATATTTCCCCATCTGCACAGAGTTTTTGATCCTTCGACCAAATACTCCTGCCCCAGTTCCATCCTCAGTTCGTGACCCATCTGTATACCACTTAATCGTGTGTTCTTTGTAAGTGTAGTTATATTGTAATATGTAGCGAATAGGAAGATACAGCAGAGCACATCTCCATCTCATCAGTTAATGAAGGATCTGCAAATGCACCATGTGGTCCGGAACCTTTTCTTGGCGTAAGCTCTGGGGGTCAACGACTTTGTTGGTTCTATCCATAAGGAGAGATGGTCCGAGCTTGACTCCTGCTGAACCATTGCGGTGATTCGTCTGACAAACTAAGAATAAAAGACCTGAAATTATTGGTAGGTGTCCTCACCGGGCATAACATATGTGATCAGCACATGACCAACATGGGCGTCATCGCCGATCCAACCTCCCAATCGTGTCGTGAGGACAATGATACTACATAGCATTATCTTTGTAGCTGCCCGGCGTTCGTGAGAATCAGATTAAGGCTGTTGAGCAGTGATGTCTCGACTATGAATAATGTCCATACTCTCCCTATTCCTGAGCTTCTAAGGTTAATCAGGGAAACAAAGAAGTTTGAGATTGAGAGGCCCTAGACCTTTCTTCTTCCCATTTTTTTCCTGTATTTCTACTCTCTTCTACTGTCTCTATATAAGGTGTAGTACAATGGTCTTCGAGACTGAGTGCTTTGGTTTAGTCCAGCCCACCTTCAACTCTAAACTCGAAGAGTACATCTTCTGTGACTTGTGAAGATTTTATTAGGACCCGACTTTACTACTTAGGAAATACTTTTCAATAGCTGCACAATATAGCAGACAGCTTTTTATTTGGGGGACATCACAATTAACCTTAGCTGGTTACTAAGTGATCAGTGAACATATTCCCTTACTCCTATAAAAATTTAATTTAGGTGAGGTTGTAGTGTCGGCAAAAGATTCACATAGATCTAAGGGTGCATAGTTATTCTAAATCTCTCAATAGTTCATTTGAAATATTCTTTATAATGAAAGTATTCGCTAAAATTGCGAAATTTTTTATCTGAAGTAGTTCATTTTCATTTAGTGAACAGAAAATGATTTTACTGAACATATTTAGATGAGTAGGAGTTAATGGTAGACAATTACAGAGTAACTGTTGAAATCTAGTTTCTACCTCATCTGGTTTGTTACAGTTTCTTCAAAGGTGCTCATGAATTATATCACATTCCACCAGCATATTATCCGATCCAATTAATAATAATTGGGTTCATAGGTTTAGCCTGTCGGATTAAAACTCAAGAAAACTTAGACCGAAATTCATACTAAAAACTAACCCAAACTTCAGACAAAAAATCAATCTGAAATTTATACTAAAAAATTAGACCGAAATGCACACCAAAATTTAAGCCATAAATTCAGACATACAAATAAATATTCAGATAAAAAATCAGACCAAAAAAAATCGAAAATGAATCGGTCATACTCTGCTTAAGTCCTCACTATGAAATATGCCAACAAGATCCCTAGAGTCTAACGTAAGCTCCCAAAAAAAAAATCGCTTAAATGGTATTTCGAAAGTTTCTTGAAAGAGAACTGGTTTAAAAGAAATAAAAAAGACTTTGCAAGCTAAGCCGTACAAAAACTAAAAAAACTGAGTAAAAATAGAACAAAATGGGCATGTTTTATATATGGCAGGAATTGGTGTAAAAGATGATGCGATATTTATTTGGAAGTGGAGGACCAACAGGATTTATCTCCTAACCCTTCCTCACATAGTGCACTAGACTTTCACCTGGGAGGTTCGGGTTCGATTCCCGTCGAGAATTATAAGATAGTGTACAAGTACACACATTGGTTGGTAATGGCAAAACCACCAAGCCGATAAAAAAATTGCCACACCGCCATTCGGAATCGGCGTTAAACTGTAGGTCCAACTATGTGGTATCACAATGGGCCGTTCAGGCTTAAGTGTGTCTCTCGACAGCCACTCCAACCTAACCTAACCCTTCCTCGCCTCCCTTCAGATCCGTTAGTGATGCACATATGCATTGCAGAGGTGAACAAACTTTTACAACTTGCATGCAATAAAACAATGAATGTAATTTTTTGAAGTTGGTTTAAGAAGAAAAACAAAACTAAAAACAAAAAAAAAATAGAAAAAATAAATATATACAACACAAAATACAGAGTAGAGCATTGCCATAACACACGCAATGAAGATTCTAATATGACAGCAATTACAAAAACAAAACAGTAACAAAAACATAATACAAATGAGATTAAAAAAAAAAAATTCATAATAAAATAAAGAAAAACAATAGCAAAAGAAGTGATCATTGATATAGATATATATAAGTATATACATACATAGTACGAATATGTATCTATGAGTATGTATGTATGTATGTATGTATGTATGTATGTAGTATGTATCTAAAGCACGTATTAATAACTGAAACAGATCGCTCAGATCGTGCTTAACTGCAAGCTGAACTTGATGGAGCTGATGAAGAAAAAGACGAAGACACAACAGTGGAAAATATAAACATCGCTATTGTAACGTTGAAAATACAGTTCAGTACAATAAGATCACACAAAAAATGTCAAAATATAAAAAAAAAAAATTTTATACAAAACAAAAAAAAAATTCAAAATACAAATAGGGAAACAAATATTGTACCTATGCAAGTAGATAACTATGTAGAAATTCCAAGAAAAAATAGAAGAACATATGAAAATAAATTAATAAAGAAACTCAGAAGTAAAAAACTTCACTTACAATAGGGTAGGGTAGAAGTCCACTAGTCCTTCTAAAAATTTTTCTATGCAAGAGAAAACCTCATAATGTCAAATATAATTTAAAGAGAAGAGTGCAAATCAACCTTAGATCACCAAAGTTTCCGAATAGAGTGAGTCTTGAAAAGGTTTGTTCTTTTAAAAAGTTTTTCGAATCGAGAACAAGGATCAAAATGGGTGAGACATTTAGAGGAAAGGGTGAAGATTTGAGGATAATCAAAAACAATTTCAAAAAAGTATTTTAGATAGTTAATTTTGTTCCTTTAAACAATATTCCGAGTATGGAACAACGATCATAATGGCTGAGATACATAAAAGAAAGTCTCAAGACTATTCATACTGAGATCAGTAAAAGTGTTCATGGCTTTAGTATTTACATATCTTTAGATAAAATTATGTGTCTACAAAATCGATTATCAGGTTTTGGTCGATTCTTTTTACTTTAACAGCTGTTATCTCGAAAACCGCACACTAGTTAAATTTCTTTATATCAGGTCACATATATGTTTATTGCCATATTACAAAATTTTACCCTATAACATTTTAATCAAATGGCAACGAAATGAGTTCAAAAAGAAAATAAAAACAAACAAGCAAGTAGGTAAATACTAAACACTTTTTAATTAAAAAAATGTTGCGATGCAATAAATAATATATAGTAGAGAGAGAGAAAAAAACCAAAACAAAACAAGCAACAACAATTGTTCAAATATTTTAGTAATAATTTCAAGAACACAACACTTAATTTTTGTTTTTAAGGTTAATAGAAAAGGTGTAAGTAAAGTTAAAGTTGAAGGAAAATTAAAAAAAAATACCTATATGTAAAAAGTTACTTTCAGTTCTGATTATATTAAGTAAAAATAAAAAAAGAAATATTTAAATAAATTAAATATTTTTTTTCGAGAATTCAGAAACAATTTATACAAAATACAGTGAAAAAATTCCGCTGAAAACAGAAGCAGATTGTCCACATCAGAGACAAGGCCGGGAATCATGTTAAAAATCGGGTCAAAGCCTAGACGAAATATCAGAAAAAAACAGCTTAAAAATCATATCAAATTACACACCAAATCTCAGACTAAATTTAGGTCCAAAAACAGATGAAAATTTTGTTTCAACTTCAAAATAAGAGCAGACCAATAATCACCCCAAATTCAAAGAAAAAAATCAGATCGAAATTCAAATTAAAAATTAAACCGATATTCAGATCAAAAGTCAGACCAAAATAAATAGGACCAAATCAAACTAAACAACAAGCCATACAAAAACCAAAATTTAGTGCCAAGCGCAAATCAAAAATCAGATCGATATTTAGACCAAAACTGAACCCAATTTTCAGATCAAAACTTTCACCAAAAATTAGACCATTACATCAAAAAATAAAACAAATCAATATTTAGAACAAGAAACAGAACAAAATTTAGGCTAAAATCTAAACCGATTTTCAGCCAGACCAGATTTAGGTGAATTTCAGACCAAACGTTACACCATTAAAACAAAAAATAAATCAGATCAATATTTAGAGCAAGAAACAAACCAGAACTCAGACTAACAGCGAAACCGATTTTCAGTTCTAGAATTAGACTGGATTTAGATGAATTTCAGACCAAAAATTAGACCATTAAAACAAAAAATAAATCAGATCAATATTTCGAACCAGAAACAAAATTCAGACTAAAAACCAAACCGATTTTTAGACCAAAAATTAGACCGGAACACAAACCAAAAAATTCAGAACAAAACACAGACCAAAAATCAAATTGAATTTAGACCAAATTAAATAAATATATATACTTAATCGATTTTCAGCCTTAAAAATTAGGAAGGCCGTTAAAGGCTGAGTGTTTGTGCTGGGGATCACAATTAATGTGTCAAAAAGCAACCGGTTATGTGTTAAACCCCCACTCCCGCTACACCCTAGATCCGCTCGTGGTTTAGCGGTTTATAATTTTCGATTAAGAGAAAGATAGGCTCAAAATGAATTAATCTAAATATATATTAGCAGCACTAAATAAAAATCTTGTATCTATTCACAGATTTATCTTGGCAGCTCTATGGCTATCTTAAATTATTTATGCGCTGATTCTCAGTTTATGGCTATTAAATCGCATAATATTTAAGTATGTACGTTTTCATCTTGATTTCATGGCAGAGGAAATACATCATTTTATATGAATTCCACAAATGTAGCCAACATAAACGTGCAGTAACTTTTGTCACAGTTTTTTTTTTTTTATTTTTTACAATAAAATGAGGTATTATTATTTTTATTTTGTTTTGTTTTTTATTTAACTCAAATATGTGAGCGAATTAAAAACAATTTTCTACTTATATAAAACAAGTACAATGTATTAATTGTTGTGGCGGGGAAAATTGTGGAAAGAAGGGAGTTTAACATAGTAACTAAGGCAAAACTTAATAAAGGCGTGACATTTTCTACATAATTTACAAATTAAGTACTTTCTATGATACATACAAGATATAAATAATACAATGATAAAATGTTTCTTTTTTAAGTTTAATTGGAACGACATATTTGTTCTAGATACTAGATACAGATAAATGGATAGAATTAGAAAATATTTGTAATTTCTTTAATTAAATAATATCAGAAATTAATTGTGATTTAGTTTTATAGTATAATACTTATCTAGGATTAATTTATAACATTGTTTAATAGAGGTTATGCTGAAGATAATTTCGATTAAAAAAAAAAAACTTAAGAAAAAATATCTGAAGACTTACATAGAATGATGTGTGTAAAGTTTTGTAGGATATAAAAATATGAGACAGTTGAGAGTTTATATATCAATGGTCGAAACCAAATATACTGTACAATAAAATGGGCCCAAAAATATTTCTGAATTCTCACATAATTTTTCTGGAGTTGTTTTCGATGCTGATCACGAATCTACAAACAATTTTTTCGGGTTAGATCGAACTTTTGTGATATCGGTGATCTTATGATTTTTTAAAAATGAGGTATATGGAAAAATTTTTTTTTTGGTTTTGTGTTTTCTACACGTTTTATGAGTTTTTACCACGTTTTCAAAAAAAAAATTATATATTTTTTTTTTAAATTTTGGTCGAAAAATTTTTTTTTATTGAAAACGTTGTAAAACCGGTTAAAAAAAACAGAAAATCGAAAAAAAAAATTATTTTCCATATTTCTTTTTTAATTTTTAAAAAAATTATAAAATCGACCTGACCCAAAAAAAATGTTTCTATATTCGTGATTAGCAAACAACTCCAGAAAAATCATATGAGGACTTTTTTTCGTGTTGTATAGTGTAATTGTTTAAGTCGGTTTTAAAACTAATTGAGTTATAAATTCTATAGTGTCCTTTGTACAGCTTTGCACATGTACATAAAACCCTCGAACTTCTAAGTATTTTTTTTAACAAAAATTGTTTTTAATATTTTAGATACTATAAAGCGCGTTTTCGAAATAAGGATTTCAGACTTAAGCGATTATTTCTTATAATTAGATAAATAATCTCCGGCTTAAGATAATCTGCTAGGTTTTTCAGTTTCCACAGAGTCATTTATACGAGGATGTACACCAATTTTTCATAGCAAAATTTCTAAGCAATAATAGTTTTCAAGATATTTGGTATAGAAAACCAAAAAAAAAATAAACCAATTGCATGTTCATATGTATAAATTATTGCATCATGTTGCACGATAAGGTAACAAACATTTACTATCTGCGACTATTTATTATATCTAAAAGAAGAAAAAAAAAACTCAGCATCATTATCTTTTTAAACCAACAAACATTAATGCGCGCATTCATTTCACCGTTACATACTTAGTGTTGTTATTTTTTTTCTTTTAAACACCAGTTCCATCATTAAGAAGCGCGTTCGTCATTCATTTCAAATATTTCCCCAAAAACTCTCTGCCCGCATTCCAGCACTCTCACTTTTTCCCCACATAACTACTTCATACAGATTCTACGTTAGGCTTATTATTTTTTTCTTGTTGCTATTAGTACATATTATTTAGGTATGTATTTTGTTTCCGCTATTTAAGTAAACGATTTTTTAGTTGATGAGCCATAGAGGCAAAAACCAAAAAAAAAAAAAAAAAAACAAAAAAAAAACGTAAAAACAGCAACCTTTCTAAAAGTTTTATTATTAAACTTTGAGATATTTTTCTTAAACTTTCTCACATGCTCATGGAGTTTTTTACTTACATACTCTGAGAGTTTTTAATCTTTTGTGAAATAAAAACGCTAACAAAAAAATGCAAATAGTTACACTATTAACACTATAAGTAAGGTTATGTTTTAATGGCTGCGTCAAAAGGTTAAAATCAGATGCGGATTCAAGTGTTTTACAATAAATTTGTTTTGCTGATCACGAAACTGAAGATTTTAATTATTACATCTTCTTGACTCGATTATTGCCGTTTTGAAATTAAGGAGTCCAAAAACTTTATACCAAAACTCCCGAAATTTAGAGCCCAGAGAGGACAAATTTGTAACTTCTCATAACGAGGAACTTTGTCTCAGACGCTGCTTAAGATAATGTCAAGGACTTCTAAATAATTAAACTAACTATCGATCCTCAGCAGGCCTCTATGGTGACCTTGAACTTCCTATTTCAAAAAATTGAAAGGTCGGTGTTTATATGTTAGGTTAGGTTAGGTTGGAGTGGCTGTCGAGAGACACACTTAGGCCTGAACGGCCCATTGTGATACCACATAGTTGGACCTACAGTTTAACGCCGATTCCGAACGGCGGTGTGGCAATTTTTTATCGGCTTGGTGGTTTTGCCATTACCAACCAATGTGTGTACTTGTACACTATCTTATAATTCTCATACACTTTATATTGATAGTGAATATAAGAAAGTTATGAAAATTAACCACCAGACGAAGACGGGAATCGAACCCGAACCTCCCAGATGAAAGTCTAGTGCACTATCCACTAGGCTATCGAGGTCGTCCATTATATCGTCCGTTTATATGTTACTTTAAAGGCATTGGTTCGGACAGTGTCCTTTTTCAAAAAATTATCCATTTACCGTCGAGAAAATCGACAAATACTAATTTTTTGTTCAGTCTTATTGACCAATTGTTTGTTTGGTGAAAATTATGTTACACGAGTGGAAAAAGTTATTGAGGGCATTGCTTAGATAATGGGTTTTGATTAAACGTATCAACAACTTCAAATCTCAATTGACTTCAAGTGACTCGAATTGACTTCAAAACACCAAATGGCCCCAGAAGACTTTAAGTGGCGCCAATTGACTCCAAATAAATACATGTGACTTCAAGTAACTCCAAGTGTATTCAAGTGACTCTAAGAGACTTCAAGTGACTCCAAGTGACTTCAAGTGAATTCAATTGACTGCAAGTGCCTTCTAGTGACTCCAAGTGAATTCAAGTGACTCCAAGAGACCTCAAAGCAGTCATGATTTTGAAGTCATACGATTTTCAGTCCTTTGAATCCAAAAATGACTTTTCTAAATGAAAAAATAACCATCGGCAACTCCTAAAAAGACTTCTAGCTGTATTTTTTACTCTGGAAATATGTTATTCAATAACTGCAATGATGAACTGTCGTTTATTTTTTGTGACTTCAAGGTATTGCCATTAAATTGAATCCATACAGCTCTGATTATAACTAAGATGTTTTTCAATGATCTATCTATGTATTGAAATTTTTTAGTACCTACTAGAGATGTCGATACCGAAACACACTTCTGTATTCGGGGTTTTTGGAATTCAAATCTTAAACCTGGATTTTTTTTAAGTTTTATCAAATACTCCGCTGTTCAGTCCGCTGACAAAGTTTGGGTAGCGCGTAATTTTATCCCAAAAAAAAAAGAAAACACCTCGAGCGAGATAGAAGAATCTTGGTGATCCGTGCATTTCGAATGTCAAAATACTAGATACTTCTCAAATGACAGAAATTCTAACTTTTTGAAATTTAGAAACTTTTAGTTCACCGTCATCTAATGGACAACTTGAAATTTTTTAATTTACGTGCACTTCTTACTTCACGACAAATTAATATAAAATAGCAGTAAAAAAGAAAAGTGGTATATAAATAGTAAAAAGAGGTTGTAAAAAGGTAATAAAAAAGTAGTAAAAAAGGTAGTAAAAAAAGTATTAAAAACGCTAATGTACAAAATTAGAATACTGTACTGTAGATATATGGTTCCAGAGATATACCGTAGTACAAATAGTACCTGAGATATCCACGCCTACTGGAAATTGAGAACCCATACTCCACTATAACTTCGGTATTGATAAGTAATACTTGTATACCAAATCTTAATACCATATTACAAATCCTTCCTGACATATGAGATCATAATAAATATTGAGTTCATATGGGAGGGGGGTGGGCCCCTTTCCAATCGCACTCCAATCTTTTCTGTAGTATGGCATTGTCAAACAACGTCGTTGTACGAAATATCAGTACTATATTGTGTATTGTTTCAGAGATATACTTAACTAAGCATATGATTTGTATGGGAGGTACCACGCCCACTTTTCCAAGCACACCCTGATTTTTCTCACAGAATGTCGTGAACAAATATTACTTTCGTACCAAATCTTAGTACCGTACTACAAACAGTTCCTGAGATGAAAATTCAGGTTTGTATGGGAGGTACCACACCCACTTCCCTAATCCTCGTTATAAATGTTGGGTTAAAACAAATACATTGTGCAAGTTTCAGCTTAATCGGATGTTTATTTTTTGAATTTTCGAACCTAACTTTAGAGCAAGTCCGGGGAAACTCGTATCCAGGGATTGACTTGTCTAGTACCTACCTAATTGGTGTTGCGAGCCTAATATCAATATTTCCTCTATGCTCCGGTGACAATATTTTCTATAGTGGAAAGCTAAGAATGTATGTTTATTAATTTCTTAACCCTTTTATCCCTACCGGTATTATATGTCCCAGATATGTGCAATACAAAAACCATATCTCCCATTTCACTGAATTTTTCCTTAAAATACTGATGCTGATTGTTGTCAATGTGAGGGTTGTAGGGGAGAGTCACCAATTGTAGGACAGCACCGGTTATTGACAAAATATAAGGCAGTGCCGGTTGAGTTTCTACCTTATATTTTCTCAAACTATACGATTTCCGTGCATATGGTGAGTTAAAAACATTTTTCAAACTCATTCCGAATTTGGGCCAGTTCCCGGTTGTTAGGCACTTAATTTTTCTCAAAGTAAGCGTTTCATATTTCATCATTTAAATAAAGCCATGCAAACCACAATTCTGACAGCGCCAAAAAATATAGCACCATTAAAAGATAAACGTCAAAAGCGAACCGAATCAAAGACACCACAAAAAGCCACAGAAAAAAAATCTGCAACGACACCTCTAACAAAAAGCCTAGCTGCCTTCATCATTTACTGCCTTCAAAGACAATATCTTTCGCATTACTTGTTTAACCCATTTCTACTAGAGGTTATCTTAAAATTCTGCCATTTAGCTAGAGTTACGAGACTCCAAAAATCATGAAAATGTGGCAATGGGCAACAGGAAATTTGGAAAATGGAGCAAAATCAAGCTGAAGAATTTAGCTTCAAATCTTACCTTTCCAACGACATCAATTTTTTATCAATTGCATTATTTATAAGCGAGTAATAGGTTATTTACCGGCTTGGGTACTTTTCTAGACATTCGGCTGTGGTGGTAAGTAATCGGCACTCTTTTTTTAAAACAAGTGCTGCCGTAAAATGCATTTGGACAGTTTTGTTAGAAACATTTCGGAAAAAAGTTGGTACGATTGCCTAATGGGTCGAAAAATACCCAATAAATATCTAAACAATGCAATGAGATATGAGGCTGAATTTTTTTGTGATCACTTTGTATCAATTCTAAGTCATGCATGAGATTTTATCAAAATCGTATGGCTGGAACTGATACCAGGCAGAAATGGGTTAAAAGATATGCTATGGAAATTGAACAGAGTCAATTCGGTTGAATGTAATACATATGCTAATATATATGCCAATTTTTTAGATACAAACGCTGCGATCTCCACTAAATGAGGAGAACAATAAATAATTTTTCGTTTTTCCATGTCAAAGTAATTCTCAAAAAAAAATTCCTGATTACATTGATCGAAGAGCTTGTAGCAGTCATTATATCCCAGCGACAAAACTTAAGGATCTCTCATTTGCGCCGACCATATTTTAGTTTAATTTTAGTTTAATATTTGAGTAAAATATTGAAAAGCCAATCAGATTTTGATAAAACAAAACTTGGGGGTGAAAGGTTTAAGAGAGTATTTTTTTTTTAGCTCGTAACGATATTTGTTCGTTCCAATTGAATCTTGTTTCCTTTGGAACAAATGTTTTTTTTTTAATTTCGATCCGCATTGGTTCGATAAAATGCAATTAACTTACTGTTTCATTTAAAAATGCAATTTGTTGTTTTACTGGAATTAAATTTTCAAGTAGATATCTACATTTTTTTGTTTTTAATATTATGCAACGCTGTGAAATTCAATCAGTAGCAAAATTAAGTGTTTTGTTTTTTCATTTAAATTTTTACACAACATTTTCTTCTACCATATTGGGATTGTGCATAATTAACAAATCATTTAATTTGTTTTTAATTATTTGAATGGTATTGTGGTTTCTTTTTATTTTTTTTTTGTCGTTGTTTTAGTTACTTTTCTAATTTGTTTTTATCTTATCTTGTTGTGTGAGTGCATGATTTTTTTTTCACTTTTCAATTTATTACAAATAAATTTCCAATTTCAAGATATATTTCTTTGAAAACAATTTGTATGTAACTTTTGTTTCCAATTTAGATTGCCAAAGTACATATAATTTTGTTTTGTTTGTTTTTTATAACATTATTTTAGACATTCTTATCATATCAATATGGGCACTAGAAAAAGTAAACGCAAATACTCAAAAATGTATAAAGCTAATAAAATTATATAAAGAAAAAAAATTATAAATTATTTTACTACTAATTTCGTTTATTGATTTTTGAAACAAGTGTTACGTAAATATAAAAATATATAGGGAGAAAAAAAGAGTATAAATCATACTCATCCGATCTCTTAAAGTAATCAAAGTCTACGACAATATATTCTAAGGAGGATATAAATTCCTGAGAATATTCCAAGACATGCGCAAAAACTTTCAAGAAATTTTTAGTTGAATGTAGTTGATTTTAAAACTCTCCAATTCCCTTCCTGCGGCGAAAAGAGAAACTATCTCAAGTTTTATTTTTAATTGACCAATCAAACTCTTCAATTCCCTTCCTACAGAGAGAAAAAATCTCACGCTTTGTTTTGAATTGACCAATCACAGTCGTTGCTTTTTATTGTGTGAGAGTAAAGTCTAAACACAAAAAATTTTAGTGAACTGAAGTGTTTACAAATGACAAATTTTTTTTGTTTTTTTTTTTTTGCTAATACATAAATATAAAATTATTTAACAAAAATATTACGATGACTCCACAGGAAAATCCCCAACTACCGGTAACTATGTACATTCATACAAATAAAGTTTTTAACATTTTACCTTAACTTAGAACCTTTTATAATACAAAATCAATTCTATATACATAACCGTATGTGACTAATATTCATTGATAAGATAATGTCATATTTGCTATTATTGATATTGAAAAAAAAATGTAAGTAACAATAGCGCTGAAAACTATATCTAAATTATTAAAACAAAAAAAAAAACCTAAAAGGAATTTGACCAATTTTTGTTACATAAATACGAGTATCTTATCAGTGTTTAATAAAAAGTAAGAAAGACCCACTAAATCATATGTGGGTAGGTGCTTTGTTGGGCATTGATACTGATTATTTTTACTTATAACCGCGATTGAATTTTTACAAGTTTATTCTACAACTCTACGTACATAATATGTAAAAAAATAGTATTAAGTTCTTTTTGTGAGTAATCAAGGATTTATCATAATTGTTAATGAAATAATAACATAAATTGTCGTTGTAATAGTTTGAAACTAGCAAGTTCAACTATTCAAAGAAAGAGAAAAAGAGGTAATAAAGCTTAAAAAAATGATATGAAACTCGGATTCGTCCAAGTATTCAATACGATTTAATAGAAACTGGCACATATTTATTTATAACTTCAACCCTCCGTTTGGCACATGAGTCTAGCCAGACCTTTTTCGATTCCAATTGTAATTTTAATATATTTCTAATTGAGTTAGCGACTTTAAATTTTATGACTTTCCGAAAATATTCATTGTCTATCATATTAGAAAAAAAAATTTAAGGATCCGAGTCATATAAAAATAAATATAATTATATGCATTTGAATATACTTTGGTTTGGCACATGTGGTCTGGCCAGACCCGCATATATTTTATATGACCAACAACACTAGAAAGTGGACTATGTTTGCTTCAAATACATTTGATGAATCAATAAGGCACTCCATCACAACACTCCATTTATAAACATAATATATCTCAAAATGAAACGTAAAAATGAATGAAACAAAAAAATATTTTACCTGTTTTCTATTTGATATTTTTTTCTTATTTTTACCAGAGCATATAATTGATAATATGCAAAAGGCAGTGGGGACAATAAAAAAACTAAAAACATTTACTTGCATGTTATATAATACATACATTATCATACATTTGTATGAAAATACAAAGGGGTCTGGCCAGATCACATGTACCAAACCAAAGATTATCGAAGCATGTGCCAAAACGAGGGTTAAAGTTGTTTTGCCATCACTTTCTCCAAGTTTTTGAAATTGTCAAAAAAGAAAAAAATCTCATCACCGATCAGGTTCAAGGCCTCAGTCTTTTGATAATGAAATTTGAGCATTTCGGATCTGGCAAAACATTCGAGTTTTCCTCTGCTACTCATCAAAAATCTACTAAGCTCTCTTAACTTTGAAATCATGTTGGCTTCATCTCATTTTTGGCTTCCAAAAATACATCAAAGCTTCCAAACAGTTCATAAAAAGGTTTTTCACATTCATCATTCGGATTCGGTATTTAATTAACGATCCATGTTACTTTAAATCAATATATATTTGAGACTAAGCGAATTTTGAAAAGCCTCATGTCTATAAGATTTTTGAGTGCCCAGAACTAATAAATTTAAAGATTTTTGGCTTAGCCGCTCGGGTTCGGCAGCATTTACAAGTTTTTTTTTTCATTCAGTAAAAATATTGCATATTTTTATAACCTTAAAATTCTTTTGATTTCATCTCTTTTGACAGGTGAAAACGCAATAAAGCTTGAAGCCCCAAAAAACGTTACGAAAAAGCTTGTCACTGTTCGGATTCGGTATTCGATTCAAGATCTCAGTCTTCATAACTAGATTTTTTTAGTGGCAATTTAAACTTTGAAAAAATTATCATTTTCAACGGACGGATTCAAAATTCAAGGTTTCGAGGCCATTTAAAATTGAAAGAATTTCTTTAATTTTCGTTGTAAAAAATTATTTTAATTTCACCTCTTCTGGCTGGCGTGAAAACTGAGAACCAAGTTTAAAAAATTGTTAGAAAAATACTTTTCACGCTCGTATTTGGAATCGAATTCAGCCCAAAATCCCTACCGCTCAAGGGAATTAAATATAATCACAGAAAAATTGATTAAATTGAATATAAAGTAAAAATTAAACTAAAAATTAAAAAAGTTTAAATTAAAATTATTAAAACAAAAATTGTTTCAGCTTTCAAATCAATTCTACAACTATTAATTTATAATTTATATCCTTTCATTTTATTAATTTTATAATTCAGATTAAGAACTTTTTAGACCTTGATATTGATCAATCATTTATAACTAATATAATTCAAAGCAAATTAAATAATCTTATCATAACTATGTACATTTAAAATATAATCAAATACATACGGTAAGAAGAAACTGGAAAAGTTGAATAGTGAAAAATTACCTGGAAAAAAATAAGAGAAAAGTTAATAAAAAAATTATTGTTAAGTTCACACAATTTTAATTATTTACTAATTACAAAAAAACAAAATTATTACAATAATTTATTTTTTTTTTAATAATGATGAAAAGTTGATTGCAATTAAATATGATTTAAATGAAAGAAAACAACTTAATTAGCCAGCCATCATATCTTCATACAAAAAACCTTCAAGATTTTTAAAAAAATATTTAAGTTAATATACAATAGGTACGAAGAAAAAAAATGAGAAAACCCAAGAAAAGAAAAAAACTTGTGCACTTTCTAAGCTAAACTTACAGTGTTGGTGTTGTTAGCTGTTTTTTTTTTTTTTGGTACATTCTCCTCTAGCATAATTAGCATAAAAACACTACAACTTGAGAAAGTCTCTCAAAGAGAATTAATCTATCTATGCATCTACTCCATAAGTCAAGTAACGGTAGGCTTTTGTTTTTGTTGCAAAATTTTTTGCATATTTTATTTAAAATATTTTATAGCGTGAATAATGTCAAACTGGGCGAGCAGTTGACGTTGTTGTATCAAGTCAGTGGATAGTTTTACAAATCTTTTACGGTGGTGAGTTGCCTCACTAAGGCGTTCACTGCTAGTCGAATCAAGAACCCGTAAACGTAGTTTGGTATATTGCGGAGTTTGGGCATATGGCGGACACAACTGATTATACTTAACACTCGTCTAATGATTTTGTTGAAGGAAAAAAAGTGTGTGTGTCTTTCTGAGAAAATATGAGGTCCGTTGCAAATAGTAAATTTTACTCACAGTTAAATAAAAGTGACTCATTAAATTGAGGCACCTAAAATCCTGAGATCTAAGGCACCAGCATTTCCTTCTTCTTAGATCAAAAAATCAAATAAAAACCTATATTAGTAGCAATCACTCTATTATTTTTTTCTTCAACTTTACCATTTTACTTTCAACTCTAATTAAAAATGCATTTATTATTATTTGTTTTTTGTACCATATTTAAAAATTGCAAGGGAAAATATAAAAATATTAATGAGAAATTTGGTTCATAACCTTCAATATATTAAGCAAATATATGTAGAGTTAATGTTTGCTTTCAATGCAAAGATGGAAAGTGCGAAAACGAGTGAGAAAATATTTTCAATTCGGCATTTAAATATGTTCACATTTTTGCAATTGTGTTGTAAGATTTGATTGATATTTGCTCTCCATGTGCAAGTGGAAAGAGAAAGAGAGAGAGAGAGAGAGAGAGAGAAACTATCCTGCATGATACTTACTTTTAGGTTCTATAGCTTTTTGGCAAACATAGAGTTATTGTGAACTAGAGATGGGCGCAAGACATGACTTTAACGTGAGACGCCTGAGCACTCACGCACGTGACATAATTTCCACGTGAGTATGGGTGAGCGTGATTTTATCTCCATAAATCTTACGTGAACATGCGTGAGTGAGACATATTTCCGATGTGAAAGTGCGTGAGTATAAGTTGCATTTAACCATGAATTCGTTATAATTCACAATTTCTTAAATACTTAAATAAAAAATCAACCCTGTGTTTTTCTTCACCTAAGACTCTTGCAAATTCGAAATCTGGCATCACTATTTATATTAACACTTTATTTTTTATTTACATGAATAAAAATACAATAATAAAACGCCAGCATGCGTGAGGAGTATTTTTAAAGCAGTGACCATGAGTGAGCGTGAGTCAGAAAGAACTCACGAGCACATCTCTATTGTGAACTCCTCCAACGAATGCGAGTATGTCTTTTCACCAACTGACACTATCAGTTTAGGTCAAATACTTGGGTGACGCAAAACTAAATTTGAAATCCAATATAGAGTTTCGGATGAAGACAGCTAGGTGGCCTATTATTCCTGCAACAGGTTGCTTGGCAAATGAGGGAGCTTGAAGCCTCATATTACACACTGGCTGTATACAGAAATAATACGTCCGATACTAACTTATGGTGCAATAGTTTGTTGGCCAGCCCTAGGCAAGAGTTATATCGTTCGGAAGCTCAGTAGAGTTCAGAGAACAGCGTGTGTTGGTATTACAAGAGCCGTACGTAATTGCCCTTCACATAAAGAATATTGCCTTCAATAGCGTGGTAAGGCTTAAAACAACCGGTTATTGGGCCGAACGTACTTATGGACGCAGTAAAGTTTTAGGTACTATACCAAACTTCATGTTCAGAGGAACAGATTACATCATATTAACAGCGAGTTTAAGATAAGCTTTCCCACAAGGGCGGAATGGAAAGAAAAAAAAAAAAAACTTTTAATAGAATATGACATCCCCATTTTTATAGATGGGGATGTCATATTCTAGCAGCAAATTTGATGTTTAAATATGGTTGTCCAATATGGGTGTTCCCATAAATTGTAAGCCTTATGCCCCACGGTGACTGTTTGCGAAAGAGTTAAGGAGTGCAGGGAGGTACAGAGCGAGCTAAATAATTCTGTTGACATCACTCTTATCTGGGTGCCCGGCCACAGGAACATTAAAGGGAATGAGAAAGGCTTTTCTTGACGAATCCTTAGCGGTACCGATTTCAGTCCCCCTTGCAGTCGTCAAGAGACATATGCACCTGCACTGTCTTCAACTGGCTAATAGGAGGTGGAAGTCACTAACATTCTGTGTTGCCTCTCTTGCGACATGGCCCTCATATAATGAGAGTAGGTCTCGCGAGTTTTTAACCAAGCATCTCGTTTAACAACAACTGTAAAACTTGCGGAAACTTGGAAGAAAAATAAACAATTTCCCACTTTCTTTGTGAATGCATAGACTTGGCGAGAACAAGACATAGGTTCTTGGGAAAGTATTTCCTCGATAACTTGTCCGATTGCTCGGCAGTCAGTCCGAAGATTCTACTAAGATGCCTAAACTAGACGGGGTGGGTTTAGTAAGAGTCCAGCATTAATTCCAGTTCTGTGAGAAAGTGGTTTCATAATGGCGCTATAGCGCTAATTGAGACTCATAGTGGGTCTGCTGTGGTTCAGCCACCTTAACCAACCAACCATGCGTTTTCCGGTTTCCTCGTCACTTCTTGCTATGACCGATTTATCTCCATTTTCGAAATTTTATTCCATTTGTGATTAGAAATAGTTCTGGCATATTTTGAAGAGATCTTTATTTCATATGATTTTCAGTCACCCACTAGCGAATCCAAAGTATAAGGGGCTTGGAAATACTAATACTAGACTTTACATTTAGGTGATTCTTACTGTCTCTTTCTCTCTCGCCATTGCATTATTGTGTGCCAAAAAAAGAAAAGAATAGGTCTTTACATAAATTTCTTATTTTCGTAGGGCGTACATTGACATCATCCACACTTTCTTCTTCATATATGCGCAAATAATTTATAAAAAACCATATGTCAAATCTATTATATTTTTAATGAAATGTGAAAATATTTTCATAATAATTAATAATAAAAATTTAATAAAAATAATATAAGTAACTGCAAATAAACATACATGCATAAACAGTAACTTTTGCTTTCATTTCACTAAATTTTCTTTATATTTTTTGCATTTGTTTACAAAAGCAGCAAACAAACAACAAACTAAAAATTTGTCAAATTCAATCAAATGTCAAACAAAGACAGCTAACGGTGCATCACACACACACCACACATAAACGAAAATCCCATATGAATATTATTTCGAAAATGGTAAATAGAAATAGTAGTAAAAATAATAATAGTAACTAGTGATAAAAAAAAATGGGAGAAAAAACTAATGACGATTGTTTGCAAATTCAATGTTTAATAGTAGTAGAGATTACTATGTCTGCCATTCACATACCCCGGACAGACAGACAGACAAACAGATCAACATTGTGTTCAACGCACACGCTATACTCAAATACAATACAAAAATTTCATTTATAAAATGAGTTTTTTTTTTGCGTATGAAAATGTAACTTAAAAATATGAAAAAAAAAACCTCATAAACCTTTCACTTTCCACCACATTTACATCATATTTTCCATATGTATAGCAATAGACTTGCAATATTAAAGGTATTTACATTTTGGAATATTTTATTATTTATGCAATTCAAAACTAATTTAATTTCAAATACCTGTGCATAGATTTAAAACCTTTGAAAATAGTAACGCCCGCATATAAAACGTTTTGCTGGACCCTATTTGATTAGTGACAAACAGCATCGTTTTTCTCTTTTACTCATTTACCTTCGAATGTAAGGTCATTCTCCAACTGGAAGCAATGCAACCGCGATCCGACACGTTGCTCTTCAGCAATGAAAATCGTTGCGATTGTTGCGTTGCCGTTTTCTGCCGGATCGCAATTGCGTTGCTTTCAGGAGAACGATCGGAACGATCAGAAGTCTTATACCACCAAATTTTTACTTTCTTCGTAATCTCGTTGGCTGATTGGCTAATCAAACAGATGTTTATAATTCTTATTTGAGAGAGAGAGAGATTCAGCGCCAAGTGCAATAACAGCAATTGAGTGTATTAAGTAATTACTCTAGCCACATATAATAGTAACATTTATAAACATATTGTTTATAATTACAATTTGTATACCGAATCCCACTATCGGATCTATGGCGGACCCAAGAGGCTGAAGGAAGTCGGCGAATAAGCACCTATCTGGGGTCGAATCGTCTGATCAGTGAACGTATAACTCGTCACGTAAAAGCGAGTATTTTGCATGTATTTTTGTGCAAATTACGTGATGAGTACTACGTTCACAGATCATACGATTCGACCCCCGCATGTGCGTTCGTCCGTATCGAGCAATAGCCTGAACATTATAGCCTGAAAAAGATTAAGTTGTGACGTAGACCAAATCAGTCAACTGAGCGTCGTACTTTTCATTTAAGTGGAATTTTCCAAAAGAGATATCAAAATAAGTACTGAATCGAATTAAGCCAAAAAATCGATATTCTTCTATTATAAAAATTGTCAATCTCAGACAATAACCACACCTAATACCCATACTAGTGAAATCTTCAATCGGTTCATTACCGCGGTAACTGACACACAACTTTGTCAATCTCAACGAAACTTGGTATATACATTCTGTAGAGTTAGGAAATATGGCATATAGAATCCGGTGTGTACGTGTGTCGAGGAATACAACTGGCACTAAGGAAGCGAAGGAGAGAGGCGACATAATGCATACGTTGCCGATGGGTATACAATTACACACTCTCTCTCAACGTACGGCAAAGTTAAGAGTTGCCCAACTTCTTGCGTTACTTCAACGTATACTTTGTGTATGGACCACACCACTAGTGTCCGACCGAAAACGAATTTTTCGGCCGAAACCGATACCGAATTTCGGCCATTTTTCTAATATTTGGCGAAAACCGAAACCGAAACTTTTTAATATATATGTATATGTTAAAAATAAAATTCAAATCATTTTAATTAAAACTAAACAATTCATGTACATACTTATATATGTATATAATATAACACACACATAAAATAACAAAAATACATTTACTTATTTTAACAATAAAGAAAATACATATTAAAGGCTCTAATTCACATTTTTATTCTAATATTCAAAATTGAATAACTTTATGTTATATGCTAAAAATAATTTCACAGCCCCTTGCGCACTGAAATGCAATTTACAGTAAAATTTATAAAGTTTCGGTTTCGGCCATATTTTTTGCAGAAACAGAAACCGAATACCCGGTCGGACTCTACACACTACATACGATTTCATATATTTTATAGTAGTTGTCAGTTGAATACTTCGCTCTTTCGCACACAACAGATTCTATGTGCCAGAGCCTTAAATCTGTTAAGTGGTCGTGGTGCCTGCTATAGCAATTTAAATTTACGATAATTATTGTTAGTTTTTCGACATAAACCAGGGACTTAACGTAGCGTAGTTGGTGGGGATTTCACATCGCCTCTTATGCAAATAACGCATTCTAGGAGCCTTCGACAAGCTTAGTGGTATTGGGGCTTCAGTTCCTTTGTCAATTGAATCTTACACTGCTCGATCGGCAACCGGATCGCTTTGCTCGAATTTCGCGATGGTTCGTTCAATTTATCGATCGTATTTCGTAGCTAGCGAAAAGTTTGGCGAACAGAACACGAATTTTTATAATATACCTATTTGAAATTTCGTTCTTAAGTCATTTTTTTTTTTAATTTTTTGTCTTTGAAGTCCAGCCTATTTTTAGTAAAATCTTTTGCACAATTTCTTGAAAAAAAAAATCATTAACTCGGCGTCAATGAACATACTTTTTGTTACACCGTCAATGAACTGGGTGTGTGTCACCCGAGAAACAATAAAACGATAAAATAAAACTATATATTTTTTTTAAGGTTTTCATTTTTAATTTCATTAAACATATTTTAAGTGCAAAAAAAAATCTATAAAAATATTCTCTTCTTACTAAATATATTTTTTGAAACAAAAAGATAAGATCAATAAAATTAATCTAGAATTGCTGAAGAGAACGGGTGTAATACACCCATGTTCATTGACGCCGGGTTAAATTATTACAAAACGAACACTTTTTTGTCTATATGGTTGTCTGTACCTCCATTAGCTATGTACAAGGCCGTATTTAGGGGGAGGCTTTTGGGGGTTCTGACCCCCCCTCCCCCCCCCCGAAATGTCGAAACTTTATTCTAATTTTTGAGATTAATTGCCAATGGATGGAAAAAAAGTCAAAATAAAATCTATTTGAAGATATTTTTTACTTCCATCGGTTTTTTTTTTTCTAAAAAGTCAAATATAAAAAATAAATTTGAAATCTTAGTTACACTATGCGATCAAATCCGATTTGTTTTCTTCGACATGAGGTTTGACTACGGATTCAAAAAGAGAAGGTGATACTGAGCACTCCTGCATTCATAGTTTTTCTGGGTCAGTAACTGTTTTTGATTTAAGGTTTCGTCCTGAATCAGTTTGAAAAGTTTAAAAATTAATAAAAATAGAAAAAATTATCGGATCCTTGTAAAATAAGACTTGCTTGAACCTTTTTTTTCCTTAAACGTGGCGTGATGGGAAGTTTTTGACTTCAGATTCGTGTTTAACGTGAAAAATTCTTTAGCAAAACTCATATTAAAATTAATTTTTTAACGCATTATTGCTCAGAGCACCACGACTAGAATGATCTCTTTCAATGCTGTGACTTCACGAATTTAGGGAATATAAGCCAACCTCATCCGGGTTCCTTATCATTGATAATGGCTCAAATTTCCAATGATGATCATTTGAAAAAAATGAGCCTCTACAATTTTTGGTAATTTTTTTGAGGTTGGGTACATCTTCAGTGGTGGGAAGTCAATGAGTTAACGAAAATATGTCGGTCACGATAAAAGAAAATGCATTAGAATGCTCACTGAATAATATTTATTTGAAAAAATTTAATTTGATCATTCTGTGAATTTTTTGTCACTTATGGCCATTTTTTTGAGGTTAAGATTAAAAAAAATCGGAAAATTTTTCCTAAAATTTTAATTTTATAGGGTCCATCAAATGTGTCATTGATTTAATTTATTGTATTTAAAAATCAGTTTGATAAAAATTATTTATGAATATTTTCTTCGAATGAAAACCCCCCCCGAAAAAATTTCTGGCTACGGCCCTGGCTATGTATGTTTTTTTAACAAAGGACAAAGAAATCAGTATAGAGGCATAAAATTTTGTGTTATGATTGTGGAAGTCCTAAATAACCGAAATTTCAGTGCAAAAGGTCCACTCAAATAAGGGCGTCAAGCAAAGAACAGCTGTTATGAAAACAAATACAATTATTTGCAAAACGTGAAAAAGTAATACTTCTTATTTTTCCCCTATTTTTTGCTAACTTGTGTTTCAGTTCGCAGGGTTGCTTTCCGAATTTCAAGCAAATTTCGATAAAATTCGTTTGAAATTCCGAATTGTCAAACTTTTAAACAGTTCTTGGATGACAAAATTTTGCATTTCAGATTTTTTTCCACGAAATCCTCAATTTAGTTGAAGGTTTGACTCTCGACTATTCATTTAACAATCAAGAAAGAGAATATTAACAAATAAAAGACGCTGACTTTCTTATTTATATATTTATGTATGTATGACTGTTATTCACAAAAAGAGTAAAATCTTCTTAATACTAAATTTTTCCAAAGGGACTACTCGAAGTTACCACTAGTTAAATTAAAAAGTTTATATTTTAAATAATTCTCTATGGTGTTTGAAGTTTCATATACACTATATTTTTAAAAAGTGTAAAATAATTTATAAAAATTAATTGTCTTTTTGTTTTTTATTGTTGTTTTTGGTTTGTTTTGCTGCTTCTGTGACTTGGACAATATTTACAAATAAATAATTAATCACTATACATACATATAGCTAGCTACCTAATTTCAATTTTGTTTAAACCAATTATTATTTTTTACTACATATACATATCCACAATGAAATTTTTATTTTTGTGATTTTATTTAATTCAATCTAAATTTTAACCTTTTGGCATAAATAGCCAAGTTTCATTTGGTTCCGTTTCATTCCATTCCAAAGAAAAAAATTTAAAAAAAAAAAAACGAAATAAAAATATTCAAATAACCATATCCGTTACCCCATGGCGTTTATAAATAAATTTAAATGATAAATAACGGTGTATTTCATCAGTAAGTTCAGTTAATTTCAGTTCAGCTGAGTTGAGTCGCCGATGATGGAACTCTTTTTAAACTAATAGCTATGTATGTGTATATGAATGTAAATGTTTACAACCATAACGAAAGTTGTAGTAATCTTTGAAAATCTCTTGTTGTATATTATCATAAAATCAATGGTAACTCTTAATTTGTTATAAGTTTTATTTGTTGAAGTTGGAGTTGAAAGCCGTTGGCGATTTTTGAAAATAAATAAAAAAATACATAAAACAATGACAATAATATCTTTATTGCACAAATAGTTTTCATTTGTGTGTAGCTATTTTGAAAAGATATGTTAAAGAATAGTAATAACAGAAAAAAGAAAAATGGAACTAACTGTGCTCTTAGGCATTGTGTGGGTTAAGTTTTTAATTTGAATATTCGTATTTCTACTTTTTTACTTATTCGTAGATTTGATTTTATTCCAAACTAGTCTAGACTAGAAGAGAAACGAGGTTTACTCTCAAAATCCCTGCCCTGGATATGCTAGTGAACTAAACCCAAAATAAAAGAAAAACACTGAAAACTCAGACCGGAGCTCAGAGCAAAAAAAGACCAAATTCAAATAACAAATAGACAGAGTATTTGATTCAGGCCAAAGCAAACCAAATTCTGATAAAAAATCAAACCATAATTCAGACCAAAACTCAAACCATAAATCAGGTCAAAACTCAGACAATAATTCATATCAAAAATGAAACCGAATTTCAAAACAAATCAAAAATCAGAACAAAATTTAGTCTAAAATAAGACCAAATTCAGACAAAAAAATAGGGGTTAAGTTTGTACCAAAACTCAGATCAAAATGAGATCGAATTCAAACCAGAATCAGACTAAAGACGACCCCAGATCTCAGACCAAAACTCAGACCATAATTCAGATGAAAACTAAAAACGTAATTTAAACTCAGACCTGAATTCAAGCCAAAGATAAAACCGAAATTCAGATAAAACAACCAAGCCAAAATCAGATCAAAATTCAATCCAAAAGAAGACCAAAACTAAAGCTTAAGTTTATACCAAAACTCACATAAAATAGATATAAAATTCAATTTAGAAATCAGACTAAAAACCACACAAAATTTCAGGCCAAAACTCAAACTATGAGGCAGGTCAGCAATAGTCTACGCCAAGCCAATAAAATCAAAAAGTAAAATCCAGATCAAAAACAATTAAATAGTTGCTTTTTTTTTAATCCAATTCATTCACATTTTTGAGAGGGGCGGCATACCCCATAGGCCCCCGCTCTGTATTTACCACTGTTCTTGATCAATACCTTCCGAGTAAATTATAATATTAGTCATAGAGTTAAGTATTCGAATGGAAAATATCAAGCAAATCTGTAGCAACTTAAACTGCTCGTTAAGGTAAGGTAACTTAACATAGATTGGCATTGCAAAATAAAACTTAATGCTGATTTTAGTAAACAAAGTATAGCAGCCAAAAAAAAACAAAACAAAAAATCAGCTGTTTTCGTGTTCTGCAATAAAATAAAAACCATGAAGAAAGATTTGCTATTAGATTTGAGTGTTTTCAATTTTGGCAGAAAATACACTGTACAATAGGAAAATGGTATCTGAATTCTGGGCCGGTTTTTCTGGAGTATTTTTGGCCGCTGATCATGAAAGATGGTTCCTAATGTTTGCGAATGATTTTCCATAATGAACACGAATCTGGGGTCCAAAACCTCCCATCACGTCACGTTTTACAGAAAAAATGGATTGAAACCCCAAAAATAGCGTTTTTGGCAATTTTTGAAAAACTGTACAGCTGAACCCTGACGTGCTAAAAGCTTCGAAATTTAGAAATTAGAAATTAAAGACTGAATCATGATCAATCTTTCAAATGAGTCTTAAGCCAAATTGTTCGCATACGCCCTTAAAGCAGGGGATGTGTTTATATCAAGGAATGCAAGAAAAAAAGGACCAAGAACGAATTTTATCTTACATACACCCACGGCAGTGGTTCGAAGTGTTTTAGGAGCCGGTGGTTGCAAATCTGTAGTCAGACTTAAAAAATGCAAAATGGCGTATCTGATGATAGGAAAACTCCAAATATACTACATAATAAAATATCGCTTTTTATTACCTTTCAAATAAGTCTAATTTTACAAAGATCCTATAATTTTTTCTATTTTTTAACAATTTTTAAACTTTTCAAACTCAGTTTCAGGATGAAACCTTAAATCAAAAACAATTAAACTAGGAGAAGACCCCTAAAATATCCCCCCTAAATACGGCCTTGTAAGAAATAGAAAAAACATTTGAAACCCGTAAAAAAATCAATTTAGTTAATATGGTATTCTTTCTATCCATCGATTTCAATGCAAACAAATTTTTTTTAAGTTCTACTTGACCAATTTGTTGCTATGAAAAGAAAGAGGGAGGAGGGAATGAACTATTAGCAATGAACTGAATATAAGTTTTAAATCATAGTAAATAGTTATAGCCAGCATGCTAATTTTCTGGAGCATGGCATTCGTTTGTATATATGTAATATATAATTATTGGGATTTCTTTTATGTTTTAAGGCTATGAAAAAATAAAAATAAATGCCCGCATTTTTTTTTTAAATTTTGTGTTGAAAGAAGAAATTATGGAAAAAAGCACAGCATTTTTATTGTTGTTTATTACTGTTTTTTTTTTCTATTCATATACATACATACATATAGTATGAACATACAGCCATAGAGTTGGTAAGAAAATTACGTTATAATTTGTATAATCTATAAATTTTTAGAAAGCAGAAATAATCAATCGAGCGTTAAAACGTTTCAAAAATGTTAAGTAAAAATATATGTAGTATTTAGAAATGAAGAAAAAAAAATGCTGGATATTTTACCTTACTAGCGGATTCAGAGCGGGGATTTTATAAAAACAAAACAGTGTTTTTCGACATATGAAACGAGATTCCCAGAACAAGCATGAAGACTTTGAAAAATATAACATTTTTTTTTAGAAATAAACCCCCTCCTCCCCCCTCCCCCGCCTCTTGTAATCGCTGGTGCTTGCTTCACATGCATACAGTCACACATAAATAAATGAATTATTGAAAAACAAAAAAATTTTAAAACAATGATTGTCATTGTATCTAACAGCAAAAAACATTTTGGCCAAAACACAAAACAAAAAAAAAAAGAATCATACAAAAATGATTGACAACATCATGTTATTTAATGTGTTAACAAAATAACTATATATTAGTATACTTTAAAAAAGCGTAAATAAATTATTTTATTTATAGGTAGGCACATAATAATTAAATATGTCTGTATGTATGTATAAATATTTGTAAATTATGTCAAAAATTACACATTTCATTGTCAAATATTTTGTAGGTAAATTTTGCTGAATATACAAGTTCATGAGCAAATATTTTATTACTTACTTTGCAACTTCTCAATGGATTTTAAGCTATATTCAGTATTTTTTCGTTTTTTTTTTCAAACATATTCCAATTGAATTATTTCGGTCAAGTCTTATCTTGAGTTTGTTTTTGAAGCACACTTCAACCACACATATAAATTTTTTTTATAGTAAAGTATAAAATCATTTAAAATGTTTATTAAATGTACGCCAAAAGTCACGCTAATATTTTTTAATTCAATGCAAATTTAGAAAAAAAAATAACCTTCGCTATGTTTTTAATTGGTCAATCGTAATCGTTGGTTTTCATTTATGTCTCTCTCACAATTCTCCTCAATATTCTTCTTCTCTCGTCTCTTGTAGTGCGTTTCCACGGACTACGATCCTTTACAACAAGTTTAATTTCCTTGAAAGACTTTCCCCTAGTTGGGACTACACTCTAGAACGTTTTTTTTTTCAAGTAAACCTTGACTTTTCGTGGTTGGCTATTTCAAAATTTACCGAATTCTGAGTTTTGTTTAATATTTAGATGGAAAAATTAAAAGTACTTCTGTTACGGAAACGAGATCAAAACTTGACTAAAACTCAATGCAAAGTCTAGACTACTTACCAGAGTATAATAGAAACTAAAATTCAGAACAAAATCAGACTAAAATTTATTTAAAAATCACTCCAAAAACCAGACCTTAAATCCGACTTAAAAGGAGCCCACAGAAGAACAAAAATCTGATCTAAAAAGCAGCTCAAAATCAAACCAAAATTCAAAAGAAAAATTAAACCAAAATCAACACAAAATTCAGAACAAAATCTGATCAAAATCAAAACCAAAATTCAGAACTAAATTCAAATTAAAAATAAGACAATTTAGACTAAATTTCAAAACAAATTAAACTTAAAAAACAGTCCAAATGACTATAAAATACAGGCTATAATTCAGACTAGAAATCAAACCAAATCGCATTCCAAAATCGAGACCAATCACCAAACTAACTCAAAATTTGAAACAATTCGGTCTAAAATCAATCAAAAAACTATATCCAAAAAAAAATCAAAAAATCAGTCCAAAATAAAACCGAGCAAAGTTCAGAAATCAAGTAAAAAAATCAAACAAAAAATTAGACCAAAAATTAAACCGAAGTTCAGATCAAAAATACAACCAAAAATTAAATCAAAAATCAGATAAAAAACCAGACCAAAAGTTCCAATCAAACTTAGAGCCAGACTAGAAACCAGTTCATAATTAGACTTAAAGCCAAGCCCAATATCAAACCGAATTACGGAACAAAACTCGACCAAAATCTGAGCTGCTAACCACCCCTAAGTATATAAAGAGTAGATTGGAACGAGATAGAGATAGACTTAACAAAATAATGAGGAAATTCTCGCGTACACGAGCTTATTCCAACTTTTTTCGTGTATCCAAAACTATGTTAAGAGAGCAGGCAAAACTTTAAGGATAAAATTTCAAAAGATTGAAATTCTGTACCAATTAGAAAAATAATAAAATGGGCAATTTAAACGCTTTTTTTAGAGAAATGGCTTAGCCCTTTAAAATAAGTAGACTTTAACCCTTTCGGTACCATGGTGATACCGGTGTTACAAGAATAATTTTTAAAATTTTTTTAAAAACTATCCAATCAATTTTTATAAATTTAGAATTTTTGGTTCTTTCAATTAAAAAAATTTACAAATATTTTTTTGGTAACGGTACTGTAGCGGAAAGTGGAAAAATTGCTTCTTTCTTTTTTTTTTTTTTTAATTTAATCGCTCACAATTTTTACAAAATTTGTTCAAATATACCAAATTTTTAATGTGTTGTGGGAAAAATTATTTACTCAAACATGATTTTCTATGTTTTTAAGATTTTGTTTACTTTTTTGGGAATACAAGTTTTGCTATATGTCACCGGTGGCTCTAAGATCTTCAATGAAAACTTTTTAAGAACTTTTTTACAATGAAATGGGGGTCAAAGAATGCGAATCTGGACTGGATTTTGCCCTATCGGTTCTAGTTTCCTTGTGATCAAGAAAGGGTTAAGTGAAAAATTGATACTAAATTACTTTGTCTATCTTTAAAAAAATATCTAATTAAAATGCACAGAAAAAGGAAAAATTGGAAAAAGGCCCAAATAGATACATATTAGATTCAAGAAAAGAAAGAACAGCAGAACCAAGTAATTACTAGTTACTCATGAAACTTGTTTGTTTGAAAACAAATTTTGCTTCAACACTTGCCATTTCAATTACTTCTTTTTCTTCTTTTTAATATTCTTTCTCAGCTTCTAAATACTTCATCAGCTTCACTTGAGTCAAGCTGGTTATTATTTTAACTGCATTACTCAAAGAATAATGTAAAACATAATTCCTTATTCCACAAACTATTTACGTGCTAATTAATTAATTCAACTTCGTTAATTCAATTTCGTACATACAACGCAAAGCAAAACAGGTCAATGACAGTAGTTGACGTTTAGAATTGCACGTGTTTAGTGAATTTTTTTTTAAATAATAATACACAAAATAAATGAACATTCTAAATGTGAGTAGTTGAAAAATTATTTGCCGGATTCCTGATGATGTCGTCTCTTCTCAAACTTGTTTAGTTTTTTTATTTCATTTACTTTCATTTATTGAGATGTAAATTAAAAGTAAAATTTTGTTATTGCTTTCAAGGAAAGGGAAATTTTTGAGTGTGTGCGCATGCGCATGCTCACTTTAAAATAATAAAATAAAAAAAAATTAAATAAAACCAGTTACTCGAGTATCATCTGCATACTCTTGCATATAAATTGAAACCAGACATTTACTGTCTGCTTTTGCTGGTCGAAACTTGTATGTAAATAAAAATTAATAAAAGGAAAAATGGGCAAATTCAATGGTAAATGACGTTAACCTTCTTTTTTTCCATTGAATTAAAAATAAATTTTAGCTTGTAAAATTTTTGATGCACACAAATTAAAAGCCTACACTTTTCAAACAGAATAATTACGCACTTTTTAAAATTAACCGTTAACTCACAAAGAGCGACAGAGCATGCTTTCAATTGCTCTCATTGGTTACTCCGCAATTCTATTTCTAAAAAGAGAGTAAAATTCTCTCAATCTGCGCATAAATTTCTAATACGAAATTATTTTCAATAAAGACGAAAAGAAACGAAACTCAAAAAAAAAAAAAAAAACAAAGGAAAAAAGAAAATAATAAAACGCGTGCCATAAATCAATCAAATATCAATTTTTATTTAATATTAAATATTATTGTAGGTACGAGTATGATGTGTAAAGTCATACTACAAAATTAAAAAGTAAAGCAGTCGTCTTCTCACTACCGATAATCATCAATAAGTATCTGCTTAGTCATACTACTATGATACAATTCGACAATAACTCATTAAAAAATGACCAACCACAATGAACACCTAAACCAAATTTTTTTTATAGGTATATTATTATTAAAAAAAAGAAAAACGCCGCCACTGAGGGACTCCCTCTTGTTTATAACAACAACTAGTTTCTGTATTGGCGCTGCCCCCCACTACCGTTTCACTTCAACACTTTTTACAATACTTCAACAGAAAACTCATTTAGTTTTTTTTATAACTTCATATTTTTTTTTTTGCTCTTCTTTTTGGGAGTCATTTATGGGTCACGGACAAACGGTAACAATTTTGAAGATTTTATGATTTCTTGTGTGTATATGTATCAAAGCATATATGAGAACATACATACATATGTATCTTTCTTTTTAGAGCAAGAGCAAATGCAATATCATTGCAGCATCCCAGTGAACCAAGTAGCCAATGTTGATCGAACTTTCGCCTAAACTATAGTAAACGGACTCCGAAACGAGCGTTTTACGGTCAAAAATATGAGCGTCGCATGAACATTCGCTCAATGTTCGCAAACATTGCGAGCATAAAGTGAGGAACAGAATGTGAAGCTGAAGCGTGAAGTAACAATCTGTTAAAAGTAAAATGTATACATTTTCATTGTAAAAAAACACAATGGGTGCGTTTCCCGGGTGCAAAATAAAAAAAAAGCCGATTTCAAAGTGTGTCAGAAACGCGTCGCTGAGTGAAAATGTATACATTTGACCTTTACTTCGCGCTTCAGCTTCAAATTCTGTTCCTCACTTAAATATGACAAATAAAAAATAATAGGCAAGAGAGACGACAAACGGTCTCTTTGGTACACGGCACAACAACAAAAAACCATAGTCGCAAGATCATTCGCTTAATGCTCGTAAACGTGCTCGCAAACGATAAGTTTTCACTTGGTGGTACTGCCATTGCCTACCAAGATGTGTACTTCTACGCTTTCTTATAATTCTCATACACTTCACATCGATATTGAATATAAGAAGGTTATGATCGATTCTCGTCTTCACCTGGCGAAGACGGTAATCGAACCCGAACCTCCCGAATGAAAATCTAGTACACTACCCACTAGACTATCGAGGTCGTAAGTATTAATTAAAATTATTAATGTTTGAATGAATGAGTCGCAAGTAATATCGTTAAAGACTCGCAAAAGGTTCGTTACCGATATCACCGATGATAATTCTAGGTGCTTACACGGGCGCAAGCATGAACGCCTGTCTGAACGAGAGAGGCAGAAAAAATAGGTAGTTAGAAAAAGACAGGGGAGTTTCTATCTCTTATTATTTATTTTTTCTACCTCTCCGTTTTAGACAGGTTTTGATGCTTGCGCCCGTGTGAACAGCCACTTATTTTCGCTTTACCCTGACGAAAAGATACTTACGGATACCATTTTTAACTAATATCTTTGTAGAATTTTCAACTTCGTATTTTTTATAAGAAACTATAATATAACTGTGATTTCATAAAAAAAAAGTCGGAATTTCATTAATTTTCGATAAAAATAAGAAAAAGCTGTCATAAAACCAACTTTTTAAATTAAAAACAAAAATTTTGTTCACATAAAACTTAATTGTCTATGAAGAACTATAATAAAGAAACACATTGCGTTCAGCCAACAATGATTTTTCTCAGTGTGATATCGAAGAAAACAATTCATTTGTAAGACCACGAATATTCCATCTCACCCCATAAAAAAAAGGTTCCATCTCTCTCATGAAAAATTCAACAAAAATACATTCCTACATAACATACAACTTGTGCTTTCCTTTCAACTTTAAGGTAAGCGCTCAAGCTGCACCCTAAAGCATTTAAATAATCACAAATAGGTGACAAGATTAGTGCCAGAAAAGTCTTCACTCATTCAAACGATCTTGAAAAATTTGATTTTCTAGTTTGCGATTGACAAAAGCACCCTTTATATTTCGTTCTTATAGGAATCGACACTCGCACACCAAAATTCGAAATAGTTAACCCATTAAGAACGAGCGGGCGCCAAAGTAGATAGATCAAGGAAGTAACTTGAGAAAAAAATCGTTTTTGAACCTGGCTCTGGAACAAGGTGCCATATGGCACTGCTAGCCATTACTGGGTTAATGAGCAGCTTCAAGAGATGTCACAAGGGTTCCATTTCTCCCGGCATCCCATCTCTTCCGGAATTACCCTTATGTTTGGGTTTCACTATGGCATATTCCCCGTCAAGGAGAGAGAAAGAGAAAATTCCCTATATGAAATTTGCCAACATGCTGGCAAATTTAGTCTTAGTTTTTTGTTTTAAAATTTAGTTTTAAGTTTGCTACCACTACTATTACTGACCCCATTCAAGAAAAAAATTCGATATGCTAGAATCTTTCAATTAAATTTGGTTCACTCACACCGTGTCTAAACTGGCATGAAAATATCAATAGAATGAAGTCACGTAAGCAAAATTTCGACCATGTTCCAAGGAGTGAAAAGAGATGAAACTCTTACTACTTCCTAGTAGCTTTACCGGTCGGCGATCAATACGGTCCAGGAGCTTCAGTTGCATTCATGAAGCTCCTGCCCACATATGCAAGTTATACTCGATTTTGGAACGTATATGAGGAAGATCATGCAGAGATCAGTTGGATCAGTTCTATACCACCAAGATGCTGGGCTGCTACTTTTAACACTTCAAATATTTGATTCTTCCTGTGAACGAGCGAGGACATCAAGAGTTCCTGATTCCACAAATGTAATTGACCGATAAGAATCGGATATAAAAGTAGAACTAAAGTTCTGGGACCATTATTAAAGATTTTCATCTTCTAATGTACAAAACACACATAAGCTAAACTAATCTAACTGAGTTCAAATGAAAAACTTTTCATAATTACACTGTACCACAAAATTGAGTTTTTTTCCATCAGACTGGCGATTTGACATGTAGTCTAGAGTAATTTGAAATTTGACTTTGTGAGGTAATTTTTCCAAGAATAAGTGGGTTGAGGGGGTTGTTTTGATGTTCTGGGACCCCCCTTACTTTTTGATAAGGAAACTTTTCCTCAAACACACTAAGCTGTACTCAAAAAACTCCCAAAATTTGGGGTATGAAGCTTAGATGGAGGATTCTTGTGTTCACAAAAAATGTGCTCCTATTTCTATTAAACAACTTTTCTATAGATACCAAAAACGATAAAATAAAATAATAATGTTCTGGTACAGTCTTAATAAAGCCATTTTCATGATTTCATGTACCGTTATCTCGAAAATTTGACGTGATGGAGCAACATGGTCTTCAGATTCAAGCTCAGCGGCCCGCGAAATAACTCTAGACTACATGTCAAATCGCCAGTCCGATTTTGACTGTTGCACAGTGTTATTAATAAGAATTTCTTTTTGAATTTATTATAGCAACTGTTATTATTATATTTTCAATTATTTTTTTTCTTTTTCTCTTAGTGTTGTGTATGAGCTATGCACGTTTTCCTTTGATTTTCTAAAACGCTAAAATATTTACAGGTTTTTCAACTTTTCCAATTGCAACAGACTTGACTGGACTGCATTGAACTGGAGAGTACCAGCTAATAGTAAATAGTAGACAGAAGTGTAGTAAAAATTGTAAAACTAAAACAAAAACGAAAAAAAAAAACAAAATAAATATACACGTAAAACTCACTGTGGCGTTAAATAAATAATAATAAAAAAAAAAATTAAAAATAAAGAAAGAAAAAAAAGGTCGAAAAATTAATTCCACACATGAAAATGAAATGAATTGAAATTTTCATACATACTTATATATAATATGTAACCGGAAATTTATATACAATTTTACCAATTCTACGGTAGTTAACTTGTTTTTTTTTTTTTGGCAAAGATATTCTAGAGACTTTTTTAATATAGCAAAACATTATGGGTTACTTAAATACAAATGTATGTATGTATGTAAGTGCGCCTGCGTATCTTTTTGTTTGTTATACTTTTATAGATATGTATGTAAGTACATATGTATGTATATATATTGGAGCAATAGAAGATTAAAGCTAGCTATAGGAAATAAAATAAAGAAATCTTTTGCGCATCTTTTCTTCTACTCGGTGAGCGAAAGACTTGAAAGAAAAAGCAAATTAACTTTTCTTTTTTTAGCTTTTGCATAAAGGCTGAATTACCAGTTCTTTTATATATTTTTTTTCTTTTCTTCTTCTTTTTTTTTTTTTTTTTTTTGCATTGGCTTTAACAACATTTCCACTTCCATGCTACATACTTGTATATATGTATATACTACAAAGCAAACGTCATGATCATAAATAAGATCATCAACGAGATCATCATTATTATGTTGCCGCCATTATTTATATGCGGCACAATTCAATGCCACAGCATAAAATCTTCACTATTCATGAGTGTCTCTACAACTCACGTTGCCCCGCATTATCATCATCATCCTCATCAGCGCGGCACACACACACACACACACACATATATATATATATATATACAACTCTTACATTAAACAATAGGAATTTCAGTGAAATTTCTTTCATTTCTACTATTACTACTACTGTTTAGTATTACACTCCCCTTCCCCTCCCCCTCCTTTTTTCTTAAGCAATGTTATTCTTGTTGTTAGTAAAGAAAAACAAAACAAAAAAGTATAAAATTAATGCTCATTGTTTAGTATTGTTGTCAATAAATGATTATGTTAAAGAGAGAAAAATACATACATCCACAGCAGTATAAGAAAAAGTCGAATAATAAATCATTTACAATGGTCACCTTTTTTCAATGGTGATGACCAGTTGGATAGTAATGATTCCTTTAGGAATTAAGTTTCATCTCTTACTTTAATTACTTTAATTTTTTCAGTTCCTTAGTAATGGAATTGATAAAACTTTCAATTCTATTACAAGGAATTGTAATCGGTAATTAAAATTTTTAAATTCCTAGGTAATAGAATTGAAAAAATTTTCAATTCCATTACAGGGAATTGTAATTTGTAATTAAAAATATATCAATTCCTTGAAGGACTTGAAAATGGAATTGAATAGAAAGGAATTTAACATTTAAGCGTAATCAATTACTTACTTGGAATTAAATTCCAGTTTAGTTGGAATGATTCCTAAAAAGTAATTGATTTTCTTTTAGTTCAATTCCAAAAAACCAAAAAAAAAAATTTTCGGAAAACATTGAAAAATGATTCTAATAACCCATTACGTATAATATAAAATTTGGGTCACTTCTCTCGTAACGTCTTATTAGAACCATAAAATCCCTATTGTTGTTGCTGCAATAACCTTAGTGAAAAAGTAATCCTCGTGAACTCTGCAGTTGTTACGCTCTGACCAAAATTAGACTAGAGGTTAAGAACCTGTAAAAGTCAGAGCATTTATGGGTTCTGGATATCTTTCTGGTCCATACTAAAGTTAAAACCAATGGAGGAGGATTGCAGAAATCATTTACTCTAATTTTTAAAATTGTGCGATAAGGATCAGTTCTCCTCTTTCTTTAATTTTTAAATAAGGAATACAATATTTTCAGCCCAACAGAAAAAATTTGCAGTAAATTTGTGAAAAACTAATTGAGTTGAAACCAACCATGAGTTGAAACCAATCACCACTGTACAATGCCAAATTTTCTCAATCTCTCTCTCTCTCTCTGTTGTTCTTTCTTTCTGCGAATTGGCATACTCTTTGGGAAAATAATAATGCTCCTAACTAATAAGGACCCATCAAGCACTTACTCTGCAGTCGGTGGTGGATCCACAGAAAGATATATTCCCTCCCAAAAATCTGAATGTTTTTTTAAAGACTTTTCAAATCTTTTTACAGCGCAACAAATTGTCATACGCTTCGACTATATTAAATCTAAAATTTCAAGGTTAGTTTATAGATATCCCACTTTTGCCAAAGATTTTTGGTTGAATTTCGGTCTGAATTTGACTTAAATTGTGGTCTGAATTTTGATCTGGTTTTCATCTAAATTTCATCTTAAATTTTAGTCTGAGTTTGGAATCTGTTTTTGGTAAGAATTTTGCCCGAGTTTTGGTCTGATTTTTATCTGAATCCCGGTCTGAATTTGATTTAAATTTTGGTTGGAATTTTGTCAAAAGTTGGTCTAATTTTTAAGTTTTAGTTTAGGTCTAAATTTTCTCTGACTTTTTGCCTGAATTTTAGCCTGAGTTTTGAACTAATTTTTGGCTTGATTTTGAACCAAATTTTCAAATTTTCGCCCTAAATTTGGTCTAAATTTTAGTCTGATTTTTAGTAAGAATTTTGCTCCAATTTTTATTGGAATATCAACCTGAGTTTTGGCCTAATTTTTATCTGGATTCTGGTCTGATTTTGATTTAATTTTTGGTCTGATTTTAGTCTAGATTTCGGTCGGAGTTCTGTCGAAATTTGGTCTAATTTTTAGGTATTAATTTAGGTCTAAATTTTGTCAAACTTTTAGCCTGAATTTTGATCTGAGTTTTGAACTAGTTTTTTACTTGAATTTAACACAAATTTTGGTCTGAGTTTTAGTCTGAATTTCGATTTGATTTTTAACCTGATAATCTGATTTTATCTGGATTTTTTTCTGAATCAGGTCTCTGTTGTTGTCTACCCTTTGGTAGACAATTTTGGTATCGGTTCTGGTCTACTTTTGATCTGATTTTTGGCCTACTCCTGATCTAATTTTGGATTGCTATTGGTCTGGTTCTTGGTTTAAAATTTGGAGTGTTTTTTTGGTCTGGATCCGGTCGAATTTACAACTCGTTTTATTTTAAACTGTACAATAAATATGAAATAAAAATTTCTGAGTTCTCATACAATTTTTCAGAAATTGTTTTCGATGCTGATCTTGAATCTACAAACATTTTTTTCGGGTCAGTTCGAACTTTTGTGATATCGATGATTTTATGATTTTTTAAAACCAGTTTTGAATATTTTTTTGCTGAAAACGTTATATAAACTAATAAAAAGTGTATAAAACATAAAAAATCGAAAAATAAATTTTATGAATTTTTTGAAAAATTTAGGTCGAAAAAAAAAATATTTTTTGAAATTTTTTTTTTTGTTGAAAACGTTGTAAAAACTCATAAAACGTGTAGAATATAGAAAAAAGTTTGACCTGTCTGGAAAAAAAATTTTATAGATTGATAATCAGCATTGAAAAGGAATAAAAAAAAACATGTGAGAACTCAGAAATTGTTTTCGTGTTGTATAATGTAATTAATCAGCACAAAAAAACTCCCATAGTTTCAGAGTATCAAAATGAATTCAAGTGGGATTAGTCTCTCATTCTTCGCAGTAGTTAAACGGTTAAGTAAGGCTATTCCCAACTTTACTTTTATCAACATATTCTTATTCATATACCCGATATGAGTAGATGATGGTTAAGATTAACCTAACCTATGATAACAAACAAAAAGTAGTCGCCTGAAAATTGATTTGGCGTATAGGCATACGAATACTTATACACATACGCCAAATCAATTCTCAGGCGACGAAGTGGTAACATCATAATGGCCATAATTTTTTTTAAATTTAATTTTTATTTAACTAGTACTTAAATTATTGCATAAATTTCAAGCTGTTTTTCAGTTAAATAAATCTAATCCTCAATTAAAAGTTATAGATGAACCAGCTCTAATAAACTGCTCTTTTAACACAATACCCACCAGCAGCTGCTGTGTAAATGTAATGTAAATAAAGTAATAAAAAAAAAAGAAATAATTCAAATTTTTTCATTATAACTTTTTACAGTAAGTGATATTTTTTAAGTATTTTTTTTTTTAGAGAATCTGAGAAAAAAAAAAAGAATTCAACTCCAGTTTAAGAGCAAATACTTTGAAGTTATTCATTGGAACGTTATGTACTCGTATGAGTAAATGTGATTGTTTGTCTGCTTTGTCTTTTTGGTAGCATGCAGACCATCATCAATGTATGGTACTTGTGCTTGGTTTAACTGAGGTCATTGTTCAGTGTTAAAATTTTAGATTAATTTTTAAATTAAAATCTCTAAAAATTTATTTAAAAAAAAAGAAAAAACTAGAAACGATTTAGGTTAAATATACAATGCAATTGTAGGTTCGAATACAGATTCGATTCAACAAAACATTCTTTAAAATTCATTAGTTAGTCTTGAGTTTGATCTAAAAATTGACAATTTTTTGTTAATCAACTTTACACAAGCTTTGAATTCAGATTTAGTGCTGGCCAAACATGGGCAAAGAAGGCTTAAGGTCTTTAATACTGATAAGGTTAAGATGTTTTTTAAAAAGTTGCATGAAAAAGTGAGGTTTAGAGAATTTAATTCTCGTTGTGATCTAAAATAAAAAACATTACACAATTAAGATTGCTGTGGAATATTAACTCTTTGTACGGAGGGAACTACTTAAGTTTCGGCTATAACAACACTTAGTGCTTTCAGATGCAATTTGACGTCTCCATCGTAAAGTTTGATATTTGTTAGTATATACGTACTCAGAACGTTTTTTTTATACAAGAGTCATTTTTTGTCGTTTCCATTGAGTTGACAAATTTATTTCAGCAAAGAAATGGAATTAAATCGTGAAAATTTTCGAAAGTTTATTTATTATGATTTTCGATATGGGCTGCCTCAACAGCAGTGCATTGATAAACTTAATTAAATGTTTGCCAATGAACCACCTTCAAATACCACTGTTTTTCGCTGGTATAGAGAATTCAGTTTTGGTCGTCGTTCGACGACGAATTTCGTGAAAGTGCGAAACTGATAAAATAAGATCGTCTTCTAACAAACCATGAGATTGAGGCAACCTTAGGCATTAGTTTCACAAGCATTGATTTGGCACCCAAATACTTATTTTTATTCCCAGACATCAAACTACATGGACCACGATTTGCGACGCCCGAAGAAGCGTCATAACGGTATCTTATGAACTTTCCTCATAAGAAAAAAATTTCTCGTTATTTCATTCTACCTAGTGGTAAGTCAATGAAAACTTTAAGTGCGATTTTCTCCAAAAAAAAAAGTGAAGAAAAGTTTCGAGTTAAGCATGCAAAACTAACTGTTACTTAATCTTATATCTTGTCCGAAAAAATCATAACTGTATCTTAGAAACTCTCCTCATGAAAGGAGTTTTTATCGTTTTTGCATTCTACCTAGTGAAAGTACATTCCAATTTCTAAGTGCGATTTTTTCGAAAATTTAATTTTTAGACTTATGACAGTCTTGCAGAAAACGAGCGATATGTAAATTGAAATAGGTTAGGTTAAATCAAATGTGAACATCGACGGGGTGAAAAATTTGTCCATTATGATGCAACAATTTAGCACTCTCCTAGGATCAATGACTTTATAAGTAAAAATTATCTTAAATGAACATAATCTAAAGTTGGTTCGTGCAAAACTGATTTTTGAAGAGTGTGTAATAAAAAGGCTAGAACAACCCCTTCCTTAGCCATGAATAACATTCTCTACTTAACTCCTGTTGAGATCTCTGGGAAACAGATCGCGGCCAACTCGGCTATCAGGCTAAATCCGGTCAATCCCTGGTCTGAACCATTTGTAGGTCATTCCAAAATCCTTTCGGAATTCTCTGCTTTATCTAAGGACATTGACTGTACCCTCCCCTTTCCCTTCTTCGACAACCGTTTTATCACTTGTATTCCTTCGAGAGAGGATATGATTGAGAGTCAATCCCAGCAAAAGGTTTGGGCGTGTCTTTGCACCGACGGATCTAAACTGGATGGAAGGGGCGGGGGAAGGTATTCTCTGAATAATTGGGATTAAGCTCATTCTCTTGTTTTCCTTACCATTGCAGCGTCTGCTAAGCTGAGGTCATGGCCATACAGGTAGCGGCGAATTGACTGAAATGTAATGAAGTATCAGTTAATGAAATTTTTATTTTCTGGGACAGCCAACTTGCTATCAATATATCACTGAACTCCAAGGTGGCTATTGATTGTCAGCGTCTGCTCAACGAAGTATCCGATGAACTCAACGTACACCTTGTGTGGATTCCAGGCCACAGTAATATACATGGAAATAACAAAGCTAATGACCTCGCTAGATTTAGAGCAAAAATGACTCTTTCACAATTTAAAAACTACCCGGGGGCCTCACTGACAATCTACAGTCTTATAGCGTTTTCTTTTCACGATAAAATGTTGCATTTTTTCTGCACCGTGCGAGGGCTGTCAAATTGCGTGTTCTTTTCTGAAAAAGAGGCTGCCTTTTCAGAGAGTATTGTGTTTTTTTCTAAAAAATATTGCCTTGTGAGTGGGGAAAAATTTAACAGTTTTGCACTCAAATATAAGACGGGGTGAGAATGTTGCCCTGCAAATTAGCTGATTCTGACAGGGTAGCATTTTTATGTTCTATTCTTGCGCTAAAAATGTAACATTTTGGCAGAGTTGAGGGCAACATTAAAAAAGTGTTGCCATGGCACGAGGCAACAAAAATGCAACATTTTGTTAAGAAAATATTAGTGTTCAAACAGAGCTCTTGAACCAGGCGAAGGTAAGATGGCTGACTGAGCAAAATCACCAAGCAGGTATGGTTAGAGTATAACCTCAAACGCTCTAGGAAGCTACTATATTTCTCAATTAAACTTGCTTCATACATTCCTTTCAGCCAAAGAGAAGTTAAGCTCTGAAATTTTCTAAATCCCTTCAGTAGGCGTGATGAAATTTTCAAAAAGTAATCAAAGAACTACCGAATACAATAAAGTAAATAAAGTATTTCGTGGAAGAACGCCTCAAAATAGAGGTATATTTTTAGAGGATGTGTAGAATATTTAAATTTCAGCAGAGCTCACACTTAGATTTCAATGTTATTTACTTTCGCTATAGCATGACCGTGAAAAAACTCATTTATTTAGTAATGTAATAAGTATATAAAATGCGGAATTAATGATACTTTTTTCGCTTACTTTGACATTATCATTCCTCGTGTTAGGAATTACCATTTCTCGTTTGTTGGGAGACAGTCATTTCTATTTTACATGTTTGCGCATATTTTTCTATTTCAATGTGAATCATTATCTTGACATTTATGTAATTTACTCATGTCAGTCGATATTGATAAAAAGTAAAATTCCTATCAAAATGGCAAAAAAATTTATAAATAATAATCAAGCAACAACAACAACAAGAAAAACCCCCACCAAAATATGAAATTTCATAAAAACTTATCGTAAAAAGTTTCGTTTCGCTGTGTTTTATTTTTTATTATTTTTTTTTTTTTTTTGTAAACGATTGCGAGTAATATGCAGCAATATTTGCGGCTGCTCGGCAATTGTTGCTGAGATAACATTACCACTTTCTTCATATACTATTGTATGTATGTATTGTAGATACATATGTATGTAGATGTATGTACTTCTTCAATACGAACTACTTGCGCATATAATATTTGAACGTTTATTATTTTGCAGGCAGCAACAGCAGTTAATAGAAATAACAGCAACAACAATAATTGCTGTTATTGTGGTTGCTTGCTATTGTGCGTTTCTTTCTGCTATTGCCAACATTGCAATTTTGTGTGCGACAAGTGCATTTTTTTATCATTTACTGTATTTATTTTGTAAGTTTTGTATTGGCAATAGATCAATCATTTTGCTTTTGTTTTTTTTCGGAACGCAATTAACTACTGTATTACTTATGGTAGTTTTATTTAGGTCAGGGAAGACAAGTTTAACTAGATAATTCAGCAAATAAAACTCTCTGATTAAAAGATGACTAAAAGAAGATCAGCTGATCTCTGTACATTATTGAGGCACTAAGCGAGCAGCTAGGGGCAACCTTAAAGAGAGGAATTAAATTGCTCTCAGTAGAAGATTACGATGATCGCAGTTTTGCACGTTAAAATATCAGAGATCTCAGGCAGAACTCACGGGTAGAGATTGTTGCAAGATCTACAATCAGCAATATAATTTGAAAATTGGTTACCGGCGGAAGAAAACCCATTAGCGCAACTTCAAAGGAGTGTTTGGCGACGTTCAACCGCAACCCGAACGAGCCGTTTCGTAGCCGTAGCAGAGTACAAAGAACAGTCAAAGCAGTGGATTTCTTCGGGTGAACGTGCTCCAAAGAAGGTCCAGTTGGGTTTGTCGGCCAACAAGATCATGGCGACAGTTTTTTGGAATGCACGCGTTGTCATTCACATCGATTGCCTTGAAAAAGATAAAACAATCACCGGCGAATATTATTCGAAGCTGTTGTATAGATTCGACTTTGATTTGAAGCAATAGCGACCGCATTTGGCAAAAAAAAACAATTGCTCTTTCAACAGGACAAAGCACCGGCGCACACGTGTGTAGTCGCTATGACAAAAATTCATAAATTGGGGTACGAACTGCTACCCCTTCCAGCATATTCTTCAGATCTAGCCCCGTGCGACAATTTCTTATTTTCAAACCTGAAAAAATGGCTTGGCGATAAGTGATTTGGGTCGAATGAAGAGGTCATCACTGAAACAAACGCTTATTTTGAGTACCTTGAGAAAACCTATTATTTGGAAGAAATAAAAAAAATTGCGGAAAAAAAATATATTTTATTCAAAAAGTCACTGCGTTATCAAACTACCCTCGTATGTTCATGAAAACATCGAAGTTCATTAGCATAAGTCACATAGACGTTGATCTCCTCATAAACGTGCATTAAGGCCACCTTCTGGTCTAGATATAGGCAAAGTAAAGTATAGGCTTTTAAAAATATACTGTAAAATGTTCGTATCCATATTTCCAGTATTTCGACTTCTACAGCCTATTTAGCAGGTGAGCGCAGATGCAGGTAAAAGGGCCGACTGAAGTTTAAACTCATTTATCTCGAAACAATATTTTTCTGCACGGTGGGAGGTAAAAAACAAATACTACTCGACCGATTCGTCTCAAATTTTACTATATTATTCAGAAAACTAGTGCTTATCTTATCGCAGAAACTAAAAAAAAACTTTCTACGTTGAGTCCTTCTTACTTTTTACATACAAAAAGTAGTGAAAAAATTGTCTATTTTCGTAAAGTAAATTTCAACAACGCGCCATTTTGTCAAATTTTTTTTTTTTTTTTTTTCATTCCTGCGTTCCTGCGATAACTACATTCATACTAATTGTAACCTCTTACAAAGTTAAAGTACTATTGCTCATTATTTTATTCAAAAAAAATCCTAAAAACTCGTCAAATTCAAGGGCGCTAGACCAGAAGGTCCCCTTAAAGATAATCTAGATTTTTACTACAACTTTTAATCAAACTAGGAACTTGTTTAAAATAAAAACTTAACGACTACACCAAGGCAACTCGTTTTCTCCATAAATACAGAATTCTATGTATGATTTTGTAAAAATGTAGGAAATTCAATTCGCTGTGACGGCTAAAAGACCCGGAGCAGCTAGCTAAAAACTTAGAGAATATCTAAAAGAAACAAACCATTCTCTGAAGGGTTGCTGGTATTTCCCATAACAACACGAAGTCACTGACTCCATAGCATAAATAAAGACATCGAAGTTCATAAGAGTCCGAATTTATCAAACTAGAAGGGAATATAAATTAAGAAAAAAAGTCAGAGTCAGTATAGTATGACTCTTTTTCTATTCCTTTAACAAGTGAATCGGATAAAACTGAATTGCACTTTACATGTATTTAAATTCCGGGAAATAAACCTCAAAAGGAAAAAAATTCGTAATTGATAAGGCAACTGCTTAGCAATAGCTTGTTTAACCCTTTCACCCCGGAGTTTTTTTCACAAAATCTGGTTGAGCTTCTTTAATATCTTATACAAATAATAAAATAAAATAAATATGCTCAGGATCCTCCATCCTTATAGTTATGCTTAAGTTTTTTAATGTGGCATAATATCTGCTATAACCTTTGGAGCCAAAAACTATATTAAAAGTAACTAGCGGCGATAATCCGATAATCTGCGCATTAACAGCCATCATCAGTATATTAAAGAAAACTCAAGTAAAATAGGAACCATGTCTCATATTTTACTTGAATTTTCGAACATTACTGGGATATACAATCCCAGCAGGGGTGAAAGGGTTAAGTCTAAAACTGTTCGGTAAGGACTTTTTGTGTTCACTAAATTAATGAAGTGATAAAAAACTTAACAAAATTAGCGAATACTGTTACTTAAACTAATATCACAAATTCACTTTTGAGAGTTATAGAGTTTGCGCGGCTTTTGCCGCAAATATAATCTAACCTAATAATCAGTATTTTTAGTCGTTGCAAAATTGGAATTAGTGAGCTACACCGGGCGTACCATAAAGGAAGAAAAAAATGGCTAGTATTATCAACCCGCACATAAATAGGTATATTTAACCTGAATGTACTATTCGGACATCTTTATGGACTGGCTTAAACTGTAGGTTCAACCATGTGGTCTCACAATGGGCCGTTCAGTCCCAAGTGTGTTTCTAGACAGCCACTCCAACCCAGCCAACCTAACCAATATGGCATATATAACATCGAGCCAATGGCATATGGAATTAAACTGAAGAAATTAAAATGAATTGCATAGATATTACGCAAACCAACAAGCCTTAGATTGAAACCCTTAAGTAAGCTACAAAGGGGACTGACTAAAAACTTCCCCAAAAAGGGCTGTCCAAGCTAAAATTGTAAACTGCCGCAAGTAATGAAACAAGATGAAACTTTCAGCCAAAAACAAAACAATATGGAGACGTTTTATCGAAGCCCTATGCTCCAATAGGAAACTCAGTCATTAATGATGAATGATACAGGCCTGCGAAATTTTAGGTTACATCAGATCTTAAAACTAAAATAGACTTTTTCAATGGGTGAAGAATTTTTACTATCACATTACGATACATAAACTTAAGGTGAAAAAATTTACAATTTGTTATGTCTCGACGAAAAGAAAAGTTGCTTTCGAGCAATTTAAAATTATTTCGAAAGCTGAATTGGTGAAGTTTGTTGTGAAATTGTTGCAAATGCTGGAAAAAGATTGGCTTCGTTTTCAAAGATTGTTAAAAACTGCCAAAATTATTCGATGCGAGTAAATAAAAATCAGTAGACGATTTGTTAAGTAAATCGAAAAGCTTTAAACTTAAGCACAAGCGAGTAATCATAAACAAAAATAAACTGTACTTTAACTAAATTATACTTTAATACCGTAAGTAATGAATAGCATTAACGTGTAGTTTAGTTGAAGTACACTTTATTTCTGATTATGAAAATATGCCTTTAATATTAATAGTTACATTTGGGAACTATCAAGCAATCATTAGTATTTTAGGGTTAAATAATAATGAAATTCCTAACCTCCAATTATAGACTTCCTTAGTGGAGAACTCTCTCTCTCTCTCTCTTCCCTCTCTCTTACTTACTCACTCTCTCTTTAGAACTGTAATTATATCAGCATTGGCCAGAGATTAGCACACGTGCACAAGAAATTCACTCGATCATTGCGCATATATACATAGGTGGCTATCGTTGATCTACATATATGTAAAACAAATACTATACGCTAGGTCTCTCACCTCAGTTGTTGTTGTTGTGGTGGTTGGTGCTGTAGTTTGTTGTCTCATTTTTAAAGCTGGAAGCTGGAGTAATATTTATCCTTGAAAATGTATAGATGTGTACGGAGGAAAAAAAATGATTAATCCAAAGTTAAGTTGTTTGCAAAGGATCGAACGCTGTCAACAACAGCAAGATTATAATTTGTTTTTGTTTTTACACAAATCGAATTTCGTGTCGCGGTAAATTAAATGTAAAAATTCTTGTTGGGTTTTTTTTCTTTTAGTTTTATTTAGTTTCTTTTAACAGAGATACGCAAATTACAAAAAAAATAAATAAAAATAATAATTAACTGCCGTTAAATTTATCTGTAAATTTGTGGCAAAAATTTTATTTTCTTGTTTTTTTTTTTTTTTATTACAATTTTTTCGTTTAAACTTTCTGCTTTAACACGTTTATAACCGTCTCGTCTTGATGCTAACAGCCGACTGACTAACTTGCTCTAGTCAACTAACTGAAACAGTTACCATCCAAAACAACAACGACATCGAAAGCTGCAGTCAGCGATAGCGTCCATTATGTTTTCTTCTTTGGTTTTTTACCTTTCGCTGCTGCTTACTCGGCGGCATACTCCCGAAGTTTGACGGGGAGCAAGTTCAATTAGAATGCAAAAGGGAGCTTTTTCATTTTTACTGAAACTGAAAAAATGCGAAGAACTGTTTTGAAAAAAAAAGAGATTGCTTTTCAACAAACCCTAATTTTGGAAGCTATATTTGACTCAGTACATTTACAAGTTTCTCTGTTTCTATCTTTTCTATATTTCTAAACCATTATATCAATTAGTTTTTGAAAAGTGGAAAAGCATCATTTTACATATAACAGACGCGTGGTTATATAGAAATGAGAGGCTTCTGTTATTCGATAGGAGTGAGCAAAGTGTTGCGCTTATGAGAGCGATGCGAATTGGCCAAAAATATGTAGAGCGTAAGAGCGTATATGCATATTTTGTGGAATTACTTAATTAGCTTTAAACAATTTCAATATTTTCTTTTCCAGTTTAAAGAAAATTCTGTTTTTAACTGTCTTTAAAGAAGCGCGCTCTCCAAATTTTCTTCATGAACTCTCGCGATCATTTTTGTTTTTTTTCTTATACCAACACTGACAGCGGAAGTGCGTTACCATGACTTCAAATTAAAGCACAACAAGAACAATAAAGCAACAACGAAAAAAACAAACAAGCCGATCTATTTTGTATATCAAATGTGACGTGTATATGCAACTCTCTGTCTCTCTTGTGCCTTTTGTTTTTTTTTCTTTTAAGCCCCCTAATACTGCGAGAACAAGAACAAATGATGACGTTAAAATATTTGGTTCCACTTGAGCTCTTCTCTTGGTTCAACATGTGTCAACTAACAAAAGCAACAACTACAAAATGTAAAACGAGAGTAGAGCTTGGGTTTGAGAATGAAATGTATGTGTACTGAAGTCTGACATGCATTGCATTGAGTTGAGTTGAGAGGAAGGGTTTTGTTGTGGTAGTTGTTGTTGATGATTATGATGTTACTGTACCTTTTCCTTCTTATTTGTGTTTTTAGTTTGGTTATAATTTTAGCACTAGTAGTAGTAAGAGAAAAATGCAAAAATCAACAAACCGGAAATTTTAAGTTTTTAATTCGTTGTCTTGTGTCAACTCATTGTAATTCCGTTTTTATTTATTTATTCTTTTTGTGGTTTTATGTTACATATTAGTTAAACGTCAATAATCCTAATGCACAAACAAAACAAAATGGCTATATTACTTATCTTAGCCCTAATAGCATTTTTAATTAAATAAGATAAACCATAACATATTTATATTTATTGAAGCGTCTTAGATTTAAATTTTTATTTGACCGTTACAACAAACAAACGCAAATTTCTTGCTATGAAACAAACATATGGCATCATTGTAAAACCGATTGAGGTATGGTAGCTCATGTTTATTTGCAGCGTTGCTTAAGCTACAATTACGAAAAGTATTTTACTTAACACTCACTTCATTAATTCTGTGCCACAAGCGTACGACTTTCAAATTATAACAGTTTATAGTGGTCACATAATGGATATTACCATAATAATATTATTTCCGAGGAGGAATTTTGACGTTGGAAGTTTGATGGTGGAAGACATAATTTCTGTTCCATAAGTGCTTGAAACACACTTTGGGTTAAGTAATAGCAGTGAATATTTTGCCATCCTTCAATGCAGTTAACTTTTTTTTCTTACTTCCAATAAGAAAAAAATGGGTACTCCAACAGGATAATGCTATGACTCATTTTCAATAAGGAAGCAATATCCTGTATGACAATTCAATAAATCCCAGTAATGAAATGCTCAGCGTGCTCTGGACCTAAATACAATATAAAAAAAACATACGGCGAATTTCGGTTAGAAGGATTTGCACTACCAACCTCCAATTTAATACCAAAAAGCAATTGAAAGTCACTTTTATAGCAGAATGGCATAAAATAGAACAGAATTTATTTAAAAACCTTTTTTACAGATTTTGAAATTGATTTAAAAAAAAAGGATAGGCACAATAAAAATGATGCGGCGCACAGACGGATTCATCACCAGTCGGTTGACAGTCTTGGGCCCCACATCAAATCCGGCAAGAAATATGATGTGAAATATCCTGAGCAGAATTTATGGAGCAATCCGGAGATCATCCTCAGTAGTTTTAAACATATTTTCTATACAGACTGCTCCAAAACAACAATTAGAATCGGCTTTAGTAGGTACTTGGATGAGGAGAATAGGTACTTCTTCGCTACATGAGAAATGGCAACGGTCCTCCAAACAGAGATGTTTGCTATTTTGAATGTAGCTTGGTGGATAATCGAAATCGGTTGGCAAGGAAAATGTATTGGAATCTGCAGTGGCTATCAGGCTACACTAAAGGCCCTAGAAAACCCTGCCAATTTTTTGAAGATCATAAGCGAGAATAAGGTAAATCTTAATAGTGTCGTAGGTATAAATAAGTTATGCCTTATATGGGTGCCAGCACACTTCGACATCCCTACCAACGAAATGGCTGATGGATTGATCAACCGCGGCTCTACAGCAAATGGAATGGGCCCGTAACCGATCATCGGCGTAATTTTGGCAAAAACTATACAATAGATCAACGAATTCATGAGTTATGCTCACAGAGAAAAATGTTCCAGTGTCAATTCCTGCAAACTTACAAAGTTCTTTGTGAAAGAAACTAACAGGAGAACAGCTAACTTTATTTTTCATCTGGTAGGTTTAATCACAGGGCACAACACATGCAGTCACCATATGACCAACATGGGCGTCATTGCCGATCCGGCATGTGTATTCTGTCTTGAGGAATAAAGCGACACTACTGCGCATTTTCTCTGTTAATGCCCCGATTGTTATTGTTTCAAGACGAAGAAGGAGACTTACACCGTCAATGAACTGGGTGTATGTATGATACCGGAGTAAGAATAAATCTAATTGTTCATATTTCATAGTTTGACTTTTACTTCATTGCTAATTAACAGTTAAAGTACTTATCAGGCTTAATGAAACGTCCTTTTTGTTGAAATGACGATTCCTCATTATTGATTTGTATAAGTGATACCTCGCCCACTAATCCATATTTCATATTTTTCCCGAAGAATTCCATTGACAAGCTATATTACCATACCGAATCATAGAGCCGTACTACAAATGGTTCCTGAGATATTCCATAATAAAAATTTAAGTTGTATGGGAGGTGCCATGCCCTCTTTTCTAGTCTCGCCCACTCCTATGGTATGATGTTGCTAAGCAACGCCCTTGTATCAAATCTCAACACTGTACTATAAATGATTGCGATGATATACCCAAAACCCACTTGCCCTAGCAAGAGTGAATTTATAAATTAGCAATACAGTAAATATGACAACAGAGATCTATTTTATTACCAAAACTTCACCAGGGTCAGAACTGGATGGATCCAGGAAGAGAACCTGGCTAGTTAATATACATATAAGAACATATTAAAATATTATCTGAAATGTTCCATTGGCTCAGTCAAAAGAACCTGCAAATTTTTTTGTACCTATAAAATTATAATATATCAACAAGTTTTGATAGTTGAGAGTTCTTTTCAAAGGATGCTAAAAAAACCTCACTTAAAATTGAATTTATATCAAATCAGTTCGCGGGTAAAAGTATTCGGTTTGGTAAGTTTTCATAAGCTTTTCTTGAATCCAAACACTAGCGAATCTAGCGAAGGAGAGGCTAAACCTTTCTTGCCTACAAATATTTTTTTCAGAAACGACTATGACTGAAATCCCTCTTTATTAGCAATTTTATTTAAAACAATATGGTCTAATATAAAAGCGTTCTGAAAAAGTGGGAAAACTAAACTAAATGTTTACAACATTAAGTTTTTCTGTCTTCTCTACTTTTGTTTTTTTTTTTTGGTCTAGACACTAATTGGAGAAGAGAACATTGAGATTGCAGATGTAGAGCCTTCTTCCCCAGCTTCTTCCCCCCCGCCCCCCTCCCTCCCATAAAATATAATGATACATATATAAGTTTACTATTATTGGTGATTAAAATTCTACAATTTATTGCCATTGTAAATCTGTATTTTAAATATTTTTATGATAAATTGATATTTTATAATTAAGTTTTAAAAAAGAAAACAAAATGGAGAAGAATTAAATTTAATAAAAAAAAAAAATTATAATAATAGTTAATAATAATTGCGAAGAACTTACTCAGCTACACATACAAAACACAATAAAAAAAAACAATTGAGTAAACACCTTTATAGCGTGTTTGTGTATGTGTATGTATGTTTTCAAGTGTTTGTATTATTCATTTGCAGTTTTAATTTGTTAAGAATTTTATTTCTTTTTTTTTTTTGTTAAAAATTCAAATTATGCAGCTTAATAATTTCTTTTCATTCAATTTTACTGCATGACATCGATGAATAAACTTAAAATTATACGATTTTATTAAAAAATTAAAAAGGTTTTCAATTCAAAAACGAATGTGGTATGAATTTTTTTTTTACAAGTGCGATTCTGTTTTTTTTTTGTTTTATATTTTATACGATAATTTGTTGTATTTGCGAATTACGCGAATTTTTTTAATTTAAAGAAAAAATGTTATTCTAGAAAATATGAATTTATGCGAAATTCGTTATATATACCATATAATGAAACGTTATTAGGTAGAACACCGCAGCATTTTAATATTAATTTAACGTAATTTAGTATTTTATAACGTAACGTTATACATTTTCGAATCAAGTCGTCATGTTTTATAACGTAAAGTTATGTTTTGTAAGATAATCTTATAACGTTTTATAATATAACCTTATTAAATTCCGAAACTGAACGTTTTAGTTTTATAACGCTACGTTTGTTCTGCAATGTCTCGTTATTACGTTTTATAACGTTACATTATTATGATTTATAACGTAAAGTCATTTGATTTTAAACCAGAACGTTATGTTATTATGTTTTATTATGCTACGTTATGTTTTATAACGTAACATTATCTAAAACATAATGTTATCATGTTTTGCAATTGTGTTTTTAACTCAAAGTTAGATGCTAGTTTCTTTAACGCTACGATATATGTATATAAATATATATTATATAGCGCAATGTCATTATGATTTACACCGCCACTTTAACATGCCACATATTCATGAATCATTCAACACGGCGACAGCTATAGCAGCAATTTATTGTTGTGTGATTAATGTAGCATCATTTGTCCAGCCGACCCCTATTCCATCAGCTGCTGTTTGCATGTGACATGATACGGCACCTTAACAATTGTAAACTTTGTAGCTGGCAAATTCTCGCCCAATATGGATTCTACTTTATCCAACGGCAATATCTCAATTTGTGGGACCTCGTTCGTAGCTGCGGTTGTCTCATCATCTCGCCGTTGTGATAATGCCGCTCCACCATCAGCACCTCCTCGACCTTCTGTTGTTCCTGCACTCGTTGTGGCTCTCTCAGTTTCCTCGTCGCCATCATCGTCGTTGGCGGCAGCTGGTGCTCCTGGAACCGGTTTCAGTACCGGAATGCATTCATCAAAATGATGTTTCTCTTTCTTCGTTGACTCTTCGCACTGATCAACATAGAGTGCAGTAACGCGCAACAATTCCACAGTGACACCCCAAGTGAATACCTTCAGGGTATTGGCCACCTGTTGCACAGCGCTCAAAACGATATGATTCGTCGTGGCTGATTGTGAAATGTACGTGGGAATGATGAGCAATTTGCGTATGTTACTGCATTGGTGCAGGCGCTCGTCGAAACCGGATTTTATATCGAAATTCACCAACTCCAACTGCGTCAGGTGCTCGAGAGGTGCAACAGCTTCTAGTATCGCCAGAGTGCAGCAGCTGGTTTCCTGCCCGTTCTCCAAGCGTAAACGTTGCAACTTAAGCAAACGCGGCAGCACTTGCTCGGCAAATGTTACATCAAAGTCACCACATTCACCCAGCTCTAGCGATTTAAGATCGACCAGATCACCAAGTAATTCCACACCACGACCACCAAGGCCACGTATCGCTGTTAGCGATAAATGTGTCAACTGCGTTAGCGGTTGCAACGGTTGTAGAGTGCCAGTAATTATTCCCGGTTCACATGTACGCAAGCGCAACTCTTGCAATAGCGTCAAGTGGCTTATATTCTCCAGGTTAATGGCATCATCATTGATAGCGAGCGCATTGAGCACACGCAAATTTCGATTACTCTCAAATAAATGCTCTACGACACGTGCCGAACACCGGCACAAATCAATGTGCTCCAGCGTACAAACGCTGCCTATATGCACGGAAAAGTCTTGCCACATCTCTTCACCGGCCCCACCACCACTGCCGCTACGAGCGCCTGCAATCAGCATCTTACGTAGATCGAGTTGTTTTGTTTCGCCGCGACGCAATGCAGCAGCAAATCCCGCCCAATTACAGACCTTGGAATTTTTCATGCGTACCGTTTGCCACAAGGATGTATCCTTGGCGGCAAGATGCCACAATTTGCAAACAGAAGCGGCACGTGGACGTTCCTGTAATGGAAAATACATGAAAATCGACTCATTGTGAAATGCTTAATTCAATTTAAATAGGAACTCACATGTGTTTTCAAATATTTAAGTATGCCCAAGAGCGCATCATATGCAAAGGAAACATTTGCAAAGAAATTTGTTGCAAAAAGTCGATTCGAATGTTCTGCAGCAGCAGCAGCTGTGACCGCTGTGGAAGCATTGTGCAGTTGGAATGCGGCGTCCAATGAGGCAGCAGATGGTTTCCGACTGTTGCGTATACTCTCGTTAATTTGTTTCAAATCATTCTCGATGTCATTGGCAATGTGTCTGCAAATCAAGTGCAAAAAATAAAGTAATTCTAAAATTATAGGCACAAAAATATTTATAACTTTTCTGAAAAACTAAAAATCTTCAACTGAAATCTCGCGCTCGTCTGTGAGCTTACACAACAAAAACTAATAGTAACAAAAGGAAAAAACTAAGAAAGAAGAAAAAGAAATTGTGGACACAATACACTTGTGGCACTCACTCGTTTGTTGCCCCAAAGACAGCAGCGGGATGAGCACCACCAGCAACAACAGCAGAAGCACCAATTGGTTTGGCTACCATCACATACTTTTTCCCCTTAACCACAGCAATCGTTTGTGGAAATTTATTTTCAATACGCGTCGCAACATTAGCGGAGCGTTGCGGTGATGCAATTGTAGAAGTAACAGTGATATTACCGGAATTTGCATATCGTACAGCTGAAAACGGTTTTACTACTACAGCTGCTGATGAAGATGATGACGACGATGACGACGTTGGCGTGATTGCGACGATTTTGGATGTTGAAGCATCCGATTTTGGCACACAAGCCTACAAATGAAGATATGGAGAAGAGAATGAGTGGAGTAAGTCAGAGTTAGCTAAGCTAAACAGAATGTCAATTTTACGAAACTACTATCGAATTGCCTCCTTCTATTATACTTCTTTCGGTTCCTTTCCTCAACCTCAATCTCAACCTCTTTCTCTTCATTCGATTTTATGTATAAAAATCACTGATGGGCAAAGAGAGTGTTAGTGAGCTTTGAGTTTTCAATGGAAAGCGTAACGCTGCTACTAACAGACATAGAATTTTAAAAAATTAAATAGTTCTTTAGTCTAGAGGTGCATTCGCATTATTAAGCATAAAGCTTTTCTTTTTTAAAACATAGAAATCGATATCACTCAAATCCCTAAAATCTGATTCAAAATTGCATGACACTTTCGGTCTATAGCAATAATGCTGAAAGCTTTTCGTTTCTGAGCATTAGAACCCGCTCGAATGCATAGGAATCGATAGTACTGATCAATAACATAGTGAAGAGCAAAAATAAGCTGAAGCTTTAAGCTTTTCTGAAAGTTTGCCATATGGAAAGCTCAAAAGTTCATTTGGGTGCAGATGTAACGCTGCATTTAGACCGCCCGAAATCGCGTAGAAATTGTAGCTAATAAATCTTCATTCGCGCAATCAATCATTTACACTAGCCGAACATTAGCTCCGAACAAACTTCAGAAGCCATTTTGTTCGCTCGCCTGAAGATTCTTTCATTCGTTCGGGCGGTCTAAATGCGACGTAAGCAATCACGACACTGGTCACCATTTTTTTCTATTATATCTTTATCTGTTAATAGAAATGCAAAGAAGTTAAGGAGACAATTCAATGTAGGAACAACACACACATACACGCATACATTAAAACCATAAAAACTAAGAATTCACCTCGCAGATATATTCACGTCCACCATTGTTAGAATTTGTTCCACCCGTTACGCGATATTCGCAATTGTGACGATTCAAACCGACACATTCATGATGATAGAGACAAAGACATTTAATACACTTCAATTGTGGCACTTGTCCTGGGGCACGTGAGCACTTGTAAGTGCAAGGTTCATGAATATTGCCACGTGACGACAACGATGACGAAGCTGTGGCCGCTGCCGTTGACAAATCTACATTGGATGAAGCTGCGTGGTTCCTTGAAAAACGACCAAAAACAAAAAATCAAAAAAAAAAAAAAAAAAAAAACCAATATGGATAGCAAGAAATATTGCAAATTACTAACTACTGAACAAAAACAATAAATATAAAATGTATTAAAACTCAACAGCACGAGAGCGCGAGAATGCTATAAAACTAGAGCTAAATAAAATATTTACGTATGAGGGATGCGTGCTGCGTCCCTCATAATGATGTTTCCATATGCCGCTGTAGCTTCATTTCATTTTATTTTTACTTTACTTACTTCTTTGATTTGCTGCCTTTACTGCTGCTGCTAGTTGCAGAGGAGCTGCCGCCACCTCCGCTTATGTGATGACTATGACGATTGCTTGGAGGCGTAGCAGGATTCATCATACCCCCACCACCACCCATTGATGCCGAAGTAGAATACCTACTGCTTGAACCTGCGCTACTTAACAACGCTGCATTGTTAACTTTAAGCGCACGTGTTGGTGTCCAACCTTGTGGCGGTGGACTTGCACCCTTCGGCCCTTTCGGTTTCGAAATACGTTTGCCCATTTGTTGTGGTGCCGATGCAGCAGCTAATGTTGCTGCAGTGACCGAGACCCGACTCGATGGCTTTGCACTGCGCACTGTCTCAAATTCAGTGCCAACGCCAAGAGGTTCGCGGGCAAAACTAAAATGATCGATAGTCAGCTCACCCTCGAGCAACGGTACAATATCGCTACGTGTACGCAGTTTCTTGCCAGCAGGTGTTATGAAATATACATCGGCTTTGTCTTTGCTCGTCTCCATATTGGCACGCCACACCAACTCCCGCTTCCAGCCGTACTCGAATGGCTTCTTATAAAAATCATCTTGCGCTGATAAAGGTTTCTTAGGGGTTTGGGCGTTGTTCATCGCACTTGTTGTACCAGAAACAGATGCTGAATTACTGCTATTGTTGCTGTTATTATACGAAATTGTACTAGATGTAGTGTTAGTTGTTGTTGTGTTAGTGGTGCCGCAATTTGTAGTTTCCTCATTATCAGCAACAATATGTGGTTTAACTTGCAGAGGTGGCGGTGTTGCTTTTTCCGAAGCATTTTTCTTATTAGCATTTTGCTCTTGTGCTTTCGATTGCGGTGAAGAATTTGCAACCACTGTCGTATCAGTAGCTAGAGCTACTATTGGTGATTTTATGGGCGGCGCAACAGTTATTGGACTCTAGACGAGAATTGCAAAATATTAGCGCCTACTCATAACTAGAAGTAGCTCTACTCACCTGTTTAGAAATTTTAGCTGTACGTGGCGATGTAATCGGACTGATTGCTATCTCTTCATAAGCCAACTTCTCAGTAGTTGTAGACAACGTTCCCATGTTTTTAATATGCTCTTTTACCAATTCTGCTTCACCGTTTTCCTCATCAAAGCCCAGCAGAAATTCAGTAGATCCCGAACGCCGCACCGTATAACGTTTGCGCTTTATTGGAATTTTTACTGCTTCTTTTTTAACATCTGTACTTGCTACGCTCAATAATTTGCGACGTGCTGCTTCAGCAGCACGCTGTTTTATTTTTGCAACATTCGGTGCTGATGCTGCCTTAAACGCATCTTGACTCTCTTCGCTTCCCTCTTCCTCTGTAGTTGATACATGTAATTTAAGTGGCGTCGCTGTCAACGTTGAATCGTTCATGGCACTGCCGCCACTTTCTCCTTCATCATATAACACCTCTTCCTCTTCTTCATCCTCTTTATCGTCATCATCCACGGACATTTGAATTTTTCTTCCTGCACCTATTTTCATCGGATTGCGACGACCAGAAGCGCAATGAGATGTACCACCATCAATGTCGCCACTGCCGCTGCCACCATTCTCGACGCTATGACGATGGTCGTCCAGTGACCGAGGTAATGATAATGACGCTGCTGCTGCCAATGCTGGCGCCTTCGAATTTACAGCATCGTCCAACTCCATTCGAATGTGATGAAAACTTTGTTTCCTTTTCGGTGAAATTTTCGCAAATTTATTTTTACACTTGGCGTTTAATTATTATTGATATTGGTATATAATTATTTTGCGCGATTTTTTCCTCGGTTCTTCCAATTTCAATTTTTTTTGACGTTTGACGTATTTGTGTTTGCGCTTTGTTCATGTTATTCACTATATCTATCTCGCTCTTCCTTTCTCAAAAGTGAGGTTAGAATTTGTTTGTAAACGGTGAGATTTGTGCTTCTTTTTTTACGTTAACGCTTGTTTCTTTTTGTTGTTTCACCGCCGCATAGAATTGGTATAGTGATGCCACATAATTCTTTTGAATACAATCCAAGAGAAATCAAAAGGTGGTGTTTTGCACGACCTAAATTCCTGCCGCTCCGCGGTTGTCTACCAATTCAGTTTTACAAAATTTTGAGTTATACATTTGAGGTTCATTTGAAAACAAATTTTTTGTAATTTTTTTTTTTTATTGAGGCTTTAAATCTATTACAAGGAATTCTATTACAATTTCTTAGTTACAGTGGAAGAAACACACAAAACTGAAAACATGTACATTATTCTGTTATACATAATAAAAAAGAAAAGATTGTTATTAATTATAAAGTTAAAAGGGAAGTTAAATGTTTGCTCCAGACATTTACGAGTAACTTATGGTGTATTGCCATGGACTTAAAAAACTAATAATAAACTTAAAACTAATTAACTAATTGTATCAATACATTTCAACTCTGAGAAGTAACCCCACAAAACTAGACTTCTCCATATGTATTCTATATGAAGCATTCCCGCTTATAAAGTCACTTCTCATTTGAATTTTAGCCTCTGTGTATACCTGGGCTAGTCTTAGCGTAGAAGTCCGGAAGAAGGGGTGTGGTTCAATCAATCTCTGATCTCAAATTTAAATGTTAATTAATCACACCCACTGGGGAAATATAATTTGTAATTGACCAGCTAAAGTCTTTTTGTGATTCATATACAAAGTTAACCAAATCATTTTCAATGCTAGGCAGTTTGTCTATGCAATTACTCAGATGAGTTAACATATATCTGCATAAGGGATTACCGCGTGTATTCTTATAGATGTAAAGGTTGGAGTATCTTTTAGTGTATGATTGAAAATTGCGATCTATGGATAAACGTAACAAATATCGTATGAATTTCTGCGATGCTCTCAAGCTTCAAAAAAATTCCTATATAATTGTATTCAGAGTTGAGTCCATTATTTTTTGTACGCTATGTTACCTTTAAAATGTATTTTCAAATGCGAATTCTTTTGAAGCTGGACGAACATATGTTTACATGGCTCGTGTGCTCGCGGATTGTCAGCCAACATGCTGGCCCGTTCATTGCGCCTACACAAGCCAATAATCGAGAGCGACTTGGCAATATGTTCGCTCGTATTAGCTGCAACCAAAATGAGAAAACCAAATAGTCAAATGTTTAACAATGCATAAAAATATTCCACAACACCATTTCGGCCTTAAATAATAGAACGAAACTATCGAACAGGTTCGTCAAAAATATGTATTTTTTCGTCAGCCTTTTTGATATATAAAATATACATCAGTCCTTTAAATTATCTGAAAGTATTTTTAAAATTGTTTGCAAAAAATTTGCACCGTGAATTCTGGTCACAGTATATATGTACCAAATAAACTTGAACTCACTAGATGTCTTGCTGTTTTTTTTTTTTTCATTTCAGATCACATATTTCCTTAAGTGAATATAAAGATTAATTTCCATTTATTCCGTTTTGAGCATAAACTAAAAAGCAATAAATATGTCGGCCTAATTTGGTATGTAGGTTGATCACAGATCGTATTTAGTTTTTTTTACATTTTTTGAGATGCCACACTATAAACTCTAAAATATTGGGACAATTTCGACAAATATTGGGATGTAAAGAAATTATAGGGTAATCTTTCTTTGCCCTCGTTGATATTTAACTTTGACCATAAATGTGGCGACTTTGAACAATTTATATTTATATCTTTTACTCCTTAACCACCATTACATGCTATTAAAAATTTATTGTTGTTCTCTATATAAAATGAAAAAATAACTAGCAAAAACAAATTTTTAATACCATGCAATAAATTAATCCTAGTGGAGCGGGGGTGTGTTCCAATTTTAACAGTGGGCACCCTCCCGCAAATTCTCCGTCGTCCGTCGCAATTGTATTTAAGGCATTACTTCGAAGTTTTCGTAGCTAACGTTGTCAATTGTCTAAACTAAGTTCGAATTATGGTTAGCATCTCTTAAAAAAATGCAGCTGTTTACATCGTGGCAACTATTAAAAAATTAGAATTAAATAGTTCATATATAAAATGCATTATATTGCGGCAGTAGCGTTATTGCTAGAAGAAACAACGATCACCAAAACAGATGTTTAAAAATAGAGCGCAAAAAATGTTAAGGGATGCTTGCAAACAAACGTGAGTTTAACAGATTCAAAATATTGATTTCATCCCTTTTTTAAGTTTTGTAAATAACTTATGGCTGAAACACTTCTAAATACGAACTTCATGCAGTGCAAAAAATGCGTAAATCAGGAGTCATTGCATTAGACCACGTAGTTGGAGCTCTGCGATTTTTTACAGAGGGTGGATAACCAAGCGATAAAGACCAATATTCTCTAATTTAGTACCAGTATAGTTCTAGCTGAGGGCTTTCCAGTAAGGCTCCATTCGTTTAGATTGGACATGCAGCGGCTTTGTACACCAACAAGGTTAATTTAGTTAAAAGGCTCTATTTCCTACCAAGCATTGCATCCGATTCTAGCATTCTTCACACAAAGTGAAGCGCTCCAATTCAACTTAGAATCCAGAATAACTCCTTTTTAAATTTACTAACTCAGTAAATAAATTAAGTGAAATTTTTGTATTCGACCAAAGTAATGATTTTTATTGGCCAAAAATTGACACAGGAGAGCGAGACAATATTACAATTTATATAATTCTTTAGCCTGTATAAATATATCGGAATTTTAGTCAACAGCTTTCATATAATTTATGGAATTCAAGATATGCCTCTAGCCAGGACAAGGGTGCATTCGTCTTTATAATTTAAATCCGATCTCTTTGTCCATACATTGGCAATTGCATCATAATCCTCTACCATGTTTTCACCACAACCCCCAGAATACATCTGAAAATCAAACAAAAGTTAAAATAAAAATATTAATAAATGAAATATTAATATTATTAATTCATTGCTTGTGCACATTTTTAGTACCTTAGTCCAAGTATTTGATTCGTAATGATACCGTTCCACAGTTTTGCTTCCGATGCCTCCAACAACATACAAATGATCATTGAGAACAGCAACCTAAATCATTTGAATATTTAAATACAAATTGTTACTAATATTTTTATTTTACAAATATTTTACCCCAGGCACGTTATGATTCTCGGGCATTGGAGCTTTCAATATCCATGCATTCGTATGCGGATTATAGGACTCCAATGCCCTATTGCAATTATCAATAACATAAATACGGCCATTAAGGACCGCAGCTCTGGGATATGGTCTTTTTTCAATCATGACAGCAACATCGCTCCATTCTCTTGTGGAGCAGTTTAATCTGCAATTACAAAAATTAAGCACTAATTGAATGTGATCAAATAATAAACAGGAATTGGAATGCAAAATCCCTTTCTACACTTTTCAACCATCCATTGTTATCTTCTCCGCCGATAGCATAAATATTATTATTTAAAACTACAAGAGATACACTTGATCGACATGTTCCCATTGGTTTCAAAGGTTTAGATGTTTTCGTTTTTAAGTTGGTACTAATAACTATTTTGAGAGCTTCATCAGAATCATCACACCATCCTCCAGCTGTTATCAATTCATCATCCATTATTGCAACACCAAAGTAACTTCGTTTTTTGTTTTCTTTGATTTTAGTATGTAGTCCATTCATCGTTCTGATGAGAATACTTTTGAATTTCATTACCCTAACAAATAGCCAAACGCAAAGAAAAATTTTTAATTCAATGTTTGATTCTTCACATTGTAGGTTTGTTTTTCTTACCCTGTAAAATGTCATGACCGCTAATAATGTCTCAGCCTTAGAATTGTGCTGTCTTATTTCATTTTCACACATCGCTAATCGTTCGTTTTTCGGTTGACATAAAAAGAGTTAAAATGATATTAACTTTATACAATATTTCTGTCTCTATCGTACAAATTCCAAAGTTGGTACAGAGAATTTGAGTCCAGAGTTACCGTTTGCTTGCGAGAAGATTTAAAATTATCACACTGTGTTATAAATTCTTGGTTTGTATAACTGTTTGCTCAGTAATGTAGTTTAAATGAGCAAAATATTTGCATGGATTCTTATCGATTCCGTTATCACTGTAGAAGAAAGAAGGTTTGATTGATTGATATTTAAAGCTTATCAAATTCTGATTTAAGATAATTAAGGTGTTTACAAGGTGTCTAACCATGGGTTCATAATAAATGCTCTAATTTTTCAACCAAATTAAATTATATGACACCAAGCCCCTGTAACTGGTGCTATTTTTTTTTTTTGCTCAAGAAATCTCTTTATGAAAAAAAATATAAAAAGAGAGAGAATAAAAAGAGAACTACTCATTGGTGTTTTTTTTTTTTTTTTTTGTTATTTGTGTATGCAAATGATTTGTTAGATAATTCAGAGAAATGCCGTTACTCATGTCTGCTCTCTCTCATTTGTTATTTACTTCCGCTTAAGCAATGATTTTTACAACGATGAATGCAATGCTTTGTTCAATGAGTGAATTTTAAAGAACTTCCGATGGTAAACCAATTTTAAATCTGATAATTTTTGGCTAACCTACTCGTCAAGCTCTTTAAATTGATATAATATGATACTGTAGCACTTCTGGATCTTCTGGAATAAAAATGTAGTTACGTTAATAAATATATAGATAATAATTATAGAATTTCCTAAGCTTTTGAAAAAATACTTCAGTTATGATACGTATAACAGACGTTAGCGACAGTCAAAGTCAAAAATTTTTAAAAAACATGAAAAATTAATTATTTTGATAAAATTTGAGATAAAAAAAAAAAAATAAAATACTACCCATCATTCTAGCCAGATTAATAAATTAATAAGTTGTGAGTAGCAAGGAATTTGAATTTCTTATACAAAATATTCAATTACATTATTATTAGGGACTATGAAACTGAAATCTAATTGTTCATAATATATATATTGACTTTAACTTCATTGATAGCTCAACAGTTAAAGTGTTGTTTATGAAACGCTGCTTAATGAAACGTCATTTTTGTCAAAGTGACTAAGTGGCCATAATGTATAAAGAGCAGCCAAATCATACGGCCTTACCGCCATTGTTCGTCATCAGGGTTCGGACTATACTACGATCGTAGTAAATTTACTGTTTTTCGCAAAATTTTAACCTTTACTCCGTCTTTCCACTTGAGCGGGATAGCGAATGCACCAAGCTTTGCCAAGCTAGTGTACAACATTTTTGAAAGTGCTTAAGTAGTTTTTTAAATTTACTTACAAGTGTATAAATTAAGTGTAATATTTTTATTCCTAACAATTTGCTGCATTCATTTTATTTGCCATAAAAGTGTGACATGCTTTAATTAGATCTGTCAACTTAAAAAGAGACGCTGTGGCTAACACTGCTTCCGCATTGTCATCCCCCAGTTCGATTATGCCCATATAGCAATATTTGATGATATTCATCAAATCTTTCCCAAAAATGCTATTTGCGGGAATTTCCAATTCCTGGTATTCGGACGTGGAACTTGAAAGCATATTACGAAAAAATTGACTACGCGATGCTAACAGTAGGCGATGGGCGGACACTCTACGTTAGTACAAAGAATTTACATTAGCTTCGATTTTACAAACAAATTTAAATATATGATTATTTGTTTAGTTCTGTTTACTTTTTGTTATCTTTCCCTGCAACCAGCACGACGTCAATCAATTTCATGTTTTCTCTTTAGACGTTGATTTTATTCAAGGCCAATGTTATACTTTCTGCAGTATCCACATTGATATTAGACATAATGATTAAATAAATTCTGAAATTATATTCCCATATTTATAATAGCTGCGTTTTATTCGCCACTTACTTCTAGTTATGTATAACTAGCAGCGATAATTGTATGGGAAAACAGCCGCAGAGATAACACGTATAATTATAGCTGTTATGTACATTTAACAAGTAGTTTAGCTACATCAAATTCTATTGTGAACTGTCAATAGTTAAAGAAGAAGCAGGACAGTTTGCAAAAAAAAAAAAACAAATAGGGAAAAGATTCGAAATGGCTGCCGGTAAAAATAAGTTAAAATCGTTAAATATTCTTATAAAGGGTAAAAACTAAAAACAATTGGAATTCATTAAATGTTTCACCTCTAGCTGCTGAGCAGTTTCATTGTGAATAACAATATAACGAAGAAGAGACTTAACACCTTGGTCGTTTTATTCGCACATCTTAAACTAGCTGGCGAATAAAACACAGCTAATAATAGTTATGTATATTTCCATACACTGAGCGAAATTTTGAAAGGTGCGTTCATTAAATAGCATTCTGTTTAACAAGAAATCCCGATATCGTTATTCTATATTTAGTAGCTAACGACTTATGTCTGATCAGCTGATTGTCAACTTATTAAAATATTTTTGGCGCGAAATAATTAAAATGAATAAATTTGTGTTTTCCGTCACCCGTTGCAATTGTTTTTAAGGCTTAAGGCTTTATTCAGTATAGTAGTTATTTAGTTGAAATATTTAGTCGCGTGAATAAAAAATTTAAGAAAATCTTCCATTCCAACTTCTATGAATTAAAACTAGTAAATCCATATGTTCTTATGTTTCTAATGTACATCTTAATGTTTCACTTTTACACATATGAATTCGCTACAAATTTTTACTTTATTTTTTGCAATGTACTTGTACTGATGCTTTCGTCAACCATAGCTCAATAATAAGGTTAGGTAAGGTATATTTTATTTTTGTATGCAGGGTTGGAAATCCCTTTCTTCTGTCATATTTTTTTGCTTGATTTATGTGACATAAGAATTAGACGAATAAATCGGGAAAAAGAAGAGAGCTATGCTGGTGATATTACCTTATTATTGAGCCAAGTCGTCAACTAATTTTGACACACACAGTGCTCCGTCATGTCATTATGGCCGTAACAACAAAGATATGTATGTTGTTATTGTCGTGTTGAACTCGTACTGCTGTTGTTGCTAAAACCTGTAATTGTCAAAAGCACAAGAAGAAGAAGTGCATGAAAAAAAAAAAAAAAAAAAACAAAGATTTTGACAGTTAAGATTATCTTCTTATAAAAAAAAGAGCTGACGCTGCTATCACCTATTATAATTTCGCCATACTTGTAACTTTTTCGACACTCGACGAATGATTAACAAACATAAAACAAATGAAAAGCAGTTCGAAGAGCTGACATCGGGATCAGTCTTTTTTCATGTGCATGTGTAAAACTGACAAAATTACTCAATTATTTGTAAAAAGTTATCAATTCACAAATTATTACCGTTTTATAATGAGTATCTTGTATGCTGTTCGGAATATTTCTGATTATTTAGGTGCAAAGTAACCAAATGCACGAAACAAATTTTGCAAGCACACTGCTTCTTGTCTGTTATCTTTAAAATATTTTTTCATTATCTTTTAAATTATAGTTTTTAAATATAAGCCGTTCGCAGGTCAAAGTTGTAGCTCTATAAAACAGAAATTGATGAAATCTGATTCATTGTGTTCTAAAATTCCTAGTAAAGTGTGAAACAAGTTTTAAATGTGGTTTTTGGTAAACAAAAATATTAAATTACAATAATCATTCAATCAATACAAAATAAAAGTAGTCATAAGTTTGATTTTGTGAATCACTACAGTATGGTGCCGAAATCAGCCGTACAACAAGACAATAACAAGACATCTTAATGGCGACATGCAGTAAATGTCTAAATAGAGAAAAAAAGTAAACGAACATTCAAAAGTAAACAATGATTTTGAAAGAAGAAGAATGAGTTGCTGTTAACTTCACCTTGTATAAATTCACCTTGCACGCGAGTCTTTCATTCCCTTCGGCTCTCTCTCGCTTACAAAAAAGTCACCCTGCCTGAATATAGTCATCGTGTAAAAACACTCTAAAGAAAAGTGTGATTTTTGTTAAATTGAGTGCCTGATTTGATTATCTTTGTTTAAAGTAGTTGTGACTTGTGTTGCTTAAAGTTTATGTTCAATGTCCTCCAAGTTGTGGACAAGTGACGGACTATCTTATAACTGAATTAGAAAGCCATGAATTATTGTACAACCGAAACCACATCCATTATATGGATCGGTTAAAGCGAAATGACTTGCAAAGGATTTGCAAGACAATAAATTCAGTCCAAAGTAAAATCACTATCGATTGTGTAAAGCGTAAAATTCATACTCTACGATCGCAGTACACAAAAGAAAGGCGTGAAGTGGAAAAGTCAGAAAAAAGTGGCGCCGGGGATGGCAATTTGTATATTCCTGCTCTGTGGTGGTATGACCAATAACATTTTTTATCCAAACACATAACTGTACGGCCTGCAAAAGAAAACATGGGATTGGTAACAATATTATTTTATATATTAACGGTGAATGCATAGCTTATTTATAGTCATTTATCAAAAACTAAATTCAAGGAAGCCGAATACCAATCAGAAGACTTTAATCCTGATGGCTCAATGGATTCCGCGACGGAGAAAGCGGCTTCCCAAAACACCACTTCAACCAGTGAAAAGGTATAATTTTATATTATTGTTTGTAATTATCTAATTAATAATTATATCGGTGTTTTATAGATAAGCTTTTGTAGCAGACAACTTTTAGCAGAGACGGATGATGAACCAACTCGAAGTGCAAGTTCCAGAAAGCGAAAGGTATATTTTTGTGTTTTCAATTTAGTAGTGTCTTCCACAAACAGTATTTAAAGAAAAAGTCTTGAGATCCCGATTCCCTGTACAAAACACTTCCAAATAGGAATCTTACATAAGATTTGGATAATTTTTTATATACATATATATAGTTTTTGTACGAGGTGTTAAAACTTGCTACACGGGAAATGTACAAGTTCTCGAACTTCAATTTAACTATATGAGTCAAATTTTTCCATCACTTTGAGTTTTTATTTATGGCCTTTTAATTTCCGTACTAAAAATGTAAGTCAATGGGCCCGGAACCTCTCTTCGGCGTCAGTTTGATAGGAACTATGTAATAGATCAGCGAATTATACTCATAAATAAAGATGGTCCAGAGTCAACTCTTGCTAAACTACGAAGAGCTTTGTAAAAGAACCTAACAGGAGAACAGCTCATTTTCTTCTTCATCTGGAAAGAAAGAATCTGCGTATCCTGGTGGGTTTGATCACAGGGCACAATACATGTAGTCAACATATGACCAACATGGTTGCCATTGCTGTTCCGGCATGTGTACCCTGCCTTGCAGAGGAAAGGGACACTACAAAACATTTTCTCTGATATTGTCCCGCTTCGCGAGAAGAAGGAGACGCCTGCTACTTTCATTAAGTATTTCAGACATTCTTTTTAAATTTTACTATCCTATCAATCCACTTTGCTTCCCTTCTTGGTTGAAGTATTAACCGGAACCTTGTGCATTTTCACCTTCACTTCTACTGGGGTTGTCTATACTTTGTCTAGAATCATTTTGACATGAACTTGTTGTGCTTGAATAATTGTTTACGTAGTTGGTAGTTAAATTTGCTCATTCGTTTGTACGTTACATACATTTAAGTAGAATTGTCAGATCAATATTATTTATGCCTTCGTAACTATAATAAAATGCAACACTCTTTCAATGCTTCCGTCCAATATACCAATGCAATTAGGAAATTGCCACTTCAATGCGAGGTCATCTATATTCATATGCATATATAATATTATATTATGTTTTTCATAAACAAATAAATAATTAAAAAATATATTTATTTTTTTCATTTTAGGCTGAAGTCACAGCAACAGCAATTGATATCCTCGCAAATTTTATGACATCTTTTTTTGTCACCAAAATTTGATTGGCTTGGCAAACAAGTTGTTTGTCAAATTAATGAAATTAATGATAAAGTTTTGCAGAGAGAAACTGTTTGGAAGATACAAAATATCTTAAATGAAGCTTTTATGAAGGAAGCAATGTTAGAGAAAAGGTCATCAGCGACATCGTCCGAATCATAGAGCAATATTATTTTTGTGGCATCACCATTAAATACTTCCTGTACACAGTTTTTGCAGCAATCAGCGGAAAACAGAAGTTTTGTGCACTGAAACATTTCTAATTTGTTTTGAATTTTCGGTGTTGCTTATGTTAGAAGTAAACTTGAATGAAACCTTGTAGTCCTCATCGATAATGAGTAATCCGAATGAGCAACATTCAGAAGCGGCAGCCATCATCAACTGCACAAAAAAAAAAATATCTCCTCCGTGACAATGTTTGTGAAACATTGCCGTGACCAGGATTCGAACCTGGGTTACTACGGCCACAACGTAGGGTCCTAACCACTAGACGATCACGGCTACTGGAGACATATTACGTATTGTGGCAAAATACTTATATGTGTCAGCATAAGTGAAATACATCTCACCATGAAATGTTAAAAAACCCACCAAAAGAGCTTTGAATAAAAGCTTAATAATTATTTATATGAAAGTCACCCCAATTAAAATAAATATTAACCACCATTCACTGTGGTAATCATTTGTCATCCAATGATGAAAAACTAAATATGAGATTTCTATCTCGCATATAAAACTGAATGTCTAAAAAAAATATATTTTTTGTTATATCCGGTGTAGTTTATTATATTAGAATTCAACTTGTCTTTGACATGGGGTTTAACTTGGGCTTCAGAAAAAAGTAGCATGAAAGGTCTGGGCAGACTGCCGTATTCACATGGGTGCGACCATGCCGGACTTTTTTAATCAAAAAGGAACAGTGGAATTTTGACAGTTCTTCGTCACTTTTTCTTGTGCTGAAGATAGGTTCTTTTGTTCCAAACACACAAAATAAATATTAATTATATGCTTACGAAAAAAGTAAAAGCTACAAAATAAGTTTGTTAAAAAAAAAAACAACAAAAAACAAACTGAAGATAGTAAGTCCTGTTGATGTTGCCTATTCTACTTCTAGAAAGTTATGATGAAAACTGTCAGAATTTGAACAATATGAGCATAAATTTGGACAGTTCCCTCTCCTTAGTGTGAACGTGACTTAATGGTACTACAATATCAAAATTATATCGACCGTAGACTCACATGGAAAACACACATTAAAGTTAAACAACAGCAACTTAAAATAAAAACTCGAAATCTTCACTGGCTGCTCAAACCCAAAATCCAAACTCAGTCTAGAAAACAAAGTGCGCTATGCAAGGCTATTTTGAAACCAGTGTGGACCTATGGAATGCAGATTTGGGGAACAACCAGCTACAGCAATATAGAGATACTTCAGAGATATCAATCCAAAACCTTGTGCATGATTGCCAACACTCCTTGGTTTATTTCGAGCGGCACTATTGTGATCGGCAGCCATATTGATTACTGGGGCCCTCCGTACTACCTCCACGAAAGCTCTCTTCGCAATCCTTCATTGGTTGCCAACCTCACTTCTGGTCAAGCAACAAGCTAAGTGCTCTGCTGTCAGACTCAGTGCCCTAACTCGCTGGACCCGGTCAAACCTGGGCCATGCCAAGATTTTAATCCACGATACGTCCGTACCAACTAACGTAGACTACATTTGCTCTACCCCTAATTTAAACCACACGTTCTTCACCCATATCCCCAGTAGAGAGGAATGGGTTAATGACGAGGTGGTCACTGACAATTTAATTGACATCTATACAGATGGATCCAAATTGGAGGAAAGAGTCGGCTGTGGCATCTTCTCTAGTAAGCTAGATCTCAGACTCTCTTTCCGACTTCCTGACCATTGCAGCGTCTTTCAGGCGGAAGTAATGGCTATCTATCAAGCGTCCAAGTGGCTTATTCGCAACGATTCATTCGATACGAATATCCGCATCTACACGGACAGCCAAGCAGCAATCAAGTCCCTTGCCGGTGTTTTCACTACATCAAAGCTTGTTCTCGACTGCCGATCTTCACTCAACATTTTGTCGAGTCACTCTCAGGTCCACCTATATTGGGTGCCTGGACATATGAATATTTCAGGTAACTGCAATGCCGACGAGTTAGCAAAACAGGGCTCGCAACTTACAGATATATCACCTACCTGCACCATTGGTGTCCCTCTTACGTCTATTAAATTAGCCATTAAGCAAAACTACCTTGAGGAAGCAAAAAGATCCTGGGTAGCGGAGCATACCTGTGGTATTACCAGGCTAACATGGACCACTATGGACAATAAACGTACTAGACAGCTACTCAACCTAAGCAGAAGCTCCATCAGCATAACGACTTCGGTGCTCACGGGACACTGCATAATGGGGAGACATGCTGCAAGACTTGGACTGCCATTCAATGACTTCTGTCGGGGCTGCGGCTCTGAGGAGGAGGAAGAAACAGTCCTTCATTTCATGTGCGAATGCCCATCCCTGGCCAGGAGGAGACTAAAACTCCTGGGTTCACCTTTCTTCACTAGTCTGTCCGAGCTATCATCCATAAATATTAAGGACATAGCCAGATTCATTATGGAATCCTCATGGTTCTCCACTCCGTAAATGGGGGAGTCGCGCCGTACTGTGGTATCACAATGAGCCTAATTTGTGCTTAAGTGTGCTTTCAAGCAGAAGGCTGCCACTCCAACCTAACCTAACCTATTGTGATCTTAACATTCCAAAAGTAAACGAAGAAATCGTCCTATTTAGCGAAAGATATCTGCAAAGATTGAGCAACCGTATCAATCCATTAGCCATTTGTCTCTTAAACAGTATCAACGAAACCAAAAGAATAAAAAGAAATCCTGCCATTTAAAAAATTTTTAAAAATTAAATTTATCTCACATTTTTAAGCATTTATATAAATAATGTAAACAAATCTAAATCGAATTTTGTATGTAAGTATATGCTGTTAAACATCTCATTTGCTGAATATTTATGTACAGATTGCAAATTTATTTCAATAAAAAAAATATAGAACATTCATCAATGAGCCGATTTTTATTTTATTTTTTAAAATTTTGGCGCAACTCTTCTACCTCCTACTATTTTTTTCCATTTCTCTCTTTCGAACAGGCGTTCATGTTTCCGCCTTGTCGGAACAGCCACATAAAAATTTGTGCCTTGAATACAAGTCAAAATTAATCTGTTGAATCACATGAAATGGCACCGGCGATGCCAACTTGCGGGGAGTTCCCCTATTTGCGGGTAATTTTACATAGTACGGGGAATGAGCTGTTTTTTGCGGGGAACTCGAAACCGTTCAGCTTTTAGTTATTAAAGTCAGTAGAGTATTTTTGTCAAATTTTATGTAATGGAAATCGTATAACTTTTGCAATATTTCATATTTTAGGTCTTAAAATCTTCATCTTTTCTTAAGTGGGCCCTATACTTTCTTGATTTGAAGAAATCGATTTTTAAAAAAGGGTGTAATTTGAAATTCTTTAATTTCAAAAGTATTTTGTAGATATAGACAATTATAACGCCGAGTGTTAGTCAGGAAAACAGTTGCCTTCCCTTTCGGCCGTTCAGAAAGGCTTAGCTATGCCTTGGTCCAGCACCTCTTGATTAATAACTCTTAATCATTGCTGACTAATCTGTAAACTTACAAACTACGGTCAGCCATCATAAAGAAGACGAAGTATATTTTAAATGTTAAAAACCGATAGTTAAAACTTTGAATCCGTTTTTCTCAAAACAATGTTTTTGCCATTTTTTATTTGAGCCAAAAGAAAGTCCATGCCTTTTTTTTTTGAGAACTTTGATGTCCAAAAGTGGGCTGAGGCTTGTTTATCTATCAAAATCAACGTCTAGTAACTCGAAACACCCCATCTCGTTCAAATTTGGTGTGGTAACTACTACCCAATGGGACTAAACCTTGTGTAAGTTTGAGCCCAATAGATTTTGAGAATGGGTTCCCTTAAGATGAAATCACTCATGTGTCAAAAGAACTCCGTAGTCAGAAAGAACATTTCTATTAACCTACCAGTCATATAAAAAATGGTTAAGTTTTGGACCGAGATAGTGCAGGGCCGCTTTAAAATAACAGCCACCGAGATCAATTTTAATCCAACGTAAAGGTATTTTTCGTTTTTATAAAATGTTAATATGGAAAATGCGTATCGCTTATTGCTATTGTAATATAAAATTTTACAGGTGCGGGGAATTTGATCGAAAATCGGGGAATTTCTCAAGGGCTATCGGGGAGACAGAAAAAGTGAGTTAGCATCGCCGAATGGCACAGAGTTGTGTTTGTTTCGGATTTTTTACCATCGGGCTTTTTCGTCGGAGCGAAGACACAGGGTTGCATATCTAATGGCTGATTATCAGTTTATTCACAAAAATTTGGCGGAAATTATTTGAAGTGAAAATTATTGTATTGTAAAAGTATAATATAATAACTAATAAGTATTAAAAATTTTTCTTTAAATTAAGTTCCAGAAAATACATTCCCTACACAAACTAAAGCAGTGTGTTTTTGCAAATACTTTTTTTTTGTACTTTTAGCGCTGTGATCACCTCTTATAATTGTGCCAGTGAGCTTGCCATCTTTTCTAAATACTGAAATTCTCATTTTATCAAGTTTACTTCTATATTTCATCCCCTGCAGTATGTTTCCAAAGAGCTTATCAACTTGTTCACTGTCTATATTTCATCCGACAGTATTACGATATCATCTACATACATTAGCAACCGAATTTTTCTCCTCCTTTATCCATACGCCTCCAACCCATCAAGTAAATGAATTTTGGAGTTCATGGTCACATTTACCATAAATATTATAGTTGAATGGGAATGAATAGCTAAATACATACATACATAGATGAAGCGATATAGTGTTGGCACACCGAGCAAGTATCTACGTACATATCGTACATGAAATGTTAGTCGACAAACGACATGATCACGATTATTTTGAATTTATTGACAGACAATTCGAATACTTCAGAATACCCGTGCTTAGTCGAATGAGTGTCACAATATGCTGGCGACGCGACACAACACAATACAACATTTAAACGGCAGCTAACCAAAAGACCAGAAGAATAAAGAGGTTGGCTGGTTGGGCGCACATTGCTCATAGGTGGCAATTGATTGTTTTTGGCGCATGCCACAATTACTCATGGTGACAATGGAGGCACGAAAACTGTGACATCATATGCCACCAAGTACAATAACTTGGTTTAACTATTTCTATACACCATGGTTAAGAACTGTTTTGTCATGACTTCTTGGCTTAAGGCTATTTGTAGTTTTTTATTATTTTTTTTTTTTTAGTTGTCATTTACGTGGGGAGTGCAATGATTTACAAAAATAATTATAATTAACGTATAATTTAAGTCAATTGATATTATAAGAAAAAAATATGGTCACACATACGAGTACATTATGCAAAAACCTGTCTGTCTATGTGTCTGTCTTAATAAATGACCGCCTGCCTTAAGGCAATTTGAGAGACTAAGCTGTTGTTGTTTAATTTGCAGTTCACACCTCAAAAATCTTGAAATGTTAAGGTTGAAATGTTAATATAAATAAATGAAAAAGCAAATTACGTACGTACTTAAGTACATAAATTGAAGACGAGAAAAAGTAAAGTCGTCAGAAATCTCACCGCCAACACGGCCAGAAATTCTTTATAGATTTCATCGTTAACTCAAGCCATTGCAAATTTTCCACGAATGCCAAAATGCATATGAAGTGAATGTGTCATACCTTGTGCCTCTTTCCAGCTGATTTCAAAGATTCCAGACCGGATATTTTTCAGTGGAGGATGACCTTAGTAGCGGACGCCCGAAATTTTCGACCCTGTCCCTGGTGAAAGCTAAAATTAACGAACAACCAAGATTAACCCAAGCAATGATAGCTGATGAACTGGGTTCGAATGCCATGGCTGTACCAAAAATATCAGAAAATCATCTGGGATACACGGAAAACAGTGGCGTAGCAATAGCCGGGGGAGGGAGGGGAAGGGTAACCAGGGCACCTGCGGTATAGGGGACCCCAAAATTATAAATTATAATTATTAATTCAGTATGTATCTATAGCGTTTAGCTCAGGGCGCCTTTAAAACTTTTGGTCCAGGGCCCCTTGCTTCGTTGTTATGCCATTGACGAAGTAATCTGATCGATCGACTGCACGAATTTTGAAAGACTTCAATTCTGCAAATCAAGCAGAAGTATAAAACTTCGGATTCATAGCCATAACTTTAGAAATTCAAGTAGGCTATTTTTTGTTAGCGCTATAAGGTTATGGAATTCATTGCCATCTAACTTTAAGACAGTTTCTAATTTCAAAAACTTTAAGCATTTAGTTCTTCAACATTTTTCCTAGTCTATTTCTCTCTCTCTCTCTCTCTCTCTTTCTTCTGTAATTACTTTATTTCTTCATTTGTTTCTTTCCTTTAGATTACTTTTAACCCTCTTTAATTTTAATCTTAATTTGTTATTAAATCCATCATTTTATTTCTCATTTACCTTATATTAAGCAATTTGTTGTTAATAACTTTACTAAATAAGTTGTTATATTGTAATAGTTTGCGCATGTAAAAGATCATGTCTTAGATGCGATTATTCTCTAAATAAATAATAATAACGATCAGAAAGAGGGACGTGCTCGTTTTACCCTGAAACCAAACATCAGTCCATGGTATGGAGCTTAAAAATTGCAAATCGGCTCATTAAAACAAGACAACAAAGGTCACCAAAGAAAGTAATGATTATCGATTTACTTCAACAGTTCAAAAATTCCAAAAGCCTGTAAAATGCAAACATAGTAATAGCCAAGTATCAGCGTCGGAAGTTCTCTAAAATTTACTCATTGAACAAAGCATTGGATTCATTCCTGTAAAAATCATTGCTCAACCCTTATATTGACACCACGGTCTGGCCAGATCTTTTTCAACTTTGTTAACATTTTTTTTTATTATTTGTAATATCACTATGACCTCCAAAATCCATGATATCCTTAATTGACTATTTCTAAATAGGTTTATAAAAAATCGGAGTCCTGAGGTATAAAGGGGGCGAGATTTTGGTGATTTCAAAATTTTAGTCATATTGGTACCACCACGGTCTGGCCAGACCGTATGCATTTTCTCATAGTTTTTCCAATATTTTTGCTTTACTTCGTCATTAGTACGTGTTGTTTGTATGTACAGTGATGTGAAAAATAATAAGGGACAGTGATTAGTTTAACTTTCAAGGCTACCTAAATAAAAAATATTTACTTTTATGATACAATCACATTTTTACCGAGCATATATTTTGTTTTTCTTTGTTTTAAGCAATCTACTAAAAATGTTATTGTATTATAAAAGTAAATATTTTATTATTTAGGTAGCTTTGAAAGTTAAACTGTCTTTATTATTTTTCACATCACTGTATATAAACATTATCATCCTTTCTTTTTGAAATGAAAACTTATTTACTATGAAAAGAAAAGTTTTGAATCAACACACACCATCACACAAATGACCATTGGAATTGTAAATGAAAATTAGAAACCACAAATTACACCAGCTTACAAATAATTATTTTTTTTTCGGGGCAAAGAACACCACTATCCAATTCCTATGTAAAATTGATCGCTGAGTCCGAAAATCAACTCTATTTTTAATTCTATGGTGTGGTTTTTGTGTTTTTTTTATTGGAGAAAAAAAGGTTTGCCCACATAATTACAAATATTTTGGAAACTAGGAACTTGATTTGAACGAAAATTATATGAAATTAAAGATATTTTTCATCTCATTTTGATTCGATTGGATGAATAGTTTTGGCGCAATTAAGTAAATCATCAAAACAAATTTATATAGAAATTGGGTAGTGGTGTTCATTGGTAATCTTGGCTGTAAACTAGTGTTTTATAGAAAAAAAAACCTTTATCATCTTCTTACTTTGGTTCCTCAAATACACCGTTTAAAATATTTTCTTTGTATGACAGCTGCCGTGCCCACTTGCCCAAAAAATATCACACAAAACTTTGCGCCACTCCGTCGTTTTCAATTTCATACACATGTTTCCTGGAGCATGGCGTTGTCAACCAACTCCTTTGCACAAAATCTCAGTACTATAATATGTGTGGTTTTGGAGATATACTCAAAATAGCATTAAGATTGCATGGGCATGAGCCACGCCCATTTGAACACAAATTCAGATCTGAAACTCCAGTATAAGCTCTGTATCGACAAATAATATTTCCATACAACAAATGGTGCTTGAGATATCACATAATAAATATTCAGATTATATGTTAGGTGCCACACCCCTTTTTCTAGCTCCATCCCCATTTTTACTGTGGTATTGTCAGCCAAAGTCTTTGCACGCAGGACGCAGTAAATTGCAGTACTGTACTATAAATGGTATACTTAAAAAAGTATAAGGTTTGTATGGGAGGTACCCCGCCCACTTGTAATTACAAACTTTTACCAAGTCAATAGTAAGGTCAGAGACATAATGCAGTATTATTTAAGTTTTAATGTCATTCAGGAAGTATAATCGGACAAACACACAGATTTTCACTTTTATATATATTGTTAGATTATTTTCTTCATTGCTGTTTCGAAACGTAAAACTTTTTAAAAATTAAAAACATATTTTTTTTAATAAATGTACATATAAGTACATTATTCTTACATAATATGTAGTGTTTTCATGCAGTTTACATTGAAAATTCAAATAAACGCAGTATAAATGTACGACGGCCTAGCTGGACCGTGGTGGTAGCAATGTGACAAACAATAGTAGTGCCAACAGAAGGGTTAAGCGGGAGTAAGTAACAAATGAGAGAGAGAGAGAAGACATGAGTAACGGCCAATGATGGGACTTTTGCACAATTGTGCTAGATCTAACACATTTTTCAAAAAACTTTAATTTCTAATACTTTTAGCACCGATGGTTCCAAATTTAGCACATTTTCTTTTTTTTAATCTTATTTTTTATTTATTTTCATTGCTTCAATTTGCAACCTTGCAATTGCAAAACTATTGTGAATGCCTATTTTATTATGTTAAATTAGTATCGTTTTTGTCATTAGCTGCGTTTTATTCACTACTTGCTTCTATTTATGTATAACTAGCAGCGATAATTGTATGAGAAAACAGCAACAAAGCCGCAGAGATACCACGTATAATTATAGCTGCTATGTATACATAACAAGTTGTTTAACTACATCAAATTCTATTGTGAACTGGCATAAGTGGGCTGAAGAGACTTAACGACTTGGTCGTTTTATTCGCATATGTTAAACTAGCTGGCGAATAAAACGCAGCTATTATTTGTCATTACAAATAACTCCTTAAAAATTTGCAAAACTACAGGTTTGTAGATGAAGAATTTATATTAATTTCTTTACATAACTGTAACATAAATATCTCTTTGAGATAAAACAAAACATTCGCATTTTTTAATATCATGTTTATTCTTTTTTCATAAGAAACATTTTTCCAAGTTGGAAATAACGCTATTATAAACTTTGAGCCATGTTATTGACTTATATTGAGTCTCAAAGTAATCTGTTGAACGTATTCAAATGAATGAATTAATGTATTTTATTTACTTTATTAATATTAATAGACTGAATTACTATTACTAATATTACTATATTTTGATTTATTGAATAAAATTATATAATAAAATTGATATATTTTGCTTAATTTAAAACTTAGCACATTTTTCCACAATCTAGCACAATTTTGTATCCATATCTAGCACCGTCAAAAAATTTTTAGTCCCATCACTGGTGACGGCATTTCTCAGTATTATCTAACGAATTATCTGCATACACAAATAAGGCTGATGTTACACGGTCAATGTTTTTCTGTCAATGTTTTTTGTTTTCACTCTCTTGTCATCATTTTGTTTGATGCCCTGTTACACTATCAGTTTTTTGCTGAATGTTATTTTTTAATACTTTTACCTGCAACTATGTTTTTCCAACTAAAAAGTATTTAATTGTATTTTGGGAGTGAACGAAAATTCAACAATTGGAATGGAATTGGATGGAAAATAATTATGACAGTATGAGAAAATATTGGTTGAAATAACAACAAATTCTACAAAAAAAAATTGCATCTATATATGAAAAACGCAGAAAAATAATCTTTAAAATTTGGGATCTATTAAAATAAACTCCGCCACTTTGTTACTTGGCCATTGAATTACCATGTTTTATAAAAATTATTAAGTAATAATTTAAACAGCAGTCTCACAACCAAACAAAAGCCAAACAGCGCAAAGGGTGGCAAAGGAAAAAATGTATTTATAAATTAGTAAAAAGTGTACTATTTTCCATAAAATATTGGTATTTTCCAATAAAATACAACAGTGTATCTTCGGCAACTCCATTTTATTTGAAGTGATGTAGGTTTTTTTCCGTCAGCAAACAAATTTGAAGTGAAATGCGTTCATCCTCTCTTTTGCTCAGTGTTCATTTTTCAAAGCAACAACAATTGCATTGTTTGACAGCAAAACATTGATCGTGTAACATCGCCCTAACAAAACAAACACCAACGAGTAGTTTGGTTCTCTTTTGATATTTGTTTTTTCATAAAGAGATTTCTTGAGCAAAAAAAAAAAAAAAAAAAAAATAGCCCCAGTTACTGGGGCCTTACCGACTAGTTATCTTTAAAATGACACCAAATTGGTTTGGTTTTGCCATTATGAATTTTTTGAATTTTGTCTATGACACGAATCACTGTGGATTGTGTTGATAGGACATAAAATTAAAGAGCAATTGAATCGCCACCAATATTTTGCTTATTGTTTTCCCATCGGTTAAGTAGTTCAGATCCAGTTAATGGTAAATTGATGGAAAAACGTTTTTTTTTTTTTTTCGAGCCAAAATTAAAATCGAAAATTCATTAAATCACAATGGGAAAATAGAAACCACAACAAAGTAAAAAAAAAAACTATTATTATAAATGGCTATGGCTAGTAGTATTTCTACTACCAACTAGGGATTTCGACTAGAAAACAAAAGAAAAAAAATAGTGATAATAATATTGTTCTTGCGTTGGCAAGAGAACAATAAGTTCATCATTACACCTTACTAATTAATTATATTTATTATTTAAATCATAACTAGTCATAGTAAATATTAATACAATAATTCACTAAATAATAGAATATAGAAACGTTAATAAAAAGTAAACCAATTGACAAAATGAATGAGCAACTAAAGCAGTCATTAGAACAAATAAACAGTACTCTGCTTTGTCTATTCGTTCTTTATCTGCATTATAAACATAAAATTAATATTAATACATTAATACAAAGATTATTGTTCCTTCTAAGAACAGTTTAGAAGAGATAATAAAAGTAAATCAAGTACCACAATGGATCATTCAGGCCGTTAATCCTTGATGTGAATATTGTTGAAATGGGTTGTTACTATCCTAATTAAGTAACGAAAAAAAGAATATTTTTAAATTAATATTTAATCGCTCACATTGAATTTACTGCATTTACTATATTTACCATAAACAACTCGATTATGCCCGTGTATCCATTATTTATAATGTTTTTCTGGGTTAACTCTGGTTTTTTTTTTTTTGTTTGTTTGGAAAGGTCTAGCGGCAATTGTTTCATATAAAATCGGCCCAAATATGTAATATAGGTGTATATATACGATAGCAGGAAACAGGATATGCAGACACAATTTGTATTTAATTCTGGAGGGTAGGTGTATAAATTAGCCAATTTTGTTATTGAAACTAATCTTCATAATAATTTGATAAATAAAATTCTTGAAATCTGAGCTATTGAGATCCCAGCTTTAAATTTAAATACATCGAATACCTACTCAATAATATTTAAGTTTGGCCCTCGAAAGCTAAGGGGGTTGCCTTTATAATATATTTCACGTTTGAGGGAGAATAAGGTCGAACATTTGTGGCGACGTGTGGCATGGGGTGGGGCGAGGCGAGTGTTACACCATGCCAAAATAATTTTTTTTTTTTAAAAAGTTCAGTACGATTATTCGAATTATTTCGAAATTCCTTCATCGTTTCATCATATGGTGACAGGACTATGCGACAACAAGAGATACGGTTAAACCAAAGATCGTAAAATAACCCACTTCTTTATATTTGCGCAATCGAATCAAAATTTGGTTGGAATTTATCATAATAAAATAAAAAAGTCAATTAAATGGGGAGAGTAGTATTATAACAATATGAATTGTCAAAAACATTGCGTGCTTTAGTTGGACGCCCAACAGAAGTTTACTACTTCAGAACGTGTTTTTTCAGGATAGTCTTTGCGAGTTATTTTTCAATAAAATTCGAATTCTGTTGCACTTCTTCAAGTTGCTAGTGAAGTCTACATTCTCGCGATTTCTCGGTGCTGGTTTTTGGGTTTTTTTTTTTTTTACGATAGCAGAATCTGAATTAAGTTGGGTCCCCATTTTTCGACTAAGTCTATATTCTTACTGTCTCTCAGCCGCAGTTTTTGTTGAAGATTTTATCGTAACACAATCGCCATTTGTTTATGCCTCACGTTTTTTTCAGTCTATACTCGCTTATTCTTTCAGCTCTAGTAATTTCTAAATGTTTTGTTTGAAATGTCAAATTTGACGAGAAACTAATGGGCAGCACCCTCTATCGATTGAGTATGAAAAAATGAGGAAGCATAGGTGTGTACTAGAGACTTGTATCAGTACGTAAAAATGTAATCAATTGCTTGTGGAGGAGAAGCCATCAACAATGTCATTCAACTTGACTGTGTCGTCCATTGTGTTGTTCATGTTTGATCATTCCCATAACTTCCCTTAAAACGAAATTGAAATATTCTCAGTATTGCTATGCTTGTCAATTAATGGGTTACATTACTATAAAACTATTGAAAAATCTCTCGTATAAATTTTTCTTGCACTGTGGTATCAATATCTACCAATTACAAATAATCACATACAATTTGGAACAATTCACTTCAATTAATTTATTCAAAAATTTAAATAAGTACGAGAAGAATATTTGACAACATGTTGTTTCATTTTGGAGCAATAACCAATAGATATCTTGAAAACTAAAAACACTACCACAAGGACCATTTTCTTTTTTTTAACTTCACCATACGATTCCAGATATATTATTTAGTAACATACCACAAATAGTTTTTTTAATGCACTTTAAATTTCTTGCCCGAAACTTATCGAATAACTAATAATTTTTAGCAAATTTCCTTCATTATATTAAGAATAAATTCAAGATAAGAAATAAAAAAATATAATCTATTGGAACACAAATTATTTTCGCATTCATACAAACATACCTAAGTACATACATATGCATGTACGTTTAAGTGCATCACAAAAATAAGTTTTTGTTGTGCCGCTCTAAAAATGAACGTCCGTTTAGGTTATGATGATTTCCAAAATATATCGACTCTAGCGATTACAGTTCGTAAGTTGGATTGTTTTGGAACCCCTTCAAAAGATCTACTTTTGTATGTGGATATTTTTTCTCCAGGGTACTTTTGATTAAAAAGAGCTTGGCTTCTGCATAAAAGCTTTTGTAAAACCAGCCTAACAGGCTCGGGATTCGTATGAGCTTTTATTTGGCTCGAAATTTTTTTGAAGTAGAAAAACTAGAATACCCAATACTCCAAATATCACAAATAAAGGAAATACACGGGCAACATCGGGTACATATAAAGCACATTATGAAGATAAGAAATATTACTGTCACGATAACAATATCAAAGGTGGAAAGCTAAAATGCTGATTTCGTAGAAATTTACTCACATACAAACACACAACAAAAAAATTATAAATTGGGATTTCCCTTTTTCAAACCAATATTCCAATAATTCTGTATGGTAAAAAAGCAAAAAAGCTTAGAACTTAAGTAGTATGTGTTCCAGATACAAATGAAACACAACCACGACGGAGATTTTAGTTTTTACTACTGATCCAGTTTCTAAACCGAGAGAAAATTGATATAGTTCCTAAACAATAAAAAGTTACTGCGTTTTTCGGAGAAAAGCTTTTGTACTAAGAAAAAGATCCTTCGGTGAAGGCGTCTGAAATTGTCTAAAAATGTGTGACGTATTATGATGGGCAAATTGGAACAAATCGACGGAAAACTATCCCACGCATACCCGCTGTCAAAATTAAAATGAACTGATCCGTATGAAATGGGGAAGATTTCTTACCGTCGGGTTTTCTTCGACTTGGATTGCTTATCTGATCAGCTGATTGTCAATTTATTCACAAAAATTTGGCGGAAAATATTTCAAGTGAAAATTATTGTGTGATAAAAGTAAAATATAATAACTAATAAATATTAGCAAAATACAAAAAAATATCAGTTTCAACGATATGCTAACAGAGGAAGTGCGCAAGTATAAATGCATTTATGACTTGTCTGTGAAGGAACGCTAAAATCATTCTCTAATTAAAGCCAAAAGAGTTTGAAACTTGGGAACACACATCCTGGTGGCTTTGAAACAAATTCCTTGTCCTTTGACTTTTGTCCAGAAAAAGAAAACACATTCCGTGGAACCCCAACTTGTCGCTGCGGAGATTAACCCTTATGTCAACACTAGGGTGCAAACGTATCCTTCCGCGACTTTTGTTAACGTTTTCCAATAGTTCCTGTGCTCAATGAAAATATTCTGAATGCCAAATAAAAGTACCGATATGTCTATCTATGTCAGGAGAAGTGTGAGAGTCGCTTTTGAAACTCAATAACGGAGGCAAACATTTGGTTACATTTGTACCCCTGTGCTTTTTGTTTTCTACTCGCAAACATACAGACAGCAGCATAAATTAGAGACCTATGGCTGATGCTGAATGCAAATATTAAAATAATTTACCAGTCTTATGCTGAAATAAGTGTGGATGAGTAGCTTTTACCCTGGCTGACAGAATAACCGTCGCTGATAACTTTTTAACTTCATTATCTGCTTGTAAAACAGAAGAACATCATTCGAATCGATTTCCTTCCAAACCGAAAAGTCGATGCTACAAACGGAACAATAAAACAAAAGTGCGAGAACAACAGTAGCTGAAATACGTTATTTTATATGTACTTATATTTCCTTTTTTTTATTTTACTATAATTTTTGTTTAAACAATATTTCTTATTTTTTCTTGTATAAAATAACAGATTTGGATTATATTCAATAAAGCAGTTATGAAAACCTCACAAAAACCAACAATTTATAAAAAAGCTGCCTACTTTCATGTAAGGGTACAAATGTTTCCAAGTGTTGACTTAAAGTTATATGGAGTAAGTGTTGACATAAGGGTTAATCTCAGCACCTTAAATAGTAACACTAAACGAATTTTTTTTTGGACTAATTTTAGCAATTCTTGCTGAACTCTTAAGAAATAGCAAAATTCCATATCAAAACTTTCCTTTTTTACTTAATATTGTAATAAATCTTTGTTTATTTTTGTAAACACTGAAAATGCAACCTTGCAAAAAAAAACACTGATTTTCTTTTTATAAAAATATACAAATTTATTATTTCTTGATGTAACAGCTGTGCACATAAAAAGGTCAAGTAAATTGATTTTGAAATTATTAGTTATTTTAATCAAACAATTATGGAAATGGAAGATACAGAATCCAGCAGTTCCTTTCTTGCAGGTACAGACTTGCCCTACGTTTGTTCTGCTCCAACGTGACCAGATCTGAAATGGTGGTTGTGATTCCATTTTAAATTTTTTCTAGAAGGAATTGAAATTTATAAAAATTGTTCATCATTTATTTAATAAAACTTACCGATTATTCGTAATTTTGAGAAGGTTGTATTAATTCACTTCGATTACTAATTTTCTTTCTTTTTTCCAAAGATATATTTTACAGATTTTTATTATTTTGTTTTTATTTTATTCTATTTGCAGGGTTGTGTTATTTCGTGTTTTATTTCTTAAGGAACAATGTGTCTCTTTTTTCTTTTTCTACTATTCTGTAAAAATTATCGAAATCGAAACACCTTCCATATAAAAAAACATACATCATAAGGCTAATAGATGGTACTAGAGAAATGCAAATAAATGAAAAAGATAGAAATATGTGCAGCTGGAGTTTTAATAGATTTTTACACACACTTGTGTCTAAACGAAACGTAGTTGGCAGCATTAAGTAAATATTAAATAATAAATGCTTACATAAGTGTTTCTTTCAGAAATGCTTAAAAATTTCACCGTTGGGATATACAAAATAAAAACAACCACCACATTAAATAAAGCTTTTCAGTATAATAAAATAATTACTATGGTGAGTTTTTATTTTATTATATTGTGGTGAAATTGTCAGGTTTTCTTTTTTGGTTCAGTCGTATTTAATGTGATTTGGCCAACGAGAATTTTACATCTCCATTAGCCGTGATCGTCTAGTGGTTAGGACCCCACGTTGTGGCCGTGGTAACCCAGGTTCGAATCCTGGTCACGGCAATGTTTCATCAACATTGTCACGGAAGGAGATTTTTTTTTTTTTTTTTTCATATAATAGAAAATTATTGGGCTAAAAAGTACAATTGTACTCGAAATACTGTATTTGTTATAAAATTGAGTTGTTTATACTTGTGTTTCCCACATATTTTTTCCAAAATTTTTAAAGGTTGCCTACTGTATATCTGCTGGTTGACTCAGTACTCGATTCTCTAAATGAGTCAAGTTTAATTGCACAATCGCTATGATGCTTTTGTAGAAAAGCGCAAACTGTTCTGAATAAGACTGACCTTAAGTTAACCCATACAAAACTAGTGTTATTAAATTGATGGTGTTGTTTAACTAGTGTTTTCAGGGATAATAAATTAGCTATACGACGTTCTCCTGCTAAGAATTAAATATCGAACTCAGCCCAAAAAGTATTGAAACTTGTACATTATTTTTGACAAAACTTAGGGTTTATCTCCTGATAAAGTCTTTTCATCGACGCATACCTATATAGTCAGGTGAAGCAGACTAAACATTAACGCTGATGATATTATAAATCGAGCACTAAAGCGTTGCGCCGACTACTTTTTGGTGTCGGCGGCTGCTGGAATAAGAAAATTTAGTGGCGGCCTAAAATTGGCTGAGCATAAAAATTTTACGCAAAAATTCAAATTGGCTCAACATAAACAAATTTACGGCGGCTTGAATCGGCTCAATGTAATACTTTTTTGACGGCGGTTGTAATTAAAAAAAATTACATATGAAGTAGCATACTGATATGATAACAAATAACTTCGACACCACAGTATCCATGGTCGAATCCAAGATGAACTGCGACGTAGGTTCAGGAATCTTCTCAGGGAAACTAGTCTTTAATCGATCTGTCCGCCTCCCTAACTCTACCAGTTTATTTCAGGCTGAACTGCTGGCAATAAAGGAAGCAAGCAGAATTTTAAAGACAGACCACACCTTTAAGGCACATCGCTATGGTTTCAGATAGCCGGGCTGCAATCAGGGCTCTTGATTCGGCCGTTAAAACATCTATATTACAACTTACAAAGTTTGGTATTTACACCACTAAACTTTGTCAAGCGAGAAATCTCAACAAAATACCTCGCAAGAGCCAATTGGAGATGGAGCAGGCTGCCAATTTGCAAAATAAGCAGAGCGATATGGCCCGACTACGCTATGCAACTTACAAAAAAGAAAACCAGAAAGACATCTCGTAATTGACGGCGGTCATCATTGGTTTCTGGTTCGTTGGTGAGCTGGCAGCCAAAATGAGAATCCCACATAACACAACTTGCCGCAGCTGTGACTATCCGGAGGGAAAAGAAACTATTTGTCACTTTCTCTGTAAATGCCCGGCTTTACGAAGAACCAGATTGAAGACCCTGGGTAAACCTTATTTCAATAACCTTGGGGAACTATGTTAAATAAGTCTAAACGAACTCCTAAACTTCCTAAACCAGTCGGGATGGATCTGATTCCTCCGCCTTGCCCACAGAACCAAACAAACTACAAAAAAACTGAGGATGTGGTATCAAAACGGCGCGTTCGCGCAAATTGGGTTTTTGGTACGATCCACCACTTTAACATAAGCAATACTTAGTTGCTGTTTACATTGGCGTAAGCATGAAAAACTGTGCAAGTAGGTAACTAGAAAATGATAGAAGTTTTTTGTAGAAAATCACATTGAGGTTGCTCGCACGGGCGTAAGCATGAACGCTTGGCTGAAAGAGAGAGGTAGAAAGAAAGAGATAGGAGAGATGCGCCGAAAATTCAAAAATAAAATAAAAACCGACGCAATGATGAGTGTTCCATGTTCATATTGTTCCGATTTTGCTACTTTCCCTCATAATTTTTTAGAAGTTGAATAGGCAACATCAACACAAACAAACAATGCGCCTCTAGGGAACACACATCTTCATTTTCTTGCTATTTTATCAACAAACTTATTTAATTCTCTTTAGAGATTGTTGCTTTTATTCTTTTATTAATTTAATTTTAAGTATTTAAAGCACATAATTAATATTTAGTTTCCATTTTTTACGAACAAGGGAACCTATTTTCACGAGCACAAGAAAAAGTGACAAAATTCCAATTCCACCGTTCCTTTTTAATTATAAAAAGTAGTGATGATTCGATACAAGTAAATACAAGTAAAAACTCAATACTTTTCATTCGATTCAAGTACTTTTTTTACTCGATGCTATAACATAAGTATTTTACTCGGTATCGGAAAAAAGGGTCAGTATCGGATACTCGATACTTTTGGGAAATATTTATTTAAAAAAACTGAAATATTGCCATACAATATTTAAAATTGTGGATCATTTTACAATATTTTACAGCAATCAATAATATATTTTAAAATTCTACTGCAGAATTATTCAAAATATTTCAGTCCATATTTCAATATTTCAATGTATGACAATATTGCAGTACAGTATTGAAGTTCTAGAAGATATTTCCGGCCATGCATGTAGAACATAATGTTTATTGAAACCTTTTCATTAAAATAAAATATTTTTATCAAGCTTTAATATGTTGATTAGTTTTCCTTCTGTTATAAATTTTCTATCGATTTGCTAAATTTAATTAACGTCATTTCTATATGATTCACGTGTTTCCAGTGGAAGTATCTCAAAACCATGATTTATTGGCGAAAAATTCGTGTTGAGTACTGTAAACTGTAGGCTCAACCATGTTGTATCACAATGGGCCGTTCTGGCCTGAATGTTTTCCTTGACAACCACTTAAAAAAAGAGTAATTTGTCTCTTTAAACGAGTATTCGATACAAGTACATATTCGATACTTTTTTCCGATATTTTCGGTAGCATCGATACGTTTATTCGATACAAGTAATGAGTAAAAGTATCGATACTATGTGGGTATCGAATCAATACTAAGAAAAAGTCCGACATGGTTGCACTTATATGAGCACGACTGTCCTGCCCATGAGGTTCATGCTTGCGTTCGTGTGAATTCGAATAAACGCAATTTATTTTTTAAAGAAAAGAAAAAGAACAAACATATAAATGAAACATATATGTCAAAATTTCCATTTCCACCGTTCCACTTTAGTTGAAAAAAACTAGCGCAATTACTTAAGTGCATATAGTGTTGTTCCGATACCGCCATGTATTCGATACTAGTACTCATTAAAAGTATCGGAGAGAAGTATCGATGCTAACAAAGGAAGGAAAATAATCGATACTCACTCGTATCGTATCGAAATATAAATTCATAAAAAAGAATAATTAATTTTTTATGTAAATAATACAGAGCGTATCCATACATAAAGTATATATAACACTGGGAGACAATCTTTTTGGGCGTGATCCAGCGCACACAAATAAACTTCTCGCTCGAGTTTTCTGCAAGACTGGAAAAAGTCAAAAAATTTTGGAGAAAATCTCGTTTAAAGTTTTTAATGAACCATCCCTTCATAGAATGCACCTTCCCTTCTCACGAGAAGAGTTCTTAAAATACCGTTGTGATTTTTTTTTACCTACTTAACTTCAAATTTTTTATGAGTTTGCAGAAATTATATAGAGTTGTAGTCTCACACTACAATTACTTGGGTGTTACATTTTCCAGTTCCGCACTTGGAACGCTGCAATTAAAAAAGAGAATATAGCTTTGGCAGCTGCTCTGCAAACAGTGGGCATATGCAAGGGTGATGGTTAGGATATTCGAAGATGTGATTGCATCATGCCTTTTATACGCTGCTCAAATGTGGGGTCTGCGTTACGTAGATCAGGTAGAAATAGTTCAATCAACTTATTTCAAGCGCTTTTTTTCCCCTTCCAAGATCAACACCGAATGCTCATCTCAGGCTGGAACATCTCAGACTAGCTCGTCTTTGAACTGCAAAATATTAAGATCACTCGAGGAAAAATCAGCACTTTATTTAAACAAGAGCATAAGTTTCAATATGGCAAAAATCATAGCACAGCTTCGGCTGTCCACAAAGCATGTCCTTAGATTTTGTGTCAAAGGACAAATTTATAAACTGGATCAAAATAGCCTATGCATGCTATGCAACTTTAATGTAAATGAAAACCTTCATCACTTCCTTTTCGAGTGCTGTTTGCTGTTCGTGAACAACCTTCTCTGAAAATCCGATATTGATTGCTAATTGTACAGATAGCTTTTCAGTTAAAATGATATATTATTATGTTGTCAATAGCTTGAGGTTAAGAGCTCGATTGTTAAATGAATAATATAAGCATTTATGCTATATTCTTAAAATATCAATCAATATATGTATATGTTAAAATATCTATGTACAATAACATTTACACTACACACCTGAAACCCTAAAACTTCAAGTGCTCATTATAAAAATTTAAACTTTCATTTACGCCCCATACGATATTTAAACATAAGTTTACAGAGTAATACACATTTTTACTTAAAAAAGAGCAAAACGGGCAAACTAAGTAATACCGGTAACTGGAAACTGTCAAAATGTGTGGGAAACATGTGGGAAAGAGAGGGTGGCACCACTTTTGACTGTTTCCAGAAAAAAGTTTCTTGTCTAAAAGCAGACAATGGAACATTTTCTTAAACAGTGTTCTCGAAAAGCAAACAGCAAGTAAATACTGGTACATAGTACTCAATACCCACCTGAGTACTGGCATAAAAGCATCGAGTACAAAAAGTACTCAGTACTCGAAAAAAGTATCGAGTATTTACTCGTAGTTACTCGTATCGGAGTAACACTAAGGAATGTACACGGAATTAATTGGTTGACAAGTTTTAGTTGCTATCAATTTACTTGTGGAGTAATAACAAATGTAAATAAAGAAAATGAAAGGCTATAATGTGTTCTTACTAGAAATACTTTTTTTATTTGCTTAATACGCGAATTGTAGTAATTTTGCCTTCACCCCTGCCATAAGGTCCTGCACAACAGTTTGAGTGATCGTTTTAGCTGTTTTTCCCCACAATATTTTATGTGCTCGCTCGTTTTTAGCAGTCCTCTGACTCTTGAGCAGTTTTCGTTTAATAATTGCCCAATATCTTTCGATGGGGCGCAGTTGGGGGCAGTTTGGTGGGTTGACGTCTCTAGTGACATACGAGACCCCATTTCTATCATACCAGTCCTTAGCAAGCTGACCGTAGTGAGACGCTGCTAGATCAGGCCAGAAAAGTACAGGTCCTTTATGCATCCTTATAAACGGTGATTCTCGCTTTTGAAGGCACTCTTCCACATACATTTTCTGGTTAATCGTACCGTGACACACGAAGATCTTACTCTTGAGACCGCAATGACAAATAGCCTGCCAAACCAAGTATTTTTTGGGAAATTTATCCATTTTTTATCCTTGTACTTGCTAGGCACGTTCTCTTGCAGTGTAATATTTTGGTCCATGAATCTGCTTAAAGTCTATGACGCATTCAAAATTGTGTATCACTTTATCGTAAAGCTTTCGAGCACGTGTTTTATTTTGCTTGTCATTCCGGTTTGGATCAGAATTAACTTTATAGTATTGAAGACCAGCTGCTTTGCGGACTTTTTGCACATATGACTTGGATACTCCAATTTCTTTCGCCACATCTCTCACTGATAACCCAGGATTTTGTTTGTACGCGGTTCTAACACTATTGGCTGTATTTTTTGAAACGAATCCCTTTTTTCTTCCCTGTCCTTTTTTTGTTTCAATAGATAAAGACTCATTATACTTTTTGAGAACATATGTCACAGTCGATTTTGCAATTTTTAAGGATTTAGCATTAAAAAGGCAGTATTAAAAAGTTTGTGGTAGCACTATAAAAAGTAGAACATAACAAAAGCACACTGCTTGTTTTTGTACTTAAAAGGGTGGCAGTGGTGGAAAACAAAAATTTGAATCGCTGATTAATAGTGCGGACACACGAGAGTGCATTTCGTTGAAATTCTGTATTTCAAATTAAGGTGAACACACGACAAAAAAAGGAATTTCAAATTCGCTTTTCACAGATTACAAGTTTAGAGAAGAAGAATTTTTGTGTGTGTTTTGTGTAAATAAAAATAATTAAAAATGTTGCCTTTCAATTGGACTTCGACACTAAGATTTTATTTAACAATTGTAGAAAATTGGAGGAATAGCGTGAAGTTATTCTCCGACTCCACTATTTTATTTTTTCGCAGCTGTTATGAAAACAAAATCCAATATGTCTAAAAAAATGTAATAGATCTTAAATTTTCGCCGTTTTTTACAACCTTGCGTTTGAGGGTTGGTATTTAATTTCTTCATTCCAGACTCATTTCAATGAAATGAATCTGAAATGCAGAATTTCATTTGACACTTTTTGTATGGCGAAATTCTGCATTTCCGACTCATTTCAACGAAATGTTAAATTTGCCTGAAATGCACTCTCGTGTGTCCGCACTATAAAGCAAAAAAAAAAAGTATTGACCTGGTAAGAAATGTTGCCAAAAAAGTGGGAATGTCACCTTCGTATGTACAAAAATGACACAAGAGAGCTGGAAAGGCGGTAATTTAAAATGAATGCAGGACCAAACCGCAATGATGACAACCAAAATATTTTTGCAAAACAACGTGCTTGAAAGTTATACGGTAAGTTTTTTTTTTTTGCAACCTTTTTGACATGGCGGCTGTGAGATGCCTTTTTAAATCTTTTTAGCACAAGAAACTTTGGAAATACCCTTTGATAGTGTTTTACACCTATGTACCAAATTTTGCTGCTGGTCTTCAAATGTTATCTTAACCTTACTTCAGAAAAGTTAATTGAATTTCAGCATAGACAACTGTAATACAGAAGTAGAATTTTTCGAAACTGTCCATTCAGTTTCATTATGATTTCTGGATTTTATTGGACGATTTTTTAAATAAAACTGAATTTTAATTGACTATGCTGAAATTTAACATGTGGTTGTTCACGAAAAGGATAAAATTTAATTCCATTTTTTCTAAATATCTCGTCATTGGTCAAAATATATGAGCAAATTTATTTAATTATGTTCATAACTATTTATGTTTAGTATTAATACGAAAGCCTATTAAGGCCAATAAACTATTTTACACAAAAACAAAAGAGCAAAACAAAAATAATTTAAAAAGGAAAAATCTCCACCGTGACAATGTTCGTGAAACATTGCCGTGACCAGGATTCGAACCTGGGTTACTACGGCCACAACGTAGGGTCCTAACCACTAGACGATCACGGCTACTGGAGACATAATAAAAACGTCGGCAAAATACACTTACATACTTTTAATGAAAACATATATATTCAACTCTGATTGCAAGTAAATTCAACAAAGGTGAATTTCCTCCACGAAAATATTTTTATTCAACTCATTTCAACACATTAAAAAAGAGCTTCACCACGGAGAGCTTCACGAAATGAAATCACCTCACCAACAAAAAAATCACCTCAGGGTAATAGACAATGAAATAAATTCACCCTCGAAAAAACTCTCCTTTTTATTTCTGCCATGGGGTAACTTGTTTTCCCCATCTAAAAAAAATTTCAATTCAAGAGAAATTAATTTCACCTTAAGGTGAATTTTTTACATTTACTTTATATAGTATTTTTATCGCGAGGTACAATGGGATGTTGTTGGCCGTGATGGCTAATTTGTCGCTGCAAAAATACAGTCGCGTTTTTTGCAGCACAGGTTCAAATCCAGTGGAAATAGTGAAAAAATAAAAATTTTGAAAAAATCCCTCTTCCAACTCCGCCACACGTCATTTGCTATTACTCTGGCTTTTGGAACGTGCCATGGAAGCAAAGGGAGATAGAATTCTCGGAAGGAAGCTAAGTAGTCGGAAAATCAAAATTTGATAATAGACACTTGGTGCCACAAGATGAGAAACACTTTTTTGCTTTAATTGATTATTGTTTTTATTTACACAGGTACGTATGTAATTATATTATTCTTTGTCTTGCCGAAGAGAAAGTTAAAAATAGAGACACAATAAGCGTTTTTGTATCCTTTCACATTCAAACAAAATTCTTTTAAACATAAATAAAAAGGTGCCAGCGAAACTATTTGTTATTTACCTAAACAATTCTGGCAGTTTTTTTTTTATAAATAATTTTAAAAAATAATTGTAATTGAAATCGAATTTATGCTTTGTAAATATCATAGCTTCAAATGTGTTGTTGTTCATATTTTACTTACGGCAGAAAACCTACGTTAAACTGGTGCCGATAGATGTTCCTAGCTGATGAAACGCAAACTCGATAAGCGCCGAAAATTCCATTTCAAAAGATATTGAAAATATTCCTTTTTTCGTTCTTCAGAATTATTCAGATTCAATTCCACGCAAATAGCACAAGAAAAGTCAAAAGTCAAATCCCGCCATTTTGGGGTTTGAAAAAATGTAAACAAAAGAAAAGAAATGAAGTGGAGCAAGAGGAAACGAAATGAAAGGATCAAAACTGAAACCAAACGACGGAAAGAGAAAAAATATGATGAAAACTGAAAATTCTGAGAGTTAAAACGGGAGAGGTGGTAGTCTCACGCCCAATATGGAAGAAATGTTTACAGTATGGTGTAAAAATTTGTCAATGTGCACGGAAACGAAACACTTTCGCCATATGGACAACATTGTTGTTTATGCTGTGCAATATTTTTTATGTATCAATCGAATTGAGACATTTATGATTTTGTACATTGCACTATAAAATCTGATTTTGAAATAAGACAAAAGTAAATATCATTGCATTTATAAATAGTTGAAGTAGCTTTGATTTAAACGGTTATTAAATATGCAAAGCATTTGCAAAGCATATTGGATCATAGGAATAATAAAACACCCACATAACTAGTGTTATTATCAAATATTTTTGTTAAATATCCAATAAAGAAAAGAACTACTATTACTACTACAATAAATCTTGTACGCAGAGTGTAATCATCCTTAGGAGTAAACACAACTTTGATTTCTCCCCAAACATTTGGAGTTGTATATCCATTGGCGAGACAAACTCTAAAGATTATATTCCAAACCTTTATGAGAATGTCACCACATTCCTTTAGTACGAGTGGATACACATCATCAAGTCCTGGGTGCTTAAAGTGTTCGAAGAACGAAATAGAAAATCTAATCAACTCTTCTGTAGCTTTCATTTGTGGTATAATAATTCTCTGTTCAGAAGGAATGGCGACGCTTCCTCGTTCTTTCGTGATACTATCCTGCCACGTGGGAAATGTTGGCTTACGATTGAGAGCTAATAAAAAACCATTTCATTTCACCTCACCTAAGACTCCAGTTTACGAAGTATATGAAGTTTTCCTGATTGATCCTGAATTAACACATTTTATAGGACTATATTAGTAGATCAAATTACTTCGCATGTGTTTGTGGTGTATAGCTGTAATGGCTGATTCAGAGGGAGCGAAAGGGGGAGTATATATATATTTTTTAGTGTAACTACATTTTTATTCCAGAAAATCCAGAAGTGCTACACTATCGTATCAATTTAAAGAGCTTGAGTAGGTTAGCCAAAAATTATCGGATTTAATATCGATTTAGCCAATTCCAAAATATTAGCGTCGGAAGTTCTTCAAAATTCACCATTGAACAAAGCATTGCATTCATCGTTGAAAAAATCATTGCTTAAGCGGGAGTAAATAACAAATGAGAGAGAGAGAGAGAAGACATGAATAACTGCATTTCTCAGAATTATCTGCTTCAGGGATGCCAACTAATTTTTCTGTCTCCCCGATAGCCCTCGATAAATTCCCCGATTTTCAATCAAATTCCCCGCACTGGTATAATTTTATGTTATTACAGTTAAACACGTTTAAAATTAATCAAGGTTAATGTTATTTTAATGCGGTCCAGAAGTGGTAGGTTAAAAGTAAGGTACTTTCTGACTCCGGAATTCTTTTGACACATGGGAGATTTCATCTCAAGGGAATCCACTCTTAAAATCGATTGAGCTCAAATGAATCCGGTGTACCAAACTACTCGACGTTCATTTTGATAGATAAACACTCAAAGTACTCAAGGAAAATACATGGGCTTTCTTTTGACCCAAATAAAACTTTCCTTTTGAAAAAAAGTCAAAACTATTTTTGATTTTGAAAAAAACAATGGTCACATTTTGAATTTTTAAGATTTTTTTTTTTCATTTTTCAAAAGATAAATAAAAAACGTGTTCGATAAAAATTTCCAAATGCAACAGGTGATTAGTTACATAGTTCCAAAACAGGGGCTGTTTGACCAGAATGTATAAATTCTACGGCACACTGGAAGGTCTAAAAAAACCCTTAGAAAAATTATGACTATGTTCTTTGGACATTTTACTATTATTTTGTTTGACCGATAATTCACGAAATGGCTGACAGCCAAAATTAGTTTTCTCAAAAATTGGACTTTTTTCGAAAGTACAACGTTGCAAATTGAACAAAAAATTAATCAAACTTTTTTTCTATTATGTCCTGAGGCCATTGTTGTATAGAAAAACATATTTACATTTTAGACCGTACGTGCCAATGGCAAAAACTTTGCTTTGAGAAGAACGGGTTCAATGTTTTGGCTATCGGTTTTTAAATATATCGACGAATCCCGAGAGGCACATCTGCATAACGCACAGATCGGTAACCGATGCAATCGCAGCCCGGAGTTATTAATCAGGAGGTGCTCGACGAAGGTATAGCTAAGCCTTTCGGGAAGCCGAAGCGCTGCGCGACTGTTTTGCCCTGACTGACACTCGCCGCTATAATGGTCTATATCTACGAAAGCACTTCGAGTTTCCCTCTGAAATTTTTACAGAATACTTATGAAATATAATACTTTCAAATTACACACTTTTTTAACAATCAATTTATCCAAACCTAGTGCAGGGCCTTCTTAAGAAGAGATGAAGGTTATAAGATCTAAAATATGAAGTATTGCAAAAGTTAAACGATTTATATTACAAAAATTTGACAAAAAATATTCTACAGACTTTATTAACTAAAAGCTGACCGGTTTCAAATTCCCCGCAAAAAACAGGTCATTCCCCGATTCCCCGTACTAAGTGAAATTCCCCGCAAATCGGGGAATTCCCTGCAAGTTGGCATCCCTGATCTGCAAACACCAACGAGTAGTTTGGTTCTTTTGATATTTGTTTGTTCATAAAGAGATTTCTTGAATAAAAAAATAGTCCCAGTTACGGGGCCTTACCGACTAGTTGGATTTTAATCCAGAAACAACGATCATAATAACTCAGACATTTATCCCACGTGTAGGGTATCCCTTTAATATTTCTTGTTGGGCTAATATGCCACAAAACTTGCCATTGGAATGGCATTGGAATTTTAGAAATTTTTCTCTTTTGTACTGTTCAACATCATCTTATGCTGCACTTCTCAAACCAAGCGTTAAATAAATAATGCACAATTTCATCTGGCAATTGATCGTAAAGACTAAAGCTACCAAATTGTAGCATTGCATGTCTGTCATGCCCGCATGAAACTGTGATGAATTACAAATTGTTTACTACATTTACATACGCATAATTAGTACAAAAGAAAAAGAAAAATAATTTTATTATAAATTTTATTCATTTCATTGCTTGCCAAAATCACAAGCTATAATTATTTTACAGCTCTCTAACTGTTCGAAATTTGTTATTAAGCAAAGACGCTTCAACATATCGATGGTCATACGTTGACCCCTCGTAAGTACTTTTTCACCACTTTTGGAAGACAAGACAATAACGCAATAGATTTCTATAAACAATATATAAAAATAAGTTTATAATAAAAAAAATTATTCCAAAAATATTTTTTTCTTATTTAAAATGATTTAAAACTCAATTTTATATATTCTTTATGTAAATTTATTGCTTTTTTGTCGTCTTTTCCAAAAGTGGTGAAAAACTACATACGAGGGGACAACGTATGACCAACGATATGCTAATCCGAATATATCAAGGGAAAAGGTTACTGCCAGTCAAAGAATTACATTAGAGATTGCATTCATGTTCCAGTTTTTTATTTATAACACTAGTACAGCAACCATGAGTGGCCTGGGCAAAATTACTTGGGAGCTGGCTCCTTCATTCTGAAGTTGCTGTGTGACAACTCGCGCGTTCATTATTATGCCGTGGCTGGTTGAATTCGCGATGTTGAGGCAATTTTATTCTCAAGACGTTGTTGAAGCCAAAATAATTTATGGTCAACTCAAAGTAGTGGCCTGTGACACAAAACCCAAAGAACACTATAGATTTCATTCTGTCCTCTAACCTTGCAATATATTCCGTTTGCAACGGCGCTACTTTTGTCATAACTAAAAGGCAGGAAATGATTGGTCAAACTCTTTTTAATAATACCAAGAATGGTAAGACCGTGAGGCGCTGCTATAATGGACTTCAACTTTGCGATTTAGCCTGACACGATTCAAGCAAAGCCAAGTACACGTAAAGCTGAACTATATAGCAAACTTCCTGCTCAAAAGATTGGCCATGCTCGGTGTTGGCGAACTTTGTTGGTTCACACTTATTTCTCATATGTAACTTACTTCTAAATTGCGACCCTGCTCGTATTCTATTGTAATTGTAATTAGTCGAACTATTTGACATTGCTGATTGGAATTTTATCAAAAGAGCGAGGGCCACGCTAAAGTATAAGAAAAATAACATTTTCTAATAATTATAATAAAATTAGTCTCAAATGAATTTATAGGAAATAAAAATATACACTGAAGACTACAATACAATTCGTCGCCTGATAATTGATTTGGCGTATGTGTATAAGTATTCCTATGCCTATACGCCAAGTCAATTCTCAGGCGACGAATTGTGTGACTCTCTCGCGACAACACTCGGGTTACCTTATTGCGTTTTCCGTCAGCCGCGAAATTTTTGTGCTTATAAGTTTAACATCGCTTTTACTGAAAAGTCCAGCGTATGGTTGAAAAGTACATCAGATAAGAGCTGTTGGTATGAAGCCTTCAAGAAAAGGTTAAAACGATCAGCGGAGCATATTATGCAGAGCTGTTAGATCGATTCGACACTAATTTGAAGCAAAAACGACCGTTGTCTTCACCAGGACAACACAACCCTGTTTCCAAACATGAAGAAATGGCTCGGCGTCAAGAGATTCAGGTCGAATGTCTATTTTGAGGTCCTCAAGAAATTGGAGGAACGTTGGACGAAGTGTATCGAGTTAAACGAAGACTATATTGAAAATAAAACGTTTTTTGTTTGCCAATTTTCAGGGCGGGTCACCTCGTAAGGCCCATCGAAAACTCCGAAAGATCATACATAAGTGATTGTAAGGCAAAATGTAATAAGACACTTTGGTGTGTCGGTAACTAAAGTGCTGATGAATTGGTCAACCGCCTCCAGTGAACCAATTAGGAACTATTCAATGGATTAACAACTCTATGACTAACAATTAGAGTGAAAGATGATTGAAAGTTAATTTTACGAAGTATGTGAAAGAATCGTATAGGAGAACAATAAATTTTCTTCTGTTCTGAGCATCTTAGTGGATTTGATTACAGGATACAAATCCAGCAGGTGGATTCTATCTTGAGAAGGAAACTGACAACACAGAGCATTATTCAGTCTTTGCAAGGCAAAAGAGACCACCGCTGAGTTGCGATGCCTTGAGGATGAATTCTGCTAATTCTATTATTCTACCAGAACTTCTCCTTTACTTTTCCTCTTCCTAAATTTTTTCACTTATTTGCACTTTCTGTCTTCTCTCAAAAAATCTTTTTTTACCCTTTCTCTGGATAAAGAACTATACAAAGCACTAAAAGGCTCAGTTCTTTGCAAGGCCTATGGTCTTCATACCCACCTCCAAATCTTATTTAACCCTTGTTGAACGTATACTTTCTTGGTTGTACTATGTTATATCCGTATTATCTCTTAGTGGTCCTATGGCACGAGACCCTAGAGGACAGTGGAAGATTCAGTAATCAATGATAATGAGTTGAAAATATGGTGAGCATACCCGCTGTAGAAATATGGCTACCGCACAATATCAGTTCCGCTTTCTGTTAGACCAGAGTTAGCATATTTGGTACTGGAGTGTTGAGAGACGTACATTTGAACTCTTTGATATCGTTGGTAGATTTAAAGAATAGCAAAAAGGAACACAGGATAGAGTAGGTTAGGTTAGGTTGGAGTGGCAGCCTTCTGCTTGAAAGCACACTTAAGCATATAATTAGGCTCATTGTGATACCATAGTACGGCGCGACTCCCCCATTTACGGAGTGGAGAACCATGAGGATTCCATAATGAATCTGGCTATGTCCTTAATATTTATGGATGATAGCTCGGACAGACTAGTGAAGAAAGGTGAACCCAGGAGTTTTAGTCTCCTCCTGGCCAGGGATGGGCATTCGCACATGAAATGAAGGACTGTTTCTTCCTCCTCCTCAGAGCCGCAGCCCCGACAGAAGTCATTGAATGGCAGTCCAAGTCTTGCAGCATGTCTCCCCATTATGCAGTGTCCCGTGAGCACCGAAGTCGTTATGCTGATGGAGCTTCTGCTTAGGTTGAGTAGCTGTCTAGTACGTTTATTGTCCATAGTGGTCCATGTTAGCCTGGTAATACCACAGGTATGCTCCGCTACCCAGGATCTTTTTGCTTCCTCAAGGTAGTTTTGCTTAATGGCTAATTTAATAGACGTAAGAGGGACACCAATGGTGCAGGTAGGTGATATATCTGTAAGTTGCGAGCCCTGTTTTGCTAACTCGTCGGCATTGCAGTTACCTGAAATATTCATATGTCCAGGCACCCAATATAGGTGGACCTGAGAGTGACTCGACAAAATGTTGAGTGAAGATCGGCAGTCGAGAACAAGCTTTGATGTAGTGAAAACACCGGCAAGGGACTTGATAGAGTACAATGGACGTAAAACTTGCCTGAGTTTTGTATTCTTGAATATTTCTTTTGCAGTTTCAACAAAAAAAAAAAGCTCAGAAAGTGCTCCCTGAAGTTCACACTCTGTTATTATTTTAGGATGTTATTTTTAAATGTAAGATGAACAATTTAGAATTCCAATTGGTGGATTTAATATGATGGACATGAAAATGCAAAACATTGATTAGCACGAAAACCACAAAGTGTGAGGTTTTCGGAACTCTGAGCTCGAACATAGGGTCAAAAGTTTAATATTTTAAATGGGGGATCGACATGGAAATGCAAAACTTATTGCATTCTCATGCCAAGCACACTTCATGAGCTTCTTGGTCTTCTGAATTTGAATATGGGATGAAAAATTTAAAATCTAATATGGAGCATTCAATGTGAAAGAAATGCTCTGTGAGGTTTTCAGAGCTCTAAAAATTTAAAACTGAAAATGGCGGATCCAATAAGACAAACCTGAAAAAGTAAATTTAATTAGGAATTTGTGGGGATTAGGATCCATAACCGTTTTGGAAAAAAAGAAGAATTCTGCAAGAGAAATGAAAGTAAACTTATTATATTATCTTAAAAATTTGTATAAAATTGCAACTATTAATTAGGGCACTAAGTCAAAAGCGTTATGCGACTTTTGGCTAGTTGAACGAAGTCTCCTGACCATTTCACACTAAGTGAAAAAGCAACACTGGGCTGACGCAAGAAATGACAACGACTCCCTTAGGTTTTGAAAACATTGCACTAGAATATTTTGAAAAACTTGTAATACTAAACTTGAATGTGAACATTTTAGAGACTTGTATATGTAAATTTCCACCTGCTGCACAGCAGGATTAAAATAGGCAACAACAACAAAAACCATATAATTAACTAACTGGAGTCATTTTGCACAATGGGCAATTAATGAATAGTAAAATGAGCCAAAAATAGAATATGATTAAGCTGCAACTACTTACTACAGCAGCAGCAGCAGCAGCAAATTCAAATACATATGTCACACAGAAAATGAATGACAACAGCAGCAACAAATCGCACTCAATCATGTACATTCATAATTTATAAATTAGAAAAATAAATAACTAATAGTAAGTAAGAAAAGATATAAAAAAAAATTTACATAAAATTAATAATTTCAATTGTTCAGAACGCCCGCCCACATTCGCACACACACACACACACATACAAATGAACATTGACACAGTGCGATAGACACAAAAACACACATATGAATAGGTACACATTAGCTCGTTTCAACTCATGCTCATATCTAATAAATTAATAGCTTCAGGCTTCAGAAATAATATGTTTGTATGTGTGTGTTTGAGCGAGTATAGTAAATTTCAAGAACTCAAGCCGTAATGTGTGATGAGTAATTTTATATATGTAGGTAACCTAAAGCAAAAAAAATTATATAAATATGTATATCGTTGAGAAATTAATAGCAATTAAATTAATTGCATTACTTTTTTACTACAGTTAATGAGATACTTAACTGAAAATTATACACACATATTTGCATTATATGGAAAGCAAAACAAAAAAAAAAAATTCCAAAATTTATTTAGAGGCTTTAACCTTCAAATCAATTGAAAAGTGGGCGTGTTATATGGTAAATAGAAAGAAATATGTATTTAAGGAGTATGTAGTTAGTTTTAGAAGCGCAAAGTTGTTAATTATTCTCAATACTGAGGGAAAGAGAAAGCATTCAACGGCCCATTTTCTTTTTTATTATAATCAGGGATGCCAACTCATTTTGTCTAATCGGAAATTCTCTCCCCGATAGCCCTCGAAATTCTCCCCGATAGCCCTCGAATTTCCCCGATTTTCAATCGAATTCTTCGCATCGATATAATTTCATATTATAACAGCGCGACACGCACTTTCCAAATAAACATTTTACAAAAACGAAAAATTAACTAAAATTGACCTCAATGAGTGTTATATTAAGGCGACCCTGAACTTTCTTGGTCCAAAACTTAACCAATTTTTACGGAACTGGTAGATTAATAAAAATGTACTTTTGGACTCCGGAATTAATTTGGCACATGGGAGATTTCACTTCAAGGGAACCCACTCTCAAAATCGATCCGGCTCAAGCTTGCACAAAGTTTAATCCTATTGGGTAGTAGTTGTCACACCAATTTGAACGTGGGGTGTTTCGAGTTACTAGACGTTCATTTTGATAGATAAACAAGCGTCAGCCTACTTTTGGATATGAAAAAATAAAAAATGGCAAAAACCTTTTTTGGAGAAAAACAGGTTCAAAGTTTTGACGTTCGGTTTCTAACATATAAAATATATTTAATTTTCTTTATGATGGCTGATCGTAATTTGTACGTTTACAGATTAGTCAGCAAGGACTAAGAGTTATAAATCAGGAGGTACTGGACTAAGACATAGCTTTCTGAATGGTCGAAAGGAAAGTAGAAGCGCCGCGCGACTGTTCAGGCTTGACTGACTCTCGGCGCTATAATCGTCTATACAGGGTGACAATTGTAAAGTGATACAAGTTTAATACTCTGCAGCAAGCTTTGCCATTTACCGTTACTTTAATTTAAAAAGCAATTCATTCATTATTGGCTTTGCTTTTAATATCATTTGAATTTTTGTTATTACATTTTGAAATTTCCATAAAAATGGACAAGGAAAATATTCGTCGTGAAATTATGGAATTTCATTTGGCAAATTATAGTAGCCGTCAAATTGCAAAGACTTTAAATTTGTCAAGTCGTACGGTAGACCGAGCTATTATTCGATATAATGAAACTGGGGGTTTTGGAGATAGATACCGGGGAAAATTTTCAAAACAGTTGCCACTACTGGTTTAACAGAAAAAATTCGTAAACGAATCAAGCGAAATCCAAGGCGCTCAATGAGAAAAATCGCTAAAGAAGTGGGAGTAAACCGTGAAACAGTGCGAATCAATGCAAAATCAAAGCTTAATCTTAAGCCGTACAAGCTCCGAAAAGCTCAAGATCTGACACAAAAAAAGAAAGATTTGCGACTGCAAAGATGCAAGGCGTTGCTACGCTCCTCCGTGTTAAAAAATGTTGAAAATATCTTGTTTACAGATGAAAAAATTTTTACGGTTGAACAAAATTTCAATGCGCAAAATGACCGAATGTGGCTAACATCATCATCGCAACAAAATAGGACTGTTGGCCGAGTTCAAAAGCCAGCTTCCGTTATGGTATGGGCTGGAGTTTCCGCTAATGCCAGAACCCCTCTAATATTCGTTGAAGAGGGTGTTAAAATTGACCAGGTTTTTATCGGAGCATTTTAAATGAACATGTTCTTCCCTGGGCCCAAGATACATTTGGAAATGAAAACTAGACTTTCCAGCAAGATTCTGCACCTTCAAAATTAACGCAAACATGGATAAAAGACAATTTTTCTGGATTCATAACATCTCAAGAATGGCCACCATACTCCCCAGACTTGAATCCAATGGACTACTCTATTTGGAGTATTTTAGAGAGTAAGGCTTGTGCATCTCAACACCACAGTCTGGAGTCGCTGACAAATTTATTAGAGAAAGCCTGGACTGAAATTGATCAGGAAGTCCTGCGGCGAACAGTCCTACGATTTCCGGATCGATTGAAGGCATGTGGGCAGGCTAAAGGAGGTTATATTGAATGAGGTGGGGTTCAACTGAATGCTTATATATTCAGCAATGTTAACACTTAATTGTACTTAATGGAAGTACGTCCTTTTGAAAATAACTGCTGAAATGTGTGCGTCACTTTACGATTGTCACCCTGTATATACGAAAGCACTCCGCGTCTCTCTCTGAAATTTTCACAAATACTTTCGAAATATAATACTTTCAAATAGCACACTTTTTTAAAAATCGATTTCTCCAAACAAATAAATCGCAGGGCCCACTTAAGAAAAGACGAAGATTTTAAGACCCAAAATATAAAATATTGCGTAAGTTAAACGTTTTACGTTACATAAAATTTGACAAAAAATATTATACAGACTTGTATGACTAAAAGCTGAACGACCTCAAATTCCCCGCAAAAAAACAGCTCATTGCCTGATTCCCCGCACCCAGTAAAATTCCCCACAAATCCTGGAATTCCCCGCAACTTTACATCGCCTATTATAATACACATTTTCCGCTCTATGTGTGGCCGAAGAAGTGTTGGGCTGCCACCGTCGAGTGAGAAATATGTGGTACGATCAACCATAGAGCCACGCTGCAGTCTATTAAGTATGAGGAAGAACCGTTTTATCTCAACTGTCTGACAGATATGGAGGATGCGCGGTATATTCTATTAAATTGCTCACGTTTCAACATTAAACGTGCCGAGATAACGGTAGACTGCCATTCGAACAGATCCCGTGACCTTTGATAAAATGTACACTATGTGTCTAAATGAGTGTTCCCCAATTTCTGGAAGTGTGAACGGTTGGTGCTTTTACTCAAGCCAGGAAAAAAACTCGATCATCCATCCGCGTATCGTCCGCTATGCATGCTTGACTTGTTAGGTAAAATACAGGAGAGCATTATTGTCAACAGACTGCAGGAGACGCTCGAAAGGCCTGGACATAAAAAATGCGTTAAACTCAGAGACCTGGTCGCGAATTATGCTGGCGGTTAACAGTTTTGGAGTTCCAGGATACCTGCAAACAATCATCACGAACTACTTTGAGGACAGAGTGTTGCTGTATGACACCGATAACGGTGTAAAGCACTACTTCGTCTCCTGAGGCGTTCCACAGTGTTTCGTACTTGGGCCAACACTGTGTGGAACGTTATGTACAATGGTGTTTTGGAGATTCAAGTCTTCATAAGCGCTACATTGGTCGGATATGCTGATGATATCGCACTGGTGCTGGTAACGAAGTACATCCACACACTGGAGAAGACTTGCAGCGACGCAATGACGAGCGTAATGAGATGGCTGCAACGGGCACATCTGGAGTTGGCAGAGCAGAAAACGGAAGCAGTTCTCTTGAGCTCAAGGAAAATACGCGAGGTCTTCAAATTTAGAGTGAGAGAGCATGAGATCATCTCTCAACCGTACCTGCGGTATCTCGCCATGCTTATCGACGCCAGAATGACTTTCAAAGATCATTGACTGGCAGTTAGAGAAAAAGTCTCAAAGGTCAATGGTGCGCTTTTCCGCATTATGTCGAATATTAGAGGGCCACACTCAAGCAGACGAAATCTCTTGGCTGGAGTCATAAGTTTGATACTGCTGTATGCGGCGCCAGTAAGGGTGGATGCAACGCAAATAAGATGGACATATGCGCTCATCCCAGATATTGAGAGCTGAATAGCCCGCCAACATAGAGAAATCGATTAAGACATGACGCAGCTACTCAGCGGACATGGTTGTTTTAAGGCTTTGGCACATAGAGTCCATTGTGTACGTGAGAGCAAAGTATACAACTGACAACTACTATAAAATATATGAAATCGTATGTAGTGTGGCCCATACACAACATCGTATACGTTGAAGTAACGTAAAAAGTTGGGCAACTCTCAACTTTGCCGTACGTTGAAAGAGAGTTGAGAGTGTTGCAGCTATCAGCTGATTTACTTTGTGTATGATGTGTATGATTGTGTATCCGTTGGCAACGTATGCTGTGTGTCACCTCTCTCCTTCGCTTACTTCGTGTCAGTTGTATACTTCGCTCTCACGTACACAACGGACTATATGGGCCAGAGCCTTTAAGCACCATCTTCCCGCTTTAAGTATGAGGAAGAACCGTTTTATACCAACTGTCTGACAGATATGGAGGATGCGCGGCATATTCTATTAGATTGCTCACGTTTCAACGTTAAACATGACGTTTTTTCTGTGTTTTCTCAACCAAACTGCAAACTTTTGTTAGTCCCTTTGTATATGTAATTATAACTCTCTAATTTTCACGCTAACCTTGACAATTTTGAGTGTTAATCAGCTAAATTGAAATATGATTAATTTCAGCTGTTTACTTCTTACCAAGATAATAATAATAATGCATACTTTTATTTCTATATGCAAAATAAAAACAAAAACAAAAATGTTCAAATGTAAAAGTAATAAATAATAAGTTCGCATTTTGAAAAGTTGTGTTTGTTTTTCTTCTTCTTGTTTGTTTATGAAGTCATTTTCAAATGTTAATTGTTGAGTAATAGGATTTGTAAAAATTCAATAGTGCCAACAACAACAACAACAACTAGGTACAATAAAAGACAACTATAATACAATAATAACAACAACAACTTAGCCACTTAATACCGCAACAAAGTACGCGCAAGACATTAATAAACAAATAATAGAAATAAATATGTAAATAATATAAAAACCGAAAGAAAAGAAAAAAAAAACCAGAGACAACATCCGAAAATATTAGTATATTTACCATAAATGCGATTTGATTAATGTCTTACTTTTAAACTCATTGAAAACATTTACGATTTACAGCGCGATTAAAGTATACACACATACATATATCAATATATGTATGTATGTATGTATAAGACTTTTTATTGATGATTTTTGAATGGTAGATATTTTTGAAATTAATTTGTCAATAATACAAGTCTCGTTGCTGTAAATATTAATATGTAAATACCACAAAAAAAAAAAAAAAAAAAATATATATAAAAAAAAAATACGCTTACCATTTCGACTTGGTCGACAACAGCTAACGATCGAATTGGGCAATTTGTCAAATATATTCACACGTCCAAAAATGAAGAGTGAGCGATGGAGAGAGTGTGCGATCAGGGGAGTGACTGATCAAGATACTGAATCATCAAGAGAGTGAGTGTGGAAGGGAGTCAGTATACAAGAGAATAAGCGATAAGTGAGAGAGTGAGCGATTGAGGGAGTGAGCGGTGGAGAGAGCCAGCGATCAAGGGTGTAAGCAAGCAAGGGAGTAAGCAATCAAGGGAGTAAGCGAGCAAGGGAGTGTGCAATCAAGATAAATCAAGGGTATGATGGATTAAGGGAGTGAACGGAAATCAGCGATCAAGGGAATAAGCGAACAAAAAAGTGAGAGCAAAGGTGTGGAGAAATCAAGGGAATGAGTAATCAAGGAAAAAAATGAGCGAGCAAGGGAGTAAACGTTCAAGCGATCAGAGTTGTGAGTGATCGTAGGCGTGACAGATCAAGAGAGTGAACGGTCAAGGGAGTAAGGTGCCAAAAAAAAGAATGAGCAGGGGTGTGACTAATCAAGGAAGTAAATAACCAAAAGTGTAATCTATCGAGAGAGTGAGTGAACGAAAAACCGATCCATCAAGTAAGTGAGCGATCAATACAGTGAACAATCAAAGGAGTAAGCAATTAAGATACTGACCGATCAAAAGTGTTTACGAGGAAAGATCACTATGAGCTTAGCGGTGCAAAATTTCTAGCACTACTGTTTACGCTGTGAATTTACACATTTACTTAATAACAAAACAAATAATACGCAAATGTGTTAATTATACAAACATACATACATATGTACATACACTTGAAAAAATACATAAAATACATAAGTAAATAAATAAATGTACGATAGAAATATTAATGATAAATGATTAATAAATTTAAAGGGTTAACGTGCCAACGATCTAAAGGTCATTAGTTAGGCAAATAGCCATTATGAAATCTGTTCAAAGATTGTCATAGTATAAACCGAAAACTACTAAATAAACTAAATATATATATTAAAAACCATAACTATTTTACAGTGGTTTGCAGAATACCATATAAATGAAAAGTAGAAGCTGTGGAAATTTGAAATATGAAATGTAACTATTGCCATTGCAACAGCCATTTCAGCCGGCTGGTCTAAGAACCCTCAAAGCCTAGAAAATATGCAGCTACTGTGTGCAACGATCTGAGATTTCTAAGAGAATCCCTCAAGTATTTATTCATATATAGGATACAACAGTATTTGCTTCCTGTTTTGGTCTAAAGCGTGTAAAATATTTAAGAATTTTGTTTTATATGGAGGATGAATATCGATATCTTTTTGAAAGAGTATCGTTGTCCTTTTTTAGACGTGACCGAACTATCCCACCAAAAATATAATATAAGAAATTTTGTTGTGACACTCTTTTGAAAAGTTATTAAACCGGAGCGAAAAACCGAAAAGTAATTGAATCGTAATAGTGCGGAATAGTTGCAGCTCGTCAATACGAACCAAGAGAAAATTCAGATAACTCACCTAAGTCAGAGCTCTCGGAGTAAGGAGTGTAAGAAAAATGAGCGAAAGATATATATTTTTACTGAAACCTAGAACAAATTAAATTCTGGTAGTTTTTTATTTCGAGGAAATTTTCTTTTGAAGTGAAACTTCTTTTCTCTTGTCCTAGAGTAAAACCAACCGGATGTGACGTCAGCGCGTAAGTTTGCAATGCGACATAATTTTGTCGAGCAATGTGCATGAGGGGCTAAATATCACTATTCCGTAACTGAATTCACGAGCAAACTATATAATAAACGATTCATAAATAGTTTTAATTCAATATAACATATTAATTACACACACACACACACACGCCTATGGCAGAAAGAACAATGTGTAGCGTCGCCATCTTAAAGTTTATAACAGTTATACATTTCACATACAGATGGCGCAAATGTCCAAGGAATTACATGAAGATGTCGCACAAAAAAAGAGTTCGCTACAATTGTCATCGACATTACCGGTACAGAGTTGCAATTTTTGTTCTAGGATTTATCCCAAAAAAAAAAAAAATTGGTTGTGTATTAACGAACACAAGGCAGAAGTGAAATTTCTTGTGAACTAAACGAAAGTTCCGAATCACCAATAGTCATAAGCACGGTACTCCTGAGCAATATCATCACATAGTGAATATTGTCACTGACTTTCTGGTCTTTTGATCTGCCATATTTTTGGACATACAACAAACGTTCGACAGAGTATGGCATCAAGGGCTATTATACAAATTAAAAAATTTACTTCCAGCTCCATTTTATTTGGTCTTAAAGTCTTATCTACATAAAAGTACATTCTATGTCAAAGTAAATGATGAATCGGGGCAGTGGTCTGGATTCTGCTATTTATTCAATTTTTACCTGTGACTTGGTTCTTTTCCATTAAGCCATTGGCAGAAGGTGGGGTTTGCAACCTAAAGTAGTTCTCTGGCTTTACAGAGCTGTAGTCAGACCTATACTGCTTTATGGTGTTATGGTTTGGTGGACATCTCTTGGAAAGGATGTTCACTGCGGGCATTTGGCCAAAGTGCAGAGAATGGCGTGTCTGCTGGCAACAGGGGCACTCAAGACTACACCTTCCAAAGCCTTAGAAACCATGCTCCACCTGCTTTCAATGGATCTCGCGGGAAAATACACAGCAAAAACTGCGGTCATAAGATTAAACATAGTCTCACCATGGACCAATTCTAGCTACGGACATTTTAGCGTATTACAAGATACGAGTACCTCAATTCTCAAGAATATCAACTACACTCTTGCTAAACCCTCTTTTGATAATAAATTCTTTGCGCATATTCCCACCAGAGAGGAATGGGCGGAGGGGTCAGTTCAGCTTGGTAAATGCATTCAGTTCTATACGGATGGCTCCAAACTGGACGGTAGAGTGGGAGGAGGTATCTTTGAAAACAGTCTGGACATTCAAAAATCGTTTCGCCTTCCGGACCAGTGGTAACGGCGATTAAAGAAGTAGCTGACTGGCTGAAGTGCAGTAAATTATCACCATGTGATATTTACATCTTAATAGTGTAATTACTACCTCCGAAGTAGTCTCCAAATGCTGACAATCTCTAAATGATATATGTGGATATTTCAAGGTACACCTGCATTGGGTACCAGGTCATAGTGACATTCCGGGTAATTGTAAAGCCGATGAGCTAGCAAGGCTAGGCACAACATTCCCTACTCCTCGTGTATGCCTATGGCAACCTGCAAACTGAACATATATAGCCAAATGATTAACATAGCTAACAAAAGGTGGAGAGAAACGTACACGTGCTCTCGCACAAAACTAATTTGGCCCTTCTACAACCCAAAAAGGTCAAATTCTCTAGCTTCGCTAAATAGATCTTCTATTAGCAACACTGTAGCAATAATCACTGGACATTGCAGACATGCCAGCAGATTAGGGCTACCATCAAATGACTTCTGCAGAAGCTGCCTAGACGAGGAAGAGGAGGAAACTACTCCTCCTTCTCTGTAACTGTCCAGCTCTTGCCATATGTAGACTAAAATCTTTAGGTCAACCCTTCTACAGCAATCTTGCTGACCTCGAATCTTCTGACATCACAGATTTAGATAGGTTTATTAAAACCACAAAATGATTCAACTCTACTTAAGTTATCTAGCTTACTGTGAATCTGCTGGCAGCAGGGATTCTACAGTTTAGAGAACCACAAAGTTCATTGTAAGATTAGGGAATTGTGGATAAGCCACGTGGTATTACAACGGACCTCATTGGCCTAAGTAGGTCCTATTATGATAGGACAACCACTCTAACCTAACCTAACCTACCTGCGACTTGCAGGTAGCAGCAAATTTAGTTCATTTCGAAGAGGGGAGGAATGTCTTACATTAAATCTGAATGGAATTACTATCCCCAAACGTAACGATGTTAAATATTTAGGACTACACCTTGATAAAATATTAAATTGAAAATAGCATATGAAAGCGAAGGGGCTACCCTTAACATAAAAACAAAACGCATATACTGGTTATTGGGCCCCAAATCAGAGCTGAGTCTTGAGAACAAACTACTACCTTATAAAACGATATCGAAACTAGTTTGAACATACGGAATTCAATTGTGGGGTACCACTAGCAATTCAAACTTTCAAACTTAGAAATACTACAACGCTATCAATCCAAAACACTGAGATTCTTAGCAAAAACACCATGGTTTGTAACAAACAACGCATTGCACAAAAATCTAAATATTCTAAAGGTAAAAGCCTTTGTATTCACTGGCTTTGTTTTTACCGTCAAAACTAGAGCTTTCGTGTTTGAACGTGTTTCAACCTACACGTGTACACAAAAGTACAAACTCAGTGTAGCTTTCTTTTAAAGATATGAACTGTAACTACACGTGCATTTCAGACACGATAATTTTCTCCACTGTCAACTCAATTGTGTTCCATGAGTTTGGTTCTACCGGTACCTAAGATGTTTACACATCAATATATAGTTATTAGAGCGCCGTTTTCCCTGTGGCGCTAAGCTAAAAATATTCGCATTTCCACAATATATTAATTAATATTACTCATACGCCAACGATCCACAGTGAATGGAATACTATTAAATAAAAGAGTGAGGTGGCAACATAAAACGTTGATTACTCTAAGTTTACTACAATTCTAAAAAAAAAGAAACACAGCAGAATAATAAAAATTATTATTTATATGTAAACTCTTACAATGAACAGATTTTAAGATAACATACATATGTATTTATACATTTAACCGACTGACTGCCTGCCTGACCTTAACCGAGACCTCAACCTAACGTATTGTTGGTCTGGCTTACTGGCTGTTGCACTACTGATGTCTGGTTGCTGCAGTCTGCTGCACCTTTAAACAAAAAAAAAACAAAACAAATTATGAAAAATGAAAAATTGCACAAATTAAATCTCAAGAGTGTCCATGTGTGTGTGTGTATGTGAGATACAGAAAGCGAAGAGAAAGAGAGAGAAGGAGTTAAAAAAAAATCTTCATTTAACGCTCCGCTCAAGATCATCAACATTATTATATACATATATATGTATGTATGTATATTTGCAACATTGCGACCACGTTGCATTCATTGCAGTGAATTTGTTGTCGCGGTTTTTGTTGTTGCTATTTGATATTACTGCAATTTGTTAGCAATTTGCATTTGCAACACGCAGCATTTGCTTAAAATTCAAAACTCGAATTCACAAACATATTTACTTAGCAAATTTACTTGTGTGTGTGTGTGTACGTATTTATACAAAAAGGTCATTACGATTAATTTTGTTATGCTATTTGTTAAGTTGCTGTTGCTGGTTTGTTATTGTGGTTGCTGTTATGATTTACAATATATTATGCTTATATTTGTTTATTTTGTGACATGATTTAAAAGGACATCAACATTCAAACACATATCAATTATTTAGGTATTCCCAAAAATATTTCAATTTATATCAGTGACGGCCAAGTGTGCATTTTTTTTATTTTTATAAAAACCGAAAAAGCTTTAAGCTCTTTAATACGTATACAATTAATGAGGTAGCCGAAATCTGTTCTGTTGTCGTTGTGTCTTTTTGTTGCATATATTTTAGTGCAAAAGCTTTTTGAATACTAAAGTTTAGGATGGCCAACAATGATTCATGTACATATTTGTGATTTGTGATTCATCAGAATTATTTCATTATGAGTGAAGATGAGTTTCCCCCTAAACTTTCCTTAACCCTTTCGGGACCATTCGGTAACTAGAGGAGATAGCTTAAAACCGAATCTGGATTCGTATTGTCTGACTTCAATTTCTTGCTACAATTTTTGATCAAAACAGACATTTTGTGCCTCTAAGGTCCGGAATTTTCATGGGTCACTGGTGACCCTGACGCCCTCAATGGGACTTTTTATGAACTTTTTCTCTACATTTTTATTATTTTTTTTAAAGATAGACAAAGTAACTTAGTTTCAATTTTTCGCTTAGCCCTTTCTTGACCGTAAGGAAACCAGAACCGATAGAGCAAAACCGAAACCAGATTCGTATTTTCGTCCCCAAATTCATTGTTAAAAAGTTCTTAAGAAGTTTTCATTGAAGATCTTAGGGTCACCGGTGACCCATAGCAAAACATGTTTTTCCAAAAAAGTAAACAAAAATTTCTAAAAATACTGGAAATTATGTTTGAGCGATTAAAAATTAACCAAAAAACACAATTTTTTCACTTTGATCCGCTACAGAATCGTTATCAAGAAAATATTTGTACATTTTTTTTTAAATTGAAATCAAAGAACCATCAATTCTCTTTCCTCCTAATCCTAATTTCACAAAATTGATTGGATAGTTTTTAAAATATCGCAAAAATTAATCTTGTGATACCGGTGTCACCATGGTACCGAAAGGGTTAAGAAACTACTTTGTGATATCGTTCATAAGTACTTATTTCTTTGAGGAACCAAAAAAGTTCAGACAGAGACAGAGAATGAGCAAAACGCTACCCAGTAGGCGTCTCCTTATTTTTCCGTAGGTTGGCTCTTCTGTAGTGTCATTTTCCAAATACCACATGATGGATTGTTGAAGACACCCATGTAAACCACATATAATATGTTCTGTGATCAAACCTACTAGAATGTGAAGATTAGAAAAGGTTCATAGTTACTGCTAAGTTGGCGTCAATGAAAACCATATTCGGTACAACTTGTTTTAGTCTCGCTACATTATTAGTTTTTGCCTTACAATCGCTTTCAATCTTTTGGGAGTTTCTAAGTCCTTCAGAGAAGCCTAACTGTCACTTTAGGCTCCTATATATTTTCCTCGTCAATCGTTTTCAATTGTTCAGCAAGATATATTCGAAAAGGCAAAGATCTCCGTTTAGGAGACCGTCGCCATTTCTACTGTAGCAAAAAGGTACCTATTTTCATATGAAAATTTAATTAAATAAATCATGAATCCAAATTATGCATAAGCTTTTTTTTTTTATTAAACTTCACTTTATATAAATTCTTTAAAAAAAATAATTATAATTCTTTGTTTCTAAGGAAGTTTAGAAATTTCTCCATCAAGGCCTTTATGATGCTTTCATTAATGTTTTTTGAAAGCTTCAGTCCACTTAATATTAAATTCCCTTTTGTCCTTCGGTACACCTTTCGTCCAGTTCAGTTTCCGGTTAACTAGATCCCAATAACGTTTCACTAGCCTCAGCTTGGGGCAGTTTCGCGGATTAGCCTCTCTAAGTACAAAATTTAAATTATTGATGCTGTACCACTCCATTGCTTTTTTCCATAGTGGCATGATGCCAGATCAGGCCAAAAAAACTTTATGCTGCCTCACAAATGGTTTTAACCTCTTTTGCAAGCATTCACCAATATAAATATCCATGTTGATTAACCCAGAAGTTACATACGGATGGCTTCTTTTACCGATGCTGCTGATGGCCTACCACACTAGAAATTTCTTAGGGAATTTAGATTTTTTTTTTTTTTGGGTTCTCAACTTTTCTGGCACATTTCCCCGCTGATCCTTTAGATAAAAGTCTTTGCCTGGAAGCTACGAAAACTCCATCAATACACATGTTTCGTCATCCATGATGCAATATGGAAATTTTGTTACAAAGTTTTCCATAGCATTCCGATCTTTCTGAACTTTGTACGATTTAAGATCAGCTTCCCTTCTCCTTTTCCAGACAAATGATTCAGAGCAACTGCATTTTTGAGCTACTTTTCTACCCGAAGCATTTGGATTCTTATAAAAAATTTCCTTGATCCACATTTTTAGCCAGATTTCACTTTTCGATCAATATTTAGATTGTCATTTAAGTTTTTCAAAATGCTCAAAAAAAATATTTTGTGCCAAATCTTAATTTCGAAATCGATGTTCGAAAGCGTTACGTCGACAAATTTTTATTCAATGTGTTTCAATGTGCACATATACAATGAAGCGAGGCGAGCTCTCGTCTCGCCAGTGAATTTCGAAAATTTGAAAAAACCTCGCTAGCGAGACGCGATGTTGATACATGTAGAGCTGCCATATGTACTACATACTGTTGAAATGAAATAAAATATAAAGTGTATTAGTAGAAAACTGTGGAAAAACGGACTAACTCTTAGTGCAGCAATTATTGAACCAGTAAATAATCTTTTTTATTAAATTTTCCTGAAAATAACTTGATTTTAAAATATAAACACAATTTTTCACAATAAATGATGGTAACTCTTAATAAAGTAAACACACTTTAAACAGCTGTTTCATTTTAATCGCGCCTCGCTTAATTGTAAATTGAACAACGAGAATAGCGACGAGGGCTCTCGTTTCCGAAATCGACTTCGAAACATGCCTCGCGTCCTCGCACCATTGTAAATGGGGCTTCAAAGACGCTTTGCTATCTTAATGAAGATTAGAACATTTTTGATAGGATAGGATATGCCCGCATTAGACGATAGAAACGGCCTTAAGAATGAGACAGCGCGGGATCTTCATACAGAATGTAAGCTGTCATCTCGTCATCATCCATACATTGATAAAATTCTGCGTCGTGGGAAAGATCTAACTTATCTAGGTTATTTTGAGCACATAATGTTCAGATTTACAGACCATTAATAATTTAGTGTTTTTAAAATATAGATAGATAAAGCGGTACGAGATCAGTAGTATGATTTCAGCAGGGAGTTGAAAATTAGGCAAAATAAAATTTATAATCTGTAGTATTCAACGATTTTTCAAATATTTTTTCTTTCTTATAAGCTACATAGATAGTTAGAAATGCGAAAATCTGAAAAATGAATGCTAACTATAGAAAGGAAATCATATTTTGCCTTTTTTTCCGCTCGCTGCTGATATCAGAAAGCCATTTGTGAAGCCCCAATGAAGTGTTGATTAAACTTATGCTTCTCTAATAACAATATTAAACGTTTCAGCCTCGAAGTTGCCTGAGAACAACTTCAACTCTTTGCCATCTTAAAGCAAAGGCTATGATTGATTTTTTTTCTCTGGATTAAGTAATTACTAACAGGATAAAGAGTTAAAGATTCCGCCGTCAAATAGGGCGATTTTTTTCTCAAAAGGCTCTGACTCTGCTTTGCAGTACGCACTTTCCGTGCGTGTGTAGGGATGTAGAGGTTATGCCTGATACTAAGAGAGACTTAAGTAGCATTCTTACTAATAAGAGAGAAAGACAGGAACTGATGACACTATTTCGGTAATGCTGAATTGGAATTCAATCATTTTTTAAATTAGTTTACTACTAAATTTTAGACTTAGAAGCTGGAGAGAAAGATAGGTTTACTTTAACCAGATTTGCTCATTTTATTGAAGAGCCTTTAATAGTTGTTTTAGAACAGACCCTTAATGGTTTGGGGGAAGAAAATTGCATTACTTCCTTGATAATATCTATGCTGAGAGCAAGAATAATTTTTGCCGTCCTCGTACTAAAACAAAAATACTTCTAACTCTATCCTCCAGTGCGAAATTTCTTCGAATTATTTTTTGTGTTCAGGATGTATATGTATGGCTGTTGTCCGTCCTATCCTAACGATGGTTTTGGTTTATATGGTTAAATTTTTGGCCTGACTTTTGAGCTGATTTTTGGTTTGATTTTTGTTCTGAATTTGGTTAATTTTTGGTTTGACTGAATTTCAGTCTAATTTTCGGTCTCATTTTTTATTAGTTTTCGATCTGATTGTTGGTCTGATTTATGATCTGAATTGAGTCATCATTGCGTTCGTTTTGTCTGCTTGTTGTTTGGGTTTTTATCTTAATTTTGGCCTGAGTTTGATTTTATATTTTGTCCGATTTTTATTTTGAACTTGGTTTGAGTTTTGATATGATTATGGTGTAAATTGGATCTGAATTTTGGATTGCTTTTCGTCTGTCTTAGGTATGAGTTTTTGTCTGCATTTTGGTCTGATTTATGGTGTAATTGTTAGTCTAAATTGTATGTGAGCTTTGGTCTTATTTGTTGTCTTTACTGGTTTAATTTTTAGTCTAAATTGGATTTAATATTTTGTATTAATTACTATGATTTTCGGTTTGAATTCGGTTTATTTTTTGATCTGATTTTAGTCTGAAATTTGGCAGTCTATTGGTCTGAATTTTTATATGCTTTTGGTTTGAATTTTGAACTGAATTTTGGTCTAATTTCTGCCTGCTTTCGGGCGACAAAAGGAAAAATCAAGTATCGATATTTACCTTTCCTTCAATTGAACACTGCACAGTTGCCATCTCTCGACATACCCTGGATTTACTATCCAAATTAGGCTACTCATTGAAATTAATATGAATAAGTCAATAAAATTATGTGAACAAGTCAAATACCCATATTATATTTAAATAAACTAATTGAAGTATACTCAATTATTTGAATTACTATATATCAAGAGTTTCTATTTGTTTTCTTTAATTAATTGAATAGGTAATATCAGAGTCACGATATTTGTATTTATTTGATTTTTGCAATTGTGTTGCCGCTAGGTGGAGACACTTGAAAAAATGTATGCATAAATATGTATGCAATATACATAGTGTAAAATATTTATGAATAGGCTAAGTGACGTTTTCAAGCAAATAGCATAAAAATGCAAGTGAAACACACTCGATGTCATGGACAACTGCGAAAATTGTTTGAGTCATATCAATGAGCAACAACAGCAACCCGCAGTAGCAACAACAACGCGATTTGAAATTAAAAATTCAACAAAAATAAACAAGTAAAAATAAATAAATTTTTTACTTCATTTAAATGCAAATTAAGACAAGAAAAATAATAAAAATAAGAAATAAAAACACAACTGAAGTGAAACAGAAAAAAAAGCGCACTCATATATATGTTCACACACACACATGGACCCAGTGTGAAAAATGTTAAAACTGTTGCGTAACGCAAGCGTTTAGAGAATATTGATGGGATAAATTTTCGTATTTTTTTCTATCTAGTAAAAGACTTAAGCCTATTGCCAGAAATTTGACTGAACCTTATCGGTTTATCTTCAGACCTGGCAATTCCACCATTGATAAGATATTCACACTAAAGAGTTTTTCATCAAGCGTCTCCGAACTTTAAAATTGAATAAAAAGAATTGTGTGTGAGATGTGACGGCAACCTTTATTGTGGATTAAAGTGCATTTAGTATCATTAAAGTTTTAAAAATGATATCATTCAGATGGCCTCCACGGCTTCGTTTACAAGACTCCATCCGAGAGATCCAATTTTGCATGACTCTGTTGCATAAGACGGGCTGGATCTCACGAATGGTTTGCATGATGTTCTTTTTCAGTTCCTCAATTGTTGTTGGTTTATTGGCATAAACGTAGCCCTAGAAAAAAAAGTCTAACGGCATTAAATCGCACAATCTTGGCGGTCATTCCACATTGCCTCTTCTGAAAATTACGCGTTCTGGGAACTTTTGTTAGAACCAGATGTTGTCCAGGTCAGTGTCATCCAATTGAGGCCAAAAAAAGTCAGATATCATGGCGTTCTTCGCTAATAATAATAATAATTAACTGTTCCTGAACAAAATCCACACCAAATACTTAGTAAATTTTTACAGATACAATGGTTAAATGCGGCGATTTTGCTTGTTCACGAAGTCGTAAAACTAAAAACGTGCTTCATTACTAAACATTTTTTCGCCAAAATTTGGGTCCAGTTGGAAACTGCTCCAGAACCCAAGGGACAGGGACAGCTCGATCGACAACCGAACCGTTTTGCTCGAATTTCACGACAATTCGTTCAATTGATCGTTCGGTTAGACGATTATTTCGTAGCACGCGAAAAGTTTGGCGTAGAGAATAGGAATTTTTATTATAAATTTTAACGATTCCGACGCGTTGTTGAATGGTGTAGCGGTCCATGGTAAAATGGTGACTATGCAAAACACAAACGTAGAAGAATTAAAGTGCTGCCACCGGTGATGTCAGAGCGATAAACTGTCAAAGTTGGGACAAAAAGCCCGGAGAAAAAGAAGGGCATCCACCATCTTTTCGTCTATTATAAAGCTACTTTCTCGAAGCCCGATTAGGGATCACATGTACGTCGCAATGCCTGATTTTGGTATCTCTGCGAAGCTCATTGCAAAATAAAAATTGGAACAAACTACTCCATCCCATTCGATACAAGAGTGCCCTTCTGCTAGCAAGCTAGTATTCGGTGGTGAAATACGTAGAAGACCAGATACAGCAAGAAACGAGATTCATCGACACCATGGTTGAAATTGTACCTCTGGTGATATTAGTCTAGAATCTCGAGAATCAGCAAAAATAACCAAATGCCAACAGATTATACGATCTATTATCCTTTGGTGGATAATAGTGAGTTACTTCAGCGACCGAGTGCTGCTATACGGCACCAAGGATAAGACAATATGCTGTTACAAGAGGAAGAGGTATCACAAGAGTCCATACTATGAAATACCATGTACGACAGGGCGGTGACGGTCAGCTCAACAGGTCGGTGGAGACACCGTTACCTAGCTACGCAAACGACATCGCTTTGGTGGCGAAGAGACTCGAAGACAAGTATGTAATCAATTAAAACTGCAGTCATCTCGTAAGCACTTTGGTACGCTGTTAGATTTGAGGATGCCCATAAAGGTGTATCTCTCATCAATTAGCGTAAAGGCCTTCAAAGCCCAGACCCTTGTGCAGATTCAACCAAAACCCTTGTTGGTCGAGCAAGTGAATTCGTCAACTAATTGCTGCGGTTATCGACTTGGTAATATTGCATGCAGCGCAAATATGAGCCAACGCAAAGAAAACTTACCTTCGAGAGCCGGCTTAGTGTACTTAGGCTAGACTTTTTTTCGCTCGTTGGAAGGTGTATATCTTCAAAGACACGACAGAACTCCTGTTCTACGGTTATGCCGGATTCCTACCAACTAAAACCATCTCCTTTATCTCCTCTCACTCTCAACGCGTTACTATTTGTAGGTATTACTTCGCGAGACTGGATCTAGAAATTCAGTTCTTTATCAGTTCTTAATCTTCTGTTCTCCTTCTCTCTCTTTCAGGGGCGCCTAGCTTGATCATAATCCGCGCCGCCATTATGCATGCCACTTCTTATATACCACTGTATCAGCGTAAACGCCCATCGCCTCTTTTGTGGAGCACTCGCAGCATTGTTGCCACACCGATATAGATAGTTGTCATCCCTCCATTTTTAATATTCCCGAGGGTCTTTCTCCTGCTTTCTTATAAAGCCTCTTGAGCTCTTTCGCGTGTATGTCTATGATGAGCTTTCCCTCGATGACACTTATGGTGTCTTGCGATACGGTTCGGAATGCACTGGATATCGTCAATGTATTTATCTTTTGAACCTGAGAAAAAAAACTTTTCTGCTCCGTGACGGAGAGGTCTATGATAAAAATAGGACGATACGGGGAAGAGTGCCAGCTTACGTTTCAAGGATGGCACAAAAGGTGAAACAAGTCGGAGAAAGTTAGGGGGTCCGTCCAACTCATCCACAAAGTATCCGACTGGATGAATAGCAAACATGACATGACGGTACTACTGACGATGGAGAAGCTGGTGGTACAAATGCAGGAGAGGTCTGAGAAATGAGTATGGCGTGCATTGTAGAAACCAAAATTATGAAGGCACTTTGCATTGGAGAAAAACTATGGACGAGGGTTTGACGTTAGCTGCAGATTTGCCATGCAACGCTACAATCAGATGAAATAGAACGGCATACAAAGACAGACATGAATTATACTGACAAAACAACGAAGGACTCTACTGATAATGCTCACAACGAATCGTCGATCTTCTAGCAGATTTAAAGAAGAGTTATTTTCCCCGCTGGGTTTATGACATATGCAGAAATCACACTCACATATAGCTGAAGCTTTTAGCAAGTGTCAATTAAAGCAAAGCAGTTAAAAAAATACAAAATTAAAAAAAAAAAAGAAGCAATTCGGCACTCAGGCATTTATTCAGGCAGAGAGGCACAAACAAAATCCAAAAAATATTTTGCTCTATGCATCAATGCTAAATCGAATATCAAACAAAACTGTGTTTAATAACTGTTATGGATTTGCATATAAGTATATAAATTAACATAATTGTCACACACAAAAAGAGGATTAAATTATTATTATAAGAAAACAAAAACAATCAAAACAATAGTAATAAATAAAAAGCAACCAACGAAACGATGGAATTAAAAAAAACGCGAAAGAAACACACGAAAAATATCTAGCGTTCCCCCCCCCCCTCCCCCCCCAACTTTTTAAGTAAAAGCTGATGATGATGATGAAACTTGTTGCGCTGAAATTAATCTTGTAAATAATAATAAATATTTAGGTAATAAAAAAAAACTGGCAATAAAAAAATTATTTGATGAAATTATTATAGGCAGAAATATTATATGAAAACATTCGGGGCTTAATAAGTATTAATAAATTTAATAATGACTAACTACGACACAAAAATTAAATACGAACATGGGATATTTCAAAGCTATCAAAGCTTAAACCTAATGATGAATTTACTATGGGCTTCTAACCGGATGGGGAAGGTTTCCAGCATACAATTGTTAGTTGCCGGTTGATAACCGTTCGCCATAAGTTCAATATGTTTGTTCGTATTGATTTATGTAGTAGTTCACAAATCTCTAGAATTCACTCTAAACTAAACTTGTTCCTAATTTGCTTGGAACAGTTATTTTTCTTTTCGTTATTGAGGACACAATCACTGAATATTCAGGCCGAAATTCAGATCAATTTCAGACCAAAACTCATACTAGAATTTGAACTGAAACACATACTAAAATTTTGATCAGAAAATGAAGCAAACTTTGTCTAAAAAAATTCACATAAATTTCAGAACAAAACTTTGACTAAAATTCCACCCAAAACTCAGGCCGCCAATTCAAATCAAAAATTCAGATAAAGACTCATATTAAATTCAAACCAAAATTCAGGTCAGTTTCTAACTAAAACTCTGACTAAAGTTCACATCAAAACTCAGGCTGAAACTCAGACCAATTCGAGACCAAAAGCCACACTAAAATTCCGACTAAAACTCATATCATAATTTCGACCAAAAGTCGAACCAAATTCTGATAAAAAAATTCAGATCAACTTCAGAACAAAAGTCAGATTTAAGTACAGAAGAAAACTAAGACCATAATTCAAACCGAACTTCAGACCAAAATCAAGACCGAAATTCAGACCAAAGCTCAGCTTATTCACAAAACTTAGACTAAAATTCAACCATAAACTTACACCCCAATTCAAATCAAAAATCAGATTAAATTCAGATTAAAATTCAGATCAGTTTCAGATAAAAATCCAGACTAAAATTCACATTAAAACTCAGGCAAAAATTCAGAACAATTTAGGACCAAAAGTCTCTCTAAAACTCCGACTAGAACTGATATCATAATTTAGACCAAAAGTCCCAGAAATTCTGAATAAAAATATAGAATATAGAAGAAAACTTAGATGGAACTTCAGACCAAAATTAAGATCAAAATTCAGATCAAAACAAATTCAAACTAAAACTCAGGCTAAATTTCAGACCAAAACTCAACTCATAAACCAAACCAAAAAGCAGATCGAAATTGCCGAAATTCCAAAAACAAATCGAAAATCAGAACAAACCCATTATCAAGCGGACAGAATCCATAAAACCATAAATCCATAAGCTAGTTTAATCAAAGGATTTTAAATCTGCTCTCTCTCTCTCTCTCTTTGAACGTAAAGTTCAGACTCGTGTATAAATAAAACATACATAACGCGATTCGACTTAAGCCCATAAGAACTTGATGTTTCATAACATTTTACCTGTTATTATTCTTCGCCCAACAACCCCCTCCTCCCCCTCCCCTTCCCCGGCCTTTTGCCGTAGTCTTTATTTAAGTTAAAACTTAATACGAGTACATGCAGTTATCTTCATTGGTGCCCATTATAAAAAAACGCACACAGATACACAAACACAAAGAAATGAATACATACATACATACATACCTACATAAAAATGTGCAAAAATTCATAATCATAAAAGTAACCAATAGCGATAACAACGCCAACGCTTATGAAAAATTTACTAGCTCCGCCTTACGAAAAAAACCAAAAAAAAAAAAAAAAAATTAAATAGCAAAAAGAAAAACGACAAATAAAAAACAAAAATGAAAGAAAAGAAGCAGCATTTGGCAAGGTTAAAAAAATAATAATTTTTAATATGCGTAAATAGTAAGAAAAAATACTTAATTTCAATTGATATATTAATTAAATTAACTTCGCTACTCTTTTTGTTATTTTACGAATTAATCTTCATAAAATGAATTCACGCTGCAGGTCGCCAATTATGATTATCTACCATAGCTACATTGATTTCAATTGGCAATTGCTCCACTGTACGCTACAAAAATGTCGTGATAATTTCTAAATTTATAATATTTCTATGCACATTTCTTTGCTATCTATTTTTGTATGCTGCGAAATTGAGAAATTGCTATACGTTCACTTTCATTGCAATTGCAACAAGAGTAAATCTAAACAGCAACACATGCTGCTACAGCAGCAATAGATTTTTCAACATTTATTTATGTATGACTATGCATATGTATGTTAGCCAATTTCAAACAATTAACAACAATTTGCTGCTTGCCAAAATGTGAAACTCATAAAAATCAAAAAAAAAAAAAAAAAAAAAATTCATTAAAGTGACGTGAAAAGCTTTAAAACCTGTGAAAAATCAAAGGAAATGACATTTACAGTGGTTGCAATGCCAATTTCTTTCACATTTAATGTGGAGAGCACCTCTGACAAAGTCGAGGAAAGAGTCATTGGATAAACTCCATGCTTAGTATTCATAAACTAAAGAAAAGTCCGCAGAAACTGATAGTATCTGAATCAACCTGACATTTTGAACCGAATCGAACCTGAACTTCAACTTTTTTTTTTCTAAAGTCCTTCTGAAACCAAACCCGGGGGACATTCCAGTTTAAAATTGGGAAAATTTGACTTTTCGGGGAATTTTTTTTTAAACTATGATATTTTATTAAAAAATTATTTGAAGATGGTACACGCATTTTAACGTATCTTAACCTTAATACGGTTTCAGTGTCAAATTTACACTATTTTCAACTTCAACTGTTTATAACTCAGGTAAATTTTTATCAAATCGACCTGAGGTTCCGGCTTTTTGCTTAAATCGTTCAAAAATTTGATTTTTTCGTCATCGATTTCTTTGCCAGATGGCGCAGTATGGCTGTACAAAAAATGCCCTTAATCCTGTGCTAAGTGTCAAATTGACACTGTATATGAAAATATTGTTTTTAATGTATTTTTAACGCATTTTCTGTCCTTGCGCATAATTTCTACGATGTTTTTTTTTTTAGTATCAGCTAGTGTGATGACAATATCACGTGTTTTGGTTCGTTTTTAGAAGATTTGTGTTAAAAAATTGAAAATTCTTGGTTTGATCAGTTTGGTGATGATAATGAAGAAGAACTATATGCAACCGGCGGGGATGATTATTATGTACCAGAAGAAATACCATAGTTTCTGATGGCGAATACGATAGTGATGACTCGGATGCCGAATTTTCCGCACCAGAAGCAAGAGAAGAGGCAGTTTTACAGCCAGGTATTTTGCTGAATACTAGTGTCCGACCGAAGGTGATTTTTTGGCCGATGCCGAACTTCAGACATTCATCTAACCTTCGGCCGAAGTCGGAGCCGAAGACCGAAGGATTTTTAAAATATAAAAAATAAAAATCTGAAAGTAAATTTTTTCTACCTATGTATTTGCAAACATATACAGAAAAATATAAATAGTAGATACTCCAAATAAAAATCTGACCAGTAACACTAAATAACTGTTCACTGTCGAAGGAGCTGACAAATATTATTTATTTCAAGAATCATTTAAAATTTTTTTACGTCAAAATATACAGTTACATCGATAATATATCTGCAGAAAAACTGTCGTTCAAGGAAACCTGTGTAAAAAAAAAAGTTGGCCGGTTTCTGCCATGATTCTGTTTATCTAAAATCAAAGATTGAATCAGCGTATTAATCGATAGACCTGTAGCCGGAACCAGAATTAACTCTCTAGTTCCGAAATTTTTGATTGATTTAAAAAAAATTGCGATTGATAAATTTTAATGTAAAAAGCATAAATCTGATCTCAAAACTCTAAAAAATTGAATGGGCGTGGTCTTATGAAGCCGAAAAAGTTGAAAGCCTAAAAGTATTTGTTGTTGGATAAACTTTTTATCAATTTTTTTTTAAATAACTAAAGATTTTGTATAAAAAAATTTAAATTTTAGCCAAAACAATTTTCAAGTTTTTTGACCTCCTTGAAAGCAAAGAAAAATTGAAGCGCCAGTAATGGAAAATGTCGGATTCTCTAACAATTCACGCTTCTTTTCAATACGCTTCAAGTCTTCCTTAAAAAGTAAAAAAAATTTGGCTTGCTTCTGCTGCCTCTAACTGTATTAGCACCAGCAGGTTGTTCGTTAAAAAAAATCACTGATTACTGTTTGTACGGTTGTAAATCTGTGGGTTACTTTAAAAGTAAAAATGGAACAAGCAACAACTTTATGGAACCACTTCACATTTATTTATTTGAATAAATTTTTCTGCCAATCTATAGTAAAAATTATTATAAAATAAAATGCTTATAATCTTCGGCTTCGGCAAAATACTTCGGCCAAAACTTTGGCAATTTTTTGCCGAAGCCGAAGGTGCAATTTTAGGCCGAATACCCGAAGCCGAATATTCGGTCGTACACTACTGAATACACTAAAAATCCCTTGCAATGTCCACGTGGAAGCTTCACTTATTCATGCCAATTTGTTTCACAACAGCGCAAAAATTAATTTCATTTTTATTTTGTGATGTTCATACATTGGTGAGGCAATTTTCTCTTGCTATAGGTCCAACAACTTTAGCTGCTGCTCAATGTGCAGACCCGTCATCTGGTTTTTTGTAATTTATCCAACCAATTGAAAAAATTATAATGGATGTGACGAATTTAGGTATCCGTCGTCATCAGGAAAATAAAATTCCAATTGATAAGATTGAAATGAGAGTCTATTTTGGTATTAAGTTGTTGGCTGGTATATATCGGTCAAATGGCGAATGTCTTGACGAATTATGGCATGTTTTTGCAACGTTTCAAAAAAAGAAAATAGTTGCCTTCGATTCGACGGTTGTGTTGTATTGTTAGAAAGATTTTTGTCGTTGTACCGCGACTTATAAGATCTATTGTAGATCTCTCTTCTTTCTCTAGTCTAATCTGCCTAGAGTGCCTCATCCAGTCCAGTCTCCCTCAAGAATTTGGGTATTGCGCCAGGATCTATGGATGCTGGTTCTTTACTGGGCCCCTGGGTCACACCCAGACATTTTATTCTTTTGAGGAACAGTACTCCACATTGAGCTAAAATATGTTCTGATGATTCATCTTCCTCATAACAAAACCTACAAATTGAGCTTTTCTCTACAAAGTGGTCGCTGCTCCCTTTCTAGCAATCTCGTATGCCTGTTCATTTCCCTCTATTCCTACGTGTCTAGGGATCCAACATAGGTCGACTTTATTACCCTTGCCCAGTTGATTAATCTTGCTCAAACAGTCTCACACCAGTTTAGAGGCTGCCTGGCTGTCCGACATGATACCGATATCTTGCCGTTTGTACCTCCTGTCCAGGTTGAATTACACACATATATTAATTGCGTAAATTTCAGCTTGAAAGATGCTGGGAGAGTTTTTGATTTTTGTCCCAAATACTCCTGTCTCAGTTCCATCCTCAGTTCGCGACTCATCTGTATACCACTTAATCGTGTGTTCTGTTCTGTAGTTATGTTCTACATCCTCTCTTTCATTCTTACTACTAAGTTTTGCAACAAAGTGTTTCTCAAAATTATACTGTTTGGTCATCCTATCCTGGGGACAGTCCAAGAGATAGTTGTTATTCGCCGTGTTATCTCGGTTTTCAGGCCCGAGCAAAAAGGTTACACTATCAATAAGGTCCCCAAGAGTTTCTCTAATTTTGCCTCGACAGGCGGTAGGACAAATCTAGGATCTGGTCAGACACTAGACAATTCTTCCAGGTGAGTTCGGTTTGACCGATTTTCAGGCTTATTTATAACTCACTAAAGCCTATTTGGCATTTAAGTATTCAAAACTTTAAATTCCCACTAGAGGTGAGTTAACTTTGAAAATCAGCTTGTGAGTTTTTCTCGGTTGCTCATTTTCTATGTTTGCGAGTTTTGCGCATTTTTTTCTTTTTGCAAAATTTGAGAATTTTTGCAAACTATTGAACGAAATTTCCTTAGATTTCGTAAAAAAGCTTTATAGTAAATACAAAGATACAAAGTTTTAAAAGTAAACATTTTTTTGGGTATTTAAATATCCAATAGCCCTTAATGGGTTAAACAGTCTAAGGTCAGAGGAATAGGGCAAATATCTGAGGTTTGCTTCAATTTGGAAACTAATCTGGTTATCTAACACCTTAATTCTGGTTCGAGTTAAGAAGGCCCACCGAGGCCCTGTATTCATATAAGAAAACTGTAGTAAAAATATGGAGTATATCACTATATCATTTGGCTCTTAGTTAGGGTAGCTCTGTCAACACAGAACTAAGCAATAGCTTAATTAAAGAAGAAAATAAATCCGAACTGCTACAGGGTCCTATACAGGCCATTGTAGGGCTAACAAGCACTTATTCACCTAATGTCTAATGAGAACCCGACTTCTTTTCACGGGAAATTCTATCATACAACCGCACAACATATCGGTTATATCTAGGAACATCATGCTAAGATCAGCCAGAAGTACCAATTTTTTCAGTATACGCACCGATTTTCTTTTATTTTTTTTGAATAGGTACCGATTTTAAAATATTGAAATCAGTACCCAAATCTAATGATTTTTGAATTTCTCATTGCTTTTGTACTGATTTTTCTAAATCTTTATCTTAAAAATTTGTAACTTGCTTACATCTTAACATTTTTGATAAAAAAAATATTCTTTTAAATGAATTTAATATTACTTTAAAATCTTTTGATGAAAATGTGGATACAAAGGTTTTGAAAATTTAATGAATAGTTTGTGTAGTAGGAAATTCAAATGTAAAAAATATGTAAAAATTATTCGATTCCTCACTTCTATGTAGCAACTTTCAGTTTAATTTTCATTTTTTAGGAACGAAAAAGAAAAAGACTTACCCTGGGGATTTTGGAAAGTAAGCTTATATAAGAAACCGAAAAATGGATAGAAAATTCAATTCAAGTTGAATGTACTGATTTTTTAGATAAAAAATATGGCTACCCTACCCTAAGGGTATGTAAACCATAGGGCATCACTGAAAATTCTCAATCGAATGCGATTTTTTTTCCAGTAACTTCATTTTTTTACGTCGTCCTGTATCTCTAGTTTCCTTATCGAGTGTGCGTTTCCAAGTTGATTTCTCACATTTCCTGCTACCCTGGGGTCTTTAAGACCACGTATTGTCACGAGGCCACGTGTTGTCACGAGGTCTTAAAGACCTCGTGCACTTTAGGTGCACATTTCCGTGAAGAACTTTGGAACTTTTTATCTGGGAAGATTATTTAGACCAATAAAAAAGTTGCACAAATATAACACAAGTTATAACCTATGCAGTTTTGGCCCCCACCCCTTTCCCTCAAGGCACATTAGCCTTCATAATCTAACCGCTGTTTAGAATTTTATTTCTATCGATATGAAATTATCAACTTTATCCAGTTTCAATGAAATTCGAAAATTGCATTTTTTTCTCTTCATATAATTTTTTTATTTAAATGCATTAAAATGTAAATTTTTCTTTTTCTAAATTCTTATTGCATGATGGCCTCTAGAGCAGAATTTGCATTGCAAGTGCATTCTATGAGCGAACATCAATCAATTTTCATTGTATTAGAAATTTGCAGCAGCAGCAGTTGCAATTTTTGCAAGTTTTGTATTGTTGCATCGTTTAAGTTTAGGCACTTGACTCATGCCACACGATGCCGCCATCACAATTCGTCCATTTCTTTCATTCATTTATTTGCCGTGCTTGCTTACTTACGCCGCTCACTTCCCGGGCACTCAACTATTTGTTTTATGTGTGACAAACGAGCAGGTCGTTAATTTTTCTTCTCATTTATTTTTTTTTTACTCTTTGCATTTTCACATAAATTTTCATAAGTTTTGTAATTTGCATTTCTCAGAAATGTGTTTCAAATGTAAAAATAAAATAAATTTGATTATGCACACAGTGGAGTGAAGTTGATTTGGTGGGACACATAAAATTTATTTGAAATTTTTACTTAACTTTTTTGGGATAACCCTAATCACTGAGGTTAGGAAACCTAAATAGTACAAAATTGTATTACCATACTGAAACATAAAAAATATCTATTCTTGGGCACAACAATAATAAGGAATAATAAAACAAAATCCCAGATCCAGACATGAAAACCTCTCAAAAAATCTGATCAAAATTCACATACAAATTCTGATAAAAAATCGAACCAAAAACAGATTAAAGTAAACCAAAATTAAAATTAAAATCAGACTAAAATCCAAACCGAATTCTGATAAAAATTTAGTCCGAAATTCAAACCATAACTCCGGCCGAATTCAGGCCAAAACTTAGGCCTCACTTCAGACAAGCATTCAGACCGAAACTCAAACAAAAATTCAAACCACGTTCAGAACAAAAATTAGGCCGTTCTTCAAACCAGAAATCAGACCAAAATTTAGAGATCAGACCAGAGACTCTAACCGAAATCAGATCGAAATTTAGACAAAAACTTTAACCAAAATTCAGACTTTTGGCAATGAAACGGAGGATTATGAGAATTAAATCATGGAAATTATTTGAACTTTTATGGAAATCATATAAAACAACATTACTGAAATATTTGCAAATGTTTTGAAACTTTATCATATTTGAAATCATATTACTCAATAATCGAATAAAAAATATTCCCATTAGGGTAGCCAGTTTTTCGATCTAAAAAATCAGTACATTGAACTTGAATTGAAGTGAAAAATCAGTACATTTTTGCTTTTTATTATAAAGTCACTTTTCAAAATCTCTGCAGCACGCTGTTTCCTTCATTTCTTTAAAAAGTGAACCTTAGGTATAAAAAGCTTAAAAAGCAATTTTTAAAATCAATTTTTTTTTAATTTTTTTTTATATATATAATAAGAAAAAGGATATCATTTTAAAATTTGGTAGACATGTTTATTAATGTTTAAAAAATATAACATTTTTTTTTTTAATTTTTTAAGGGCCATTTTTGAGCCATAAATTTTTTAAAAATAAACCGCCAAATATCGGTGGCTCACGTGATATCAGCTGACTGGATGATTTGAAAAAAAGAAGAGATATTATTTTGTATTGAAGTCGTTAACGTCTGAATTATATTGAAATTTGTAGGTCAAAAAAATAAATAAATAAAATGGTGGCTGTTTTTCGTAATTTACGACTTTTAAGGTTAGAAAATCGACTCAAAATCACAATTATAGGCATAGGCATAAAAAAAAATCAGAGTAATCGGCTGAATGTTTTTTTTTTAATCGTGTCAACTGCAGTTTTTTCTAAAAAATTTTATGACTCAAAAACTGCCAGGTAAAAATTCAGAAAAATTTGTCTACCAAATTTTAAAATGATATATTTCTTATTTCTATATAAAAAAGAAATTTCTATATAGAAAAGAAATTTAGGTAAAAGCCCTGCAAGAAAGTGGTTGCATTGAAGGGAGATATCGAAAAAATTGTACATTTTTCCTGAATTTAAATTAATTTTTTTAAAACTAATATTTCTGTTTGCATGTATACATTTTCAATAAAAGATTTTTAAGAAAAAATAGATCTATAATATTATTAAGATACAAGAATATTATAAATTTTTGAGATATTGAATTCAAAAATCAGTAGATTTGCGTACTGATTGCTGTATTTTGAAAAAAAAAATGTCATTTAAAATCAGTACATGTACTGACAAAATCAGTACGGATGGCCACCCAAAAGAGAGTTTTTTGAAAATGATCCAGCTCGTGCCAGCTCATCGTTAGAATCGAAATATTTTGGGAATCATTTTTAAGAGGGGGTAGTAACAACTTTTTTTACAGGGCTTGAGGTGCCTTAATATCTTATAATTTTCTGAAATGAACACAATAGGAAGAGATTCGCATAAATCATAATTCAGACAAATTCTGAATTATGAGAAATTCTTAAAAAATTTAGAAGAAGCTAGAAAATCGGAATAATTATTTCGATATCTGAAGTGACAGGGAATTTAAACATTCCAGTTAAAAATCATGAGGGATTCTCGGTAAGTTGAGAGCCGCAAAACAACATTGCCAGTCGTATGATGAGAGCTTCTCTCTAAATCTGAATCAGAGATTGAAATAGAGGCAATTTCGGTACGAGGTTAGATACAGTACCAGAGTGAATTGACTTTGGCATCTCTTGGTGGTACTGGAATAATTGCAAATTTTCTATTGATTAGTCATTCACATGGATTCTCTGCTGTTGACAGATGCAAAAAAATAAGTCTTGGCTAATTTTCAATGTTTTTTGTTTTTGGTATATTATCTACGATTAAATTAAAAAAAAAAAAAAATTATAGCAACGCAATGTCATTCTAAACAATTTTCTATTTTTAAACTCTTAGTTATTACAAAAAGCGATTAAATCAATGTCATAGTACAAAACACAGCGATTATTGTTAGCTATTAGTGTTTCACAGATAATAACAAATTTATCATTTTTTTAGTGTAATTCTCAATCAGTGACAGGTTTAATAAAATACCACAACTCACTATCACTACATAGCTAGTTATACATTTACTTATTTGCTTAGGCTATAAACTTTCTAAAGGGTGCCTTTGCATGTTGTACCCAGCGGTTGGATAGAGTGTTTCAGAAGAGCAGTTTTAATGCGCATAACTCTAACGTGACCATATAGAAGGAACATAACCCTATTGTTATTGTTGTTGGGGTAGTGCACTGCAATCTATAAGATCTATTGTCTTAGTATAAATCTTACTTCTTTGGAGTTGATTAGCATTTGGTATTTGATGGTCCATCAGATTTCTTTTACGAATATTTATAAGTGCCCTGCAGATGTACATCGCAGATTCCCTATCTTCTCTGCAAAACATGCATAATTCATTAAATTTGATTCAAAGTTTTGTTAGGTGACAGTTTAAACTATAGTGTCCTGTTGTGCCTTTGTATGTTCTACTCCTGGTCTGTGGTCTCAGTAGAAAACATCACTCTAGACCAGCGTGGGCCAAAGAGTCGTCTGGGTGCACAAGAGCATAAGAAATTTCACACGTACAGTGCTCATTTCTATAGAAAAAGAGATCAGCCGATCATTGTGGATGTATAAGTGGCTACATCTGCAAGTTTTTATCTTCCCAAAAAATGTGAGTTGTTATATTCTTTCAAAAAATTTCTACAGCATAATCGATTTTTAGATGCTCTACATTTCGAATGCTTGATGATGAGTTTGGTTCTGATTTTGATTTATTTTTCTAACCGGTTTTTTCGTCTCATAGCTGGCTTGATTTTTGTCTCATTTTTGACCGATTTTGGTCTGAGTTCGGGGTAGAATTTAGGTCTGAGTTTGAATCCGATTTTAGGACTGCACTTGGGTCGGAACTTTCATTTGAGTTTTGGTCAGAATTTGCTTTTGGTTTATGCTCTGAATATCGGTTTGATTATTAGTATGAAGTTCGATCTAATATTTTTTCTAATTTTTGCTATGATTTTTGGTTTTATTTTAGATTTGAATTTGGTTTGAATTTTATTTCGAAATTGTTCGATTTTTCAATTTAATTTTGATCTGAGATTAGGTTTAAGTTTTGGTCCAAGTTTTAGATCGATTTTTGGTCTGAATTCGGTATGAATTTAGATTTGAATTTTAGTTAGATTTCAGTTCAATGTTTGGTCTCAATTTTTGTCTGGCCTTTTTGAATTTTTGTGTGATCTTAGGTCTGATCAATTTCAATTTCCCTCTTCCCACTGGGTATATTTCGTAGTTAGCTTCTATACATTATCACTTGTAATTATTTTTAGCAATGCGGTAAATTGAAAACTATTCAATATTAATTGTGATATATTGCGGTTACTTAAAAAGGCTTAAGATAATAATTTTGTGCTTTGGAATTGCTACAATGATGGACGTCGATATATACATAGTTATGTAGATAAGGCACTTATGCGATAGTAGCAATAAAAAAAAGTTCTTGGTCTAAAATGTGCTAGAATGATAAGTATTTTCTATGGCTAACACACACACATACAAACACGTACATGCACATGAATTTGTTTGCGTATGAAATAGTCGCGATATGCCGATTGGTGACAAAATGTCTTTGACGTTTTGGGCCAGGCCAAAAACAAAAACATACTTATACCTATTTAAATACATACATACATACATACATACATACATATAAAAATACTCGGCAATGAGTGTGATTATAATTTAGGGGCAAAACAGAAGAGAAGAAGAACAGGAAGAAGTAGAAGCTACTCATGCTAGTATGTATTATAATTTATAGCCTCTGTGTTTTAGTGTTTTGAGTTAAATTTCTTTTGATGTTGTTGCTATTTTTTTCCATTCTCATTGTTATTGCTTTAAGCTTTTGTATTCACGCCCACTGCGATATATTTATGTACCTACATTAGTTTTTTGTATTTTATGCAAAAGTCTAAACAAAAACAAAGAAAAAAAACATATACAAAAATATACGAAATTTTAAAAAGAGGAAAATCCATTAATAACATATAAAACTGAAAGATTAAATTAAAATGTCACAAATGTATAAATTTACGTTTGAAATTATAGAAATAGTATAAGTATACAAAAAAGTGGTTCTCAAACTTACTAGTTCTGAACACTTTAGTCAAAGTTAAGTTACGAAATTTGACAAATGAGTGAAGAACTTAATGACCTCACTTCCAATCGGCCATTCAAAGTAGGTTAACCCTAAACTGTGAAAGAGAGATTAAATAGCCGGTCATCCCCGAGAAGTTGTAGCTGCTAAATTATAGAATAAATAACAGATTAAAAATTAAGACCAAAATCAGACTAACCAAAATTTAAATAAAAAAATATATTTAATTTAGGCCAAAAAAAAGCTAAAATTCAAATCAAAATTTAGACTAAATGCAGACCAAAATTTAAACCAAATGCAGACCAAAAAGAAACCAAAGTCACACCGAAAACTGAGACCAAAAATTACACAAAAAATCAGATCAAAAACTAGACCAAAGCCCAACCCAAATTCGGGCAAAAACTCAAACCCAAATTTAAACCAAACTCAGACCAAAAATCAGGCCAAAATCCAAATCAAAACTCAGACCAAATTCAGATTAAAGGAGACTTAATTCAGACCAAAAAAAATATTAAAATTCAAACCAAAATTTAGCCTAAAAACAGGCAAAAATTTAATCCAAATTTAGACCTAAAGGAAACGAAAAATCAGACCAAAGCTAGGCCGAAAACTCAGATCAAAATTTATACCAAAAACCAGATAAAAAAATCCCGACCAAAGTCCAACCCAAATCCGAGCAAAGACTTAAACCCATATTTATTTAGAGCAAAAATAGGTTAAAATTCAAACCAAAATTTCGGCTAAAAACATACAAAAATTTACATCGAAAATAGATTAAAATTAAAATCAAATGTAGACCAAAAAGAAATCAAAAATTAGACCAAAGCCATACCAAAAACTTAGATAAAAATTTATGCCAAATTCAAAATTCACATCAAAGCTCAGACCAAATTCATATCAAAAGGAGATTTAATTCAGACGTAAAATTAGACCTAATAAGCCACAGACAAACTTAGTCCGAATTCAAACCTGAAAAAGACCAAAACTCACACCAAAAATCAAATCAAAGTAAGACCATAACGGAGATCAAAATGAAAAACCAAAATGAGACCAAAATTCAAACCAAAAAATTGACTCTGATCAAAAAACTAAATCATGAAATTAGAACGAAAATCAGACAAATATTCAGACGAAAAATCAGGCCAATATTTAAACCCATTTTTAGGAGATACAGCACCCACGGCCTCCAATGAATTTACCACTGAGACTAAAACCTATATGGGACCATTGCAAGTTACGGCATTTCAGGTCATTCCACGATTCTTAATTATTATAGATTTATACCAAAAATAATTTATCATAACCGAGCGAAACCAATATTTAAGAGCAAGTTGGACACTCTTATTACTAAATGACGGAAATGAGGGGAAATCAATATCGATTTCACAAGGATTCAATGCCCAGTACAGTTTCTGAACTGAACTGTGAAGCTGGTGCTGACGTAGTCTGCAATCACTGCAATATATTTCAGGGAGAAGTCCTATCGATAACAAAACAAAAATTATTTATATACGAATCTTCACCGAGCATTTTTTTTGCATGACCCATCAAAAAAAAAAAAAAAAATAAACAATAAAATCATAGTTACGGTTTCCATGAAAATATATTTGAGGAAAAGCACTCACAGTCCAACTATTTTTATATTTTATTATATTTCATTGTATTATAGCAAGCAAAGATTGTGAACCACTGCTCCGAACATATTTCTTTAATAAATTTTTAGTTTTTATGATTGTTCTTTTTTTCTCGCGCAGCTGTGCGAAGAAACTTGCTTAATTTAGAGTCAAATTTCACTCCAATAATGGAATTGCTAATTATTTTTATTGCTTTTTTATTTAAATATTTCTTCTTTTTTTTGGCAAATGAAATAAATGAAAAATATTTTTAATACATGGAAACAAGATACTTATGACACTAAAATACACGATTTTTCTTTCGTTGGACTATATTTTTCATTCAGTTTTGCACATAATTTTTATTAATAAACTGTGAATCTACGAAATTGAGTGAGGAAGACTGGACAACATTTTTTTAAATTTCTATCTGATAAAGAAATAGTTCCACACCCAAAGCTGTAGGATAATCATATGAAGACCCGAGTTGAAAAAAAAATCCAATGTTCATGCATTTTTTATGCCTCTCCAGGTTAATAGTTTTAATGTAAATTCAACATGGAAAATATCAATTTGTCTTTTTTATCGTTAAATAAACATTTTTGTTTTTTCATTGAAAATTTCAATAAAAATTTAAATTTTACATTGTTTTTTTTTTCGTAGGCTTTCCTTTAGCATTAGTCCACATTCAATCCTTGCACTTCTGAAGCTAATAAGATGACTCCTCCTGGCGTCACCTGGGTAATGTTTTGACACCTGCCAAAGAGAGAGAAATAATATGCGCAGCAAGCAATTCTGAATCTTTAATTAATGACTGTGCATCCCATTAAATTTCCAAATTAAGCATAGAATAATTAAAATGTTAGTTGGCTTTTTTATAAATCCGAGAATTTTTGGGGTTTGGCTCTATAATCTGGGCTTAGTGTTTTCTTTTGAATTGCAATGACATGCCGTGACATACGAATAATATTTAATATTCATAGAATTACAAGTACAACAAAAAGCAGACTGTTTATTTTCATCGTAAATAAAGTCAAAAGCTAATTACACAATATTTATATTTATTTTTGTAATATTAAATAAATAAATTAAATAAAATCTAATAAGTACAGCTGATTAATAAGCAAATATTATAAGTATTTTAATCAGTGCTTTTTTTTTAATTTTACCGCAAAAACAGAAATCATCACAAATAAACTGAACTCTGTCAAGTTCTTGAGCCAATAAAAAACCTCAAACTGATAAGCGAGACTTTTAATTTTATTTATAGGAAAACTTTTAATTAAGATGAATGAATCATAGACAAATTATACAAATTACAATTAATATAAATATAAGAATAAATATAATTTGAAATTAAAAAAATGTTTAAATATTTATTTGTTTTGATAAAAAATACATAAAAAACTAGACCTAATTGAAAAGCTAAAACGGGCCGAAAATCAGATCGAAACTTATTAGAAACTATGCGATAAATTTCAACTTCATATCTCGGGCATGTAGTTTTTCACTAGGATTTTTCTTAGTTAGCTAAGTTAAAATGGATATTCCTTATTTTTTTTTTGCCGAGGCGTTACATTTTTTGTCACGGTACATAAGTCACCGTATATCTATTTGTTGATGTTGCAAGGTATTTCATAAATTTTTTGAACAAAATTTTTTTTTAACTGGGGACGATACGGCCGTTGTTCCTAAACAGCTTTTTTCATAACCCCTGGCGGTGAGAACGACAACTAAAGAACGGTTTATCTGAAAAAAAAAACAGAACATATCGTCGTCGTTCAGGCAGAATTCACTAAGCCCATTTTTTTAATTTCTGAGATGAAGTAAGTTTATGCAGTGCATAGTGCGCTACGAAACCTGGCAAAAAGTCAACAGATTGATATACACATTAGTAAACGTTTGAACTGGAACATCAAAAATCTAATTTATTATGTCATTCGAATTATAGAAGCTAATTAATACGGATTCAATTAAAAAAATTAATTTGGACTTAGTGATTTCTGCTTGAACAACAACGATATATTAGTTTTCATCGTCACGCTTTTAGTGAACTTACATTTTAAAAAAAAAATGGTGATAATTTTTTAAAATTCTTGGTTTTTGAGGGTCTGAAAATTTGGTTTTGGTGAAAAAAAAAGTTTTGTTCCTAATAAAAATTCCTTCGTTCACTAAGAGGCTACTGCAGTTGTAAATTAGCCAAAAAATTCAGATCGATTGGTGAAATGGTTTTTGAGAAACCTTTCTCACTGCAAGGGAAGTTTTTGAAAAACAACATTATAGAACCACAGCCTTAGTCAGTGTGACAAATTTGAAAATCGCAATAAGTTTGTAAAAAAATCTTATGAAACGACAGTGTTGCAACTAAAATGTATATATGTAATTAGTGTTGCGAACTTTCAAGTTAAAGGCAATGGATTTTTCGTATAATTTCATGTGAATATCACACTTTTTGCATAAAAGTCTCAAAAGTTGCAAGGATTTTAAAAAAAGTCTCAAATATTGGGTATTTTCGAAAAGTCGTGTCAAAGTCTCCAAGCAGCCAAAAAGGTTGCAAATTGCAACTTTAGTCTCATAACGGCCACGCTGTATAGCGGTAAAAGAATGCAATCATTTGCGACTAAAAATCATTTGATATTTTTACCAAAATGATTGTATTCATTTTTTGTATACATTGATTAAGAATGTAAAAAAATGATTCTTAATTATATTGCCAGCAGGGAATAATTATTCATATTTTAAATCATATTTTTGAAATCATTTGAATACAATCTTCTGATTGTAGTCCTTAACTAAATTTAGTCGAATTCATTCGAAATTAAGGCTGTGCGATTAATCGTTTAATCAAGAAATCTGATTAATCAAAATGCTCGATTATTCGATTAATCAGGATTTCGATTAATCCAAATTGAAATTATTCGATTAATCAAGATTCTGATTAATTGGAATGAAATTATTCGAAAAAAATATTCAAACAATTTCTTTTTATTTTTTTTTTTTTTTGGATTTTTTTCAGTACTTATTTCTTTGTGCCATATTTTGCCCAGCTTTTTTGATTTCTGAACCACGGTGCCACGCCATACACAACATACTGTGCTTTGTAAATAATTCAATATGTATTATAGCAATTATTCACTGTTTGGGAATCGAACCAAAAGAAGCTAGATCTCCAGTCATTTGATGTTACCGCTGAGCGTTGTTGGCCAAAGTGCCACCGTTGCAGAAAATGGTTGCGTATAAAGCGCAAAGTGAAGTATTGAAAAATAATCCAACAAATTGGAAATAAAAAAAAAATTGTTAGAATATTTTGTTCGAATAATTTTATTACAATTAAAATCAAAATCCTGATTAATCGAATATTTTCAATTTGGCTTAATCAAAATCTTGACTAAACGAATAATTGATTAATCAATCATTTTGATTATTCAGAATTCTTGATTAAACGATTAATCGCACAGCTCTATTCGAAATCATTTGAAGTCACTCGAAATTATTTCTACAACATCTAGGTGTGAATAATAAAGAGTAACATGTACAGGGTTGACCATATTAGGTGGACCCATTCAATTAAATCCTTGTTCATACAAAACTTTGACTTTAAGTAGCCCCAGAGGAAAAAGTCCAGCTGTCTCAAATCTGGCCAATGCGGAGGATAGTGCAGTCTTGTTGAAACTAGAAGTAGTCCATACCAATTTCATGAACAAACGGCTTCAAAACCTCAAAATAACTTCCTAATGTAAAACAGAACATTTCAGCGCTTTTGATTGGTGTGTACTACTCCATTGACAAAATCTTCTAAGACTGAGGATTCAAAAACATGTTGCCTTTAGTCGATCTGATGTTTCGTGTCCTAATTATAGTGTTGTCTGTACTATCAGGCAAAAGTCAGAAGCAAAAATTCCAACAACAACCAAAATTAGTTAGAACACTAATTCGTTATATTATCGAACGAGTTTCAGTATTACAGAAGTCCCTCAAAATAATTACTTTCGTAGTATGTCTGTTACTTTGAGGCTTCGGCCACTGTTAGTTACTTCCCGGTAAACTAGGCGTACATATTTATTTTTATATATGTTACCAGTTGTTGTTTCTTTTCCTGTTATTAAATGCGATGAGACCCTAAATTTTTTCTTTGGGCGAATGACCATAGCAAACAAGGGAAAACTTTGCTTATTATCATTATAAGTCTTGTCTTAATACCAAATGATTATACAAGTGAGTAAGATGATTTTTTCATTTAAAACATATTCACTTATGATTTAACTAAATGATTAATTAGTCAATGACAGCGAAAAGATTAATGATTTCAATTTTACAATCTTTAGTCAAATTTGCTATTCAATGAATGCAATCGCAAAATGCTATTCATTGAATGTGACTTCAGTGATTTAAAATCGTAATTGGTTGCAGTATTTTACAGCTCTGCTTCAATATGAGTCGTCAATAACCCTTCACCTGAAACTGATAAATAGCTATCACTTTCACTATGTCTACTCTAGTTACTCTAATTGTATATTTATTTAGCGTAGATGATTGCGGTTCATTTTTACCGATCATTGGCTGTAGTGTGCAAAAAAAGTAGTACCTATGTAGGTAAGTGTGGCTGGTAAATGGAGAAGTGAGTGCACAAGCAAAAAACAAGTATTATGATTTAGGGGTATTCAGATCTAACTAGGTAAAACAAAAAAAATTTAAAAAAAATGATGGTAACTTATTTCGTTACATTCCATAATGCTTCAGCATGCAGTCTGTTATTTGGTAGTCCCTCAGTCGCCTATTTCGGCTAAACATGAGTGCGGGGCATTATTCTAAAATGTGTTTTAAATAGTGTACGACCGAAACCGACTTTTTCGGCCGAAACCGAAACCGAATTTCGGCCATTTTTCTAATATTCGGCCAAAACCGAAACCGAAACTTTTTAATATATATGTATATATCTGTGGCCACAAGGCATAACAGCATAAGTGTGTTTTTTGTATTTTACAGGAGAGCACTTCAAAGGTTCAAATGCTAAGAGTAATCAGGTTGAGTTGTGCCATTTTTCCGCCCTAATATCTCGTAAACCACTGAACCGATAGTCATAAAATTCTGACACAATATGAAAACGGATATGAAGATTCAAATTATGATAATAACTCGAATTCGACAAAACTCGAGTTGTGTTGTTATTGCTTGTGACCACAGATATGTTAAAAAAATTCAAATTATTTAAATTTTTTTTTTTAATTAAGACTCAAAAAAAAAAAAAAAATCCATGTAAATTCGGGCGTAGCAATTTTTTTTTTTTTTTTTTTGAAAAGTACGTTGACAGAAAAATTCTATATTGGATTCTGATCAACTTTGCCAAATAAAGTATGACAGAAAAATGGATCCTACCCCCCGTAAAATTCGAAGAAGTTTCAGTACTACGTACTGTAGTTGATTGAATAAAAATCGATAGTTACTTTTAATATTACTTTAACTTCTACGAATTTTACGGGGGGTAAGCTCCATTTTTTTGTACTCCGAAAAAAATTCATCCATACAAATTGGTACGCCCTAATATACATACTTACATATGTATATATAAAATAACAAAAACATTATTTTAACAATTAAGAAAATACATATTAAAGGCACTAAAAAAATACATTTTGTGGTATAGGTACAAATGAAATTCACATTTTAATTTTAATATTCAAAATTGAATAACTTTATGTTATATGCTAAAAATAATTTCATAGCCCCTTGCGCATTGAAATGCAATTTACAGTAAAATTTATAAAGTTTCAGTTTCGGCCAAATATTCGGCCTTTTTTTGCCGAAACCGAAACTTAGCCGAAACCGTATTTTTGGCCGAAACCGTAACCGAAACCGAATATTCGGTCGGACACTAGTTTTAAAATTCCGGTATCCTCTCCAAAAAATCTGCATACTTCACTGTGTTGTATTCCCTTTTTTGTCAGGTGACAGTTCAATCTGCAATACCCTGGTAAAATAGCTATTAAGATTTCTGAGTTTTTCTTTGTTAGATTAAAATCATTAAACCGTTGTAGTTTATATTTTTCTAGAAGCGTTTTTCATTTTTCCACACCAGGTACGTTACCCTAATATAATGTTTTTAGTTGTTCATCCTCTACCTTTAAACAGCATGTCCGCAGAAAGGTTCTGTTCCAATAAATGGAGTTTCTGCCACTTCCTTCCTCGCCCATCTGCTTTCTCATTACCTTCTATTCTTACATGATTTGGAATTCCAAGGATCCAGGCCTTGTTGTACAAGCCAAGGGTAGAATTTACCTGTTAGGATTTGAGTGCCTTGATAGTCGCTGAACTGTCTGCTCGTATTACAATGCTCCGATTCCGATATTTTCGCCAATGGTGTAGATTTTCGTCTGAAAGATGCTAGTGCAATTAGAGCATATGACGCTTTAATTGTTTCCTTCTTTATTTTCTCTCTAGCTAAATTAACTTTGGGACTGTGACTAAGTATATCGATTATTGATTAAAAATAAGTATTAGTTCGACAAAAAAAAAGTTCAGTATATTGTCAAGGCCGCATCAAATTGCCTGACGTTTATAAAATTTAAAATGGGGAAAAAAATCTTTGTAAATAAATTACATAAAAAATATCAACCAATCAGAAAGGTTTCGTTTCAATAGCTCTTGACTTTTATCAACGTTACTATGGCAAATACTATGTATATTACTGGTACTAAATATGTATGTATTGAACTAAACCTAAAGACCGGCCAATCTAATAAATTTTGTTTTCTTTTTTATTAGTTTATTAAGTAATTGTTTTATTTTCTGAAAAATGATTTCATTGCAATAAAAACATTATACAAAAAAAAAAAAAAAAAAGCAGAGAAAAAGTGAAAAATATAGGTAAACAAAAAAACAAAACCAATGAAACCAAAATACCTAATAATAAGTAATACAAACAAACATACATGGTAAAAATAATAAAAATAATAATTAAAAGAAAAAAAAAGTTTGTAAGTAAATTGAACATGCAGATACAATATCTTTTGCGCTTTGCGAGTTTAGAACGAACGTCAAGTGTCACAAATTGTACGGGGTATTGTAATACATATAAATTGTATCTCAAGTGTTATTGCGATTCATGATTTCATTATAGTTAACTATTACCATACCGCACATGCCAAGCCATAGTAGAAAGATAACCCAGTTGAAAAATAAATTGTTTATTAGCTAAAGAGCATTTCACTTCCGTATTAACCCTATTCATCCCACGCAGTGATTTTGAGTCACAATTGATATTAAAATCATTATATTTTTCAGATTTCTTATTTTTTCACGGCAAGGGCCTAAGGTATTCGTTCATTTACCAGTTATCTTCATAAAAATCGATTTTTTGTTTTGTTTTGTTTTTCTTTATTAGTCAAGAATCAATAAACAAAAAACTGCGTAAAGTCCCATGTAGTGACTGTGAGTAACTATATACATTTGTATATTGTAATAGGTACTGTACCACAAATCAAACCCGGATTAATAGTAGGAAACGATGTGATTGAATTTGTTGCTAGATGCAGATGGAAGAAAGAATGGCGTTGTTGATTATGGAGAGTTTTATGATACTTTATACAGCAATTTGATGTTCCGTGTTTATATGTTAAGACATCGCATTATTTGCCATTCGATGATAGAACCATGGTATCGGTACGCATCAAAAATTTACTTCGATTGCAAATCTTTGGAACTTGATAAATGAAGACGGCTACACAAATATGGTATAAACATTTGGTGAACTTGCGATAGCGGATATTTTACTGTGGGATACTGTATGTATCTAAGGAAGGCAGCGCTAAGAGTTAAATCTTGGCACAGTATGAAATGGAACAGCTCCTGAAGCCATATGGACGGCCAAAGAGAGATAAAACGTCCGAAAAATACTTTACAAGTTTAGAACTGCCGTAAAGTCTGTCGTCAAAACAATTAACTTGTGCTAGTGCATTTCAATTAATAGAATAGAGAAGTAGAGGGCAGCATTTCTGCAGTAATAAAGCAGCATCGATAATAAGTTATATGCTAAAAAAATAAAGCTATTATACAGGTGGTAAAATTTAAAAATTTGGTGTAAAATTTAAAAATTGCTTTGATCTAGTTATCTTTGAAAAATATGTCAGTTGTTATTTTAATGACAAACATGTTGATTTATTGTGAGTTTGATCAAAATGAGTGAAGAAAAAGAAGTACGTCTTAAAATTATTAAACATTTTTAAAAAAATCCAAATTGGTCCCACAAAAAATTGGCCAAAGAATTGAAGGTCTGCCTTCAAACTGTTTCCAATGTTATTAAACAGTTTCAGGAGAATTTGATCATCGATAGGAAACCTGGTTCGGGAAGAAAACAAGGACCAAATGATATTGGGAGAGCCAAGAAAATAGAAAGCATATTGAAAAGATCTCCAAACTGCAAACTCCAAAGCTGCCCGGTTAGCCCAGTGCTCTGACTATTTGGTGCGAAAAGTTAAAGCCAATGCAGGTTTGAAAACATACAAAGTCCAAAAAGTTCCAGGCAGGAATGCTGCAAAAAATTCAGGAGCCAAAAGTAGGGCTCGGAAATTAAAATCGAATTTAATACAAAAATATTAATGTTAGCAGATTTTACGCAGCTTCTGGGTAAAAATTTTTATGTTGCTGATGCTCGAGGAAATGCCGAAGAACAATTTACAATCCAAAAGCAGACAAAATTTCTAAAAAATTCCTGGTAATGTAAGCTATATGCAGTTGCGGCAAAAGAAGCGAGTCATTTGTTACAGTGAGCTCTAGAAATACCGAAATATACATCAAAGAATGTTTGAAAAAAAGACTTCCTCCTTTCATAAGAGAGCACAATGTGTCCACATATTTTTGGCCCGATTTGGCATTATGCCACTACGGCAAAAAAGCTCTGGAGTGGTACCAAAGTAATAACATAGTTTTTGTACCAAGAGAGGCCAATCTCAATCCTCCAAATTGTCCGGAGCTAAGACCAGTGAAGAGATATTGGGCTCTTGTGAAAATAAATTTAAAGAGCACAAAAAAGGTGTCCCAAAATATCGAAGATTTTAAAAGCAGATGGGCAAACTGTTCCAGAAAGGTGTCTGAAACAACTATCAAGTCTCTAATGGAAGGTTTACCATAAAAGATCCACGAGTTCATAAATAGTGGTTAGAACTATAAAAGTTATATTTTTCTGTAATTTGTAAAATATTATCAATTAAATAAAAAAAATCAAAACTCTTAGATCAACCGTTTAAAAATTATTAAATTTTATATATGTTAAGATTTTTTCGATCTCACTCCATAATAAACTCCAGATCAGCACAAATTTTCCAATTTTATTTTCAAAATCAGTCGTCTGTTACGTTAACGCAACGTTCGCACAGACCAAAATGTCGTTTGAAAAAAGTGCTAACACCGGAGACACCGTTCCTGACTTTTTCTTGTGGGGATACTTCATAAGTCAAGTTTATGCCAATATACCAGAGTCTCTTGAACAACGTAAGACCAACATACGCAACGAAATCGCCAAAATTTCACATGAAACACTTCAAAAAGTGAAAAATGCTAAAAAGAAGGGCTGAAAGGGCGTAGAGTGAGAAAGGAAGAGCTTCAAAGCAATTCTGTAAAATCTGCAATAAAAAGTTTTTGTTCCATTACTTGCGTTCAAAGTAAATACAGATTATACCAATAATTTTCCAAATTATATTGTTCTTGTTTTTTTTAATCAGATTTTAAAAAATTTTAGAAAAAAATTGAATGAAATGAGAATAGCCGAGTTAATTCTATATAGCGACTCTAAATCACTACGTGGGACTTTACGTTATAAAATAACATGGGATGAATAGGGTTAATAATGTGAAAAGAAATCAATTGCAATGAGATCGGTGAGTTGTCGGACTATGTTCTCAAGGGTGGATTGAGAGAATTGTAGTGTCGTCGGTGAAGAGATGGCTAATCCTCTGTAGGATTATGCAAAGAGTGCTGGGAGAACTCAGTCCTAGGCCACAGGATATGGGGTTGGTTTAAATTACAGTAAAGCAACAGAACAAAAATACTCAGCTTTAACCATCCACAACTCAAGGGTCAAACGTTTGTTCTCTCTCAACCAGCGTAAGGTGTATGGGAGTTATCCTCGATTCTAAGCTGAATTATAGATTTATGCACTTGCTGCCTAAAGATCTATTTAGCGAGAAAACGTAAACATGAGCGCGTTGAGGTTTTAAGAAACGCAACACTGGAAAGAAACAATTTTTGACCATCGTAGTAGGCGAAAAATAGCCAAAAAAAATCAAAATAAAAATTTCAATAAAAACTTCACGTAACACTTGCCTTTCAGAAGAAATGAAGTTATGACATGATAATAAGCAACTTTGGCAACACAGTATTCACGGACGGATAGCGAAAGATTGTGCCGTTAGAGCAGCAATTATCTCGGAGATACTACGACACCTCTAATTCAGCTAGGCGTATTTCAGATGGAGGGAAGCGTTCATAATGATAGAAGCAGATCATACGTTTAGAATAAAAATCGCTAACGCTGCTGGATAGCTGGAGAGGAAAAATAAACTATATTTTTATGTTCTCTGCGAATGTTCTACTTTTGAACGAACCAAGGTAAAACCCTTTGTCTGAACTAACGAGTGTCTGAATTAGCGGGATAGGATTTTCGATAGGGATAACTGTAAAACCATCTGCCAGAATGGCCATCTTTCTTTGACCTTTTTATTCAGTATGGCAAATTACCATGCAAAGGCTTACACTCGCATAGCATTTAAAAGTTGTTAAAATTTATTTCCAAAAATCGCGGACTGTGCGGGAAACTCACAGAGCACATAGTTCAATTTACGTCCATCTTTCAATATCTCCCATCAGAGCAGCTTATACGCTTATACGAATTATGGATCGATTCATGTCTTCGTGTACTCTTTTCGATTATATTCATCCAGAACGAGCTCGTACTTTACGTACACCCGAACCTGTGACTGAAATGGACGTCAGTGTGTCGATTCGGCACCACTCGCAAGTTATGAATCTTTGCTCATCGACTATGTGAAAGATTTTGCGGAAAAACCTTGGGTAGACCAAGGTTAATTGATTCATAAACTCTAGTCGGGTGACCATCTGAGACGTAGCACATTTCCAGATTGGGTTCTAAATCGCCTCTGTTTTACCAGTACGTAAAGAAACAAACTTGCCGTATTTGGAGCGATGAAAATCTGAAGGGAATCTTAAAGACTTAATTTCATTCGCAAAGAATGACGGTTGGATGAAGGGATCATCAAAAATTAGGTCGTCGAAATGTTGGAAGGTTGGAAAACCATTGGTTTAAACAAGACGGCCACATGACTTCTGAAAAAATCGACGTATTTAAGGAAATGTTCGATGGCAGTATTTTGTAGAAAAATGGAAACGTCGACTGACCGCCGAGCGATGTGACACGGCTAGATTATTCTCTTTGGAGCCACATCACAACATTACAAGCGTTATTGGCAAAATACAGCCCAATGTTCTTGAGCGGGTAGTTGAAAACTTGACTGATCGGCTAGCCTTCTTGAAACATAGCAACGGTGGTCATATGCCAAAAATCATTTTTAAACATTAAACCCCATGAAATTTGTGAGCTAATAAAACCATTTGATAAATTTTTGCGTGTTTTATTAAAAAAAAAAGAAGAAGTTCTCTATCCCTCTAAATAGTGGTATCACAATGGACCCGTTTAGGGTCTAAGTGAGTTGGTCATTTAGGCCGACTGTCCCAATAACCTAACCGAACCTAACCCTCTAAAAAAATATCCTTTATCTGAAATATATATGAACAAATAAACAAACTTTCTTCACCTATCGGGAACGAAATGATCCCCTCGTTAAGCCAAATGTTAAGGCAATTATGAGATGAAAATTGAGCCAAATAGGCATGTTCAAATTCACATAATGGACAAGTGGACAAATGGGCAATCAAGCAAGCGTTCGTGGCCTGAATCACCACTTTAACCAACATTATGAATCCAAAGAATTACTTTTGTTGATTCAGAAAGGAAGATGGATAAGAGTTGAATAAGACTTCATGTCTTTGTCGAGAATCGAAACCAGGGCCTCAGAGATGAGCTTTCAAAATTCGATCACGCCCGCACTTAGCTTTTCATCTTCTTAAAAATCAATTTCTTTCCCACTGGGTATGAGTAACTACTAGGGTACATTCATATACATGTGTATATTGGCAAATTTTATTTATTGTATGTATGTATTTTCAAAAATTTATTTACGGCATTTAACGTGAATAACAAGAGATTCTCATCCATAAATGCGAATTAAATTTTAATTATAACCGTCGTAGTCGAAAAGTCACTAATTTTGGTATTTATTTAAGCGCCTCTCAAGGTTGCAATCAAAACCAATGAAAAACGACGACAACGACAGCGACAATGCCACTATCGTGTACATTGAAATATGAACAAAAAAACAAAAGCAAAAAAACAACAACAACATCAACAAGAAACCAACAACAATAATAACAACAAGAATCGCACAAATGACAAGAACAAAATTTGCTTCGTGTTGAACAAAAATTATAAAATTGCGCTCACAATTTAACTGCCATGATTTTTGTGATTAATTAATTTCCTGAATAATTCCTGCTTGAAAGAGTGTGTGCGTCGTCGCGTGGAATGGCACTAGCAGCAGCCAGCAGCCAGAAGCATTAACCATGGTTGGTAGTAAATAGCAGCAGCAACAGCGCCAGCAAGCGTTATATAGTGTCAGCAGTAGCCAAATAATGACAATTGCTTGGCATTACCAAAACTCGAAAGCGACTTACTGGAGCCATGGTCGACGCGGTCGCCTGAGACAGAGACTGCGCTTTAATTTTGATTTCGCTAGATTTCGGGTAGTTGCGTTGCGCATTTTTAATAGAAAAACTTTGAAAAATAAAAATTGTTATTTTCGTTAAATCAACAATAATTTCATTGAGTTTATCTTAATTCGTTGCGCGAATTTTTTTAATTTTTTTTTTTTTTTGCAACAAAAAAATACAGACATTGATAAAATTTGCATAGAAAAACAATTATGAAATTTGTTTATCTTTATGAATGTTGTTGTAAATAAAAGTAGTTGTCCCCACTTAATGACTCAGTACAGTATTAGGTTAGTTCTGCTGGATTGCTAAACTTAAGGTTTATGGATTCATAAGCCGTACAAGGTAAAATTAAAAAAAACAAGCATCGTGAAATTTGTTTACTATGAAACAATGCATAGTTCGAAATAGCTAACCAGCGTAGCCACCTCACTATAATACAAAAATTATAACAAAAAACCATGTGCAAAAACAATGACAATGTGAGCGTGGAAACCTCCGATTTAAATTTAACCATTCATATTGTTTGCAAGTGCAGTTCTCCACCCACGTGACTAAAAGTATTCACATTTTGTCAGCTATTGCTTTTTTATTATACAAAACTTTATCATCTTTCTAACTATGGCTCGTCACATTTTCCATTTTAAGGGGACATTCCAGTTTAAAATTTGAAGAACACACATTTTTTTTAAGTGAAATTTTTTTATCGGGTGAATTGAAAATTTGAAGCGAAAAAATGCATGCAACGGAAACGAGCTTTCATTCCACTCCAACGAAACTAATAAGAAGCGTAGTTATGCTGTTGTTAGTGTTTAGTGAACGAGGTTATATGGGGATCGGCTACAGAGAGTTGACTTCTCGCAGTTTTATCTCAGGTGCTTTAGTGAGAGAGCCAACGTCTCTGCTTTTTTGCATATAACTGAACTTTCCTCGCATGTGTTATATATGTACTACGTCGTGTGTTTGTGCCGATAAGTGAAGAGAGTGTCAACAAAAAAAAGCTTCAGAAAGAGAGTGTCAACCGAAAAAAAGCTTCAGAAAGTAGAAAGAGCAAGAGTGCAAAAACTTTACGGTCACGTGAAAAATCTCATTTTCGTTGCATTCATACGAAACCTGTAAGAAACAAAGTTATGCATTTGTTATTCGTCTACATACAATCAAACAGAGAGACGACTTTTTGCAGTTTTATCTCATGCACGGTTGCCACTTTGGTCCTTTTGGACCAAAAGTGGTCCTTTTAATTTCGTTTGGTCCTCTGGTCCTTTTTTTTCTGAATTGGTCCTTTTTCAAAAATATTAAGTAATTAACTTTCATATGTAATGTATGAGTCACTCTGTGACTAAAAAAATGTAATGTTAAAAAAATCAGTGTAAGAAAGTTGTAGTAATGAAATGTTATATTAAGCAAACTAGTGTCTTTATTCAATGCAGTAAAATTATTTGGAATTTTTCAGAACACACTTGATGAGAATTTTTTTAAAAATCACTTTTTTGACCCAAATTTTGTTTATTTGAATTAGGGAGAGCAGGCCCTTCCCGAAAAGCGGATTTTTGGCATTAAAATGTATTTAATAAATAGTAAAATAACAAATAAAAGAAACTAAATGGATACATGACGCACTAAATTCGGTGGCCATTTTGGTCCTTTTTCGCTCGAATTTTTTACTTTTTTTAAGTATGATTTGAATACAAATACCTTGACCTTTTAATTTGGGCGACACAAGTGCAATTTATGCATGATGTATTCATTTTTAGTCATATCTTTTTTTTAGTTATTTGTACTATTTTTTGAAAAAATTTTAGCGACAAGAACCCGAACCGGGAAAGGGCGGCACGCCCCAATTCATATTAACAAAATTTGAGTCAAAAAGTGATTTTTAATCCCAATCAGAAGTGTAATCTGAACATTTACCAATAATTTGAAAACAATAAAATAACTTTTTTTCAATACGCCTGCCTAATTGAATCCGCCTTGCTGGCAATGGCTTCATCAGTAAGTCTGCCATCATGTTTTCGGTCGGACAGTAAGTGCAACTTTTTATCTACTTAGTCCTTTTGAAAACAAACTCGCGCGTCTTTGTGCTTTTATTGGCCAGAAACCTGAAAGCTTTTCTCCTTCAATCGGTCTCAAGCAACTTTGTCTTCGTACAACTTTGGTGCGCTCATTTGTTGATTAAATCCACTCAAAATTCGCCGAAGTCACACCAAGTCTTTGCATGCTTCTGATAAAGATGTAAACACAGACCCGGTCGATGTAAGAGCATCTAAGTTGCTGACGAAATCTACTTTGGTTTCGATACTACTGAGTAGTAAAGATTTAGCAACGCCATTCTGTTGAGGAGTATATGGCACTGTTTTTTGGTTTTGAATACCGTTTTTTTCTAAATTTTTTCTTTGATATCTGATTTCAAAAATGACTTTACATTTGTATTCATCTATAAAAGAATATACTTTCTGCCTTGTTATTTTTTGATTTGTCGATATACTTGATTTATTTCCAGTCCCAAAAATGTTCTTTGTATCTGAATTGCTAACCATTTTTTTGTTGTTGTTTTTGATATTGTTTAATGTGATATATGTTTTTACTATATAACAATCTCTTAAACTATTATAAGTAGTTTTTACATTTTATACACTTTTTAATACATATATGCTATATGAACTTGTAAGCACTTCTTTTTTTGTTTTTTCTGCTAATATATAATGTGATATACTTATGTTTGTACTATATGTATAATAATCACTTAAAATATTATAAGTAATTTTTATATACCTTTCATTACATATGTGCTGTATGAATTTCTGAGCACTTTTTTTTGTTTTTTTGGTTTTAGTTTGATGTGATATATGAATGTATTCTCTAGCAATCGCTAAAAAAATATTATAAAATTGTTATACACATTTTATAATGTGCTATATTTACTTGTTAAATAAACAAAATAATTTTAAAAAAAATTTGGTCTATTTTTTTCCATTTTGGTCCTTTTTGCTTTTGTTTTTGGCCCCAAAAAAAGTTTTGATGTGGCAACCGTGATCTCATGTGCTTTAGTGCTTTAGTTTCATTTAGCTGAACTTTCCTCTCTTGTGTTATAGACTTATACTACGTCGTGTTTGTGTCGATAATTGTAGAGAGTATCAACAGAAGCAAAATAAGAACAAAATAAAGAGAAAAAGACTGCAAAAACTTTAACAGAATGTGTTATAAATATTTTCCAATAATTTTAAAATAAATAACAAAGTTTCACTTCTACTGTGTGTGCCTACTGTGGGTTTCTTATAGCTTCAAGAATACTCCACTAAAATTATTGGTGAAAAATTCTAAGCAAAATGAAAGTTATACTTATAATTGACAGGCTGAGAGGAAAAGCGGGCTAAAATTTATATAAGAGCAAAAGTGAAATAATTTAGAGTGTCAGTGCAAGAATGGCATAAGTAATACGGTTTAGAGTGAAAATGAAACGCCTTAAAAGTAAGAACAAAAATGGTATAACAATTCTTTCAGAGCAAGAACAGCATAGTTTTTTATTCCGTTTTCGCTCTGAACATATTTCGTTTCACTTTTGATCTGAACATATTTCGTTTTGCTTTTGCTCTTAAGTAAAATTATTCCACTTTTTTCTGAACGTAGAAGTTATACCACTTTTCCTCTCAGTCTCTCAATTGTCCAAAAATAATTTTTCGAGAAACAGCTGATTCCAAAACTGACAAAGAATTTTTGAAATTCAAAATTGTGGATCCAAGAAGGCGGAAGAATTTTTAAAAATTTATGGGATTCGCTAAAAACTCATTTTTCGGGGGTTTCTGGGGGCGCTTTAGGCATTTGCCATAGGATTTCCAAAACTCAAAAAGGCACATCCAATATGGCCGATTAGTTTTCAATTTCATCGAATTCGCTTCAAACTCGTTACTCGCGGGTTTTCATGGTTGGTGATTACAAATCTGACATTAAATTTGTAATCAGTGGCCCAAAAAATACCCTACCAACTAGTTGCAAGCGAATCCGATCAATTTTTCTAAAGTTCTTCCGGTCGTAAAAATTGCCCTTTCTAGCAGACTGTGAGTGTTACAGTTGATAAATTCGAGTCAACATATTCCGTATTGAATGTTCCTGTGCCAGTGAGACAAAATCAAATCAACTGAAGAAGTGAAGCCTTGTGATCATTTGAAGCGCTGAAAATTCTCCGATTGCGCTTTGCAAAAGTTTAAAGAAAATCCTGAATTTCATCGAAAAATCATCTTCAGCGATGAAGTTCATTTTTGGCTTAACAGCTTTGTCGATAACAACAAATCCACATGTGCTTTAAGAGACAAAATTTTATATTTTTTATCTCTTTTACTTTGAAGCATGTCACGAGTAATTGCTGTACCAATTTGCGTTGCACTCTAGCAGTAAAATTTGGAAATTTGGTATAGTTTCGATAGCTTGTTAAAGTTTTACAAAACTTTAAGAATTATCTCTATATTAAATATGAACTACATTGATTGAGAGGCGTAAAAGTTCATTCGGAACAAACAGGCATGTATTTATTTTTATACATATACATAGATTAGTATCTTGGGGACCGGCCCAATTACTGCTGATAAAGTCTGACTCACGCTTCTGAGAAATGAGTCATCTCTCCTTAGGGCAAACTGGCGCCAGTTGGTATTTAGACCAAAAATCAGAACGATATTCAAACCAAAACTCAACACAAAAACCATACCTGAAATAGGAATAAAAACCAAAGCATAAATTCTGATATAAAATCAGGTCAAAAAGCAGATTAGAAACCTCAATCAAGCACTTCAAAGGCTGAACATGTATAAACTGGCCCTAAAATTTCAGATTCGCTGTAGTCCAAGTGTAAACAATAAACAGTTGTGCTGATAAAAGCATTTTAAACGTCATAAGCATTCATATTTTTGGGAGGGCTCTGAATTCGCCGCTGGCAAAAATCAAATAGCAAGTGATGGTGCTCTACTGTTGGTCAAATGTCGACATTTCGGTGATTTATGGTCATGACTAAAAAGCCAAAAATAACATTAAATTGATAAAGCTAACTGCTTTAGAGAATTAAGCTGCCCACAAGGACATTTTTTTCGGATATCTTTTTTTTAAATAAATATATGTCGTTTTAGCAAATGGACATTATCTAAAAACTCAAACACGATTTTTTTGTAGTTGTTGACTTGATGCTGCTGCTGCCTGCTGCTGCTGTTACTGCGTATTTGCCTCCTCCATATTACGAGATGATTGAGATGGCTGGCGACCGAAATCATAACCTAATCACACATAGACACAATCAACAGTTTGCGAGACTCATATATCATTTTTGTTTTTTTCGTTGTGTTTTGTGTATTTTCGAATACTGTCAACCGTTCATTCTGTTCCCTCCTCCGTCCATTCATTGAAATAAGCGAACAAGATTTTTTTTTTTGTGTTTTTCATTAGGTGCGAGTATTTATTTATTTTAATTTATTTTTATTCTATTCCAAAAATGTTTCGCTTAGGGGCAGGCAGGCGGGCAGGCTGACTGGTTGCTGCTACCTACCCTAAAATCAAGCTAGTGGCTAAATCATGTTTTGTTTTAATTATTATTATTTTTGAATTTCCGGATTCTTTAAGTAGTGACAATATTTTTCTGGTTTCTCGATTAAATAATACATTTTTTTTAATAAATAAAAGGTGTGGAAATTGAAAATTAATGTTCAAAGATTAATATTTATTTTTGTTTTTTATTTTCAGTTTGTTTGTTCTATTTGACCCTCAACACATTTTTGCCTATTGTCAAACAAAATATATTTAGATATAAGAAAAAAACACAACAAATCTTAAACTTTATTACTTAACACATTTGCAGTTGTCATAATTAACAAAACGAAAAACAAAATGTTTCTGTTCAAATGCAAAATATAAATAAATTACTATACATATATTAATATGCTTATCTTAAGGCGAGTAACGCAAAATCTTTCAAGATTTTCTAGTAGCTTAAATCTAAAGCCCTTGAATGTTTATATGAGGTCTTTCAACTGGATAGATTTATATAAGTAAAATAACATAACATAACATAAAAATAAAAAAACACCTCACAAAAATAATAAAAAGTAAAAGTAATAATCGACCTAGCACTTTCTTTTATGACTGGTCACCTTTCTCTTAAGCTCAGAGAGCTTTTCCTTAACCCTTTTCGAAAAGTTGCCACAAATCGTGATTTAAATTTGAAAATTTTTAAAAGAAAATTTTTATATGTCTTTAATATAAAAAAAATTTAAAAAAATGTGTAGTGTAATTGGCTTACCCCGGAAAAACGAGGTGACCAACTGTGGCAAAAAGTACAGATGCTCGTACACAAAATCATGTGCGAAATAGTATGAAAATATTAGTTTAGAAGTTATTATAAGTAAGGTTAGGTTAAGTGGTTAAGGCCTGAAAAGCCCATTGAGATACCACATGGTTGGACCTAGAATTTAACGACGGTTCCGAACGGCGCACTAGGGGGCATTTGACAGCAAAAGCTAGCCAAATTTATTTTTCATATAAAATCAAATTTTTAGCGTCCCGAGATGTTTCTTTTGTAAAATGGGTGACATCGGTTCTAAACCACGCCAACCCACCATATAAGTGAAATTTTCAAAGCGTGATATCAGGAAAAATACTGAAGTAAATTAAATAAAACTAAACACATTTATTTTTATTGGCATATCAAATATTTAGTATAAAAATCAAACAAATTTCACGGTAACCACGCCCATTTCCCATATAAGTGAAACTTTCAAAGTGTGATATCAGGAAAAATACTGAAGTAAATTCTACACAATTCAATATAATTCTTTACATTAGCTTAAATAATATTTGGTATTAAAATCTACCAAATCCTTTGATAACCACGCCCACCCACCATATAAGTGAAATTTTCAAACCGTGATATCAGACAAAATGGAGAAGTAAATTAAATGAAACTAAACGAACTTATTTATATTGTCATATAAAATACTTGGTATAAAAATTAACAAAATCCCTCAGTAACCACGCCCATTACCTATATAAGTGAAATTTTTAAAGCGTCATATCAGGAAAAATACTCAAGTAAATTCAATACAATTCGACACACTTATTTATATTATTTATACTTATATACTTATTTTATATATTAGGAAAAATACTGAAGTTAATTCTATACAATTCGACACAATTGTATTAGCATAGATAATATTTGGTACTAAAATCAACCAAATTCTTTGATAACCACGCCCACCCACCATATAAATGACATATTCGTGATATCAGGAAAAATACTGAAGTAAATTCGAGTACAATACCCCAGTGTGCACCGTCACAGAGCAGCCGGCGACCCTTCTGGTTATTAATTATTATGGTGCCGTATGGCTGCAGTGCTAGCAGACATTGAAAAATTACCAAAACACAAAAAAATTATTTTCGTTGCACTAAAAAAAAATTAGTCAAATGAAAAATAGAATCGCCTGATACTCAAAATCGGACACTGAGATTATAAATAGTCAAAACGGCAACGCTGATACCTATGCCTGTTCATCTAACCTTTTTAGCCAAATATACCCTAAAATTTTTAAATTATGCAATCCAGTTTTAAAGCCCAGCATATGTAGAAATAATAAAGTCATTTTTTTTTGGAATAAATTTTTAAATGTATTTTTGATGAATTTTAAAATTTGTAAATTTTCATAAACTCCTCAAAAAAAAAAAAAAAAAAAAAAAAATTTGTCTGTTTACCTAGTCTTTTTAGCAAGGTAAACCCTAATTATTTTATATTATGAAGTGCAGTTTGAAAATACGTACATCTAAAAATATTAAGTGGTCATAATTTTTGGAATAAATTTTTAAATGTATTTTTGATGTAATTTTCGAAGTTGCAAAAAAAGTTCAATAAACAAAAGACAGAAACATATGTAAAAAACATGAACTTGGGCAACAGGTGAAATTTGTGACTGCTTCCCAAACGAGTTAGTCCTTATTCAATCCTTTCATTCGTTCAGAAAAATGTTGATCTCTCATGCTGGCATTTATAATGGCGATTTTTTTTTATCTAGCCATTCATTCACACACTAATCGCTGTCTATTGTGATCGATATCAGAAACGATTTGCTTCTCCTGTCACAACTGCAATTGGCCTGCCAAACAAGGATTCTGTTTTAGGAAATTTTGTATGCCTTTTGGTTTTAAAGGAAAGTCCTCCTGACCCAGATCAATGAGGCATACGATTTTTTCTAACTTTATTAAGGTTTGGCGGCCTTTTAAGTCACATCCTTTACCTCTGTCACTCTTGTTCGGTGAATGCTTATTGATTATTCGTATAGTTACCCGACACGTGCTGAAATTCAGATGTTCGTAACTCTATACTGCAGGTTAAGTAGAGTTTACTTCTATGTTCATATATTTTCAACATCTTAAATTTCAAAGTAAATCAATTTCACTTGAATGCCAAAAGTATAATTCAACAAAAAAAAAAATAAAAAATAATGTAAAAAGCGAAATGCTACCCCGCCCTCGACAGAACGCTCTCCAAGCAATCCGCCCGCTGTCCATACGCTCATACGTCCTGCTGCTCCTTGTCGCTTGCTTGCTCGAATGCACGCTCCATGTGGGATTTATTTGATATTGATCGATTCATTTTGAAAGTACAAAATACATTCCCACTGCCATTATTTAAGGTTACGACGATAGTTTTATTACTGTTGGTTGTTTTTGTAGTTGCTGCTGTTGTTGTTTTCGTTCGCATGACATAGAATTCCAATGAATTTAACTTTTACGAGCTGTGGAGCATGCACGCAAACATTTTACTATGTTCCTTTTTTTACGATACGAATTACGATTATACACTCACACACATACATACACGCATACACACATACAGTTACATATAAAGGAGTATTATACTAAGAGCTGACAATATAAAACTTTTCCAACCGCCATTGTGCCACAGAATGCTGGCGCCACCGTTTTTATAATGGTTGCGGCAATTTAGTTGTTGCTTTCATTCCTCCCCAAAATACAAAAATTTTTTGCCTGTGGCGCACGAGGTTTATTTTCGCATTCGTTCTCTTCGTCGTCGTAGTCATCGTCCTCTTTCTCGTCGTGTTTTCATTTCGTTCGGTTGCTATTTCTTTTTTGTTACTCTCACAGAGTAATAACGTTATTGTTGGTAGAAAAGTTTTATCGCTCAAGCACCCAGAGTAATGACGACGACGATGGCACTATGGCACATTAACTGCGCCATACAACTAACCCCTCTTTACTCTCTCTCTCTCTCTCTCATACTGACTCTCTCTATACTTTGCACCAACTCTGCCTCATATTTCCTTTACGTGCTCTATTTTCTTACTATTACGGACAGAATATTTTGTATGCTTGTATATATGTATGTAAATATGTATGTAAATCTATATATAATTGAAGGCCATTGTTGCTAAATGATGAGGACGTACACATGCGGAATTGAAGGGGAGACAGAGAGAGAGAGTCGTGTAGAGAGTTTTATACAGAGAGTTAATTGCAATAAGTTTGAGAGTTCTTTATCAATGTAAGGATGTGGAAAAGATTAAATTAAAAAAAATGAGGAAGAAGCTAAAGTGATTGTATTTGAGTAAACTGATTTCAATGATGGGACAAAAAAAAATCTATGTTACTAAACTATATAAATTCTAATGTAAATATGTAATCTATAACTACGTCATGAAGCGCAAACAAACTTTAAAATTTTAAATTAATTTCCAGCAGGCATCATTTAATTTTATTAGATGAGTAGAGGGTATTGGTTTAGCTGTGACATTTTGCTATATTTAATCATTACATAGGAAAGGTATTATAGTTTTAGAGTTATTAAAGTTTAAATTCAAAGTAATTTTCATATAATTTAGAAAATGTAATGCCATAGAAAGCATTTTTTAATTACAAGATAAAAATTTGAAAGTCCTAGTTGCACAAATTTTAGATAATTCTCAAAAGAGCAATGGATCAAAAGGAGCAATAGACGAGACGTTGATCAATTGGTTTTGTTTTTGGGCCTGCGGAACAACAATCACAAAATTAGTCATATTAAACACTAAAAAAACTAAACATAAATCATAATATAAATATGGCACACATATTTTTGTAATTATATGGTTGGAAAGGTACTGTACTTTAGATGTGATTTAAAACCAGTAAGAAGATACACCCAATTACAACAACAAAGTTTAGAGTTGTGGGTGGGCTGGACCTAACCAAAGCACTCAGTCAACGAGGACCATTGTACTATATCCAAGGATAGAACCAGTAGAAAAGAGTAGAGACAGGAAAGTTATGTGGAGTTAAATGGGAAGAAGAAAGGTCTAAGGCCTCTCAATCTCGAACTTATTTGTTTCACTGATGAACCTTAGAAGCTCAGGAAGAGGGAGAGTATGGACATATTTCATACTAAAGACATCACTATCCAACAGCCTTAATCTGATTCTCGCGAACGCCGGACAGCAGCAAAGATAATGCTCTGTAGTATCGTGGTCTTCAAGACACGATTGGCAAATTGGATCGGTGATGACGCCCATGTTAGTCATATGCTGACTAAATGTGTTGTGCCCTGTGATGACACACACCAGTAATCTAAGGTCCTTTCTTCTCAGTTTGAGAATAAATTCCGCTGATTTCCTGTTAGGTTGTCTCACGAAGCACTTTGCGGTTCTGCAGGAGTCAAGCTCGGACCATCTTTCTCTATGGATAGAACCCACGAAATCGTTGATCCAATGCATTATCTCCCCAGAACTTACGCCAGGAAAAGGTTCCGGACAACATGGTGTAATTGCAGAGCATTCATTAGCTAGTTTATCAACCAGTTCATTCCCTGCAATACCGCAGTGTCCTGGAGGCATAACTTGTTGTGTTTTGCAACACTATTTAGTTTTGCCTTACACTCACTGACCAATTTTGAGGAGCTGACAGGGTTAGCAAGGGCCTTCAGTGCAGCTTGACTATCACTGCAGATACCTTTGCACTTCCCATGCCACCTATTCTCAATTAGCCAGCTCACTACGTCTAGGATAGCGAATACCTTCGTTAGGAAGACTGACGCCATCTGTCCAGTGGAAAAAGGGTACTTGGTCTCATCGTCCAAGTACCAACCGGATCCAGTACCGTTTGAGGTTTCGGATCCGTCGGTATAGAAGACAAGGCGAAGACCCCGGAGTACGACCTCTGGACTTAATCATTGATCACGTTTCGGGAACCTGACTTCATATCTTCTTCCGAAGCGGATGCAAGACACATGATTGTCCACGGACATCAAGAACAGTGGGCACTGTACTGACATAGTGTGCCCTACATCCATCTGGACATGCCAGACTCCATTTAACCGGAGTCTGTAGGTCGTCGAGATCATAGTCAGTTTCTCCACGGAAGTACAACAGTGGGTCGCCGCAGCTTCACCGATTGTAGTTCAGGTACTTTATAGTTTACTTATAAATTCTACTTCTCAGCTGACTTCATCATAGGCACCTCACTCTCATCTAGCAACAAGATTTTCACTCGACGAATCAGTTTGTACTCACAGTTAACATGCCATCTAGATCCACGCCCCTCCCGAAATTCTACAAATTATAAAATTTCCCTATGGCTGAAGGTTAGGTTAGATTTGGAAGGCGTGTGCGATAAAGATTGTGATATTCGAAATCCGAATCGTACTATCTTGTAGAAGTCGAGCTACTTTCTCAATAGGAAAAATCTTCGCCTGAAAAACGTTCCAGGTGTCAGGAGGACGATGCAACCGCCTTAGCAGTAGGTTTTCGGAGTGGAGACCACTTTCAGTTTTATTCTCCGCCTTTGAGCCATCGTTACAGAAGGTAATACCTGCATTACCTGTTACCGAACCCGACTCCCAGTCTTTCCTGGTTGGATATAGAGATGGAATTCCAAATTTGAAGTCATATAATCCGTGGCCACATCTAAGTCAACTTTGATTCCATTTTGATCCCTCCGCTTTATCTCACCATAAAATTATAGAGTGCCCATAGTTTGCTGATCTCCACACGTTGGATACTTTTAGTCTAAGAGCTCCTTTTGCGGCACTGCCTTGAACAAACAAAGAGAAAGAGATGAAATATCATATTCAGACTCTCCTGAGGTGCTCTACTTACAGCCCCTGAGATCCCCAGGCTGACCAGTCTCTGTACTTATCCCATGCGAGCTTGGTTGCTTTTCTTACCCAACGACTTCCACCAGACGAGGGACCCATAGGTGATGGTGAGTCGAATGATTGTACTGCACATTCCATGAATAACGTACGATGACAATCCCCATCTTTTCCCAAAAGTTCTTTTACAGGTACAGTATGCAGCCAATCCTTTCTTCGTTCTCGCTTCGATATTCCTTCTTTTGTTTCGAATCTAGAATGGTACCGAGATACCTTGCTTCCGAAGAGAGATTCAGTGTCACTCCTTTCAGCTTTGGTAAGGAAAACTTATGTATTTTTGGTTTCCTCGTAAACAAGTGTAGCTCTGTCTTAGTAGGTTTAACTACTAAGCCGTTCCGTCTAGCCCAGTTCGGAAATTTCGCCAAGTGCTGACCACACGCTTACAAATCGTCGACAAGAATTTGCCGGGGATTAGTATTTCTACGTTGTCAGCATAGGCTACAACTCTCGTTCTCTTTTCCTTGAAGGTTCGTAGAATCTTATTAACTACTAGCAGCCGTAGAAGGGGTGACAACACCTTTGGACCTATGTCGTTGACAGGACCACAATTGAATGATGGAAAATTCTGAGCTCTTCTGCGATTTTGGATCGTTTCCGGGGATGTGAACTTGAAGTGACATGTTCTCAATAATCCCAAAAATGCCACGAACATTTGCCTAGATATTCAGGTATCTTCTAACATTATCATCAGGAAAATTATTAAGAGTGTTGAAGGGGTGCACCAGCCTTTACTTTACTCGGGAATGAAACCGTTAATACTTATATCATACACTGAACAAATATCATTATGTCGCAGATACATTAACTTCCACGAAGTCTCGCGTAAACTGATTATTCGCGAAGATTTTGTGGAATACCTACCAATTTACAACCAGGCTTCTGAGAAAAGAGCTGAAGCTCTCCGGATACGTTGTTGAGGGTTGAGGGTTGAGTATTGAAATGAAATGATAAATGCACTGGTCAAGATTATAATGAAGCATATAACATGTTTGGTCATGTCAGAAACGTTCGGTCGAGAATAAAGAATCTGTATCCAACGATGAAGCACGTTTACTATTATAGGCATCGTTTGAACCTCGCATTGTCAAATGCCATGTCTGTTGCACTTGTTCGGAATTGTTTTGAGATTGTGAACGATGTACTGAACTTTTTAGAAACCACGTGCAAGCCCCGTAGAGCAAAAAAAAAGAGGCTCATTCGTCTTTGTGAAACAAGCTTCATTGAACCACATGCCAGCTTACAACCCTTCATCGAACGGAGAAATTTGTGGGAAATCTTGGATCATTTGAAGAACAGCGGTTTTTTCTCTCTCTGCACATGCAGATTAGGTTAGGTTTAGAGTGGCTGTCCTATGATAATAGGACATACTTTGGCCAATAACGCCTGTTGTAATACCCCGTGAGCTAATTTTCAATTCTTTAATCTTTGAAAGAACTTTGTGGTTCTCTAAACTGTAGAATTCCTAATGCCAACAGATTCACAGTAAGCTAAATAGCTGAATAGCTAATCGAATTCCCTGATGTCAGTATATTCAAGGTCATCTAAATTGCTGTAGAAGAGTTGACCTAAAGATATTAGTCTATGTGTGGCAAGCGCTGGACAGTTACAGAGAAAGTAGAGAGTAGTTTCCTCCTCTTCCACGGCTAGGCAGCTTCTGCAGAAGTCATTTTTAGGTACTCCCAATTTACTGACATGTCTGCCGATCAGACAATGTCCACCTTGCCAGCTCGTCACATTTGCAATTACCCGGAATGTCACTATGACCTGGTACCCACTACAGGTGTATCTTGAAAAGCTCAGACTACTTTGGAGGTAGTGAATACACTATTAAGTGATTTAATGGCCGCTTGGCTATTCGTGAAGATATAAATAAATATCTCAGTGGTGATAATTTGCTGCCCTTCCGCCAGTCAGCTACTTTTTTAATCGTCGTAACCTCTGCCTGAAACATGCTGCAGCGGTCCGGAAAGTGAAAAGATTTTTGAATATCCAGACTGTTTTCAAAGATACCCCCTCCCACTCAGCCGTCCAGTTTGGATGCATTCGTAAAAAACTGAATGGATTTTCCGAGCTGGACTGTCCTCTCCGCCCATTCCTGTCTGGTGGAAATATGCGTGATAAACTTGTTAACAAAAGAGGGCTTTGCTAGAGTGTTGTCGATATCCTTGAGAGTTGAGCTACTCATATCTCGTAATATACTAGAATACCCGTAGCTAGAGTGCGTCCATGTTTAACCTTACGCCGCCATTTTTGCTGTGTATGTACCCTCAAGATCCATCGGTTGCATGTGAAGCATGGTTTCTAGGACTTTGGAAGGTGTGGTCCTGAGTGTCCCTGGTGTCAGTAAACATGCCATTCTCTCCACCTTAGCCAAATGCCTACAGTGGAAATCCTTTTCAAGAGAGATGTTCACCAAACCATAACACCATGCACATTTTAGTACCGTTATATTATTTTTCTCTCCTTTTATCCCAGTTTCAGTTTCACTGTTATGGTACTCTGAGCCAGTAGACTTTTCTGCCTTCAATTGTTTTTGTATTGCCAAGAGAGAAGTGTGCGTTTGAGGTTGGCCTCTTTTCTAGAACTTTGAGACCATATCAAGTAAGGCTTGCTTTCCATTATTAATTAAGATTGATCTATTTTTATCAATCTGTCTTTCTCATGTTCTAAATATATTCTAATGAAAGTAATTTCAAGCTTAATCAAATAATTTCTAACAATATTAAACCATATCCGTCGGTAATTACGAGTACAATTTTAAAGTAAAGTCAAAGCTATTGAAAAGAAAATAAAGCGTGAGTGTAACTCAGAGATCGGCATGAAAAAAATAAATAAATAATCATAAAAAGAATAAGAAGAAGATGAAGGAGAAGGTGGGCAGATTCATAGTCGCAATCTTATTGCTGTTGCTGCTACTAAATACTGCGAGCATTTCATAGTTAAAAAAAAAAAAAATTTTAAGCTTAACTCTAGCAGTATGTATTTAAATAATAATGGTGGTACTAATTTAGTTGTTGTTGCTGTATGATTGTGGGCAGCAAGTATTGCTGCTACTCTGTTCTCTTTCCCCTTTCTACCATACCAATAATCACTCGCACTCATCATTGGTATTTAGCTAACTTGCCAGCAGGCTAGCTAGATAGCTAGCACACATATGTACATATGGTAATGCACAACAAGCAGCAAAGTGAGTCAGTTTTGCAAACGTACTGAAAAATTAGCTTGAGCGTGAGTTGCTCGCCATTACCAGGCGCAAACAGATTATAGAAAGCAGCTGGCTGCAGCTAAAAGCATTCCGCATAGAAATGTAGAAATGAAATATATACATACATACATTGATACATCATCGGAGGGGTGTGGCGGGGGGCAGGGTGTAGATGAGAGCTCGCGCTATTGTGACAAAAGCAAACAGTGCCGACGTGCACGACAGCTACAGCAGCAACAATAGTTGTTGCTAAATTATCATTGGCACCTCTAATCGTTTGCTTATTCGTTCGCTCGGTTGGTTCATTCGTTTTGTTTATGCTATGAAGTTCTATGTCAGCTGAGGAGGAGGGGGCCTAGTGAGGCATTTAAATGCTTTGCACAACAACAACAAAGACATACATACCTATATTTATTATAATTCGCACTTCGAACTTCGGCTCTACTAGCTTTCGTACACTTTCGTTTGTTTGTGTTGTTGTTGCTGTTTCTGTTACTACTTCATCTTCGTAAGTTCATTCGTTTGCTTTTTTTTTTGCTTCTATCGAAGCGCCCGAAGTCGTAGTCGAAATCGTACGAATTTTTTCTTCGTTTTCTTCATAGTTTTATTGTTGTTGCTGTTCTTGATATTTTTTGCTATTGCTATTTTGATTGCGGTTTACGACAATGACGTCGCTGTCGCCGTCACTGTCACCGTCAACGACGACGATAACATCGCAGCCAACGTTGCCAAAGAACAGCGACCAATCAGCAACGATTATGTCGTGATCATTGGCGAATCATTTTCATGCGATGACGCGAGAATTTGCTAAAAATAGAATTTTCACATTCACAAGCATTTTGACGGTTTGTTAGTTTGCTCGTTCGTTCGTTCGTTTGAAGCGTTTGTTGGTTTTTCTGGCGTTCTGTCGGTTTGGTGTGCATTATCGTTCCGTTGAATCGTTTTAGTTGTTGTATGTATGAGAGATTGACTATCATCGTTGGGCCTTAGAAGCAGTTGCTGGCGGTGTTGTTGGAGGTGTTAGTGGTGGTGATGGTGGTGGCGGTGGTGTGGAGGGTTTTATTGCAAAATAAGCAGCATAAATGCGAGGTATGTGAATGAGCAGAGCGTTGAAGTGAGGAGAAAAAGAACAAAAATTGTTCGTGTCTAACGTACGAATAGTTTGGCATAACGACAAACGAATCTGAGGAGAATGAATAGATGGGCGAACGAACGAACGAACAGAGGGAACGATTGTTTCCATTTAGAATGTGTGTTAGTTGTGTGAGTTCTATAGATTTGCTCGCTAGTTGGCTAGGGTTCATGCTGGCTGTTGTTGCTTGAGCGATGCATAGATTCTGCCACTTTTACCCATTTGGACTGCTGTATGTCTGTCTCTCTGCCGGCCCGACTGCGACTGCAATCGCAGCGAACAGTGCGAATGAATGTGAGTGAATGTATCTAACCGGCGCGCTAGTAGCGTAACATTTGCGAATTTTTGTTAAATTTTCTATTTAAATACTTAATATGTAGGCATGCTACGCGGCATGAAGAGGAAGGCGTTTGTACGCACATCTTCAAATATCTGCGAATCTAACAAGTATCTATGAGATAGTAAAAACTATTCGTATTTGTATACATACTCGTACATACATACATAAATACATAGCATAACGTATTGAGGCGAATATGATGAATAATAACAACAATATTAGCAATAACGAAAACAACAACAACAAAAAATTGTACAAATAAAAGAAATGATTGATGAACGAGACAGAATGGAACGGTCGCATAATTGAAACATACCCACACACACACACACTTACATAGAACATCCATACACGAATTGCGTTAGAGATGCAATGAAAATGGCAGAGCATGAAAAGGGGACAAAGGAAAAGGAGAACTTGGGTTCGTGGGATGAGTATAAGCACGAGAGTGTGCGTATGAGAAAACGATTATGATCGAGGATAAAGAATGTTATAAAGTGTTGAAGGGTGGGAACGAGGGGGGAAATAATGAAAATTAAAATGAGTATTACAACAGTAAAAACTTTTTATGTGCCACGCTTAATTGAAGAAATGAACACACACACAAGCCTACGCCTCCATACGCACATCTAGAATGAGAGGATTCATTCTTTTGGAAAGAGCGTAAAGTGAGTGAGGGAGGTTGTTATACATGCATACATACATACATATGTACATATGTACCAATGCATGCTATGAATGCATGGAATTCATATAAAAGTTTGCGGGATGCATTCTTCTTCTTTTTTGTTGTTGTTATTTTTTGTTTGTTATGAAAATATGTCAAATCACAAATGTGTAATAAAGCATTAAAAAAATTGGGTTAATGAATGGACGAGAAACAAATGGCGATGAGAAATTTTTTAAGTTCAAAGGAGATTAGTGCATATGTTTAAGGAGACTATAAAATGAGTTTATACGCTATCAAATAATGTCATGTCCGCATGCATGCGTATGTGCATTAAGGTGCCTCAAGTTCAATACAAAAAACAAAAGTTGCTGCCACCTACTCCTACACCTGGATTGTTTCGAAAACATTTATAAAAACCGTATTTTTTGTTAGGTTATGTTTGGGTAAATAAAAGTTGACTACTACTACCACTACTATAACTACTATAACAGCCCCTGGAGGGCCAAGGCCGAGCTTTTTCGCATCCATTCATGTTGTGTGAGTTATATTTAAACACGAATGGAAGGGACCTACAGTTTTATGCCGAATACGAACGGCGAAGTGAAAAGCTTTTCATAGGCATTTTTTTTTTTTGCTTCTTGAGGTTTGCCATTGCCAGGCAAGAGGTGGTGCCGTGTAAAAAATGTTTATTTTCTATTTTTGAGCGTACCGAGATATGAACTTACTCTCCACACTAACCACTAGGCTACGTCGACCTAATGATAAAGTTTGGCATCAAAATATTTTAATAAGTCCACTCAATAACTTGGGATAATGAGTTTTTATGCTTTTTTAGTGATTTAAAACCACTAGCAGATCCAGAGATTTCCCAAAGGGGGTTTCAAATTTTCTTCCATCTAAATTTCTTTTTTTTTTATGACCAACGATCGAAATGCATGAGATTTTAATTGGCAAGAGAGGGGATGTTTGGGGTAAGCCAACCCCTTTCTTCTCCGCCCCTTCCCCCTCATTTAAAGGATAAATGTTCCTACATTGCACCACCTCATGACTGTTAAAGCCAAGCCTGAACAAATTAATTTACGATTTTTTTTTCTAGAGAATAAAAATTATTGTTTGAGTTTGATTTTTTTGCTCGATAATTAAAATTATTTTTTGAGTGGTATTTTCTAGCTTAGAAATAAAATTTAAATATTTTTTTTTTTTTCAAAACGAAATTATTGTGAGCACGATCAATTTTTTTCGTGTCCGTCTCTATAGTATAATATTTGGGAATGTAATAACAAAAAATGTAAACTAAAAAAAATCCTAAAAACTTGTTTTGATGCACTTGCAAAAATCAAAATCTTTAAATGAAAATTTGCGATAGAATTAATAGGTATTTCGATTTTTAGAAAATAATGATCAGGTTTCGGAACTATTATGTTGATAGAGATATTTATTACTATAAATATCTAACGGGTGTTGTGTGTGAGTGTATTTTTAAGTATTTCGATACTTCAATTTTCATTTTTTCCTACGTATTTCGATATTCTGAAACATAATAGTGGTCCTCATGAAAGCTCGCAAACTTGCATACTCTTATATGCACAAATTTGCATACACCGTTTCATGAATACACTCTGCAGGTTATGAGAGAATCAGCTGTTGCGCAAAAGTGTTGAATATCTCAAACGATTTTTTTAATGTTGACAATACTCAAATATATACGAGGTTTGTGAAATTGGCTCTTAAGTATGCGAGCACCACGGAAATTTTTTTGGTATGGAGAATGAAAAAAAACTGATATACACAATGTAAACTTTACGAGGTATACGAGGAATTTTGCTAGATTTCATGAGGAGCGCTATTGACTTTAGGAGATATACACGAACAATTGAAGTAGACGATCAATTCCATTATTAATATTCGATGTAAAGTTAGTTGCCTTGATTTTAGGCACTGTTCTGTCTACTTCTAACCAAGATTAACACCTAACCCCTTGCCTATTATTAGCCCTTGCGACCGGCCCTGTTGAAATGTTTCAAGTGAATATTGTTATGTTTTTAATTTCGTTAATGCTGTGAAAGTATGTAAGAAACTTGACTCAAAAATTTTATTTTTTTATTTGTAGTTACTTTTCTCATGCCATTCGACTTTAGATAATAAGAAAAACATAAATTAGCAAAAACTAAATTTCGATATGAAAAAAAAAAATATGTCTGAAAATCTCCTCCGAAACTGTTTTTTGCGTACGCGCCTGGCCAACACATTACAACATATGAAGATGCTTGCATGAGAGCTGTGTATTTATATAGCAGGTGGCCATTTTATTTCATTGCGAAACTTTGAAGAGCGGAATGAAGGTAGAGAAGAAGGAATGAAGAGTATATAGAAGAACATTCTAATTCGCTGATTTACTGCTAGAGATTTTAAATATGTCGGAGTAGTAAAGGCGGATCCACCAACCGAGTTCAACACTCTCTTTTGTTTTTTTTTATATGAAGTTTTCATGCTCTCAGTTTTAGTCTCAGGAGAGCAAAAAATTTCATACAAAAAAAAAAAAAAAAACAAAAGAGCGTGCAGCCCTCGGTCGGTGATTCCATCTTAAGAAAATGAAAGAGACAGAGAGAGAGAGAGAGAGAGAGTGGCGAAAATACACTAAGAAAAAATATTTCGTTTATAGGGCAATATCGAGTGAGTAAAAAATGTTTTATTAAAAAAAAGAAAAATAAGACTTCATATTTTAATTTTCTTAAGGAACATTTCTTTAAAAAATAGTAAAATATACAAAATTTGTATAGTTCTATTATAAATAATGTTAATAAGTAATAAAAAATAAATTTAAAAAAAAATTAGGTTCTGCATTAGAATCGTTACTATGTACTTTTGGTCCGGTTTGAGTGAAATAGTCACGAAAACATGTAGAACAGCAATATTGATATCAAGGGAGATAAGTTTCAGTGTTGCTGGAAAGTGTAGTTATCGGTATTGCAGCCTGACGTTACGCAGTATTGCACTATCACGCTCTTATCAGTTCTAGAGTCATTGGGGCTTGTTGCTTACTTATCGATGGATAGATATCAGAAAAATTGATCGCAAAAGTCCAATGAATTTCACCGATAAGTGTGCACAACGACGACGAGACATTCACGAAAGAAAGAAACTACAATACAGAATAAATCAGAAAAAACTTATGACAAATATGTTGCTCATGAGATTAAAATATGATACTTATGTAAACTTTGAACTAACAAAATAGAGGGTGGTGCGCAATGAAATGAAAACAATAACAACTGAGTAAGGTCAAGTGCAGTCAGGTTCCATCTATTTATCTGTTCGTCTCAACGAAAATTGGGTTGGCCCTTTCTGCGAATAAAACATTTTCCTTAACTGGACTGTTTTCTTCCATTCCCCAGTCAAGACGCTGCATTTTTTATGCGCTTGACTTTGTCAATGTCGGCCCTGTAGCTTATAAAGCTCATCTACTTTGATTTACGACACGTCGTCCACACATATTAAACCAATATAGATCTTGTGAAGTATGTTTCTCTCGAATGTTCGTCGAGAGAGGATTCTACTGAGTCAATGGTAGCACCTGCTGGCAAAAGTTATTCGTTACTTTATTTCCAGGCTGAATGTCAAACGAACGCGGAAAGCAAAAAATTTAGACTAATTTCAGATAATTACAAAAGTGTGGACTGAAAAACCAAAAAAAAAACTTCACTTTTTTCTAATGTATGTAAATACATACCTACATACATATGTATATGTAGTAAGGCAAGATACAAAATCATATTTTTGTACAAATCTTAAACATTAAAATAAAACTTAGAACCAAGTCAAAAGTTGTTGTTAATTAATTTTATTCTTTTCTCTTCCACGTTCTTTAATAAAATTTTAATATTTCCTTTAGCTTTTTCGTTTTTTTTTTTTTCCTTTTGTTTAACGCTTTGTTAGTTGCTGCTCACTTGATTAAAGTCATAAGTCGAAAAGGTTTTTATTTCGTTTCGTATTCTTAAAATTTTTTTTGTTTTTTATTTCTATTTCTAGATTTTGTTGTTATTTTTTGCCATGTTTACATTGAAATTTGCATGAAACGCGCGCGGCTAATACTCACACATACTAAATATATAGTATACATATAAACGTATGTATATATCTATACGTAACACTTTACTACAAATTTTAACTTTTTTGGATTATTTGCTTTGGAAAGAAGCTGGTTCTCTTTCACCTTTTCACTCTAAAGATCCACGTTTCTATTTTTTTAAATCAAATTTTGAATGTCGTAGTAGAAAAGCCTGAAATCTGACAGTGGAGCTGAAATTAGAATCGGACGTAAAAAATTTTGTGGTTCGCAAAATGCTATTTTTTTTTAAGTTATGCATTGAAAAACTGTTGCACTAAATATTTCGACATGATGGCATTCGAGCAGAAATTTTCGAAGGGTTAAAAATTTCAGATAGATATCTCATAAAAGAAAATTTCTACAGTTATTTCTTGCGATGTCTAAACTTGTGGTTTCCGATTTACGAAAATCGCTTCAGAATATATTCTAAATTACTAATATTATAGCTTTTGGCTCTTGGAGGGAGTGTAAAGTTTCAATGAAGCTTCTCTATCGTGTGCGATTTCTTGCCAGTAACTTCATTTCTTTTCCCGTTATTTCCGAATCCTTAATTCCCTTAATTATTCAAATTGATTTTAGAATTCATTCCAAATTGGTTTTAGAATATTTTCCAGATCAGTTTAGAAATATTGAAAGTTGCATTCCAAATATTCCAAGTTGATTTCAAAATATTTTTCAAACTGAATTCCAAATATATTTCGAATTGATTTCCGAATATTGTTCAAACATAATTGATTTAAACTGATTTTTGAATACTCCAAATTGATTTAGAAAATTCCAAATTGATCTTAAAATATTATTCAATTGCGAATTGGTTTTAGAATATTCTTATTTGTCTTCAGAGTATTTCCAAACTTATTTCAGAAAATTGTTCAAACTGAATTGATTTAAGAATATTCAAAGCTCTTTTTAAATCATTCTTTACACTGATTTCTTAATATTTCAAATATTTCAAGTTGATTTCAGAATATTTTTCTTAGAGTACTCCAAATTAACTTAAGAATATTTCAAATTCATTCCGCAATATTCTAAATTAAATTCAAAATTGATACAGAAAATTAAATTCAAAATTGATTACAGAATACTCAAAATTGTTTTCAAATTTATTTTTCATTATTTTTTAAACTAATTTCCGTATATTATCCAAGCAAATTCTAGAATATTTTCAAAATTGATCCCAACAAATTATGAGAAATTGATTTTAAAATATTTCAAGTTGATTTCAGAATATATTTCAAATTACTGGTGAATTTTTATCGAGCTTGGCCTTGAGCTCGATAAAAATTTACCACTAATAAAAACAGAGGCCGTTAAATATCCAGAAATATATTTAAAATTACTTAAAAAATATTTCCGAATAGTACCAAAATATTTTAAATTGATTGATTTCAGAATATTCCAAGCTTATTTGATAATATTTTTAGAACTGATTTCCGAATATGTTTCCAAAATAATATCAGATTATATTGTAGTCCTAATTCACTTCAAATCAATTTTCAACCGATTTTCGACTGTGTTTTAAAGCGCTTTCAGAATATTTCCAATTGGTTTAAAAATATTCCGGATTGACTGCGAAATATTCTAAATTTATTTTGGAATGCATTCTAAACTGATTCAGACAACTTAAATTTTTTTTCCAAATTATTTTTGAAACTAATTTCCGAATATATATTGTAAAAGATTCCCGAATAAGTTCCAAATTGATTTTAATTTGATTTAAATTTAAAACTTTAAATTAATTTAAAGATATTAATTTCACAATATCCTAAATTGATTTCAGTATATGCAAAATATATTCCAAAACAAACTTCTGAATATTTTCCAAATTGATTTTAAATTATGACAAATTAATTTTAAAATATTTCAAATTGATTAAAGAATATTTCAGATTAGTACCAATATGTTTTAAAATTTTTTTAAAATATGCCGAATTGATTTCAGAATATGCGAAATTGCTTTCACAATATTCCAAGTTATTTATTTTATTATTTTTTGAGCTTATTTCCGAATAAATTCGAAGCAAATTTCAGAATATATTCAAAATCTTTTTCAAACCATTTTTTAATCCGATTTTCAATTGTGTTTTAAAGCGTTTTCCCAATTGGTTCCAAAATATTCAAATTTATTTCAGAATGTATTCTAAATTGATTTCAAACAATTCCAAGTGGTTTTCAAATTATTTTTCCAGAATATTTGTTCCAAATTGATTTCAAATTATCAAAAATTTATTTGCAAAATATGGTATTCAAAATTGATTGTAGAATATATCCCAAAGTGTTTTAAAATTATTATAGATTCATTTCACAATATTCTAAATTGATTTGAGAATATGTAAAATTGATATGGGATTATTTTTTTTATTTCAGCTAAATTTAATTATGAATATTTTGAATAGCCCGAATTGATTTTGAAATATTTTCTAAACTGATCTATTTCAAATTTATTTTAGAATATGCAAAAAATTATTTAAAATTGAATTCGTAATATTTTTTTAATTCATATCCGAATATATTTAAAATTTATTTAAGAACATTGTAGTTACGTAAATTAAAATATTTGGAATAAAAAAAATATTTCGGAAATTCTCAGCATCACTTATCGTTTTGACCTTGAACGTTTTTCACCACAAAATAAAAGATCTTCACCAAATTTCAACTAGCAACACTGGCTTTAATGTCGAACACGTGATCGCGTTACCATCTTCTTAAACTCGTTTAATAATCATTTTATTCCTTTTTCCATGTTAGACAGTGTAATTGGCAAGGTATGTAGAAATTACCGCCGGCATGAATCTTTGGCTTTTGGGCACTGATATTCAGACCGGCAAATTTTGCGTTTGCCTTTTGGAAAATAAATTTATATGTATCTATGTATGTACATAATATATATGTGCATAATATATATATGTATTCGACGCAATCAAATATCAAGTGGTAGATATATACATTCGAATACGTATGGGTTACCTACGTATTACAATACGATTTCATTTAATGATGATTTTATATTTAGCTCAAGTGAGGAATGAAAAAAAAAAACAGAAAATATAAATAAATAAATAAAAATGATTTGAGTTGAATTGAATTTATGTGATATGAAGATACATAGGTTGATGATAATAGAAATGCAAATTACTTATTTCTTTTCTTTAAATTTTATTATTGTATTTTTTATTACTTTTTGCAATATTGTTGCGATGTGAATTTGGCATTATTTACAATTAGCTACAATGTGCGAGATATGAAATGCTTATCGCTATCAAAATTTGTCCTTATCAATGCAGAGCGTGATATTTGTTTATTTGTTTGTGTTTTTTTGTGGTGATGCATTTGAGCTAGCCAATACACACACTCTTAATAAAAATACAAATAAAGATCATAATTTTTTTTTAAGTGTCTACATAAGTAGAACTAATATTAACCGGTTTCTTGCCACTATAAGAAAAGCTTGACAATTTTTAATTTTCTCTCTATTGATAGAAGATTCCTGAGGTAATTTTTATTTATTGAACTCAATATGGGAAAAGAATTTTCCCAGAATTTTTGATTTTCTAACTAAACTCGGCAAAACTCGGGTAGTAAAATAATAAATGGATCATTTTGAAGTTTATCAAACCGCCGCTAGAGGGCAGCTCCTGCATAAGTGAAGTAATAGAATTGCTGTAATTTTCTTCACACTTTATTAATTTCTGAAATTTTTCTGATTTGGAAAATCTTTCTTACAAAAAATCATAAGAAGTAAATAGAAGTTCCAAATATCACCGCTAGAGGGCAGCTCCCGTACAAGCGAAATAATAAAGCTGCTATAACTTCCTTCGCACTTCACTAATTTCTGAAATTTTTCAGATTTTGAAATTTGTTATAACGGTAAATGATATGAAGTTTGTAGAGGTTCCATAAACCAGCGCCAGAGGGCAGCTCCCATAGATTTGGAAAACTAAGACCACTATAACTTAACATTGGAAGAACTGAGTCGGACATCCATTATAACTGTTAATGATTTATACAACCTTCAAGTTTTCTAACCGTCTTCTAAAGGGCATCTCTATACAAGCAAAGTAATAAAATTGTTACAACTTTCGTCGTACTCGAATTATTTCTAAAAATTTTCTGATTTGAGAAAATCATAGGAACTAATTAGCAGTTCCATAAACCACCGCTAGATGGCAACTCCCGTACAGGCGAAATAATAGAATCGTTATAACTTTCGCCACACTTCAGTAATTTCTGAAATTTTTCAAAATTGGGAATCACTTATAACGGTAAATGATAAGAAGTCTATAGAAGTTACATAAATCACCGCTAGATGGTAACTCCCATAGAAATGAAAAACTAAAATTCCTATAACTTAACATTAGAAGAACTGATTTGGAAGATCTTTCCGTAGTTGGATATCCATCATTACTGTTAATGATTTGCACTACCTTTATGTTTTCTAATTCTACACGAGAGGGCATCTCTATACAAGCGAAGTAATAAAATTGCTACAACTTTCGCCATATTGCACTAATTTCTGAAATTTTTCAGACTTGAGAATTTTTCATTTACGAAAAATCATAAGAAGTAAATAGAAGTTCCATAAACTACAGCTAGAGGGCAGCTACCGTACAAGCGAAATAATAGAATCGCTATAAACTCCGCTGCACTTCACTAATTTCTGAAATTTTTCAGAATTGGGAATTATTTATGACGAAAAATCTTAAGAAGTAAATAAAAGTTCCATAAGCCATCGCTATAGGGCAACTCTCCTACAAGCGAAATAGTAGAATCACTATAACTTTCGTTACACTTCACTAATTTCTGAAATTTTTCAGATTTAGGAGTTTTTTATGACGAAAGATCATAAGAGGGAAATAGAAGTTCCATAAACCACCGCTAGAGGGCAGCTCCTATACAACCAAAGTAATTGAATCGATATAACTTTCGCCACACTTCACTAATTTCTGAAATTTTTCCGGTATTAGAATTCTTTATGACGAAAAATCATAAGAAGTAAATAGAAGTTCCATGAACCACCTCTAGAGGGCAGCTCCTATACAGGCAAAGTAATTGAATCGCTATAACTTTCGCTACACTCTACTAATTTCTGATATTTTGCAGATTTTGAAATTCATTTTAACGATAAATGATATGAAGTATGTAGAAGTTCCATAAAACACCGTCAGAGGGCAGCCGCCATATAAACGAAATACGAAAATCGCTAAAGTTTCTATTTGATGTGGCAGATTTCGAAGATTCTTTCGTAATTTAAATTAAATTCCCCATTATGAGTGTATGGAAAATGAAACTTTAAAAATATAATAATTTCAATTTGAAAATTATTCCTTAACTTTGTCTCTCAGTAAATCGCGCTTTGTTTGCAAATATGTATAGATAAAAATAATAAAATTTTAAAAGTATCTTTCAATTATTATTGTTATTTATAGTTATTTTTTCTGCAAATTATACTTCTGGCACATTCTTAATTCTTAAAATATAAAATACATTGTCTGTGTGTCTGTGTGCAAATTATATTCTGAAAAGAACAATTGAAAACAGTCACGTTCTAAAGAAATTTCTTATGAATCACATTCACTGTACGATTATTTTTTGTGTTTAGATTTTACATAAATTAAAAAACAAAAATCGACAGCAACAAAAAAACATGAAAAAAAATGTTCATAAGAATGGAATTTTTTTTTTTAAAGTAGTTTTGTAAAACTAAGCGGTTTAAAGTTCTGGCTGCTGCTTCTTTTCTCCTCTAATTTGTAAAAAAATAAAAAAATTGTTGCTGCTATTTTTTTTTGTATTATTGAAAGATTTACAAAATATTAAGCTCAATGCTCACACCCGATAAGCACCCGCTGCAGTTCAAGCCCCGCTCTCCCACCTCTCACTCACTCACTCACTCATACTTTCGCTCTTACACTCTCTAATACACTACAACACAAATAAACTGGCACTACTTTGTCTTTGTCAAAAAAAGCAACAAAAACAAAAAACTGTTCAAGGTCATCAGATATACTAGATGCTGTAATTGTGTGTGTGTGTGTGGGTATGCACACAAGCCTCCCGAAAATTTATACAGATATAACCAAAAAAGAAACAATAACAAAATGTATGTGCATGTATGTGTGTGTGCATAAAAAAAGAACAAAAGTCACTTTGAAATGAGACTTAACCTTCAACTTGCCCAAAAAAAATTGCATACAAGTGAAGTTGAAAGCGTGACTCGTCGTTATTCCCGCACGCCCTCACCTCAGCATACACTTTATGCGAGTGAATTAGTGTTTCGTGGTATAGAATAGTAGTGGCAGAGTAGAAATAGTAGTCGCTGGTAGTAGTGGTGAAGGTACGCTACAAAAATTCTAGTTTTGTTGCAAACAACAATAAAAAAAAAAAACAAAAAATAATCACACTAACAATAAATGCCGGTATTAGATATAAATTTTATACATACAAAAACAACACTCTAACACACACATACAGACTGGCATTCACCCGCTCTCTTATAAAAATCATTTTGAAGCTTCTCATATTAACCCAGTGGGAAAATTGTAAAGACATGATATAACAGTTTCTAATCATATATAGTACATAAATATCTCAAAATCGGCATTCTACGCGCTGCTTAATTAAAACGTTTTTATTAACTAGCTTTCTTGTCTGTCTGTCTGTTCAGCATATATTTTTCAATTAATTTTAAATTAACTTCTCGATGAGCTGGAGACTCGAAACATAGCTTAGAACTAGATGGCAATGCAATATTAACTCGCTGTCTTATCTGTCTGTTCGTTAGGGTTCCTCTCGAATGTATAGCTAAATCAGATATGTTGAGGTAAAGACGCACTGAAATTAACCTTAAATTTACCACATGTCATTGGTTATAATCTCAGCAACATGTTTAAAATCGATTAAAAAATTTCACACACATAAGACAAAAAAGTAGAAAATAATTATTTAAAAAAAAAAGTTTTAATATAAGACGCACTAAAAATTACAAACATTTTTTTTACTCCATACATATTACATATAGTCTTGAATTGTGAATTTGAGTTTTTAATAGCTATTAAAATACTTAACAGACACAACAATTGTCATCCATGAACTCCAATCTTCTTAAATTTCCAAAAACCGAACATCTAAGTACCACATCTACGATGATATAGATTAGTTCATGGGGCCCATCCAGTTGTGTTAGGTATTCTTAAATTTTTCTGGTTCCCAAACATTTAAAATTTCGTGCTTACATTTTTGTCTTTAAAGACAAGTCAAAAAGCTAAGTGCAAAAATTTTTCATAAAATATTTTCGACAAATTTTTTCAACAAAATATTTTAAACTATTATTAAACGGAATCTTTTTTTATAAATTATGTTACAGCTATGTTTTTTTTTTAATTTTTTATAAAGGACAAACAAGCATATGCAGAGGTATGATATATGGTGTCATGATTGTGGAAGTCATAAATAACCATGTTTTCTGAATAAAATTTTTTCGCTAATTTCCATTAAAATTCGGACATGAAAGGTATAAGGATATTATCAAAAAGGCAAGTTCTTCCGTATTAATCCCAGAGAAACAGTTCGGTCATTAAGCCTGTTCACGTAAATTGATACAAATTGTTTAAGTTTCTATTAACACTTTAGTGTTGACGTACTCAAAAAACTTTCCACAAGAGAGAAAAACAAGAGCGTAAAAAAAAAATTTGATGCAAGTTTCCACTAATAAAAATTTTCTCGCAAGAATTTTCAGCTGGCGAAAAAAAGAACTTTTAAAAAATCTAAACGTCAGCTAGAAGTGTATTTTGTTAATTTTAGTCTCTTTGCGAGAATATTTTTCTCAATCTTTCTTTTACTCTCTCGCTGCAAGTTTTTACTGGGTAAAGTACGAGAACAGATTTATTGCTGTTTACCTCTACCCATTTACTACTGGGAGACTTACTTTTCTCCAGCTAAAACAAAAGCTACAAAAACAATATCACGCTTTTAACCCACTCACACATAATGTTTAAGTATTTGTGAAACGTGCTCCCCCTGTTCGTTGTTCATTCGTTAGCTTGTTCGTTTATGTTCGGTTAGTGTTGTTGGTTTTATTTTCGTTGGCGAATTTTGCTATACAGTTTGTATGTGTTCGTGTGTGTGCATTTTTGTTTTTTATTCCACAAATATTTCAAGCAATTCTCTTTCTCTTGCACACATAGGAACACGCACGGAACAATATGTCAAATCCGAGCATGAGCTTCTGGGGTAGGTGGGGACGGTGAAACTTTGGAGTTATTTTCGAAATATTGAAGTTATTCTATAGCAAAGAATTCAATCAGTTCAATCTCAAAAAAATGGTTGTCCTTAACTTATTGCATTCAACACATGTTGCTTTCAATATTGTCCACTCGCATACGTGACATTTGTTCGATTCTGTTAAATAAATTTATACGATTTTCATGCATACTGACACACATTCTCTCATCCCAAAATCTCGTTCCAAAAAAAACAAAATTAAATTTGCTTTTATTGTATATATGTATATGAATATTTCTCATCATTATTTTATATCCGTTTTGCGCATCTTCCATTTCCATTCTGTTGTTGTTTTTATTGTCCGGGTTTTGTCTTCTCTCTTTACATTGCACATATTTTCTATTTGCACCACCACCCGGCTAAAAGTAGAGATAAGAAGAACAGCAGCGACGCTGACGCCGACATCGACGTCGACATCTTCAACTGCGTCAGCCAAACAAGCCAACCACCAACCCTTTCTTTATTGCTTTTAATTTGCAACTATAATTCAAATGCAACAACAGCGCCACAGCAGCAACAACAACGACTTTTTGCCTTTTAGATCCATATGTTTTTGTTGTTGCTTTTTATTCGTGTTTCCCCCACTTCAAACGATTCTTCTTTTTCTGCTGTTACTTACTTGTCTTTTGTTGTTGCCCTTCTTCGTGTTATCGTTACGTTTCGTTTCACACATAACATTCGTATTCGTATTTAGTATTTCTTCTCTTTTTGTTTTTGTAATGTATTTCTCGTTTTCTTTCATATTGTTTTTGTTTAGTTATGTTCGGCTCTTGCGGTCTTAGCACGCCTTAGCACCACCTTACTTCTTCGCCGCCCCTTAAACTTTGGCAAACACAAACATTTCTATCTTGTGTGCTCTCTTTTTACACGAAGCTCTCTCTCTCTCTTCTTTTTTGAATTGCTCCAAACTCAGAGATTCACTTACTCATTCAATAGCTGTTGTTGTTGTTCTTCGCATTCGTTGTATACAACCAACAACGTACATATGCACATACATACATACGTATTTTCGGCTTGCCTTATAATTTTTGTATGGAAAATTATTTTGTGTTTATGTTTATTTTTTCTTCAGTTTTTCAGTTCTTATCGTGTGCTAGTCTTGAACGTACGTACATATATGTGTATTAGGTATAGTTTCTCTCAAAAATCAAAAACAAAAATTTAAGTAAAAACTAAAAAGTTCCTCTAACTGCGGTCGTGTACAAGAGAAAAGCTAACACATATTTTTTGTTTTTTTTTTCTGTTGTCTATTTGCCTTACCATAAAATTTATAAGTTTTCGAACCACAACTGAATGGGAGAGCTCCATATAGGCACAAACTCAAACACACACACACTCACGCAATCATTCTCTTCTCTCTATTGTCTTTCTATACTCTTTCTAGTTGAACTTCGTGTACTAGAACTATTCACATTTACTCTACGTGTTTTTAATATATTTTGTTAGTGTAACGTTAATGTTAGTTTTTTTTTGATGGCGTTGCATGAAGAGACAGAGAGAGATACGTACACATATACACACAAACGTTGCGCATAAAAAACAACAAAAAATTACAAACCACTGGCTGCCTGCCTATACGATAAACGGAAGCCCCGAACGTCGCCGCCATTGCCATTAGAACAAGCGTTAGCTTTAACGTCAACGTCGGCGTCAGAATCGCACACACCACACATTTGTTTGACTGCTTGCTACTAGCTAACCGAAGCTGACTTACTGGCTGGCTGGCTGACTGGCTAGTGGTGGTAGTTGTGGCTTGTTTGATTGCTTTCAACGTTTTCACGACTACTACTACGACTACTACTACGACTACTACTATATGCTATGCCGCTGTATGCCGCTGCTGCTGCTACTTTTGCTTTAAGCAAATTCAAAATTCGCTTAAGCGTTTATTTAACGTGTTGGATTCGTCGCGAAAGCAACAATCACGCGCGCGCTTAAAAGAAATTAAACAAAAAAAAAAACAAAAACAAAAAACTTCACCAAAAATATACATACAAATTTTTTAAGCAAAGCTTAGAACAGTTCTACTTGTTAATTTTAATAGTAAAAAATAAAAACAAATAAATAAAATAAAATCAATTTTTTTTGTTTTTAAATATTATTTATGACAACTCAAATGTTTACGTTTTATTAACAAAAAAAATAAATAAATAAAATAAAGAAATGCAAATTATCACACAATTCAAATAGTGACCCTTTGCTAGTGACCTACGAATTCGGTGTGTTTGTGTGAACGCGCCCACCCCACTCTCACTCTCTCTCTGTCTACCTCTACGGCTCTGGTGCCGCTGTCGTTCATCATTCTCTAGTTTCATGTGACCAATGAAAGTGTTATTTGCCATGCTTTAGTAGTAGCAAGTGAAAGTGCTGGGTCATTTCGATACCTCTGCAACAACAAAGAAAAAAAAAGGATAAATGAATGTGTTAAACAAAAAGTGCTATATATATTTCTATACACAACAATGCGATAAGTGCCAATTGATAAAAAAAAAAAAAATAAATATGAAAATAAGTGTTATTATTTTTATAAATTTACATACAAATAAGCAAGTGCGATTTGTTTTTTAAAAATTATATACTATACATACACACACAAATACAAATATTTTTGTAAACAAAACCTTTAGCGCACTTAAAAAATAAAAAATAAAATCATTGATCTGAAATAAAATATAATAATAAAAAAGAAAAAAACAAAAATCAAGTGCTCTTCTAAAAAAAAAATAAATAAAATTTGTTTTTTGAAGAAATTCTATTGTAGAATTTTTTTTTCGTTTATTTATTGTTTATGGAAATTTTCGTAGTGCAAAAATCTACAAAATTTGTGGTTATAAAGCTTCTCATTCAATACAATCAGCTGTTATTATAAATGCATTCAATGAGATCAAATCAGCTGATGATTATTGCATAATGGTAAGTTGAAATTTTATTTTCTTTTATTATTTTTCTTCTTTATAAAAAAAAAAACTCTCACCATTTGAGGATTGCTTATAATAAATTTAGAGTTTATTACACACTGCATATGAAATATTAGTTTTAGAATTATTATAGTCTAGGTATATACTTATATAACTAAATAAACCTAAAAGATATGCGCAATTCCATTGAATGTTCTATAGATTCTTTTAATAATTGAACTGTTAATAAATTTAATAAGCCTTTAATAATAATAATAAAAAAAAAAAAAATATGGTAATAAAAAAGTAGTAAAAAAATGCTATTCAACTTCATGTTAAGTCTGAGAAATCGGTTAACCCTTATCGTACCAGTAACTATTTATTTGGGCATTGGTTTTCAACTTTGAATAATTCTGTGTTCTTAAACTCACCTAACTTAGTGATTAATTTAGTTGAATTTTTTTTATTAATTAGTTTATTGAAACTATTATTTAATTTAATTGCATTGCTACTGAAAACAACAACTTACAACAACAAATTATATAGAACAAGCTAATTAAGTTTTTATCTTTTTTCCTACTTTGTTAATCGTTGTTTTATTTAACAACTTGTTGCAGGTAATTTATTTGTCTTTTGTTCCCCTTAAAATTTTAAATTAGGAAAGAACATTTATAAATCAGTACTTGCCCTATTAAACTGAGAAAATGTAGAGATATCAGACTTTCTGATTCTTAGATGATATTTTCTAGATTTAAAATTATATTGTTTAATTCGAAAACTAATTTTCTAGATTTCAAATTATATTCTCTCATTGTAAAACTAACTTCCTGAACTTAAAGTTATACGAGTACTCTCTAATTTTAGAATCATATTTTTTGATTTTCAAATTTTATTTTTTAAACTTGAAACGATTTTTCTTTTTATAACTTTGTTTTCTGATTTGAATCCATATTTTCTGATTTTAAACTTATATTTCCTGATTTTCAAATTAGATCTCTCGATATTAGAACTAGTTTTCTAAATTTAAAACTAGTTTGCTGAATTCTTTTTTTTTAATGTTACAATTATCCATGGAGGGTTTAGTCCGTACTTTTCACTTCCATATTAGTTTTAGCCTTAGTGCGGAGTTATATTTGTACATGATTGGAAGGAACCTACAGTTTTATGCCAAATCCAAAGGGCAAAAGCAAAAGCCATTGCAAACCCATTTTTTTAAGTTTTCTATTTTTGATTACGCCGAGAATCGAACCTAGACACCCTGCAGAGCGCACTAACCACTACATCACGGTGACCATAATGTAAAATTAAAGTTTTTAATTTTAAAAATACCATTTTTGTTTTTAAATTTATACTCTTTGATTTTAAAAATAGGTTTTGAATTTAGAATTCAAGTTTTGCTTTTAAATATATTTTCCGGGCTTAAAACTCCAATTTATGATATGAAAATTACAATTTCTAATATTAAAACACCAGTTTTTGATATTAAAACTTCATTTTCTAATATTAAAACTTCAATCTCTAATATTAAAATTAAATTTTCTTACAATAAAATTCCATTTTCAGATTTAAAAATTATATTTTCTGAACTGATTTGGTCGCCGTTGCTGATTCTCGACTTCCGCATAGCATTCCCAGATTCAATACTTACCACAATCGAAAAACGTTTAAATTAATTTTTCAAATCGACAAGAGGAGTCACAAAATTGCCTGAGAAAAGCTTCTCTCTTGGCCATTCACCAGTTTTGTGTTTGAAGTCGAAAACTATTTATTTCAAATAAGAATCGTAGTTGATTTAAACATGATTTTATTTCAAACTTCCTTTCAAAATTCTTATTTTGTATTCAATGTAAAGTCAACATGGAAAATATTTGTTTTAACGTGTATCTTGTTGATTTGACGTCGGTATTTTCTCAATCTGAGTTTCATGCATTTGATGGCTAGCTGAGAGCTTTGCAGTTTACATTAGCTCTACCCTTGGTATCTTTCAACAGATTTGTATTGCTGGCTAAGCTTCGGATTCAGGATTTTATTTTTAGATTTATTTATTTATTTTGAGTGAGCTCTCATTAATCACGATTGATCGACTAATTTAACTTCTTCTTAACTTTATAATATTTAGAAGAAGATATTGATATGCAATAAATTTTTAAATTCAATCGGAAAGCCGCAACCATATCCAACATTTCGCAAAATATGAATAATAGATGTAGGAAAGAAATCACCTAAAGGGAACTTTTTTTTTCTACATATATGCATAACTAACTTGATTGCAAGTAATTTCATTTAAGGGTTTTCACAATATTCTATTAAAACACACACAGACATTGACTCGATTTTATCAAGAAAATTACTGCAAACAATGTGTAGTGACATTGTTGTTTCAAAATGAAATAAAAATGTTTTTTTCTTCTTTTTTCATATATGAATAACTATAAATACTTAGCATTTGTAATTACTTGGGCATAAAATAAATATTTACTTATTAGTTTATTGCAAAGGGAAACATTGAAAACAGTTTAGATTCATGCAGTGAAGAATATAAAAAAAAAAAATACTAAAAAAAAACTCTATTGATCAATAGCTGAATAAGTAAATATTTATTTAGTTTGTTTCAAAAGCGTTTATAAAGTTAGTATAAATATTTTTTTTTTCTGAGAGTATATTCAGTTGTTTACTCTCTTTGTAATCTTAAGTATTTAATTACAGGAATGAGAATATTTTGTAACGTTCGCTCTCAGATCTGATATTTCTTCTTAGGCTTTCGATTATTTAAAGAATACTTTTTATTCTTCTTTTTGGTTTTTTTAAGTATTTGAAGGTGAAAACTAAAGAATCACCACCTTTAACAACAACAATGATGATGAGACTGTGCGTGTCATCAAACAGGTGGTGTTTTCCTTTCTTCTGGTGCTTCTTACGTGTTGCCCAGCAGCCTACAGTGGCACCTATGCATACAGTTTTCAAATCCCTCTTCTTTCTATGATTGTGTGTAGTCGGCGTCATGATCTACAACTACACATTAATTTTTTCAAGAGTGTAGTGGATATATTTATTTTTTTTGCATGTTAGAAATTATTGCTTTTTTTGTTTTTGTAGTGAATGAGTGTTTCCATTTATTTATTTATCAAAAGTTTATTTTTCTTTGTTTTTTTTTTTCGTGTGTTCAATTTTCATTTTCGCATAAATTTTTGGCACGTTCAACATTTGCTTTTGCATTTCACGCTAAGAATTGTTTAAGTTTTTCGATTTTTTTTTTTGCTTTTGTTTTTTTTTTTCAAAAAAAAAAATTTAAGTTTTCTTATATATTGTGGTGGAAAATTTTTAATGATTGTATTTTATTTTTTGATTTTTTTTCGAATTTTCTTTTCTGTATTTTATATTTGCTTTTATTTTTCGTTGTTGTTTATTTTATTTTCTTGGCTTTGTATGTGGCGCTGCTAATTTTTGGCATAATTTATGATGCACGCGTTTTGTTTCAAACAAATTACGCTAGTAAACAAAATTATGTATTATAGATCAGTGACAGACGATTAAAAAAGCTATTGTTTTTTTCTTTAATTATAATTAAATTATAATTATAAGATTTCATATTTTATAGTTAACTGTAATAAATAAAATACAAAAACTTTTGAACTTAGAAGCTTAAAGTTTTCTGTGGTACAATATAGGTATGTATTAAAAAAAAAGAAATCGCCAAATCTCCATTTTCATTGAGTGTGCTCATAAAGCTTTTGAGCTTTTCCCATATGCAAACCATTGTGCTCTTTACCTATTACATATTTCCATGGTCGGGATAGTGAGACAGAGAGAGAGAGAGAGAGAAAGAGTGGGAGAGAGCGTGGGAGAGAGCTTTTGCCTGTTATATTAGTTCAGATCAGTGATGATATTTGAAATTTTTTGAGAGTACCAAAATTATGTGGAAATTGTACTTTTTTGAGTCCGATTGTTCTTTTATGATATATTTTTCTAAATCTCCTTATTCTGCGTTTTAATATATGAACAAATGTATCAATATATGTACATATGTAGAAAAATTGATACTTATATACATGTAAACAGAATAAAGCTGTGCTGAAAACTGCAACAAAATTACTGAAATATATACGATCCACTTTCAAAACTCTTGAGCTTTTTTGACCGTTGTACAGTGTTATTAATGATTATAAGTAATTTAATTCTGAAATTTGAAAAGGGAGCATATTATATGAAATACAGATATTTTGTAGTATTTCCATGAGCGTAAAAAGGTACTGAATAGGTCACGAAGGTACTGCGGTCAGTGTGGCCAACTTTTGTTTTTCAAAATCCGCTAAAATGACGAATAAAACGCGTATTTTCTTTAAAAAAGCGTTAAATTTTTTTCCTTTAAAAGTGCGAGAAAACTCAAGACATTTAGACTTTTTCTCTAATACAGACACACATCTGATACTTCTAGTCAAATTGAAAAAACACGCTGAGCGTTAAATCTCATTTTTTCCGCGTTTTAATTTTCAAAAAACACTAAAATCAGCGGGAAAAGCGCTGAGTTGGCCACACTGACTACGATACTTCTCAAAACAAAAAGATACTAAAAAAAAGTACAAAATACCTAAATTTCCCAACACTGGTAGGAGGAAGAGAAGGAGATACAGTAAATATAGTGCAGTGATGCCAACTCCTATTGCAAACCAGCAACATATTTGAGGGCAATATCATATTAAATATCAATATATACTTATTTTGTCAATGCTTTAAAATTTACTAATGAAATTCCATAGCTCACAAGCGAATAGCTTTAATCGTCGTCAAAAGTCCGCAGATCAAACTTCTATACAATTTATTATAGCAAATTTTGTTAGTCAATGCTAAAGTACGTATACGTCAAGAAATACGTAAAAAAAAGAAACCATAAAATTTATTTTTGTACGAATTCATGTTTGCCAACTTCCAGATGTAAATACTATATACTTAGATGGGTTGATTTTTTTTGTTTTTTTTTGTTTTCTTTCAATTTTTGCCGTTTTCAATTTAATCTCATTATATTTTTTGGCGAAAAATTCATAAATCATTCTAAAGTGTTTTCAGCTTCATTTTGATTCAATTTGTTTGTACACCACGCATCACATACATGCGTATAAAATTTATACAAAAGCAAGTATCTCGCATTGATTGATAGAGATTATACGAAATTTGCCCGTTCTTCATGTGCCTGACTGTGTAGCGGGGGTTGCGTCCCAGCAGCAAAACCCAAATGGGGAGCGCTGCACCCATCCAAATGTATGGATGATAGCACACGCTTCGTTCAAGGGTGGAATAAATATAAAATACTCGTATATTCGTAGAAGAAAACATTTTCATTCAAATGTATGCAATTTTCGGTCAATAAAAATACAAGAAAAAAAATAAAAATTAAAATAAAATATTTTATGTCGCATTTGTTATATACGCTTACTCGTCCAACTAACTATTGAAGAGATTGAAAGTTCACAAGTTTCGCTTGTCGGTCGGTCGTTCTGTTTGTAAGCTGTAGCTACAAATAACACATGGCAGCCATCCCCTTACAGTTGAAAGAATGGAACATCAACGCACACATTTGCACTTAATGATACGTAAAGTGCTTAGAAAAATATATAAGTTTTCTTTTTTAGTTTTGCGCGCTTTATGCGCGTTTGAAGACGACCGTAGCATTTGAAGCACACAAACAACAAACTTACACATTAAAAATAAGGGCGTAACGCGCGGTTATCTTTGGTTGTATCTTTGAGAATGCTTTTTTTTCTTTTTTTGTTATGCATTTGATTTAGATTTATGAGCCATTTCTTTAAAGCATAACACCAAAAACCAAAAAGCAAAAAGGGGGAAAAAGAAATTTATGCTAGTTTTTACTATTGTACTTCCACTATATAAAATTTTTATGTATGGTTTGTGTGTGTATATGTGTTTCCTCGTGAAAGATATTCATTGTTTTACTACTGCGTAAAAAAAACATCAGTCGGCAGTCCACCGAAAAAAAAAAATAATAGTGTAGCAGTATTTTCTATGAAATGCGTAGTGTAGTGAATGAATGCAACAGTGTTAAACGCTGACATTTTATATGAAACTCTAACTGTAAAAATGAGAGTTTAATTGTTCCAATAGAAAGTAGAGAGAGAGAGAGAAAGAGTGAGTAATGGCGTATATAACCAAAGGTGAGAGAAGTTCGTTTCCGAAGAGTTTATATGTTTCGTTTTACATACTTATGCAGAGAGCGTGAATGTGCTCAAGATGTGCTCTCAATTATTAACCCTCCCAAGGCAACTCCTTATATCTGTTTTCATTAGTAATAATTATATATATTATTTCTGGGATAATTCTCTTCTTTACACTTGTAAATTAAGGGAAAATTCGTTTTTTTTTTAATTTAAAATCGTTTGTTTTGTTTAAAAATAACTTTGTTTCGAGAAAATTACTTACTAACTCTAGAGTTTTAGCTAACAAAAAACAACCGCACTATTACTAACTTTATTTGAATTTACTTCTGTATTTGAATTTACTTCTGTTGGCAAAATACATACAAAATGTGTGAAATTCCAAGTCAAACTTTTAAAAACTGAGACGTATAAAAAATAAGAAAAAATCAGAGATTTCAAATCGAACCACAGTAAGGACCGACTAAAATTGTTCATTTATTTGTCAAATTTAGAGCTTAATTTTTTCTTGTTTTTATTTTTTTTTTATATAAATTTACATATGTACATTAAAGCTACTTAGATATAGCTAACATATGACTAATTTTAAAAAAACTTACACACATTATAAGTTAAATAAAAACTTAACTGTTGACTTAAAAAATTTAATAGTTTTTTTGGTTGCTGATTGATAGTGGTGCTGCTGGAAATTTCATATGCATTCTACATGATTATGTTAAAAATTGAGTAAATAGATTTAAATAAGAAAGCAAACAAAATTGACAGACCAATTGGCACCACAAAACAACAACACAAAATTAAATTAAAAGACAACAACGATGAACATTATCAGTTAGGCTATTATCAAATACGAACATCATTATGAAGAAATAGAAACGAAAAAAAAATCATTGAAAACAACTTGATTGAAAGGTTGATGATGTTTGACAGTTTGATATTTGATGTTGTTGAGTTTGATATTATTATTAGTATTGTTGTTGTTTTTGTTTTCGATTTTTTTATTACCTTTGATGCTCATATTTGATGTTGGCGCTTTTTTTATATAATCTAGTATCAAATTCTACTTGTTTTTTATTTTTTGCTTAGCATATCTTCATACAACCCTTGAGTTAATATCATTGAAGTTTTTTTCGAGATATTCCAAAAAAAAAAAAAAAATATATATAAAACTAAAGCATAGTACCAAGACGAAATACCATAATATAAGAACAATAACATCAACAACAGAAAATTGATTAAGCTATTGTCCAAGTGTCATAAGCAAAAAAGAAGAAAAAAATTATTAAAGTCATGTTTGCTACTGCTGAATGAGTAATTTGAGAATTCAGCATACTCAATATGCTGAATTTTTGTATTCAAATTCCAAAAAAAAAAAAAAAATATTCATACATACATACATACGTATATCAGTATTATTATTTTTTTTTTTTTGGATTTATCTCTACGTCAATATAGTACAAAAAAAAAAAAAAACATAAATTCTCTATATATTCTTTTTCCAAGCTACTGGCAACTCAAAAATCGTTATATTAAAATAACATTTGGTCACGCTAAGTGAATTTCCATGCATGCTATATACCCGAAATTAAAATAACACATACATAAACATATTTTCATACATTCATTAACCCTTTTCAGGTCATTTATGAAATCATTGAGATATATTTTTTGCATTTATTTGCGTTTTTACTATTGAGTTACCTCTAACTGCTCTTGAAGGTTTAGCAGGGGGTATGAAATATCACCCGTAAAATGTATTAAATAGACAGTGTTGCCTAAATATGTATGTATGTATTTTTACAAACTTTTTTACAGCGTTTTTTGGTAGTTGTGCTGTGTAAGAAATCACTGAATTTTCAGTTTCTCCAAATTTAAAAATCTAAAAGAAAAATTAGGTTTGCAATTTTATAAAACATGATTATTTATTCATTATTAAAAAATCAAAAATTCACTTCAATAGCATAATAATTCTTAAAGAAACCTAAAATTTAGTTCGCTCAACTCCACGATGACTTCATGCAGCGTTTTAGGATCCACTAAATTTTGAAAGAGGCACATAATGATATTGCTCATGCTAAATAGTTAGTCTTTAGATAGATGTATGAAGACTTTTGCCAGGTTACTTTCTTTTTTTTTGTTTTTTTTTTTGGAATAAATAGTCATTGTTTGTATAATTAATTTTTCCGTTCGATTCTTAATTGTTACAGAAACTGAAAATACGGTGCGCTGTAGACTTACATATATCCTTCACTGTGTGTCCAACTGGTTATTTTATCTGGAGCAACTTTCAAATACCAAATATACACAAACATTTTTTGACCGTTTTCATGAACATCTATCTCAAAAAAGATTGCCTATTTACCGGGCATTTAATTTAATTAAAGTCCAATATAAGTAAAAACACGTAAATGTAATTACTTATGTAAAAAGTTCCCAAATGCATTTTAAAAATTATTGTAGCGAAAATCCAACAGCCACCTGAAATGGGTTAAAATATTCAAATGTGTATATGTGTGCATGCAGCGTGGTAGTAGTGTAAACAGCGCGTAAAAGCAACACTGGTAGCACTCACTGGTGTTTGAAATTAATCCCTCGACATGTCATAAATACGCAGAGCTACCATTAAAAAACAAAAGAAAGAAAAAAAAAACCAAAATTATTAAACAAGCAAACAAAAACATGGAAAAAAAATTCTAAAACAAAAAAAAAATAATAATTAATTTGTGAATATAAGATAAAAACTTCACTATGAATTCGCTTTCAGTGCATAAACACACACACGCACTATATACATACGAAGTTAAATGCTTTAGTTAATTACAGCTATAGATAATAAATATTTAACAAATAATTGTATCTTTTTGGCAAACTTATTGTATAAAATTTATAAAAATTTTTATAGTATAAGTTGAGCTTCCGTACAGAATATATGTATATGAATGTCAGTAAATTAACAAGATCCCTTAACCTTCGCCAAAGAACAAAAACAATTGCTCGAATATAAGAAATGAGAGTGTGTCCTACGTCATGCCAATGTGAGTGAAATAACTCAGTGACAACTTCTTTTGCTCTCCTTACTCCCACACCATGCATCAGCTGGTGCTCTCATCTTTCTTGCATGTGTTGTTGCCTACTCTAGGTTTTTTGTTGTTATAATTTATGCATAGAAAACTCATGCAACGGTTTTATTATGTGATATGTTTGAAGAAACATCAACAACAATAACAGTTGATGCACCCAATTAAATCCGATGTGAAGAAATTTTTAACTCATACTCACATTTACATGTATTCATTCACATGTGCACTCCTCTCTTTTTCATTTACTCAAACTATTATTGAATGACCAAAATTACGCTCTCATGTATACATATGAATGTGTATGCTCATCTGTTTTGCATTTGCTTTTTGTTGTTGCTCTATTGTAAACAACTCATGTAAATCACGGCTTACGTTCTATGCATTGATAGACAAAGAGAACAAATAACAAGAACAATTTGCACATAAATTTAAATAAATTTGAGAGGCGTCTCTTCCGCGACCATGAACACAGTATTGATTGACAACAGCTTTCTCTCTTCGAAGCTTTCTCTCACTACATGTATCAATGACTCTCTTTAACACCGTACTGCGCAATTATTGCCAGCTCATATCTTGCGCCCAATTTATATAATAGCGCAGTAAAGTTTGGAGAGTAAAGAGAGTTAAAAGTGCTCTCCAGAAGGACTTTATTCATACACGAATTTCTATCAGTTGAGTTTGTATTGAAAGCGAGTTTAGCTTTTTATAACTTTACTTTCATCCTTTTTTTTTTTGTTTATTAGATATATTCTTTAAAATGGATGCTGTTGTGCTGCCCTTCAAATCAGCACACAAACAAAATACTACTAAAAATAAAATACAAAAACGAAACATCATTAAAAATGTTAAATTGCAAATTTCTGCTATATTAAAAATGTTTTTTTTTTGTTTTTTCTTTTGTTAAATTTTAAAAGTTTTTATTTTTTTTTTGCGTTTTGCAAAACCAGTTTCTGTCTTTTCTCTTCTTCTTTGTCTTCTTCTCATGCCACTTTAGCCATTTATCATTATCATTATATTCAGAAAAATACACCCGCTACCCCCAAAACAAAAACAACTCCAGCTTTTCATCATCAGCCAAAAAAAAAAAAAGGAAAAAAATTAAATAAACAACAACGACGACGACAAATTTTTTTGTTTTTTTTTCGGTTAAGAATTCATCATGATTTTTGTTGTTGTTAATTTAGTTTTTTGGTGTTTATATTTTTTTTTTTGCTATTATTTTTTTTGTTGTTGCTATAATTTTTTTTTTATTTTTGTTGTTGCTATTATTTTTTTTTTTGTTGTTCTTATTGTTGTTTCTGCTGCTTTCCGCCTAACCTTGAAGCATATTAAATTAAATTTTGTGTGTTATTTTTGTTGTTTTTTTTTTTTTACTATATGCGTGTGTGTACAGCTCATGAATTTGTTATTATTTTCATTTCAAATAGTATTCATTATTTTTATTTTTGTATATTGTATATTTTTGTTGTGGGGTCAGGAGGAGAAGGCGCCAGCATGTTCGCATTGCCGGTTCTAAGTCTTGAGTTATTTTAAAAAATTTTTTTCGTTGTTTCATTCCTTTAGAAGCAAAAAATAAAACTGGTTAATTGTAGCTTTTTCAATATATTCTCATGCTTTTAAGGAAGACCAAATACCAAGAGTTGCTGTTTTTTTAAATATTTTTCCTCTCTTAATTTCATTTGTTTGTTACCAATATAATTTTTTTTTTAACTTTGTTTTTTTGTTTTCTGAACTATTATTATTCAATTTTCTAACAAAAGAAAATATTTTCATACTGGTTTTGGTTTTTTGCTGTTTGGTATTATCATTATCATTATTAGTATTATTATTTTATTTCATGTTAATAAATAATTTTGTAGATTTTATTTCTTTGCTTCGGCATTTGTTGTTTTAGTAACTTTCGTGTTTTTCTATATACTTGTACTACATATATGTTTTTGTGTGTTTTTTAGCAACTACTAAGGAAGTTTATATTATAATTTACTATTTTTTTATTTATGTCATTATTTTTACTTTATACGAGTTTATATATTGTTGTTTTTTTTTTTTGATGTTTTTGTATGGATTTTTTTTTTAGTCACGTTTCGACACGCTTGGCTTGATTTTTGTGGCATCGTTAGGGTACAAAAAAAAATAAATTAAAAAAACACAAAAAAAAAAAAAAATAGAACGTACATTCAGTTGTACATGTTCACTTTTCCTTTCGTTTTTCATGTCAAAAAAGAGTTTGAAATTTGAACTTGACAATTTGTTTTTTTTTTTTTTGTGTTTGAGGAAGGGAGGTGAAAGTATAGTTTGCAAAACGAAGTTACATCTATTTGTACTTCCTGTATAACTTTATATACATACTTAGATTATTCTTAATTTTTTTTTATTGAACATCAATTGAAAGCTGTAATGTCTAAGGATCAAAATTACACAGAGAGAATGTTTTGATTATTGGCAAATTTTAACAAGCTCACGAATTTTAAGAGACAGGGTTCTAACTTTTCGCAGAAAATCCAAAGGGAGATGGATGAGAGAGACCATATTGATCCCTTAATACCAAATTATCGTAAGCGACAAAAATTTAGTTTTGCATGAGAAGGTTATTTGTACTTTCTTTTTATGTAAGACGTTGTATGTGAAATGACAAGTTTCCAACTGATTTTCTTTGGAATTGCCAACAATGTACATAAATAAGTTTGATGAAATGTCTTCCTGTTGCTAAAGTTCAATTTTTGTTAAAAAGAACTAATTACGAAGAAATGGCGCTTACAATATTTCGGCAATCATGGCTCGATATATCAGAATCAAAGTTCTCGATTGTTGTTGTTGGTTTACTTAATCTATTTTTCTTTCAATATGGTGTTCGTTTCACAACTACAACTGAGAGAGAGCTTATATCTGAAGCGAAGTTCGCAATTGTTGTTGTTGGTTTACATAATCTATTTTTCTATCAATATGAAGTTCGTTTCACATCTACGATTAAGAGAGAGCTTATATCTGAAGCCAACTTTTCGATTTTTGTTGTTGGTTTACAACATATATTTTTCTCTCAATATGGTGCTCGTTTCACATCTGCAATTAAAAGAGAGCTTATATCTGAAGCGAAGTTCTCAATTGTTGTTGTTGGTTTACTTAATCTATTATTTTCTCAATATGGAGCTCGTTTCACAACTACAACTGAGATATCTGGAGCGAAGGTCTCAATTGCTGTTGTTGGTTTACTTTATCTATTATTCTATCAATATATATTTCACAACCACAACTAAGAGAGAGAGAGAGAGAGCTTATATCTGAGAGGGGAGCTGTGCTTTAAAACCAAAGGTTGTCCTACTGAAAAAAGTAGATACGGCTTTGACTGACGCTATCCTGCTGTGGTAACTGATAAAGGGCAGATGCAGAATTTTTACAGTGTTGTCCAGGGTAATGGGATTTTTTTCTCTCTCGACACAAAATTTGGTCGCATCGTTCTTTAATAGTTTATTCTATACTAAGAGACCAACTATGAGGTTTTTTTTTTTTTTTTTTTTTTTTTGTACGTTGGCAGGTGGAAATCTTCATAGATACCGTAGAACTCCAGTTCTACGGTTATGTCGGATTCCTACCGACTAAAACCACCTACTTCCTCTCCTACCACTCTCCCCGCGGGACTACCAGTTGGTATTACTTCGCAGGGCTGGTTCAGCTTTATGCTGTTACTCGTTTGTTGATTCTGTTGTTTGGATCTATTTGTGTTGTGTCAATAATTGTTTATTGTTCATCACCCATCCTCGTCGTCTTCTGTATTTGCGATATTTCGTTGCGCACGCTCGGCTTTACGTTCAGATTCAGCATTCCTTAATAATGTCAGAATGCTCTTCGCCATCTTGCATACTGCATTCCACTTCTCTATCGTTTGGCACATCTGTGCTGTCAAGTTGGCTACCGTGGGGGGTTCCCCAAAAGCTCTCTCTAGTTCCTCCCTGATGCTGTTGAAGCGTGGGCAGTGGAAAATGATGTGTGTTGAGTCCTCGGGTTCGCTCGGGCAGTTCGGGCAGAACGGGTCTTCTTCAAGTTTAAATCTGTGCAGATATTGTTTAAAGCACCCATGCCCGCTGAGCATTTGGGTGACGAAATAATCGACTTCTCCATGTTTGCGCTCCATCCACGCTGCTATATTAGGGATTAGGTTAAAGGTGCAGCGACCCTTTTTGGACTGCTCCCAGTTTCGCTGCCATTCCATAATGGTACGCTTCCTCTCTTCTGTTTTCCTGACGTTCGTTGGCCTTTCTCCAGTTATACTATAAAGGCGCTTCATTTCTATTGCTAGTAGGTCAATGGGCAATTTTCTTGCTATGACGCAAATGGCGTCGTCCGACACTGTACGATAGGCGCTGGCAATCCTCAGTGCACTGAGCCTATAAATCGAGCGAATGCCCTTCAGATGTGTCTTATTTGCGTTCGCCCAGATGGGTGCTGCATACAGTATAACGGAGCTGGTCACCATTGAAAGCAGCTGACGCCTGCCCTCCCGTGGGCCTCCGATATTCCACATAATGCGCGTTAGCGCGCCGTTTATTCTAGCCGCTTTACCACTGACGGCTGCTAAGTGCTCCTTAAATGTCATCCTTGTGTCGATGAGTACCCCTAAGTACTTTAGGTGTGGCTGTGAGGTGATGCAATGATCCCCAACTGTGATTACCAGCTCTTCGCGCTGTTTTCTTGTGCTCAATAGCACTACCTCCGTTTTTTGGACTGCCAACTCCAGTCTTGAGCTATTTAACCATCTTCTCACCCTTGCAATTGCATCGTTGCATCTAGCCTGTAGTAAGTCCAGATGTTTGGCGACTACTACCATAGCTATGTCGTCGGCATATCCGACGAGTGTGGCATCTTCGGGAAGATCAACTTTGAAAATTCCGTCGTACATTGCGTTCCACAATGTGGGACCGAGAACGGAGCCCTGAGGTACACCTCCTGTGACCTCGTACTGCTTCACGCCGTCGTCCGTGTCATAAAGAAGCACTCTATGTTTGAAGTAATCTGTGATAATTCTCAGCAGGTACTCCGGCACGTTGAAACGTTGCAGCGCACTCATAATCTGGGGCCAGCTCGCAGAGTTGAAGGCATTTTTTATGTCCAGCGTCACAACTGCGCAATACTTCTTTTTGCCACTTTTCCAGCTTTTTCCACTAGTGGCTTCGCGAGCAATGTTCATTACAGTGTGTATAGCGTCAACTGTGGAGCGCGCTTTCCTGAAGCCGAACTGGAGCTCGGCAAGCCCGCCCGGTTTCTCAAGGAATTCCTGGAGCCTGACCCAACTATGAGGTCAAGGAATACGCCAACATGAGGGTGTTGATCCCAGACGAAAACCTAGGATCCTTATGAACCTTCTCGTAAGGTCAGAATCCGAGTCTCTCCACTCAAGAATAGAAGAAAGAGTCACATCACTTTTGTTGCCATCAAAAAAACTCTTTGACCTAAACTGTTGTTTTGACATAAGCAAGACAATTGCCAAGTTATGCGAGCTTAGTAAAACTGGTATGGGCAATTCGCTGTATCTAAGGATCAGAATTAGTTGCAGTCTTATGGCTTTTATTTACCATGAAATGGAATTAGACTTCTACCGACAGTTTAAATAGTTTATTGACCTTTTGAGAGAAAACAGATTAAAGTATCCAAAAGTGTCAATTTTAGAGCTCATTACATACAGCGGTTTTTTAATAGAAGTCGATGGAAAACTCAATTCTGAGATAATTTCCTTTAGTACAGGACGTCAGGTCACTTTAATTTAGTTTCAAGAAATTGGGATATGGTATTTTTTTCTAGTAACTTTGTATGAATACCATTGATATCGCTTCTGCCCCTTTAAAAGAGCTTTATAATAAAATATAAATTATAAAAATTACATATGTAAATCACCATTGAAAATTATGTCCTACTGGTAACCCTAAACAGTTTTTTTGTTATTGTTTAACATGATTTGTGGTTGTTGTTGATATACCTTTGTTACCACATTAGGGAATTATAAATTCGTTGTGTTGTTATTGCTATTATGTCTATCGCAGCTGTTTGCTTGAAAAGATTTAATTCAAACGCACATACCTTTAAAGCTAATAACACTCAACATGTTCAGGTAGGTCGGTAGGTTGAAAATGTATACCTGCGTTTATTTAATATTAACTACTTATTATTGAATTTTTGCGTATGTAAATTAAAAAAAATGTTTGATGTTAATTTACGACTACAACCTTTTTGTTTTCAAACTAAGCCAAAAAATTTAAGACGAAATAGAAAAAAAGAATACACAAAATAGCAAAGATTTTATTCATCACATTGACTAAAAAAGGGCGTTTTCAACTTCCTAAATCTAAGCGGTAGGTAGTTATACTTAAATTGTATTATTGTTAAAATTAAAATTTAACAAAATTCAAATGTGCGTTTTGTTTCTCGGGTATGATGTATCTAAATAAGAGTTAGCATCATTTTGTTTCTACGCACTTTTGTTGTTTTCAGTTTTCAATTTGAATTTTCAATGGGGGGCTCGCTCAGAAAAGGCAGCCTTGAAATTCGTAAGAGACAAAAATGTTACAGTGTGGTGTTAAAGTTAAGCAAGATTTTCGGTTAAAAAAAAAAACAAAATGGAGAGTTTATTAATTCTTTAGCTTTTTAGGACTTTAACCCAGATATGCCCAAATAGCTTGTACGTAGTACACTTCAAAAAGTTTTTATTTTAATTGAGTATAACTATTTTTATTTAATCAAAATCAAACATTTCTGAAGTGTACTACATATAGGACATTGGGTATGGCTGGGTTAAAGCAGTGGTGACGATTTTTGCACTCTCAAACAAAAAGCTTTAAAAAATTGCTGCCGATTTTTATTGTTTTGAGAGAAAAGCTTTTTATAACAATTGCAGAGATTTGAGTACCTGCAAGGGAAAAGCTTTAATTTTCGAAAGCAGTTATCTCGATTTCTGCACTCGCGAGAGATTAGCTCCTAAACGAAAGCTTAGAGCTTTCAATCAATTAGGCCTGTTTCTGTGTTCATTTTTGCAGAGATTTGGATACTTGTGAGAAAAAATCTTTCCGCGCTCGTAAGCGAAAAGCTTTTAAGGTTTCTACAGCAAAATACTGTCAAAATTTGAGTACTCTCTATGAAAAAAGCTTTGAGCTTTAAGTTTAAAGTAGTTATGCCGATTTCTATACTGCTAAGCTTAAATTTTAAAAGCATATTATAGTAATTAATTACATCCACGAAAAAATTTAAGTTTACAAATATTCTAAATATTTCAAAATATTTCTGAAATATTTTCAATTTCTTCGGTTTCTTTTAAAAGGAACTATAAAAAAATCAAAGATCAAAAAAATTAGAAATAAAATACTTTGAAGCCAGCTTAAAGTTCCTGTTATTTCCTTCATACATAATGTGTAGTTTGCTTCAACTTTTAGCGAGCGAGCGAGAGAGAGTATTCACTCTTATTCAATAGAAATTCCAACGATTGGTGATTGGTGAATTGGAAGCATAGCGAGTATGCAAATCGTTAATCAATATTGCTTAGAATTTTTCTCAACACTGTAACTATATTATAATTTTTAAATAAAATTTTAAGTCGCATAAATTTAACTATATACAAAATAATAATAAAAGAAAAAGCCAAAATAAGAAAAATAAGAATAAGATAAAAATACAAAAAAAAAAACTTAATTATAAAGTAAACTTTTTAGCTAGGAAATTGGTGTGAAGTAATTACAACAACAACAACAGCAGCAGTAATTTAAAACAGATGTTGAGCTTACACACAAACCAACACATACACATAGACATATATACGACACGGGAAGTGGAAACGCATTAAATTATCTTACAATTATGAAAATTACTATTTTTTGGAGAAGTAAATACGAGTAAAATAAATAGGCAAAAAAGGTTAAAAATAAAACAGAAAAGAAGGAAGAGGTTGAAAAGGGAGGGAAACCATGAATGGCATGTGAAAAACTTGAAAAAAAAAATAATTAGAATATTTATTTCTTATAAATTATTTAAGTAAATTATAGGTAGGTATACGTAAAATTATCTTCCAACCAAAAAATATTAAATAGAAACACACACGCATACATAGATATTTGTACAATTGTTCTCAAGTTGAAAAAAATTGCTAAAAAAAATATATATATTAAAATAAATATTTATAAAAAAATAAAGTTTTTTAATTTAATTTGAAGTTCAAAGTTAATTTGCGAAATAAATAAACAAACATTTTTGTAGTAATTCACCCCTATTAAAATAGCAGCAACAATAATTAACTAAAAAAAAAATATTTATAATAAAAATAATGGCAAAATTCATTAATAAAAACGTTGAAAGAAAAAAGAAATTAAAAAAAAAAAAAATAGCCACAAATATCGTTGCATTTGTGTTGGTGTTGTAGAAACAACTATACAATACACACAAAGTTGTAAAATTAAACTAAAAAATAAAATAAAAAAAAAAAGAAAAAAAAAATACAATTGAAAAACCCATGTACCTATGATTATCACAAAAATAAAAAAAAAAAACATGAAAAAAAGTTTAACTTAAAGAATTTTTTAAGTTTTTTTTTGTCAGCCATTTGTTATTTATAATCTTTACTGAGAAATAACTGGAAACTACATATTGTTTATCAAAAAAAAATTGGCGGTGATTTTTTCCTTTTTTCTAAAAAAACAAATACGAATATTTTGTTTAACTCAACAAAAGTTTTGTTTCATTACTCTCTTTAAAAAGTCTTCGCATTCACATAAAGCAACACTAACAATTGAGAGCAGCACAGTGGGGAATACATTTCCTCTTCGGCTGTATACGTATAGAAGTTAAAAAAAAAATACACCCAACTTACTAATTTTTTATGATTTCGTGTTTTGATTTTATTTAAACACGAAATCATAAAAATTTTTATTTTATTTATTTTTTATTTTTTTATATTTCTTTATCTTTACATTAACTCAATAATACCTAGTAAAATTCGCATTCGCATTTTCATAATTATTATTATTATTAATTTATTGTTATTTTTCTAATTGAATTTTCCGATGGCTAGCATTGACATGTCACTTTCTGAACAAAAAAAAAAAAGAAAAAACACTTTTGAAATTAGTATTTCTATTAATAAAATTAGCAAATATCATCAACAACATTTTTCAATTTAGATTTCAATGCCATCAATATATACAAAAGAATAATACTTACTATACACCTAAAGATTTATGTATTTTTATATGTTGGTGGCTGTGTGTATAAATTAAATATAAATCATAAAACTAGGCAACTCCCGCATTAATATTTTCAAACATATTAAAAAAAAAATAAAAATAAATAAATAAAAAATAGGAAAAAAAATTTAAAAAAACATGTCCGTACTTGAGCTATCTACCCTATGATTCAGTTTTATTCTCATGGGTGCTTGACATATTTTTCAAAAGCTGTTACTCTCCCTCTTTTTCGCTCTCTCTTTTTGCTTTCAATGCTCTAATATATATACGCTAAAGCTTTGAATTCATATACTCGTAATTTGTGGGTTTTATTGTGTTCGGAGTACCGCTACACTCTTTCTGGCTTGTTATCACTCTCTTTCGCTCTCTCTCTCTCTTTCCTTTTTAACTGAGTTAATATAACGTGAATTTTGCCTATATATATTCATATATGTATATGCATGCGTATTGGTGCTCGGTGTTCGATCAACACAAAATATTTTCTCTCCTGCTCGGTCGAGGTGATTACATTCAGCTGCTGCAGCGTTGCTTTTTGCCGAAATTTACTCCTTTATTTACTAATATTTTGCATGCAATGATACTGATTTGTAACATAACTCAATGCACCTTATAAACTCGGTGTGTTCGGTGTGAGAGTAAGCTGAGACTCTCTTTCTTTCTCTCTCAACAATATCATGACGTTCGCCGAGCGTACTACCAATATAACCACAGCCTATGCTTATTATAATTTTTATTCCAAATAATTCGAAAAGTAGACAATTAAATTTTAAAATAAATAAGACTAAATAAATCTACTATTCCTCACCGACTTAGTGAAGCAAACCGAAACGATTCTAGGTAACTATAATTAGAAAAGAATTGCATTATATGAGTCATTGAAAGCAAAAGTCAATTTTTTTTTGTAAGGCAGGCTCAGAGAACACCTCAGAAAAGTAGCTATGTATGGCTGTTCATGATAATGAGGAAGAGTAATCATCAGAACATTTTTTGGCATGGAACATTTTTTGTGAAGTAATTAACCACAAAGAAGGAAATTTCTGGGCATGTACCATATGCAGTATAGCACCGAACTAGCATTCACAGGCCGTTGCAAAAAAAAAAATTATTGAGAGAGACTGGACTAAATCAAGTATTCTAGACAAAAAAAAACCTTTCTAATAATCATAATAATAATAATATCAACAACAACAACATAGAGAGTATAATATGGAGGAATTTTCTCTTAAAAATCCTAAAATGTTTAATTTTTGCTCTAAGTTAAGAGCATAATATTTAAATCTGTGATACTACTGAACCTCTAGCAAAGCATGGGATATGCTTCAACTCCTTTAAAACAAACTGCACCTCCTCAATCGCCACATTCCAAAATGCAAATGGCACTCTTAGGCATAATCTCTTCCCCCTCGCCTCCCTTCCTTCTCCCTTTCGCAATCTTTGAATCCGTGAATATAGAAATGAACCGAATACAGCAATGAGTTTTAGGGGCTACTAAAATAAATCACGAAAAATCATATTTTTGCATCACAGAAATCTTTTCGCTCCCCCATATAACATATGTATAAGTGATTCCTAATTGATTTATTTTGTAAACTTCAAAGCACAAAGCGTAAATATTTAGGATGGTAACTACAATAATGGAAATGAAAATAATTTGAATTTTTGCATTGCAAATAAATAATTATAATAATAATAATTGTGCATACAATTGTCTATTAAATTGGATATTTTACGCTCTCACGCCCACAAAGTGGTCAAGAGACGTCTACAACGATGACATGTGAAATATTATTAAAGTCAGACACACGAACAATTGAGGTGCATAAAATTGCAATCGCATGAAAAAAAAAATGTTAATACTTAAAATAAAAATTTATAAAATATCTAAACTTCAATGAAAGGTAAACTGCTCCAAAAAAAAATAGGTTAATTCGACACTGCAACCCGTCGCTCCCACATACTTATATCTACTAACATTTTTCTCTCTCTCGTATTCTATTTAGAGGCGCTCTCTCGCCGCATTTAACGGTTGAATAGAGTTGAGTGTGAAGTTTCGTGGTAAATTGCAATTTCTTCTCAAACACACACACACACACATAAATATGCGTAGTTATTAATTGTTGTAAATGAGTTGCAGTTGAGAGTTAAATAATAAGGGTATTCAACACTTAGCTCTCGTGTATTTACAACTTCAAGTAATATTGTTATTGCAAGCTAGCTCACACAGCTGACTGCTGACAGATATAAACTACCAGAACGACGCCTGCTTGAAATCAAATCCAGCAAATTCGTTAAATAAATTCGGTGCGTTCATTGATTATTGAGTTTCCATATATATATATTTTTGCAATTTCAAAATTAGTAGCGTAAGTAATTATGCTGCTTCAAACACAACTTATAGTTCATGTTATTTAAATGCTGTGTATTTTTGTTTGAAACAAATTGCTGGCTGCCTGCCCCTCGCCTCCAAAATTGAAAAAATGCCAATGAAATTTTTGTGTGATTGAATTGTTATGGTAATTGATTTATTTTTGTATTACTCGCGTTGAAGTGTGAGAAATATTTTTAACATGGAGCTATACCGCTGCTGTTTTGTACTGTATGTTGTCATTGAAAAGCAAAACTGAGGTGCTAAAAGCTTTTAATTATTGAAAAATATAAATAAGTACATATATATATAAAATTCAATTGCTGCTTGAATTGATCATTGGAATGCAAATTTCTGTTTTAATTTTTTTTTTTTATTTTTCATATTTATTTGAACGTGCACTTGTCTTAAAATATAAATTTATATCGTGACTTAGTAGCAGGTATTTAACAGTTTTTTTTTTTATTACTATATTGTGGAATGATTTTTGATAAGTAAGAGAAACGTTTGCGCAGGGTCCTAGAAAATTAGCTATTGTATACGCCAAGTTCAATAAAAATAAATAACCACTGCAGCCACCAGATCTTCATTTCATAAATAATTTTCTGTCTTAATTGGTTCATAAGCATGTTCCTGCAAACAGTGGTTTTCCTATCAAATATTATTTTTAGTTAATTTTAGAAATAATTTTCAATAATCTTAAAAAAATTTCCAAAACTTCTATTTTATTGGTTTGGGCGTTCACAGTTGATGGTAAAACTGTCGTAACTTAGTATACTTAGTACAATACTAATGACTTTCAGTATGCATATCAAAGTTGGGAAATTGGTTTGGTAAAATTGTTTCGAATTGTGTAAGGAAAGGTTTTTTTTCTCCGAAAAAATACTTCTTTTAAAAATTTCAAAAAACATAAATTGTTATATAAAAGAAGTTTTTAATCAATGATATAAGAGCAGTTTATTAAATTTTACAATAAATTGTTTTTATTCAGGGGTTACATGGGTTTCGAAAACTAAAAAAAAACATATTTTCTTTAATTTTTTCTAATATAATAAATCAAATATTTTATTCAAACTCAGTATATCAAAGATAAACATTTGACAAATATTTTGTGAGATTTTGAATTAAAAACTTTGAAAATTCAGCCATTAGGACCTCATTTCCTGTGACCCCTCAGAATAAAGTTCCCTTGGCGTTGACAGAATAACTTATGATAGATTCATCTGAATTGGCATCGGCGTTAAACTGTAGGTCCAACTATGTGGTATCACAATGGGCCGTTCAGGCCTAAGTGTGTTTCTTGACAGCCACTCCAACCTAACCTAACCTAACCTAACCTAACCTAACCTAACCTAACCTAACCTAACCTAACCTAACCTAACCTAACCTAACCTAACCTAACCTAACCTAACCTAACCTAACCTAACCTAACCTAACCTAACCTAACCTTCATCTGAATTTAAAAACCAAATTATTTTAGTTGTGTACAAAAAGGTACTATTTTTCTGCCATCCTTCGTTTCAGCACTAGTTAATCTTAAAGGAGTGTGCAAAATTTGAACAAGATTCTCTCATTATTTTTTGAGAAATCATGTCAACCGACTTTAAAGCAGAGTTTTGAGAAAAAAGTGATTAAAATTTTCAGATTTCAGCGGACCTGGCCTAATGAGCAGAACTTCCCAAGGCTCAATCTCCTATACATTTACTCAAATTGACTTAAAACACTAAAAAATTTATTTTTTAAAACCTTTTAAAGCAAACACAGAGCACATGATAATATCTATTAAAAATTAGTAATGATTATAAGTAATTGAATTGTGAATTTCGAAAAGGAAGCACGTTATATGGAATACAGCGTAAAAAAGTACTGAATAGGTCACCGAGGTACTTTTTAAAACCAAAAGGTACTGAAAAAAGTACAAAGTACTTACAATTCCCAACACTGGTATGCATATGTCCATCACTGTAGGTTTTCGCATGCGGGAGAGAGACATATATAATTGTGCTCTCAGTATCTGCTATGAGTTACGGTTAACGGACTCTGAGCGGAGTTCGTATTTAACGATCGCTCACGTACATATTTATGTGTGTGTGAATTACAAATATAATGTATAAGTGAAGAGTAAGGAGAAATAAAAGAGAGTTGGAAAAAACAACAACATTTCCTTTGCTCAAATAATAAACACTTCGGTTGCAGAGCAAACTAGAAAATTCTCGTCTTCGTTCTCTCACATTAGCTCCTCTTTTCCTATTTCCTTCTCTTTCAAGGCAATTAAGCTATCACAATCAAAATGTTTATAATTTTGCTGTGTAAATTTCGCGTATTTAACATTAAATTTTGTTAATGCAGCATTAAAAATTTAAATAAACCCACAAAAAACTAAAAAAATATATAAAACATTTCCAACGACATGTTTAGCATTGCAATAGACTAGAAAATTATATACTTTTTTTTTGTCACACCTCTCGTCGTCTTGCCGCCGCGCAAATGACCATCACTTGCTTTTCTCAGCTCTGAATTAATTTCATTTGTTAATCTTTTATCTCTCCAAAACAAAAAACTGCATGACAGCAGCAATAGCAACAAATACAATTAAATCTAACTATACAAAATAATTACAACAATTGAGTGTAGCGCCATCTTTTTTTCGTTGTTGTTTGTTATTGCTTTGTTCCTGTTTTTTTTTTTTTTTTGACTTTTGCGAGAATGACAGGTGTATGTCCACAAGTGACAATTTAGTTTTTTATTTGAATACAAATATAAATTATGCTAAAATATTGAATTAGATCGAGAGAGATGAACAGACAGACTAAGCCAGATAAAGAGAGAAGCGAGACACAAAGCGGCTAATTTGCAACAAAAAAATCGCGTAAAAAAATGTTTTGCATTTGTAATATTATATATGTGTATGTATGTGTTTACAGTGCGAACTTTCATTACCGCTTTAAGCTAGATTTCGAATGAGCATTGTAATTAAAGTTTGAATCGAGGTTTCAGAAAAACTGACCGAAGCATTCAAGCATTTGTTGATTATTTTGTTTTTATTGCTTTATTTAAATTGCATACGTTTCGTATAGTAGAATTTTATATAAATAAATGTATGGAGTTTTTTTTTTCAATTGCAATTTAATGACAATAATTTGGAACAGCAGCAGAAAACGACAGTGAACAAGTGAACCCAATAAAAATGTTAAAGAATTATAACAACAATAAAACATTTGTATCATATATGTATATAAATAATAGCAGCATATGTATACATATATATTTAATGACAGTGCGCCGAAAGTTTAATTATAGCGCCCAAAGCACAGTTGCATTCTTATACAAACATACACCCATACATACACAGTGACAGCTAGATGACACCAACGCAAAGATATAAAACAATAAGTGAGCAAATCTATAAACAAAGTTCAACTGCAAGTGAAAAGAAAAAAAACGACAACAAATACATAATACACCAATTTAGGTTAATTTACAAAAAGAGTTCACACACACACACCCACACACACATACATATATTATTTTCAATACCAGAAATAAAAGTAGCCCATAGAAAAGAGAGAGTGAGAGAGCTAGAGAGAGAAATGAAGAAAGTAAACAGAAGAACAGTAACAACAACAACACCAATAATACGTAGAATTGCACAAGGACATTGTTTTCATATGCATGCATGATACACTTACACATTTGCATTTTTATACAGTGAATCTCTCATCCACTTACTTATATATGCACTCTGCTGAGTAAGTAATAGCACTCACCAATGACTTAATAAATTCACTTTCAAGTTGTGGTTGTTGGTTTTGGTGTCGTTTATGGCGCCTGTGGTTATAGTTTTAAGTATATTAGGGGTGCCCACATTTGAATGGAAACAAAATTAAATGTTATAAACGATGTTGATATTTTATCTAGCAAAGAGTTTTTCAATTTCCATATTTACGAGGAACCGGATAGTCTTAAATTTTAAAACTTAAAAAATCAATGAAATCAAATTTTTTTTATGCACCTCTAGTGTGCACAGTTTTGTTTTTTTTTGTGAGTGTGCTGAATAATTGCAGCCCCAATGGCACGTGCGAGTGAGAATGCATTCTGTTGCACAGCTGTAAAAGCGTTAAAGCGCATCTTGTTATATCCCGAAATGGTATTTTTTCAATACGATATATCGGGAAGGGCTAAAAGCAGGTGTGAGAAAGGTGAAGGGGAGTGAGGAATAGGGTGAATTTAAATTTGTTACCTAAATATAGTAATATTCCATTCCAAAGAGTGCCAATTTGAATTCATAATGGTCGAATTAAAGTTCAAAGGAAATCAAATTGAGTCGGAAATAGTCAAGTATACAGAAAATGATTAAATTTTTTCTGAAAAAAAATAATATTCCAAAGGAATAAAGTGCATATATATAGGCATAATTCATTAATACTAAATACCAACAATTTACATCAAGTGCTCAATTCATATTCATCTTGTAGTACAAATCGTCAGCTTTTTCATATTAATTTGTTTTCTGCTGTGGTTTTAAATATAATTGGCATAATTTATGCATTATAAAAATTGTTTTTTTTTCTATTTTTTTTTTGAACAAAAATGAAATGAAATTCAAGTAAATTGAATGAGTGAGTGAGCGAGTATGTATTGAATATTTTTTTTTTTATATATATGTATGTATGTATTAACAAAAATGAGTGAAATGACGATGATGATTTTTGTTTGTTGATGCCATATAGCGATTGCTGAATATTATATGTATGTAGTTATTGTTTGATGTTTGCTGTTCGTTTGTTTGTCTATAATTCCAAAAAGCCAACGAACTATAGAGGACAGGCAGGCAAGTAAGCAGGCAGTACAGACAAGTAGACAACAAGCTTAAAAAAAAGCTAACGTGGGCTTAGCAAACGCATAGTTATTTAAATATACATAGCTATAGTAATTCTCAATACATACATTCTCATATATTTTTTACATTATGTTGCTACTCTTTTACACTATTATAAAGTACTATGCATATATACAAAAATGCTAATGAATGAATATATATTTAATTTTACATATTGACCATAAGCTCAATTTGACATATGAATGATTGTTATTATTAGTTTTTTATTTTTTGTCATTTCGTTGTTGCTCGCTGTTGGCGTTGACATTTTAGTTAATATTTTTTGGATTAATTTAAGACAAAAAAAAAACAAAAACCAACAAAAAATCAAACAAAAAATATTCAAAAATATTTTTCAATTGATATCTTATTTTATATTTATTTATGTTTGTAAGTAGGTACATTAATCATAGCATTAGTTGAGGAAAATAAAACAAAGAGTTATCACAAGCTTAGCTTAAAGGTATTTGTTTTGTAAGTTTTTGTTGTTATGATTGTTTAACTCTTGTCAACCAACATTATCGCTAACATTTGTCACATATACTTGCTCATCACAAAAACATACGCATAGGTATATATATACCCGTATATATTTTACATTTCTTCATAGTTGTTGTTGTAGGTTGAGAAGGTTTTAATACACTTCGATTTATTCTTCTTTTTTTTTTGTATATTTTGTCAAAGCCCCTCCCCAATTTTTGCCAATACATATCTTTACTTCTTCGGATGTTCTTCTTCTCTCACTCGGGATTTATGTTCCGAAGTTAATGGAAATTAAAAAAAAAACAACAACCATTGCATTGAATTGAAAAAATACCGTATGTTATTCATTTACTCTCTCTTTCTCTCACACACAATTTATCTCTCTGAAAACAACTCAAAGCCGAAGAGATGCGCTTATGCTTGGTTTTCACTATGTCATTTTCATTCGCAGAGAGAGAGAGAGAGAAAGAGAAAGCCAGGTACTACAATATCGATGGCCATACGTTGACACTTCGTAAGAAATTATTTTCTCACAAACACACACACTCTCTCTTGTACTAGACTTTCAAATAATGAACTGTTTTGCAGACTAGTTATAATGAGAGAAACACAACAATAAATCTATATGTTTATTTAACGGTAGTGGTAGTTTCTTTTAATATCTGTATTCAGTGAAGATATTTGAAATCAAATCTTTAATTCTGGGTTACGATTTCAAATATTAGTAGCTTGTATAGGATATTGAAAGACTAATGCCTTTTTTTCACTATGTCAAATTCAATCAAATTTGCCAGCATGTTGGCAAATTTCATATAGGAAATTCTCTCTATCTCTCTCTTTGACAGGCAATATGACAAAGTGAAAACCAAGCATAAGAACTATCACTAAGATCACTGATGAGGAATTGTGGCGAATTCCTAAACGGCCGTCTGATTTAACCGTCTCTATATACACTGTTGTTGTTTTGATTACATTTGTTCATTTAAGCCTGTTTATACGTTACTTCAAACTTCGTAAGTAGTTCTTCGCCTCTTTTGAAAGAGACGACAAAAACGCCAAAAACCAACACGACAAAAAAAAAAAAAAAAAAATAAATAAAAATAAATTTTTTTCTTAAGCTTTTTTTTAACTTTTTACAGATTTACAGAAACTCATTACTATTTGGTCGCCTCTTCCAATAATGGTAAAAAATTCTTACCAGGAGTTGACATATGACCATCAAGTGGAAACGCTGAAGTTCATTTTTCTTCTCTTTGAAGTGCATCTTATACCATTACTTTTTTCATACTGCTTCCATCTACCTTCAAAAGAAGCACATTTATAGAAATTGCGCAGAAAAGTAGAAATGCATTAAATTACGTTGTATGGTGTTAACAATTTTTGAAAACGTATTACTACATATGTTTATACACGCATTAATTTACCCGTATTGTTTTATCTACAAGAAAATTATTTATATGATTATTAATAAAATGTGGCCATGATAAGTTCAAAATCTTTGCGTTTTTGTTGTTTTTTCCCTATTTTTTTTTTGTTCAATTAATTTGCATTTGAATAAAAGTTTTAAAAATATTTTCACATATTTTATACTTTAATATTTTTTTTTATTTTTATAACATGTTATTAAAAGTTGTGTAAAAATAATAACTTCCTGCATTAAATTATATCTATCTATACTTATATATTTCTTTAATTAATTTAAACAGCTAAGTGATAAATTAGTATTTTATTTTTTTTTTCTTTTCTAAATGTTAAAACTGGAATTAATATTCACTGCTAATGTAGCGATAAAATTGGTTTAAGAGTTTGATGATTTGAAATCATATAAAAAACAAAACAAATTACTACCAAAAAGAAAAAAAAAAGCAGCCACTAAAACTATACAACGAAAATAAAATGCGAAGAAATTAATTAAAAACTTAAATCAAAATAATGATCACTATTAACACTATAACTATAGAAATAAGTTCCTACATTAGTGTATAAAAAATAAAAATGTAAGTTTTGTGTTTCCGTCATTTAGAGAATTTAAATATGCAAATATCTAAAGTAGAGTATAAAATTGTATGTACTTGTGTATGTGATACTCAATTGTTATTCGAGTAGAGAGGCTGAAGAGAAAGAGCGTGACTGTAAGACAATAACAACAACAAATACAGAACAGTATTGTCGACAAAGAGCGTCAGTTTAAGACAAGAGCAACAAGAATTGGAGATGCAAATTTTAAGAGAAAGAGCGAGAGTTTTTAAAGTTAGAACAACAACAAATAGAACAGCGTATTGAGTTAACAAAGATCAGAAGAGAAAGAAGTTTAGTTTAAGGCAACAACAAATGGAGCCGAGGCAGACAAAAAAATAAAGTGAATTTCAATTTCTCACAGTGACAAAAAATAGAGGTTTGAGTTAATAGAACAAAAGAAAAACAAAGAGAATTTAAGAAAACAACAATAACATGGAATAGAGGTATGGAGAATTTTGATGTGAAGAAGAAAGAGCCACAGTCAACATCAGAATATTCTATAGAAAGAAGTCTATAACCAAGTGAAAGTTGTTCGTTTCAAACTAACTTAATGTGTATTGAGAGAATATTAAACAGTTACAGAAGAAAATCACATGGAATCAATATGAAAATCCTACTATTTCAATAGGATTTGGTCAATGGTATTTTCGCATAATTTTAATAGTTTTTAGACTATCATTTTTGATATAATTAAGCTTTATTATGGTATATCTTATTGATTTCATGGTACAGTCCTATTGATTTCAAGCTGCAACACTATTAATTTAATGGTATAAAAAGTAATGGGACGTTTTTCGTGATTAATGGGATATTTTTTTCTGAGTGTACAGTAGAACATTCTCTTTCACTCTCTATCTCTCTCTCTCTCTCTGCGTGGTATATTTAAAAATATGCAATCTGAGACTACACTTTGCTTGTTAATGACATTGCCGCCAACGAGTATTTATTCATTTCATTTCGATGAATTAATACCCAAGTAGTAGTAGTAGTAGTAGTATGCTAAAAAAAGTAGTTCCGCTACAACGTGAAGCAGCAGAAGAAGAAAAAATCAGCCTACAATATTTTCATCGCCAGCGCCACGGAAATTGCAACCCACACGCGTTTAATTGAAATGTTTTGTGAAGTTGGTTTTTGTTTTTTTTTCTTTTTTTTGATATTTTTAGTTGTATTTTTTGTGAATAAAAATAAAGCATACACGCTAAAAATGCATTGCATTACACTGACTGCGACTGTTGGCTCCAATGTATAAACATTGAACTACTGTTGTTGTTGTTATTATTAATTTTATTGCTCATCACCCACGCCCCAAAACAAAAACGCAAAAAAAAAACAGAAACTACAACAATTGCAACGTTAGCAACAACAACAATTTAACAGTTGTTTAGTGGAAGAGACCACCCACTTACAAATGTAGCATACTGTCATGTCAGTTTGTTTGCAACTAACATTTTTTGCTCTTACACTGAGTTTGCTTGTCTGCTGTTGTTGCTGCCACCTGTTGCTGCAGCATGTGCCTACATACATAGATACATGCATATGAGCTGCAATTTAAACATTTCACTAGCAACACTAGAGCATGGTTTCACTTTCAGTCTCTTTTGGTCTTATGTATATACAAATAGACAATTGATTTGATTAATCGTTTGGGTGTGTGTGTATATGTGTATGAGTTATTTAAGGGAAAAGAGAGTGTATTTGTTGTGCATACAGAGAGAGAGTTTTACTTCTACGAATTCCACAAAAATAACAACAATAGCAGGGTTAAGAATATACATTCGCAACTATCATTCTCTTTCTCTCTCCTTTTTCAAATGAACTGTGTATGCTAGTAACTATCGTTTTTTTACCAAATGAGCTAATATTTCTATTTTTCTATTGAGAGAATTTTGCTGTTCTTTAAAGCATGGTGAAATAAAGCCTTTAACCAAGAGAAGACAACTCTCTCTTTTCTGAAACTGTTTTTTTATATGAAATTCAAACACGGTTGCATTTGCCTCAAAAACAGCGAAATACTCGTATTTATATGAGGATTTTCCTCAAAATTATTTTATTATAATTTCAACTAAAAATTAATGAGAGTGGGTAATGAAAAAATCGAAATATAATTGAGAGCATAATGTGAAAAATTTGTTCTTTGTGTTTGTTAACATATTTCTTATATTTTGAAACAAATTATTTATAAATTTAACCAGTAGAGAGAGAGAGAGAGAGTCGAGATTTTAGTTTAAAAACCGCACTTATCGAAGCAACGAAAATACTTAAAACCTTTAAAAACCTTGGGCATTCATTCTTCAGCAATTTCTAAATCCATTAGTTTAAAAAAAATCGTGAATCTTTTTAATTGTAAATTCTCAACATTTCGACTTAGAAAAACCTTAAAACTTGAACTTTGTATTGAATGCGGAAAAAATTTCAAAGCATAAAATGAAGAGTTTCAAAAATAAAATTTGCATAAGTAGCTAATAAAAATTCCAATTAATTGATTAATAACTATAGAAATTTTTTTTAAAATAATAAATCATGTATTAAAATATTTGGTATTGTTTTTTGATTTGTTTAATTAGTTAGGGTACGCCAATAAGTTGCCACTGCTATTGCTGCACCCTCTAAATATTTGATTTGCTGTCATAGTGAATTCACGTAGTGGCGCAGATGGGTTAATACTCTAAGCTGGCGCACTATAAAAAAACGTTTACATACTTGCCAAAGGATACTATATATTATCTTTTAGCCATAACATGCCTCAAATAAAAGCTAAAGTATTAATCGTAGCTTATCGATGCGGAATAGATCGCGCTGAAGATTCAAAAAATTGAAGGATTGAAAAACAATGAATAATTGAGCTAATGGTGAGACCAGTGCAACAAAAATCGAATTAAAACCAACACTGTATTTTAAAGTGGGTTCCAGCATCTCTTTCCCCCGCCCCCGTTTCATTAAGATAACTAAATGTTTTTCATGGTTTTTCCAAAAATGGACTGCGAAATTTTTCTACTAAGCTGATATCTTGTAATTCAAATTCAAAAAAGGGAATTTTTTTTCTATAATCTTAGAAACTATAGTAAATTTTCGAATCTCAGCGGTCTCCTCCAACCTGTCATTCTCCATAGAAGATATCTAAATCCACCATTGAGTGTAAGTATATATTTTGTTATATTTTGGAAGACAAATTTTTCAAGAAACTTTTTGATATACTTTGAGATATACTTTTAATATCTTAATAGAAATATGGAGTGTGGATATCTGCAAGCATGCATTGAGAGAGTGAAAGAGAGGGAGACAAACCAAATACACTTTCATTTGACCAATTATAGTTGGTTTCAAAATGCTCTCAATATACGCAATTTAAATATGTATAAAAATTCCATCTATTAATATTTATTTGTTATAATGAAAACTTAAACTAATTTTGTTTGTTTAGTAGAGAGTGAAAAGTTTAAGTATTATTCACTTGAACATAAAAAAAGTGTTGTGTGTGCTTTCAACTTTGACATAAAGATGACAGAAGCACTTTGTTAAAGTCACCGAATTTCCCATTCTGGTGGTAAGAGGTGATGGTGTTGCAAATGATTGCTGGTTAAGTTAATTGTTAATGTTAACCATTGCCAACCACAACCATTTCCATTTAAACTTTTGCACTACTTACCTAAGTAAAGTATAGCTTTGCATACTGAGGAATATGTAGTACCTGTATACGAGTATATTGAGGAAGTGGCAGTTAATCATGTTAATGCATAGGAGAGACAACAAGAGGCCAAACCTTAAAGTTTGCTGCTGCTGTTTTCTGGTGGTGGCATGCTCTGCAGTGTGTTGTGTGGTTGTGTGTTGGATAAACGGGCAGGCAACTTTTGTGGAAAGTTAATATCTTGGCTCTGTCTATACTTTCATATAATTTTCTTGTAACTTTTTTTTGTTTTTTATTTTTTGCTTTTGCTTCTCTGTTCATTACGGTGCGTTCTAAGCTACCGTTGCTTGCTCATTCGGTTTTTTTTATGGGTAATTTACTTTGGTGCTTGGTATTAATATTGCTGCTTGCCCTAATAAGGTTGCCGTTGCTGCTTCTGCTGCAACACACAACAACGAAAACAACGGCGGCGACGACATGTGCGACATTTGAAATTGAGACATGAAAGAAATTAGAAAATGGAATATAACACCAACATAAAGACAAACAACAACAACAACTGCAACAACAACATTGCCATTATCGTTGTTGCTAGCTGCTACTACCGCCATCGCCATCACTGCCACCGCTATCAACTGCGCTGCAAATGAAATAAAATACCGTGTGTGTGCGCGCGCCCAGTTTTGCGCTTTGCGGAAATCCGGTGGGAATCTATTTTCGTTGTTGTTTTTTTTTCTATCGCTGTTGTTTTTGTTGTTATTTATTTAAAACGTTATCTATGCTCATCACTGTAATTGTATGCGTAGAGTACGAAAGTAAGCGCGCGCGAGTAAGAGAGAAACAGAGAGAGAGGGAGAGAGAGGACGAGAGAGAACCACGTAAACTAATTAACGACAAGCAAAGCAATAAGCCAAAAAGAAATTAAACATTAAGCAGGCGTCTAATTAATTGTGTGTGTGTGTACGGCTCATTGTGCTGATGTTGATGGCGGCGGTGGAGGCTAAGGTGAATGTGTCAGTGGAGGCTAAGGCAAAGACGACACTGGAAACTACAGTAAAGAAGGCGTTGCAAGCAGTTGCTATTCTGCCGCCATTAGCAGCATTTGTGTGTTAATTTCTTAACCCAAAAAAAAAAAAAAAAAATTACATACTAATATATCGAAATCAAGAAACAAAAAAAAAAAAACACCAAAAATAATACACTGAATTTAATTTGAATGCTGTCTGTTTATGTTCATCCATCCGTTTGTCTTTCTGGCTGTCTGTCTGTCTGCCTGTTTTTTTCTTTTTTTTTAATACTAACTAATGCAAATTAATTGCGGCCTTGAATGGCAGCAACAACAATAATAAGCATACAAAATTATCGCTACTGCTGCCACTGCGCTACATGCTCACATGAGAATTTATTAACGATACGTTGAGTTCAAGACCCTAGCAGCATTTGTTACTTTGAAAATAATTTTATATAAATATACGAAAATTGAATTGCAAAAAAAAAAATCATCAATATACAAAAATTTATGTAAAGAAAAAAGTGCATGTTATCAAGAAAATAGTCGGAAATTGATTTTTTTTTTTTGAAAAAAAAAAACTCTCGGAAAAGTAGTGAGTCAATAAACATTGAGTGTAGTTATTCATTTCATAAGAGTTGAAAACTGTAAGCATGAACAGAAAGAGCGATATTCTCTCAATTGTTTTAAATCAGTGACGGCCATTCGACAAAGCGCAAGCATATATGCACTATCGGATTTAGAGATTTCCTAAGGGACGAGGGGCGGTTATAATTTCTTCGTCCAAAAAATTTTTTTTTTCATTATTCATTATTCAAAATATCTGAAATTTTTAATGGTAAGAACAGGGAAGGATAGGGGGAGGGGTGTTACGGTGTTTAACTTCAAAATCCTCTCCCTTGGATCCGCTCGAGCTTATATGCATCAATATATACAAAACTTTTAGACTAAAATGTGCTCAAACAAAACGAGACTGCAGCATATGAACAGCTGGAAGCTTTTCTCTTTTTTTTTCAGTATTAAAGTGCACGTTTGGCTGTTACTGCTCTATAATTTTATTATTTGAGAAGAAATTAATAGGATTTCTTTATAGCTAAATCTGTTTTTACACTAGCTGGCCTATAGTCTGACGATTTGTCTTCTGATTTAAAAAAAAAAAAAACCTGTTGAGAAAATATAAATATTTTTCCTTTTTTTTAATTCGGGCAATTCTATGATGAAAAAAGACGGCCTCTAGTTTCAGTTCGCTCTTCTCAATAGCAATAGCTATTTCTTAAGCTCAATTTGCTTAAATTTCATACAAATTGACGCCTTTTGAGTTTGTTTTGTCTAATCTGAATCCAAATTAGGACTTTTTCAGTTTAATTTGGTCAATCTGACCACAAGTTGATGCTTCCTGCATTCCATTGCACTACGCTGCACTAAGTTCTCTACTTTTAAATTCAGTTTTACTAAATTAGCTTCCTTTAGATTTAATTTGACTTGAAATTGGCTTCTCCTGACTTCTGTTTGAGCCCCTTAAACTTCCTGCCTCTGTGTTTACCCCTCGTATGATTTAAAATTTACTTTTAAATTCAACTTGAATTCTATTTAACTATTTTGAGTAAAAATTGACGACCTCTAAGTTTGATATGTCTAGTCTGAATTCAAATTGATTATTAGTGGTAAAAATTTATGCTTTCTGAATTCAATTTCACTATTCTCAATTCAAATTGACGTTTCCTGAATTGAAAACTGGGGCTTTCTTAATTCAATTTGACTACACTGAACTGAAGATCGCTGCTCCTGAGTTCTATTTACTCTTGAGTTCTGTTGGAACCCCAAAACTTCTGCCTCTTCTTTAGGCTCTGGTCTGAATAAAAACGGATGGCTTCTAAATTCAGTTTGTCTTTTCTGAAAGACAAAAACCGCTTATTGAATTCAATTTGACTATTTTGAGTACAAATTGACGCCTTTTGAGTTTGATTTGTTTAGCCTGAAGTCACATAATTAACTTATGAAATCAAATTGGTTATTCGAGGTAAAAATTTATGCTTTCTGAATTCAGTTTTTCTAAATTCAAGTTATCTCTTACTGAATTCTATCTGACTAATCTGAATTCATATTGACGTTTAAGCATGTAGAAATAACTGTTATTTAATACTTTTTCTTGTGTAAAAAAATCGTAACGAGTGGTAGTTCAATGAAATCTTGAAATGCGATTTTCTCGAATATTTGTTTTTTTGAGTTATGCCAGTTTTGCAGCAAATGCACGAAATGATTTTCTTTTTTTACTTGATTGCAAGGTGAAGCTGCCAGCAATTCATTTTTCTTCTCCCTTCGTTGTCAATACCAATACTTTACTTTTTGATTATTTGTTTACCTTTTTTCACCATTTTGACATTCACTGCATGCCACCATTATGGCCGCAACAACAAAGATGTGTTTTGTTGTCTTGTTGTACTGCTGATTTTCGCATTTACCGGTATACGACAAATCAGCAAAGAAGAGTCATTTTTGTCAAGGTGAAATTGTTGTAATCTTGCTATCACCTTATATATAATTTCACCACGTTCAATTGCTTACATAGATGAGAGTAAGCCGTTAGACATTTGTGCTCTTTCTCTCTCTATGTTTTTCTCTTGCATGAGAATTACTCTTAAAATAAAAGCTGCGAAACCAACACCAGCAATTGCTCTCTCTTGCACATCATCTCTTTTTTTTCTATGTTAACTGTACAAATAAGAAATCTATATTTATTATTATAATAATGTATTGAAAAATAATTATTTCCAAGAACTTTTCTTACTTAATTCCATTGCATAAAATATTTCATTTATTTATTGAGAGATTTTTACTCTCTTTATTTCACGATAGTCTATACAAACTAAACACGGCACGATAACATGACCACAAAATATCATCGCAAAGTAGGAAATATCGTTTATTATTAGGCAATAAACATTGATTTATACGATATTATTAAAATTAATTTTTTTGTTCCAAGAATTTTTTATGAAAATACAACAAATTGCACTACAAATCGTTCAAACTAAGAAAATTTTAAAACACGCAAAAAATAACGAAATAAATTGTTTATATTAAGTATGAAACCTTTTGCGATACCTTAAAAGTATTCATATTAGTACAATTGCAATAAAAACAACCACAACAACAAAGCAACTACTTTGTAAACAACAGTAACAAAAACAAAAAAAAAAAAAAAAAAAATTAAAGCGCACAACATCAAAAACAAAAAGTTATTTTACAAAAAGATGTTGCCGACACCGACACACAAACACAAACACCGAGAACCGAACAATCGTTTGAACTAAAGCATTGATCGTTTTCCCGGTACGCATCTCTATCCGTCCAGTTTGTGTAAGTTCGTCTGCCCGTTTGCTTTTCTGTCTGTCTATTCGTCTGTCCATTCATGCGAATGGCTAACATCCTCAATGCGGACATGCAAATTATTTTTCTGATATTTTTTTGTTTTTTTGTGAGAAAAGTTTCGTTGAAATGCATAAATACGCAAATATTAAAGAGGAAAGCACACATACACACATACAAACATGATCATGTATTTACATATGCACCTACATTTGTACTGACATGGACCCAACGGGAAGAGAAGCGCTTTTTTTCTTTACCTGTACACTGGAGGAGCGCCCATGTCAGCAATTAGCGTTTTGTCTTTTTAAGGCAAAGTTTTTTCTTTTGACATTGCAAGTCGTTGGAAAGAAGAACTAACATTAAGCTGGAAGCGTAGAAAGACCGCTTTTCGGGAAGAGCTAAGTACTTTTATCTGCTATTTGAAAGGCTGAGAGCAAAAACGAGTTAAAATTTGTATGAGAGCAAAAGTGAAATAAATTTATATCTCAAAAATGAAACAACTTAAAGTAAGAACAAAAATAATGAAAGAATTGTGATGTTAAAGCAAAAATGGCACAGTGACTTAAATCGTTTTTATACTGAACATATTTTGTTTCACTTTTGGTCTGAATTACACTCGTGCTACTTTTGCTCTAAAAGAATTTTTCTCTTAGGAAGTGCTCCTTCCCTTCCAGCAGTTTCAAGTTTTCTTCATTGATAGCTTCCATGAAAAGCAGAAATCGCTTTCAAATTTTCCCATTGGGTATGCATGCATGTGTGTATATGGGTGTGTGTGTGTGCAAGTGTGCACTGAGTGAGTGAATAAAATGCATTTATGGTTGCACATTTTTTAGGTCATTAAATATATACTTACATACATTGCTATACTATGTCTGCTGTGCACAGTGTAGCATTTAACTCGATGCTCTTATAGTTTCTGAGCTATAGCGTCAATGTTTTTTGGATATTGCAAATGCCAAAATAAAAACTTATGTAACTAATTCCCAAGTGTGAAATTTGCAAGCTTTTGATTTACGATTTTGTTAATGCCAGTAACTTGCTTAGTTTCAGATTAACAATGTTGCAAATTTTGCTCTGGAATAAATCGAAAAAGTAGCGGGTTTTACAGGGTGACCAGAAATAAAGATAACTGGAACAAAACTGAGACCAGGGGGTTACTCTGTAGTTAGATTCGAAAGAAAATTTACTCGAATTCGAACGATTGGTACTCTAGAAACTATTTTCTAATAATATTTGTTCGATGTTCAGATTTAATTTTGTGCCTTTTCGGATCGAATTTGGCATTCGAATAGAACTGCCTTTCAAATAGAACTGCCTTTCGAATCGAACTCAGTAACCCCTCAGAATTCAAACTAAAATCGGATAGGCGGAAATTTCGAACAAATTTCAAATTAAAACTTAAACACTTTTTTCAGATCGAAGCTCAAATAAAAAAAAGAACCAAATTCAGATCGAAAATCTAGATCTAAATGAGACCGAATTCTGACCAAAACCTTGAATTAAAAGAATAGCAATGTTCAGACCACGAATCGGACTGAAATTCCAACAAAAATCGATCAAAATGAGGCTAAATTCCGACCAAAACTTAGACTAAAAACCCAAAATTCAGACCGAAACTCCGACTAAAAGCCCAAAATTCAGACCGAATCCAAACCAAAATCAGTTCAAAATTCAGAACAAAATTTCGACCACAATTCAGACTAATAGTTAAACAAAACTTGAAGCCAAAAAGACGTCAAATACCGAACGAAAGCAAAATAAAATTCAAACCAGTGGAAATATCTGATAAATATTCACACCAAAAAATTTTAACTCAAATACTTTATTTAGATCAAAAATCAAGCCAATTCAGACCAAAATTTCGACCACAACTCAAACTAAGAGTTAGATTTAAACTGTGAATCTCACTTTTCGTCGCAATGCTCATTTTACTGAACTCTTAACTTTATGTGACTTATCGCATAGTCGCTCTGCCCTCCATAATTGAGAGGCTATGTTAGAGAAATATGTTCAGAGCAAAAGTGAAACGAAATATGTTCAGAGCGAAAACGGAATAAAAAACTATGCTGTTCTTGCTCCGAAAGAATTGTTATACCATTTTTGCTCTTACTTTTAAGACTTTTCATTTTCACTCTAAACCGTATTACTTATGCCATTCTTGCACTGACACTCTAAATTATTTCACTTTTGCTCTTATATAAATTTTAGCCCGCTTTGCCTCTCAGCCTGTCAATTGACCATCGAGTTTAGATGCAACGAAAACGGCGGGCGCTGTTGGGATATACAAAAATCAAAAGAAAATGAACTATTGTTGTATTGATCGCGCCCTGTCTAGCGGTTTGACACCTAATTCCTCTTGTACTAAGTATTTAACTATTTTGAATACCGTTTCGCGTTTGATGTTGATTTCGCCTGAGATTTGCTTAATCGAAATCCTCAAATAGCGATGTATTCGGTTCTTAATTTTTTATACCGATTGTCATGTGTGTCTGCGGTATATTTTCTTTCTATCTTTAGTCAATCAGCTTTAAAGTCAAGTTCCGCATATCACATGTGCGGTGCCGCGCGAAACCAACCACCGAGGAAAGAAGAAGCGAAGCTTGTAGTATATAAAACTATTAAGTTCGCGAGACTAGCATCAAATGGCAGGCTATAACTAACGAAAATGCATTAAAAATATTTGAGTGCTAAAATGAAACAAAAGAAAGGGAATGGTTAAGTAGAATAACGCTGATTGAGTGCGAAGCTTTTGTTTTGTTTTTGCTCTCAAATATTTTTAATGCATTTTCGCTAGTTACAATTTTTTACTTCGTATTTGCTTTCAGCTTGTCAAATGAAGAATGCTTCGCTAAATACCAAAATATAAAATGATTTCTATCTCAAGAAATGTTTAATTTTGTATACCTACAATTATTTCTGTTCACCTTGTACATAATCAATTTGTCATACTGTGCAGTAAAAATGTAAGCGAAATTTAATTAAATTTCTTAGTAAATTTTATTATGAATGAGTTAAATTTTTTGTGTGCTAACTATGTTGTCTCGTTATCCCACAACTTAATCTCTTTTTTTTTTTTTTAATTTGTATATTAAAGCAATTTTTTTTTTGTTTCCATTGAAGCAGAAAATTATACAAAATCTTATTTTCATATAAATTTAAATTCTTTTTGAAAGATTTTTTCTCCCACTTGCGTGTGTAGGTACATATAAATTTTGTATTAAATATTTTTGGATTGTTAACAAAAACAAACAGTGAAGAAGAAGAAGAACAAATACATAAATGTCACACCAATCAACCAGCCTCAATCAACGAAATTTTGCCCTCATCACATGCAAACAATAAACACTCACTCAAGTACCTACATACATACATTTTTTTCATTTTTTCTGTAGTTTGATGTCTGACGCGCCCATAAGAGAAGGTGTTGAAACTTTTATTTAAAAAAACAAAAATATTTTCTATATTCTAAAAAGAATTATTTTCTAGTTTATGGTATATTTTTTTAAACATAAAAAATTAATAAATAAGAAAAAAAATGCTAGGAATTTTTAAACATTTTATAGTGTGGCACGCGACTGTTGTAATTGATTATATTCCAAAGCGAGAAAACATTTTCGCTCAACGAACAGATTGCAAATTAACGCATAATGCATTTCAAGAGCATAAGAATCGCTCAATATGCTTAGCTCGACTTCATTGCATACTCTCACATACTCTAAATTTGGCGACTGTTGTTTTTGGGCTATATCAATTTTTAATCCCACAAATCGAGAAAAATCATTCGTGTCAAGAATCAAGTTCTATCTTAGTTAACTCCATAAAACCTTCAAATTCCATAAATGCGAGACAATAAATTCCCAAAAAATATATATCAAGAATTTTTTCAGTATTTCACGCTAATAAGCGGAAATGTAAATATTTTTTTTACAAATTCTTTATAAATAAATTGTTGAAAAATGCTAATTCATAGTTTCTATAAATTTACAACGCCTTACAACTTGTTTCCTTTTCTTAAGTATAGTTTAATTTTTATTCTTTGGTTTTCTATTTAAAATACAAAAGAATTGGCTAAAGCAAAAACAAATAGATTAGTAATAAATACAAATTTTATTGCTGATTTTATTTCATTTTAATAAAATGTTAATTTTTATTTATTTTGTTTTTTAAAATAACATTTATTTGACACTACGATAAAAATTCTGATAAAATTTATTGCCATCGAAAAAACAAAAGGTAAAGAAATATTTATACAAGCAATAACAATAACAACAAATATCTAGCTTTTAGCAGATTATGATAATGTGATTTTAATTAAAATTCAATTAGATACTATACACAGTGTTATTTTAATAGTAAGCGTGTGTTATGGTCATATATAAGTAATTAGTGGAAGATTCCAGGGAGAGAAAGAGAGAGAGGGAAAAGTGAGGCTGAAGAATTATACCAGTGACAAAATGAAGTATTTAAAAAGCTTTCGGATTAAGATATGATTCAGAAATAGTGCCAGCGATAACTTTGCAAGCACGTTAATCATATGCTTACTAAGAAGCTTAAAGCTTTTTTTACTTTTAAGTGTACGTTTGGCCGTCACTGATTAAAGAGACAAGAAAAAAAAAGGAAGTAACTAGTTCGAAAGTGAAGTTATGAGCTGTGAAAACCAAAGTTGAGAGTTCTGATGCAGTTATAGCATAAGAGTTATGAGTTTCAATAACAAAATAATTAGTTTTGATATCAAAATGATTAGGGCGTTCACAAAGTGTCTTATTCGGTGTCGTATTCTATCACTTAATATAAATTCCCTCACTTTTCATACAAAATTATATGAATTTATTACTTTATGACAGTTTACGATACCTTGTGAATGTCCCAGATGTATCATTAAAAAGAAGCTGCTATGAAACTTAAGAAGCGAGCTATAAAACCAAATTAACAGGGACTGAACAAAAGTATAGACTTCGATGAAATAAAAATACCGAATACTGAATCTAAATAACTTGTTTTGACAGAAAAGTACAAAAAAGTAACGACCTATGACGTAAAAGTAACGAATACTAAATCAAACTAACGAGTTATGACGCAAAAGTAACGAATACTAAATCAAAGTTGCCAGTTTTGATTTTTAAGTAACGAATAGTGAATGAAAGTTACGAGTTATGACATACAAGAAACGAATACGAAATCAAAGTACCGAATTATGGCACAAAAGTAACGAATATTAAATTAAACTAGCGATTTATGACGCAAATGTAACGAATACTGATTCGAAGTGGCGAGTTTTGACATTAAAGTAACGAATACTGTATCAAAGTAGCGAGTTGTAACACAAAAGTAAAACATTTCGTTGTAAAATAACAATATTTGGCATAAAAGTAACGAATACTGAATCAAAGTAGTGAGTTTTGACACAAAAGTAACGAATATTGAATCAAAGTAGCGATTTTTGGCACAAAAGTAGCGAATACTGAATCAAAGTTACGAGTTTTGATATTAAAGTAACGAATATTGTATCAAGTAGCGAATTATGACACAAAAGTAACGAATACTGAATCAAGTAGCCAGCTATGACACAAAAGTATAACATTTCGTTGTAAAATAAGAAGATTTGACATAAAAGTAACGATCACTGAATCAAAGAAACGAGCTTTGAATTAAAATTAACGAAATTTAAGTTGAAACAAAATAATGAGTTCTATCATAAAAGAAAATAATTCTGAATCAAACTAATGTTATATGACTCAAAAGTAAAAAGATCTGATATAAAACTATCGAATACTTAATCTTAGTAATAAGCTTATATAATGAGATTAATAAAAGTACCCAAATCTGTAACAAACGTCACAAATACTAAGTCAAAGTAGCGAGTTCTGTCACCAAAGTAGCGAATACTAAATCATACTAAAGTAACATTTCATTAAAAGCACAAAAACACTAAATCAAACTAAAGTGATTTTACATTAATGTAACAAACACTGATTTTAAGTAACGAATACCGAGACACAAAAGTTTCAATTAATGAGTCAAATAACCGAGTAAAGAAACAAAAGAAGCGGAAAAAATCGAAGTAATGAGATCTGACACAAAAATACCTAATACTGAATCAAAGCAACGAATTATGGAGACAAAATAACGAATTTCTGAAAAAAAGTACCGAATACTGAATCCAGGTGACGAATAATTGAACATTGAAAACTTGAAACTCGCTTAATCTTCATTATGCTCTCTTTCTTTTCCTCTCTTTGCCCTTTACTGTCATATTTAGTTTGTTTTAAAAGAGGCTTTGATATTTCATCAAAGCATATTGAGATTATAATGGTATAAACACAACCAAAGCAGCATGTCTCTAACCGTCTTCTGACAGAATAAACACAATACGAACGTCAACCTCTAGCGTCAAAAACATGTAAAACAAAATCGAAACAAAAGCAATTGGATTTGATTTTTGTTTTTACAATTCATTTTATTTTTTATTTAAGTTGTCAATTGTCAAAAAAAAAGGAAATATATAAGATTCTGTAATTTGAAACAATTGCAGCATAAATTAAATATCAGACTGTCAAAGGAATCAAGAAATACAGCAAAACTCGAAAAAAATACATATATTTTCGGATTAAAACTTGGCAGCACTTGGCTTTTTTTGTAAAAAATATTGCGATTTTCCCACATTCTGAAGTTGAGAGAATTTGAATAGAATCTATTGTAGCGTTGTCGAAGCAGCAGTTTATCTCAGAATATTTTTCCCATACAAGTTCATAAAATTCTATATGTTTGTTGTTGAATTTGAGGTCGGCTGCTTTGGTTGTGTTTATACCATAAACATAACGATACCCAGTTGATAAATTCGACTTAAATGAACAAAAGAGTTGATGTTCTATTTTTTTTTAATTTATGATAAGTTCGCAAAAGGAATTTATTCTTGAAAATCAATTCGTTTTTCAATTATTAAGTACCTTTATTTACATAAATGTTAATAAAAGCTATCAATCTACTAAAATAAGCTGAAAGGTTTAAGTTGATGCTCGATACTCGATTAGAAAGTATGAGGAAGTAATTCCCTTATCAAATAAAATTATTTTTATTTACATAGTCGCCTTGTTTTCTATATATGTAATAATGAAGTGTGCTTACACTTTGAGCTATTTGACTATTTGATATACAAGTTCAAACGAATTCTTGGCACACTTTGTAAAAAAAAGAAACAGAAATACTTTCAGCGCAATACTTTTACCTGTTGTTTGGCTACATTTTTGATAAATTTCCAATTTGCTGATGATGAGAGAGATATCAAATAAATAATACATAAATAAATGCCAATTTAACAATTTGAATGAATACACTGACACACACACACACACACACGGACCGACCGACATCAATGTCAATTGTTGAATTCAATTTGTAAGTAATTTCTTCTTTTTATTTATTATATTTTTTTTATTTAATTTAATCAGCGTAATTTTAGCAATTAACAAAAGAAACAAGAAAAAAATAAAAGAAAATAACAAATACATTTCATTCATTCATTCACTCATTCATCAAATGTAAATGATGTGTGATGTGCTTCGTTGAACAAGTAGCCAACATCGACAACAACAAATTGTTCAGTTGTATGCAGTTTTTATTTTACTTTTCATCTCTTCTCTGTTCACTCTCTAACTCATTCATCATAATTTGCATGAATTGAATTCCTTAAGCGCCACCATGACCGGGCACCCACTACAAAAAAAAAGCAAAAAAACAATCACAATCACAATAACAATGAATGCATTCGTTGCCAATTAAATCGGTGACACAAAATGCCAAATACCATCATCCTCAACAATAATCGACAAGCGACGACGAGTTATCACCAAAGTGCACAGTAAAACATACACTGCCACACAGTGACAGTGGCAGAGACAGCGACGATGATGGTGACGGTGATGGTGCACTATAGCAGTGATAATATATCACACAGTGGTGCAATTTATTTATGCATGTGATTTTTATGCCAATTTATGCATGTGTATGCAAGTGCCGCCCTGGCACGTCTTTGGTCTTGCACTGGCCCTGCATTCTATTAAACTTAATGTGACAAGCGACAGACATTGTTGATCTTTTTGTTCTTGTTTTTTTTTTTTAACAATTTTTTTGTGTAACAATGACAATGAGTTACTGCACTGAAAAACAAAAGCAATAATAAATAAATAAAAAAATAAATAATAGTAAAATAGTTTCATTCTTTTGTTTTTTGTTTTTTTTCTTTTTGGCATACATTCAAAAAGGTTACACAAACAGGTCAAATTCTATTTCAATTTTGTTGTTTTTCTTCTTTTTTTTTTTGCTGGCATCAACAGCACCAGCAACCGTAACGATACTTACAAATTGTATGCATGTATATAATTCTTATCAATTAATTATAAAATAAATTCAAATTGAGCTTGAAAGTCAAATAATACCCATCCTTGTTCCCTTATCTAGAAGGTGAAAATCGGGTATTGATCCGGGAAAATGGACACTGTTATTGAGTACTCTAAAGAAGTCAAGCATTTTACTTAGATGCGTTTCTTGACCATGCAGTCGTTCTGTTTTTAAACAGAAGTTTTTTTTTTATTATTTATAAAATTCTCAGAAAAGTTAAAAAAAATTGGTTATTATGTAAATAAGAAAGTAACACTTAAGAACAACGAACAATAAATTCTAACCAAATTCTCTCAACTTCAGAATGTTTCCTCGCTTGTGAGAAAGTTAAAACTTGCCAAGTGCTGCCAAGTTTTAATCCGAAAATATATGTATGTATTCTTTTCGAGTTTCGCATTGTTTCTTGATTCTTTTGATGATTTTGACGTTTTTGCATAAATAAACTAAGTAAAATACTTAAGTAAAGAATATTGAATTTTTCTTTTTCTCAGAAAAAGTCGGCGGTTGGAAGTCGGCTGCTTTTGTTGTGTTTATACCAATAAATTTCCTCAATGAACTTCCTCAATTAGTGCAAAGAATAGATATGGGCGCGTGAGTACTTTTTGACTCACGCTCACGCATTCTCACGGCCTTAAAAATACTACTCACGCATGTTAACACACGCAGCCATTTTCAAAAAAAAAAAAATTCACGCACGTTGAAACTTTTTCAAAAAATTTCACGCATCCTCACGCACGCAGTCTTTTGTTATATTTGTTATATTTTTATTTATGTAAAGTGCTTATATAAATAATACGCATATACTATTTGCTGAATAGTGATACCAGATTTCGAATTCGCTAAATTGAATAGAACACAGGGTTGATTTTTTAACCACCAAAATTAAGTTTTTAATAAATTGTGAATTATAACTACGTCATTGTCAAAAAAAAAGTTATACTCACGCATTTTCACGTCGAAATTATGTCACGCTCACGCATGCTCACGTAGGAATTACGGAAATCGAATCACGCTCACGTGGAAATTATGTCACGTGCGTGCGTGTTCACGTGTGCCACGTAAAATTCATGTCACGTACTCATCTCGACTATAGAGGAATCATAGAGCTCATAAGATGAAACAGAGTGAGTTGACGTCGACGTCTCCATGTTGCGAAATCGAGAAAGGAAAATTGGTATCACTGGTAAAAGGTCTCTGCCTCCTCTCTGTCTTTCTCTTGTTGCTAATATGGATATTTCGAATAAGTGAATAATGGTTTGAATTATGCATTAAAATTCATTCATTTCATTTACATAAACTAATAATTTTAAAATTTTATTTTGCCCTGTCCCTTATTGATAAAAATATAAGCTCATGTGGGCAGTTTCTGTTTCGCCCTCTCTCTATCTCCTCTCTCTCTCTCTCTCTCTCCTTGTCTAATAATATCAATTAGTGTTACAAAACTTCAATTCATACGTGCTCATTATTTAACACCTTGTATGTATGTATGTAATAGCAACAGTACATACTTGCATACAAATGGAAAACTATTAAACTTGTTTAATTTAAGCCGCTTTTATTTTTAGTTACTATAATTAAGCTTAAATTGTTTGTAATTAATAATTTGTTGATTTTTTTTTTAACTTTAAGAATATAAATTCTCAGCATTTAATAATTTGAATAGTAATTAATGTGTGTACGTTTTCTTGTTGTTTGTTGATTTTTTGTGGCTTAATGTTACAGTAGCACATAATAATAATTATGATTAGCCTGCGTTTACAATTGCATTCAAATACACTGAAGTAAATCGATTTTGACTCAATAATAAAAACAAACAACAACAAAATTTATGTATGTAAATCATAATTTTAGACTTTTGCATTTAATTTTAAGTTTGCATTCAATTGCATTTTGGCTATTACCTCAAATGTGTGGTAATAAATTTACGCCTATAAGCTGAGTGCATTAATATTGTATTTAACATTGAAAATCGAATCGAAGAGCTGTAAGCTTTTTAACAGATTATTACATTTAAAATATGCACATTTTTTTTAGTAATGCATTAGATAAAATTATATATATTTACTTAAAAGCTATTTATAATTAATTATTCAAATATTTAATTGAATTGGAATTTGTAATTTGTATTGATTTATGATTTTAAAATAAACAGTGAGTAAGTGAGTTTAGTCAGCAATATTCTCGTTACTTAAGAGGAAGAGGAGAGAGGAAATACTATACAATATGCTTTGATGAATTATTATCGCTTTTGAAGCGAATAAGCAGTGACAGAGAGAATTTAGTAGAGCTTTACAATTACAATCATGCATTTTAGGATTTCTCACAGAGTGAGAGAGAGAGAGAGAGAGAGAGAGAAGAAAAATATTATTCATTATGCTCTCAATATGTTTTACGCAGGCAAATGTACAGAGCTCATTTCCATAGAAAGAGCGCTTAATCGCTCATTGTGTATGTATAGGTGGCCACCGCTGGTATAAACACAGCCAAAGCACAACCGACCTCAGTGTTGAAACAAACACATAGAATTTTATGAACTTGTATGAAAAAAATCTCTGAGATTGGCTGCTGCCTCAACGATGCTACAGTAAATTCTCTCAACTTCAGAATGTTTTCTCTCTTGTGAGAGAGGTAGACGCTCTTATTGTGTTTATGCTCTCAGAAGAAGTAGGCGATTAGAGGCAGGCGGCTTTGGTTGTGTTTATACCATAAATGCGAATTCGCCGACCGAATGCCGTACTCACTTTTCGTTTTTTTTTTTTATATGAAGTTTTTCGCTCTCTTAAATTGAATTCGCCTTAACAGTAACAGAAATACACATACACAGAGGAATATACTCGTTAATATTCGACGAATTGAATGTTCTAAAACATTATTGTAATAAAAATATAATATTTTAAATCACTCGTGAATTTATTTATTATTTATTTATTACTCCAGAAAAATATTTTACTCACTGTAAATAGAAATCAAACTTCCAAAGACAACCAAAAATAAAATATCACTATCCCAACTACTCGTACAATAAAACAAATCATTAAAAATGCATTACAAATGCTTTAAAAGAAATTTGGGCAGTAATAACAAAATAAAAACCAAAAAAATTAACATTAATTATTGTTGCTGTTGTCTTTTTCATATACCATAAGCGAATAATAAATAAATTTTTTTCTAGTGGATATCTACCTAAATAGTAGAAATCAAAGTATGAGCGGAAAAAAGTCAAGTCAAGTTTTGGCGTTTCAATAATTTGTATCTTTCTGTTTGTGTTGTTGTACAATATAACGAATGTTGTTTTTTTTTTTTTACAAATTATATAATAGACAGTAACAGCCGTAACAAAAACAACAACCAGCAACTTAGAATTATAGAATAAATTAAAAAAATTATTGGAAACAGATATATAGGAGGGGAAATAATATAAACAACAACAAAATAAAAGTAAACGCTTATGGAATGTTAAGCAAAATATTAATAAATTTGATTTTTATTTGCTGTTTTTTACGGGTTTTTGTTGTCTTGCTATTAATGACAGTTTGAATTTATTTTTAACTTGAACAACAACAGCAACGAAAATAAATAACAAAAAAAATGCAATGAATGATTCATAAATTTAAAAAAAAGAAGAAACAAAAAAATTGGTATTTCAAATAAAAGTAAATATTGTATGTTATAAAAAAAAATTAAAATTTATAGGGTACCAATATCTAAAAAATGGGCGCTTATAACGTTGTTTGAGGCGACGCTTCAATTTTCAAACTCCGTGCTGGGACAAAAAAGTTAAAATAGAAAACTATGTGCGTGCAGTAGGGTGTAGCAAATATATAAAAATATTACAAAAGAGCATTGCGTTTTGCGATTGATAAATTTGCATTTCGTAGCGTTCAAAAATTTTATATTTGTTTCTTAGTATAAACGCGGTATTTTGGTAAAAAAAAAGGTGGTATCCGGTTTTTGAGTCTAAAAAACAGTTAGCTATGGCCATAAGCTTTGCAGAATAATCCCGTGATCACGAATTAACTAAAGAAACGGTTCTTGTATGATGATAACCACTGACAGTATGACAAAAAAATTTTTTTATGTGGAAAGTGTTTGTTAGGAAAAACATATAAAGTATCTTAGAAGAATTTAAAAGTAAATAAAACTTCATAAATTTTGAGCCATATTTGATCCAAATTTGTGAAGCGGTTCTGTCGCGATACCCATTCAAACTTAGAAAATTATGATTGCCTTCAATTTTTAAATTTAAATTTTTCTCTGATATCAACAAAATAAGAATGCCTTGCTGTACTGATTGTGAAGTTATTGAATTTTGCTAACAATATTTTTATAGCTGATGACGGGAATAGCAATAGATTTGGAAATTGCATTCAAATCTAATTTCATTCGTACTTGCCACCAAAAAGTATTTTTTGTCCTGTGTTGCCGTCATTTAAAACCCGTTTCTTTAGTTAATTCGTGATCACGGGATCATTCTGCAGAGATAATGGCCATATCCAATGTTGTTTTGTTTTGAAAAATGATACACCCTAGTGCGCAGGCACTCACGGTAGAAGTGAAACTTTGTTGTTTATTTGAAAATTATTAGAAAACATTTATTGAAACTAATATCTTACTCAGTGTTTTCAGTTTCTATAAACAATACAAGTGGCTTATTTAGTCCAGTTGAAGCATTTTCTTCCATATTTATAGAATTATTTTTCATATTACTTTTTCAGTACTTTTTTTCGAGCACGAAATGAAGTAGTACACGTATATAACACATGAAATAAAAGTTCAGTTATATGCATAAAAAGCAGAGACGTCGGCTCTCTCATTAAAGCACATGATATAAAACTGCGAGAAGTTGAATCTCAGTTTGATTGTATGTAGCCGACTAACAACTACCTAACTTCGTTTCTTACTGGTTTGAATGAGTGCAATGAGAATTTTTCACCTGATCGTTGTTGTTGAAGTTTTTGCATTCTTCTTCTTTCTATTTTCTGAAGCTTTTTTCTGTTGACACTTTCTACACTTATCGGCACAAACACGACGTAGTACATGTATGTAACATATAAGAGGAAAAGTCCAGCTATATGAAATCATGCGCTCTCACCACAGCACATGAGATAAAACTGCGAGAACTCGACTCTCTGCTTGATTGTATATAGCCGATCCGCATATAACCTCGGTTCGCTAAACACTAACAACAACATTACTTCGTTTTTTATTAGTTTCGTTTGAGTGTAATGAAAGCTCCTTTCACTTCAAAATTAGTGGCACAAAATTTTGTGTCCACTTATTTGAAAAATGTTGTTAATTATAAATCAAACGATTTTTAAGATTTTTTTTAACAACTTTATTCAAACCTTATTATTTGAAGTGATAATTACATGATATTTAGTTAATTTATAGTTTCTTAATTAACTACACAACAATGCCGCAATGCACCATAAAATTCAATTGCAAATTTTTAACAAAAAAAAAAAAACAAAACAAAAAATAAAAATTCCAGTACAGTAAAAAAAAAATTTAAAACAATGAAAAGACTAAAAATATCACATAAAATAATATTACATCTTATTAAATTTTTATGAGAATAAAAGAAATAATTTGAATTTAAAACAAAAACAAAAAAAAAACGAAACGGAAAACAAACAAAAAAAGTTGCTCTTTCATTTCAATTTCCATTTCAATTACAATTGAATTTTAATGCGCTTCGCTACTCACGTACACACGCAGCAACAATATTTTTATTAGCATTTTTACTAATTATACCTACTGTGCAGTATGTGCACAACAAAAACAGCAACAAAACTTTATAACGACATTTTTGTTGCGGTTGTCAAAAAAAAAAAAACAAAAAACGAGCAAGAGATGAAAGCAAATAACAAACTGAAATAAAAACAAAACTGAAATAGAAACAGAAAAAAATTAAAAATTCAATGCCAAAGGATGCATAAAAATTCTGAATTGTAATAAAATGTAGTAAAAAAGTAAGAAATTTTATTACCTTTTGTACTTACTCACACACACACATACACATTTACATGTGCACACATTTCTAATATAAACTGCAACACTGTTCAACATTTGCAACATTGTTGTCTTAAATGCGCATTGCCTGCCGCCTGCCTGACACAAATTGCTGCTGGTCATAAAATAACAGGATTGAATCATAAATATATATATGTGCAAGTTAAAGCTGAAGGCGTGGCGGTGGGGGAGTGTTTGGCGGCTTTAATGATTATATAGCGGCAATTGTGTAATTATTGTGATTAAAGATGACGGCATGCATTAGTGGTGCATTTATTCATATATGTGCATAATAATGATTCTCTGCACTATCTCTCTTTCTCTCTCTCGCTCTCTCTCTTTCGCTCTTTCACTCTTTCACACTCTTTGTAATTCTTAATAAAAAAGTTTTTTATTAAATATTGTTTAGTTATTATTTGTAAAAAAAGATATATGTAATTAAAAATATATTTTATTACTTTAGTAATTTAAAAAACAATAAATTTTTGTATTATTTTTTTTTATTACAAAGAAATTAATTTATTTTTTACATTGCTAATATAAGCTATTGAGCTAATATAAAAAAGGAGAGAGGGTGAAAGTAAAAAGTGGGAGAAAAAATTTCTTACTGTAGTTGATCTTGTCACAAATGTGAGTAGAGCTGTAAAACGTTGCCAGATGTTTAGATTTTTAAAATTTTTCTCTTATAGGCATGTTGACAATTGTGGAGCGGTTTTGAGACCAGTTTTCAGTTAAATATCTATCGGTTTTTTTTAAAGCCCTTTAGGAGATAAATAACTTACAGCACGGAAGTTTTTCGGTTGGCCATAACCAGACTAACCTAGAAGGCCTGAAACACACTGTGATCAACACAAGGCTTCGTACTAGGTCCCATGAAAATGACTTTACTTTGGTGGCGATGGCCAAGAGAGAGAGAGAGAGAGAGAAGGCTCCTAAAAATATAAACGTCTCTAATCTCAGTTTAAGGATTTCATTTCTATTTGGAAAGTTTTGATAATGGTTTTTGCTCCGGTTTTGACTTAATTTTAGAGTTGAGTTTTGGTCATATTTTTAGTCTGTTTTTTATATGAATTTTGGTGAATTTTTGTCTGAATTTGATCTGAAGTTTGGTTTGATTTTGATTATAATTTTGGTTATAGTTTTGGTCTAGTTTTTTATTGATTTAATGATCTGGGTTTTAGTTTTGTTTATGGTCTGTTTTTTTGGCGTGAATTTTGGTCTAAGTTCCTAAAAATGTGAACGTCTCTAATTTCAGTTTAAAGATATGATTTTTTTTTTTGGAAAGTTTTGACAATAGTTTTTGATCTGGTATTGACCTAATTTTTAGTCATATCTTCAGTATGATTTTTTCTGTGAATTTTGGTTTAATTTTTGTCTGAACTTCGATTTGATTTTGGTCTTAATTTGGGATAGATTTTTAGTCTTTTTAGGTCGTATGAATTAAATAAATAAAATAGTCTGAATTTACGCTGAAGTTTGGTCTGATTTTGGTTATAATTTTGGTGCTTAGTTTTGTTTACGGTCTATCTTTTGGTGTGAATTTTGCTCTAAGTTTTAGTCTAAATTTTTGTTCGAATTTTACACTAAGTTTTGATCTGAATTTTGATTTAGTTTTGAGTTGGAATTCGTCCGAATTTTGATCTAATTATCTAATTTGGTCCGATTTTTATTCAAAGATCGGTCGGATTTTTTATCTTAATTTTGGTCTGAGTTATGAGCCGAATTTTGATCTGAACTTGTTCTGAGTTTTGGTCAAAATTATGGCTTAAATTTTATACTGAGTTTTGGTTTGAATTTCGATCTAGTTTTGGGTGAAAATTTTGTCCAAATTTTGATCCGAATGCCGTAAGTTTTACGATCGGGATAACTTTTGGTTGAAATTTGTTCCAATTTTTATTCGAAGATCGGTCGGATTTTTTATCTGAATTTTGGTCTCAGTTGTGAACCGAATTTTGACCTGAACTTGTTCTGAGTTTTGGTCCGAATTTGGTTGAATTTTACGCTGAATTTTGATTCAGTTTTGGTTTATTATTATTGGAGTTTGCTTTTCGGTCTAAATTCTGGTCTAAATATCGGGATAACTTTTGGTCGAAATTTGGTACGATTTTTATTCTGAGGTAGGTCTGATTTTTTATCTAAGTTATGAATTGAATTTTGATCTGAACTTGTTCTGAGATTTGAACAGAATTTTGAGTCAAATTCGGTTTGAACTTTACACGATTTCTGGTCTAAATATCGGGGTAAGTTTTGGTCATAAATTGGCCCGATTTTTATCCTGAGATCGGTCTAATTTTTTATCTGAATTTTTATTTGAATAATGAACTGAATTTTGGTCTAAAATTTGGTAACTTACGTCACTGAAGTTTTTCGACCAAGTGTGCTCTAATAGCTAGAGTCTCCTAATTAATTGTAGTATAATTAATAAATTTTCAATATAAATACCAGAATAGTAAAATTTATTAATATTTTAAATTTACTTTATTTCTTTGCAGCTATGAAATTTTAAAATAATGGTGAGTCTATATTTTCTACCATATATAATTTTTTACTTAATAATCCAAGAGGACTAAAACTTATTATTTTCATTTCCATTTATTTTGTAAATTCTCAAAAATTATGCGTTTATATAAAAATATAAACAATAATTTGCAATAGCAGAAAAACAAAAATTTAATTGTGAATTCATCGAAATCAAATATGCATAACTAAAAAAAATATTAATGGTAACTCATTTATCAAACAAACAAATAAAGAAAAGAGAAAAGAAAACGCCCAAAAAAAATACAAATTTATATATGCATATTGAAGTACAAATTAGGACAGCCAACCAACCACACACAAAACAAAAGTTCAAACAGAAATTTATAATTTTCATTTCATTTTTCATTCTTACTAAAAAATACCAACAACAATTAATTTGGCACACTTTGAAATTTTTCTTTTTTTTGATATATTCAGAAAGAAAGAATGAGGGGAAAAGGTTAAGTATACGCCAGAGTGATCAAATAGAGCGGTAAAGAACTCTACACATATATACATATTTATTATGAGTGACCTTCTGTTTGTAAATGAAAGAGAGAGAGAGAGAGAGAGAGAGATTAAGAGAGTGTACTACATACTGAAGATATTTTCTTATAGGAGAGAGTTTCTTATTGAAGATAATTTATTATAAAAGAGAGTTTCTTATGGTAGCGAATGAGAGGAAGAGAATGATTGTGCTGTCAGACCCAGTGGGCGTTGTGCAAATTGAATCAATCAAAATCAATTTTTATCATGCAATCAATTAATTAAACAAGAAGAATAAAATATAAAAATACTATATACACACACATATACACACAAATATGCTTAAGTCTGCTTTTAATGATTATAATGACAATCATCATTATGATGATGATGGTGATGATGAAGATAATGTTGATGATGGTGATGACTAATTTCAGTTTTTTTTTATATATATATATTTTCATAATGTCAAAACTGAAAATGTTTAAAAATAATTTTGTAAATATGTATACATTAAGGAAAATTGAGTAGACGCAAAAGGACGATAAGAAAAGAAAATCACATTTCTCAAATGACACGCACTATTTCTTAGCCATTTCTTTTTTTTTCTATTTTTTTTTTACTATTTTCTACATACTTACGTATATATTTCTTTTAGTTTGTAAGCATACATACTTACATATGTATATAAACCCAGTGGTGTTCGTAGCTCATAGCTGAGAGCCCTAGACTTAAGTTTTCTATGAAATTTTCTTTACAGTACTTTTCATTTAGAACGAAATTTTGGTTATAGCGTATCATTTCTGAAAGCTGCCAGCTTAGTTCTTCTATATCTAAATGCATACTAATATACTCATATAAAACAAAAAAAGTAAATAAATAAAAAAAAACTTACAAAAACAGCAAATCGTTTGTAAAAGCAAAAGTCGTTCAAAACTTTCTAGTCTGGCAACAATGAAGAATTTAATTTGAACACTGTTTGGCAGTAGCATCAAAGGTGGAGCATGCGAATTTGTTTTTTTTTTTTTTTTTTTTGTTCGAGAAGCAGAAGGTACAATCTTTTTTTTGTCACCTATAGCGGATCAAAAAGTTAAGGAAACTTGTCCCCTTGAATTCGATTTAAATCTCACATCTATTTACTAAAAAACTTTTTCGCGAAGCTTAGTCTTCTGAAGTTCGTTTTAACCTAAAACTATTTTTACTTTAAGCGAAATGTACTGTGCTTCTTTTATGAGAAAAATCTTTGCGAAACTTTTTTGTTCACACGAACCATTTTCTTTTCAATTTCTTGAAGTTTGCTTTCAGCGAACACTACTGCGTTTCTTTTATAAGCAAAAAATCTTCACGAAACTCTTTTGTTCATAACAGAGCAATATTGCTAATTTTCCTGAGGTTCATTTTTCGCAAAAACTACTGAACTTCTTTTATAGAAAAAACTTTCCCGAAACTTTCTTGCTCCTGACTTACCAATTTTGCGAATCTCTTGTGTTTGTATAAGAACTTGATCGTTTAACTTTTGAATTCAGGAGTTTCAAATGGTTCTCTGAAAAATAGAGAACTCCAAGTAAAAATTCAGAAATTAAAGTAGAGCAGGGCCACATACATATACAAACAGAAATTGGGCTTAGTTTTTCTTATGATTATTTTATCTTATCTTTTTTTTTATGCCAAGCAGATTGAAGGCTCTAAACACTTCTCATAGCTTGCGTTCGAGTTTAAATGCCACTCGGATAAGCTTGATCAATTGGTGTATGAGTCTAAAGGGCACGATTACCTTCTGAATTATATACTTAAAACAGTGACGGCCATTCTATAACAGTGAGAAAATGCATATGTATTAGAAATTAAAAAGTTTTTGTATTGAAATAAGGGACAGTGATAACTGGAAAGTTTTTTACAAGCACGACAAGAACTTAAAACTTTTTAGCCGTCACTGATATAAAAGAAATTTAACTTCCTTTTTTGGTAAAACATTTAAAATCTGAAATCACTAGTTGAATTTACTTTAAAAATTTATGTAATTGAAACTCTAAAGCTAAAATAAACCAAAAACAAAAAAGGAAAAGAAAAGAAAAGTGACCTTCATCAACAGAAACAACAACAAAAATGAATAAAAAAAAATCCACCAGACAAAGAAAAATACTAGTTACTAACATTTCATTATTATTTTATTATTTTTTCATTTTCTATATTTCTTTTGCTAGTGACATGCGTGTATGTAAAACACCCTGTGTTTGTATGTAAGTATGTATTATGTATAGAGAATGCGTGTGCGTATCTTGTAGTAGAGTTTGTTAATACATACAAACACACACACTTATATAAGTAGAGTAAGTAAGTAAGTGAGTAGTAGTAGAGTAGTAGTAGTAGGGGTACTCGAGACAATTGGACGCCAAAAGTTTTTAAAGAATTTTTTCGTTTTATGTTTTTTGTTGCTATTTGTGTTATACACAAATTGAGTGCATGTCCTTTTAGTTTTTCCTTCTCTCTCTCTCTCTTTGCTATATGTACATATGTATACAGTAAAAGCATTAACAAATATATACATACATTTACGCAAAAAAAAACAAACTTACAATGAAATAATGAAAATTGGTAGTGGAAGCAATATGGCGACAATACACATATACACATACAGCTAACAAGCTTAAAAGCTATGTGCATATGTATGCAAATATATATATATTTTTTTTTTCAGGAAGTGCAAAAATGCCATAATATTATTATATAATTAAATTGGCATTAATTTTTTTTCTAGAGAATTTATTATTTTTTTTTTTTGATGAAGTATGAAGTATGTAGTGACATAAATATAATATAAATTACTACTTTGGAATTAAAATTATGTACGTTAAACTAAAAGAATATAATTATATAAGAATACATAGTTTTGTTAGATTTGATGTGAAATTTATAGTATATAGTACAACAAAATGGCCCAAAAAAAATTTCTGTGTTCTCATGTGGTTTTTCTAGTGTTGTTTTCGATGCTGATCACGAATACACATACATTTTTTTCGGGTCAGGTCGAACTTTTGTGATATCGATGATTTTATGATTTTTTCCGTTGAAAGAAAATTTTTTTTTTATCTCAATTTATGTATTTTCTACACGTTTCATGAGTTTTTACAATGTTTTCAATAAAAAAAAATTTTCAAAAAAAAATTATTTTTTTCGACCTAAGTTTTTCAAAAAAGTGTTCCTTTTTTTTTTTTTTGATTTTTCATGTTTTCTGCATTATACAACGCTTTCAACAAAAATAAAATTTAAAAAAAATCTTTCGACCTAAATTTTTCAAAAAATTCATGAGGGAGTACGTGGAAATAAAATTTTTTTCTTCTCAATTTTTGTATTTTTTACAGGTTCTATGAATTTTTACAAAGTTTCAACAAAAAAAGTTTTAAAAAAGAAATTTTTTTTTTTTTAAACCTAAATTTTTTAATAAGGGGGAGCATGAAAAAAAATTTAACCCGATTTTTAATGTTTTATGAGTTTTTATAACGTTTTCAACAAAAAAAATTAAAAAATAATTAAAAAAAAAAAAATTAAAAAAAAATTTTTTTTTTGAAAAATTGTTTTGAAAAATTTTTTAAATCAGTGCCGGCCATTCTACGTTATTAAAAAATTCATATGTATTAGTGCTTCTAAAAGCTTTTGTGATAAAAACAGATGGCCATAACTGGGCAGCTTTTTGCAAGCAATTTAATCGCACATTTATTTAAGTATTGAAGAAATTAAAGCTTTTTGTTTTTTTACCATTGAAGTGCAGCTTTGGCTGTCACTGTAAATTTGATAAATAATTTTCTTTAAGTGCATTCAAAAATAGGAAGTTCAGGCGTGTGTAAAAAAACCATAAATTAGTGTTAAAATTTCTATATGGCAGCCAGAAAAAAAAAAAATAGCTCGACACAAATTCTCAATTCTCTTTCTCTACACTTCCCCGCTCTTCTAATCCTATAATCACTAACCATATTTTTAAAGAACTTATCACTAAAGTATAACTAAAAAGCAACTGCTGCGACTTTTGAACACTCCTCATAATATCATGTGTGAGTAGGTTTTGTTTATTTTTTATTTATTTTTTTTTTGTATTTATAACATTTTGTAAAATTAGAATTGCGTGCTTTTTACACCTTAAACATTTCTTTATGCTTTTTATTTAATAATAAATTTCTGCTTTTTATTAATCCTGCGCTCATTTGTTAGAAAGAAAAAGTATAAAAGAACGCAAAAACAAACAGAGAAAACTCAAATCCGCACATATACACACACGCTAATTTCAGAGACTGAAGTAGAAATATACTTAAAAAAAATAAATAAATAGTTATGCTAACAACTTCATATTGTCCTTGACATATATTGCATATTGTGTAACAGTATCTGTGCGTGTGTATATTCTACATGAACAGTTATACATACATTAATACATATATATAAAAATACAACTATGTAAATGTATAATGAACTTGCTTCCTTGCTCAATTTTGCTTCCTTGTGTTATCCTCGCTTGTGGTGCTTCGTTTAGTTTTTCGTTTGGCATTAATCCATTTACATTGCCATCGTATTGCCAACCGAAAAAAAAATGAAATAGTGCCAACCAGCAACAACAACAAAAACTGTATATATTTGGTTGCTTTTGTTGATTTTTGGCTTCATTTTTAAACAAGTCAAAACTGAAAAAAAAGAAAAGAAAAAAGCACCAAAACTATAAAAAAAATAAGGCGAAGCATTAACTTTTTGGCTTCTTGGTGAAAGATTTTATTTCACAAATAGGTACCGGCACACATACACATGTAAAATTATATATATATGTATGTGCATATAAGAGCACAAGGATAACCGTGAAATGTCCTTTTCATGACTTTATTTATAAATAGTATGCACATATGTATTTATTTTTTTTTGATTTTGAAGCATGATTTTCTTTTCACTCACAAAAAAAGTAAAAAAAAATGCTAAAAACTGTAATAAGATCCTAATGACATTTAGGCACTTTTGAAATACATACGTACATTGATTGAGACTTACATAAATATGTTTGCAAATAAATAGTATGTCTATTGACAATTGCTTTTATTCGCGCAAGGAATCAATATTTCTGAAATACAATTTTTGAACAAAGAATTAGATTTAGATGATGTTGGTGATTCAAATAATTAATGAGTGGAAAAAAATCGTGAAATTAACTAATATCTTGAAATTCTGCATATTTTTTTTATTTTTTAAACTTTTTTCAACTGCGTTCAATTTTAATTTAAAACCGAAAGGATACTTTTATCAGGACGAAACTTTACAGTCTTATAGATGACATTATGGAGTATTTTGTGTGAAAATCACATGTCCCTTTGACTCCCTGTTATTTCATTATCTCCTTTTTTTCACTGCTTTCGTAAATTAAACTATTTAAATTATTAATTAATTTAAATTAAATTAAATTAATTTTTAAACTATTTAAACTTAGTTCCAGGACGAAGATTGCAAATGGAAAATTGTTTTCTAATTTTACTAATCTGTCTTTAAGAATCCGTAGTTAAACCTGATGCCATTTTATAATAATAACAACTGTACAATACGAAACAAATTTCTGAGTTCTTACATGGTTTTCTCGTGTTGTTTTTGAAGCTGATCACGAGTCTACAAATATTTTTTTTCGGTCAGGTCGAACTTTTGTGATATCGATGATTTTTTAAAAAATGGTAAGGTTACATGAAAAAAAAATTTTTTTTTCGATTTTTTGTGTTTTCTACACATTTTATGAATTTTTAAAACGTTTTCAACAAAAATAAATTTTTCAAAAATTATTTTTTTTTTTTGATTTTTTAAAAAATCATAAAGGAAAAAAACTTTTTTGCTGTTTTCTACACGTTTCATGAGTTTTTACAACGTTTTCAAAAAAAAAAAAATTTTCAAAAATAAAAAATGGTAAGGTAGGGGTATATGGAAAAAATATTTTTTGTCGGTTTTGTGTGTTTTCTACACATTTTATGAATTTTTAAAACGTTTTCAACAAAAATAAATTTTTCAAAAATTATTTTTTTTTTCGATTATTCAAAAAACCATAAAGGAAAAACACTTTTTTTTGTTTTCTACACGTTTCATAAGTTTTTACAACGTTTTCAATAAAAAAAAAATTTTTCAAAAATAAATTTTTTTTCATTCTAAATTTTTCATAAGGGGGGATACATGAAAAAAATTTGTTTTTTTAAATTTTTTGTGTTTTCTATACGTTTTATGGGGTTTTACAACGTTTTAAACAAAAAAAAAAATTTTCAAAATATTTTATTTTTATGAATTTTTTGATAAATTTAGGTCGAAAAAAAGATTTGTGTTTTTGAACATTTTTTTTCTTTAAAACGTTATAAAAACCCAAAAACGTGTAGAAAACACAAAAAATCAAAAAAATTTCCTGTGAAAAATTTACTCCCGAATTTTTCGACAGTGTTAGGCAGTTGTTAGAGATGTTATATTTGATTGTTCCACGACTTGTACAATTTATTGTATGTCCCTCGTTTCTGTAAAGTCTTACGCCTATAGTATTTCCATCCAGTACCGTGAGGTGATCTCAAATGGGACTAGTTTTCGAATAGGATCTTGACTGTCGGGCATAATGAAAATGCCGCATTTTTTTCCACTTCCAGTTAAGATAAAATTTCACACATTTCCAGTACACATGGAGTTCTGCTTGAATAATGCCAGAATATCTTCTCATAGACTCAAATTTTTTCATTCTTAAGTTTAAGATTCATCTGTATAACACTTGATCCTTTTTTCTTTGAAGAAACAGAATTTTCTTGGAGTTTTTGCTATCGTTTTTTATTATGACTTGCGGATAATCCAATAGATAATTGGTTTTTACCAGGTTATCTAGGTTTTCAATTCGTATATGTATCTACATTCCTGTCCTCTTTTTATCTCTTATTACTCTTACGATTACTGTCTTAGAAGCACCTACTACTACCAGGTACAATGAACTAAGTTCTAAATCTATGAAAATCTGCCGCAAGAGGGCACTACACCTGCAAACGAATTGTTTCTTCTTCGTTGATTTGTATATGATTTTTAGCCATTTTTTTACATTAAACTTGGAAGATATATTATTATTTTCAGTGTTAAATTTAACCTAGTTTTAAGAAATATCCCGAGCTAAAGAGGTGGAGGTGGAAGGACACTCCATTTCCGTTTTTCATTTTTTCTATTTCACATCACATTTTCAAAATTTTTCACTCATATTTAAATACTCATTTTTCGTAATTATAATAATCGCCTCAAGAACATTGTACGCCGCCAAACATTTAACATTCTCTAGCATTCCTAAGCGAGCGCCAACTTAAATGGCACACAAATGAAATGGAAAATGTCAACGGCGGCGCCGCTAGTATTTTCATTTTCCATTTCCATTGCAATTTTCATTTCATTTAATTTTGTTTTTTTATCATATTTTTTTTTCTTTTTTTCATGCTGTGGGTGTGTTACCTCGAGCAAAAAAGAAAAAAAATGTATATCCTTCTTGTTGTTAAGGCTTTTATATGTGGAGTTTATTGTTGCTGTGCTGTTATCCTTTGACACGCATATGCCGGAAGTTCTTTTTAAATAGCAATTTCATATATATTTAGTTGTTATTAGTTGAAAATTTCAAACTGAGAATGGTAGGGGAAAAAAAACATACAAAAACTTAGAATTTTTAATATGAAATTATAAAAACACAGTCCAACAATTTGTTTGGAAACAGTGTAACCGTAGAGGAATACTGAAAGAGAATATTGAGCTAAATATTTTTGTTGAAGAAAGTTATAATTCAGCCCTATATAGTTATTAACTTTTCCGATTTTTATATCACCCCCCTTAACTTTCTTCAGATTCAAGTTTCTACTGGTTCAAGTGGTTTCTTGGACTAGTTTCTATATGTTCAATTTTTTTGTGGTTTGAGTTTTTTCGGGTCCAAGGTTACTTTGGTTGAATCTTTAACTTAAAATTTCTTCAGGTTCATGTTTCTTTAGTTTTCAGTTTGAGTTTAAGTTTATTAAATTTTTAGCTTCTTCAGGCTCAAGTTTTTTCTAAATTCAAGTCTATTCATGTTCGAGTTTTTCCATAGTCAGATTTAAGTTTTTTTTTTTATTTATGATCCATCAATTTCAAGTTGGTTCAGCCTTAACTTTCTTCAAGGTTAAGTTTCTTTAGATTAAATTTTCTTCAAGTTCAAGCTGAAGCTTCAGGATCATGGTTCTTTGTGTTCAAGTTCTTTCAATGTCATGTTTATTCAGTTTTAACTTCCTTCTGGCTCAAATTTCTTTATGTTCAAGTTCATTCAGCTTTAAGTTTCATTATGTTCAGGTTCAAGATTCTTCTGGTTCAAGTTCCTTCTGTTTTCAATTTTTTTAGGCTTAAGTTTTTTCAGATTCAAGTTTCTTTGTGTTCGATGTTCTTTATATCTGAGTTCATTCAGGTTTATTCAAGTTCGATGTTCTTCAGCTTCAAGTTTCACCAGAATCAAGTTTCCTTATGTTCAAGTCTCTTCATGTTTTATGTTCTTGCAGGTTCATATTTCTTTATGCTCAAGTTCATTCAGGCTCAAGTTCATTCAGGTTCAAGTTTCTTCCGGTTTAAGTTTCTTCAGGTTACTTCAGGTTCAAGTTTCATCAGGATCAATTTTTGTTAGATTCAAGTCTCTTCAAGTTCAAGTTTCTTCAGTTTTAAGTTCCTTTAGGATCAAATTTCATTATTTTCAAGTTCATTCAAGCTTAAAATTTTTTGGAATTCAAATTCATTTAAGTTCAAATCTCTTCAGGTTAAATTTATTTATGTTCAAATCTTATCAGGTTAAAATTCTTCTGACTGAAATTTATACAGCTTCAAGTTTCTTCAGCTTACATTTTTTAGGATTAGGTTTCGTTAGATTACAGGTTCTTTAGGTTCAAGCTGCATTAGGCTTATTTTTCCAAGTTTAAGTTTCTTTTGGTTGAAGTTTATATTCAAGGTTCTTCAAGTTCAAAATTCTCTAAGTTTAAGTTTCATCAGTTTCTTTAGGTTAAAGTTTTTCAGCTTAAAATTTCTTCTGGCTTAAGTTTCTTCAGTTTCGAGTTTTTTTAGGTTCTAATTTCATCAAGGTGGATTTGTTTTTAAGTTCAAATTTCTTCAAGCTAAAGTTTTTTCAGTTTTAAGTCCCTTCAGGTCCAAATTTCATTATGTTTAGGCTCATTCAGGCCTATATATATTATATTCAAGTTAAGGTTCAAGCCTCTTCAAATTTGAATTTCGTTAGGTTAAATCTCATCAGGTTCAAGTTTTTCGAACTGAAATTTTTACAAATTCAAGTTTCTTTAGGTTACATTTTTTTAGGTTTAAGTTTTGTTATATTAAAGATCTTTTAGGTTCAAGTTTCTTAAGGTTAAAGCTTCTTTAGGCTTCATTTCTTCAAGTTCAAATTTTTTCAGTTTCAAATTTATATTCAAGGTTCTTTGGGTTCAAACTATTTTCGGTTAAAGTTTTTTAAGATTCTGATGTCGTCAGGTTCAAGTTCTTTAGATTCAAACTACACTAGGTAAAGTATTAAGAGACTTTACCGGGTATAAACATTTTTTGCATAGTTCAGTCTACTCTACTTAAAATCTCATGAGAAAAGTTTCATCTAGTAGATGAGAGAGTGTGAATGAAAATTCCCATTAAGATATCTTTGGTACATTTGTAAAAATGGGCATGGTCAACCAGTTTTTAACTTGGAACTGTTCGTAAATAGAAAATAGAAGCTAGTATGATTGGGATTAAGTTTTAATTAAATATTTGAAAGTTTTTGCTTATTTTTAGTTTCCTAATTCGCAACTAACTTAATATTTAGCATAAAATATGATATCAAATTGGCAAAAGTCCTTGAGCTCTTTAGTTTAGTTTTTGTTTTTTTTTTTTAGTTTTGTTATGCTCTCTTGACATTCCTGATGGGTGTGGAATGTGAATTTTATCACATGCTATACACATTTTTTTTAGCACATGCTATACTTTTTTCTAATTCTTTTTTTTTTTTGTTTCTCTGATACTTTTGTGGAAATTATTATATGGCGGCACATTAGGGACTCTAAGGAATGTGTGCGTGTGTGTATGTGCGTGCTATGGTTAATGGTTGCCATGTTTTGTGCACATTTTAGTTTTTAACTTTTGCGAAAATTTATGTTCATTTTGATTTTTTTGCTTTTTGCTTGCATTTCCTTTTTTATATATTTTTTTTTAGCTTGCGTTCTAATTTTGCAAAAAAAAAAAAGAAAGGCAACAAATTATTTTTTTTTGTTTTTTGGGTTTGGCCAAGCTTTGAACATTGAACATTGGTGTTGTATTTTTGGTTTTTTCTTTTATTAGCAATGTCTCTTGTTCTTGTCCATCCATATCTCTTCTAATTCTATTTTAGTGTTTAAATGTTTATTATTATTTTGTTTTGTTTTTTTTTTTTTTTCATTTTGATGTGCTTTGTTTGTTGTTTCCATATGTTTCCATTTTGGTTTCGCATTTTTTTTTTCGCCCGTACATTCATTCTATTTTCTTGGTTATTTATTTGCCAGTTTGAATTCTTTATTTTTTCTTGTATGCCTCAGCAGGGGCGTGTGCTTGAATATGAGATTTATTGACACTTTTTCAGAATTATAGAAGAAATAAAAAAAAAAATCAATAAATATTTATTAACGAAATGATATTACAGTAAAATTTTGATAGCTCATATTTAGAATTTCAGTGCAAAAAATTTTTGAAATTTTCCAATGTTGTAGATTGGCCGTCACTGTTCTAAATACATAGAATTTTATAAATTTATTGCACACTCTTAATTCTTTGTATTTATTAGTTTTCTGTTTATTATATTTTGTGTACACATGTACAAATTTCAGCGAACTTTATCAATAAACACAACACGTCATTGGCTTTTTTTTTGCGCAAGATAAGATATCAACGAAGACATTCCTCATGCATTCTTATCTATTGAGTGATTACAATTCGAGCGATTCTTTCTACTTTTTTTTTCAGTATCTACATGCATATATGATTGTTTATTTTTTTGCTTTTTTTTCTTGTTCCATAAATTTGTTAGCTCGATTATATTGCATACCTCTACTCAGTCGTGAGCAAGGACGTTCATAATCAAAATAATTTCTTGCTGTATTTAATAAAATATCATAATTTTTTTGATGTTATCACAATCACACTTTGGTTCGTTTTATATTTTCGGTTATTATCGTTTTTGATTGTTGTGTTTTACCAATTTCAAACTTTTCTAATAGTTTTCATATAGTACATATAGATAAAATTCTTTACTGCCAGTAAAAAAAAAATCTAATTAATTTTAAACATTAACACTTGTGACATCAAAGCGATTATTACACACGAGGTATTCTCTTTTCTGGTTTTCCTACGAGTTTTTGATAATCATTGTGCCATTTGTATTATAAATGTGAAAATAATCTCTTCAAATATTTTATCAGTTAATAAAATCTTATAGTATAAATTTTAAAATACGTAGTGTATATGAGTAGAAACAGAGAGCATGGCAACACTGGAGGAGAGCAAAACAAAGAGAGAGAGAGAGAGTGTGTAATCTGTTTTTTGCTTGTTATTTTTGAAGTTTGTCTCTCAGTTAACTGTCAATATCTATAAGTTCTCAGCAATTAGTGTTATTTTAAAATGAGTAACTGTTATGCAGTTGCGAATACTTTTGATTGTTTTGAACATTGCTTGATTATAATAATATATTTTGAATATTTGTGATTTTTTAAATTAAATAATAGTTTGAAATTATGTTTCTCTTATCTTTTAACACCTTCGCAGCCAAGCGAAAATGAACGAATTTTTCGTTCTTAAAGTATTTTGAAAAATTGGGATCTTTAGGTTTTCGAGATATCTGAATTCGAATTTAAAATTCGATTTCAAAAACTAAAAACGGTAGTTTTAAAAAGTTGGAACGAATTTTTGTTCAGTCTTTTTTCAACCTAATAACAATTTACTATTCAGCGACCTGAAGAAAAAAAAATCAAATTGAATTCGGTTAAAATATGCCTCTACATATTCGTCACAATGCAAAAGTAACTCTTTTTATGCGTCACTGACAGTGAGTTTTATTAATCAGAATTAATCTTAAAAATAGATAAGTAAAAATAAAAATTTTGACTTAGTGAATCAGCTTCAATGAATTAGCTAGAATCGGAATTGTCATTTGTAGGAATCATTTAGAAAGCAAAAAATAATAACAAAAGCACATCAACTTTAACAAGACTTGTAATTTCATAATAAAAATAACAGCAAATTTTTATCGGTAATTGTAAGATTGAAATTAATTAACGACTTCTTTGGTAAATTACAACCCTGCTTTAAACTTGCTTTTTATAGTGTGGACACACGAGAGTGGACACACGAGAGTGAATTTCGTTGAAATTTTGAATTTCAAATATAGATCGACACACGACAAAAAACGGTATTTCATTTAGAATCAAATTTCGTTTTTGACAGATTATAAGTTTGGAGAAGAAGTGGAATTTTTGTGTGTGTTTTGTGACAGTAATAACAAATAAAAATGTGACATTTAAATTGAATTTGGATAGCAAGAATTTATATTGCAATTACAGCTAATTGAAGGAATAGCAATGAGTTGCTCTCCAGCTCATTATTTTATTTATTCAATTTTACTTTTGTTAATAAATATCAAGAGCAGTTGTTACGGAAACAAATTGCAAAATACCAAAATATTTTTCCTATTTTGCTGTGATAACATCTTTACTCTAGGCTCAAAGAAAATTTATGGTAGAGTGAATTGATAGAAATTAAAATCAAATGTCAAGTTGGTATCGCGAGTTTATAAGTGTGTGTTTTATTATGTATTTTATTTTAAGCCCAAAAGTATGCAACACATAATTTCTTAATCAAAAACGGTTGCAGAATATACTTATATATCAAAGGAATAGTGGAACATATAAAAAAATTGTTTTTATTTATTGTATTGTTTTACTGCTTAATTTATTCTATAGTTTTTTCTTACCAAATTGAAATTGTAGAATAATATTAGGCGGTGTGAACATGCAAAAACCGAAGAAAGTGCAATGAAAAATTTGTTAAAATCCGTGGTTGCACTTTTTGGAACATAAAAACGAAAACGTTTATAATAAAGTAAGCAACAATGTGAAAAGTATGTTAGAACATCATGTGACGGGAATTTCGTTGAAATTCTTTTGAAATTCAGAATTTTATTTGATAGTTTTTGTATGGCGAAATTTCGTATTTCAAACGCATTTCAACGAAATGTTAAATTTGCCTGAAATTCTCTCCCATGAGCCCACACTATTACATTGTGTGCCATTAAAGGAAAACGCTGAATGATGGCTTGCTTCTTTGAAACGCAGAAAGAGCTCTTTCAAAAGAGTTCTATAGTTTCTGGATTTATTTTCATTATGTTCTATTCTTTTTTGTAATACTTTCTCATTAATTAATTTTGAATTTCTAGAGGTATCAACTAAACATTTGATTGAACATAAATTTACTCCTTCCAGAATTATTGGACTGAAGCAGATGGATTTAACGGAGCTTAGTTATCTTCGGATTTAGTTTTTTCCATATAAGCTTGATTCATATTGTAGTTTGCTATAAAGTTGGTAGATTCTTACGATGAATATAAGGGTAAAGCAGTATCTTGGTAAAATCCACGAAAACGAAACAAAAATTATGGGATGGCGAACATTTTTTTGCACTCGAACATTTTTAATGCTAGCTACAATTTTTTACTTCGTATTTGCTTTCACCCTGTCAAATGAACGTGTTAGAGCAGTACTTTATTCAACACTTTGTTTCGCTTTTTAAAGCGTTGACAAGTTTATAACAATACATAAATAACTACATATATGAAAATTCTTTTAGTATATGACTTTTTATACAATAACAAATTAAAAAAACCAACATAGTTTTTTTCATGTGTCATAAAATGACAAAGATATGAAAGAACTTGAAAATTAAGTAGAAGTAAGCAAGCAAGCAGTAGAATAAGAAGAAAAAGAATTAACTGCATTTTCAATATATCATATTGCATTACAACTTTGTAAAACAAAACGAATATAATCAAACCACCCCCGAGTTGCAATGAAATGTGCATGCATGCAGTGCAAATGCTTCCTGCTGCAGAATGTTGCCAGACGTGCTGTCTGTGACCCACATACAATATACAGAATTAAATGTGTATGTATGTGCAGACAGCTGTGCGCATTATAATAGTAATGTTATAAAATTAAATTCATAAATTAGGAGAGGAACATTTAAGTACTCCTCAAATGGGCATTCCAACTAAGGGAGATTTCTCAATAAATCATTTGAATTTGGAAGTTGGTACAGAAATGTTATCTTGATAACGAAATCGATAACCAAGAGAACCCTGCTCGATTTATAAAAATAAAAGATTTTTTTTTAACAAAAACCATAAATTCTAGAAAGTCTTTTAAACAAAAATGGCAGAAAAGCCTTGACATGCATAGGTTTACCTGATTCGAAGACTCTTTCTTAGATTTATTTTTATGAAAAAAAATATTGTGTGTTTAGAGCAGTGACGGCCATTCTATATACTTGGCAAAATGCGCAAGTATTAGTGTTTCAAAAAGCTTTTCCACTTTCGACTATGCGAAAAAAAGAGATAGCGACAGTTGAGTAGCTGTTTAAAGCTCTGTTTTTACACAAAAGAGCACGATTGGCTGTCACTGAATTAGAGAGACTTTTTTATTTAATTTTTAACTAAAACTAAACTCGTAATTTGAAATAATTATGTTATGGCTCTATTATTATTTTGAGCACAACTGTACATTTATATGCATGAGTGTATGTGTGTGTGTTGCATGATAGCATTTAATAATTCGCTTTAATGTTTATTTTATATATGTATGCATTTTATAAAAATAGAATTTTAATGGATTTCACATACAAGTGGTGCAGTGGTAGCAAATAACACGACACACGCGAGTTTTCTAATGAACGGACTGACATTGGTGGGTGAGAGAGCTTAATAATATGTCCACACACCCCCGCACATACACACATAATAGCTGCAATACAAATAAATGAAATTTCACTGAGTTTCTATAAAACAAAAGAAATATTTGACGTTGTTTGTCTATTTAAAAAAAAAAATCTATAGTTCAATTAACAATTTTTTTATATCTGGTGTCGTATTTCTTATTCCCTCTACCTCTCTAATTTTCATACGAAATTTTACTAAATTGGAAGTTACTATAGATTTACAATCAATCATATGATTTGGTCCTAGGAGGGGAGATTTGGGAGGTTTATTACATTGAGTAGAAAGAAAAATTAAATAAATTTTTTAAAAAATTAAAACACTTTTATTACAATAGTAACTGCAGACATTGGCAAATAAGCGACCGCACGGTTACACGATTTGTTTTGAAGCATAGAGCACTTGAAATGAAACTGAGAGAACTGACGTCGGTATCGTACTTTTCATATAAACATAAAGGGATCAGCCACATACAAACAAGCAGAGACGTTGACGTTGGCTCTCTCAGTTTCATCTTATGTGCTTTATGATTTGAAGGTTATGTGGAATAAGAAACAATTCGACTAATTGACAGGCTGAAAGCAAATACGAAGTAAAAAATTGTAGCCAGCGAAAGTGCATTAAAAATATTTAAGTGCAAAAATGAAACGAAAATTTCGCACTCAGCCGGCTTTGTTCCAGTTCGCCATCCCTTATTTTTGTTTCGTTTTTGCACTCAAATTTTTTTTAAGAATTTTCGCTTGCTAGATTTTTCTACTTCACATTTGATTTCAGCCTGCAAATTTATCAAGCGATGAAAAAATACCGTGGTTAGAGCAGAAACACAATAATCAAGAAGAAGGAATTAAATTTCAGATACCGCTTGATTTTGCAGTCTTTAATTAACTCCATTTTCTCTCGACTACCGACTGTAACTGAGAGCAAACTGCAATTTCTATTATGCAGGCGGTAGCATAGAGCACATGAGCCGATATTAAGAGAACCGATCGTGGTCGGTAGTTCGCAGCCATTTCTCTCTCTCTTTCCATGATAAGAAAACACTTCAGTTAAAAAAAAAAAAAATCTTTCAGAAGCAACTTTTAAAATGGCTCAAACATTTATCGGGAAGAGAATTGTGAAAAAGCGGGAAAGGGAGGATGGTGGGAGGGGGTAGGTGATATACACTCAAAACCTTCTATTCTCGCTAGTGATTAAAAAAAAAAAAACTTAAAACACTTTCAGGCCACGGTTTCCAAAAAGCAGCATCTTCAAAATCAAATTACGTCTTTGAAACATGAGCTATAAAAATGCTTCGCCAAATGCTGTGAGCACAATATAACGGTATCCCAAAAGACAAAATTTAATGCCAACACAAACAAAATTTAAAAGTTTTTCTTGTGGTCGTCGGTCATTAGTGTTAATCAAGATAATAATAATTTTCAGCATGTGCATAATTTTTATATGCGAATATATGAAACTAATTGACAGACAGACTGGACAAAAGTACAAAAGGACACCACCACACATACAAACACACACACATAAACAACCTTCCACATCAAGCACATATATAATATACACGTCCAAATGGCGACAAATGCAAACACTCGGCGTCATTTTGGCACAACATGCTAAAGCATAAAAATGCCTGAAAATTTATATATTTTTTTGTATATATGTATGTAAAGGAAAAGAAATGCGTGCGTGTGGCACATAAAAACAGCAGGGATATGAAACGCAGTATGAGGGAAGGAGGAGGAGGAGGAGGTGAGTAGAAGACAGTAGTGTGAGTCTACTTGGCGGCTGCATGGCTTCATGCTCTGTTAAACCCAGTGGGAAATTTTGTAATGTCATCAAATGTCATTGAGAATATTGAATAATTAGAGGAGCATGATCTAACTTGGACTTTGTATTAATTCCGAGCTCTTGCAGCTGCAATTGGAGACTGTAATACTGATTGAATTTGTGTTGATACGCTATTAGTTGATTGATTTTAAAACTTTCCCGCTTTTGTACGAAATGTGTGGCCTTGAATCGAAAATAACGACTTTGTGATCTTAAATTTCGGGATGTAAATCTATGATTTCGAATACCTCAAATTTTATCGTCAGGATCTTGAACCTGTTAGGTAGAAACAGTGATCTCGAATCTGTGATGTTGACTCGACTCGAAATTTCAATGATTTCAAATCTTTCATCTTGAAACAACAAATCTAAGATCTAGAATTAATGATTCTAAATCTGTGATATTGGGTCCTGAAAATCGAATCATAGCTAGAGCAACTCAGCTATATGTCCTGATAACATAGTGCCACAATTTGAACCTTTTATTTGACCATACTAGGAAGACGGTCTCGAAATCAATCATAGGGTCTTCGAGGAAAATATTCTCTTTTCAAAAATGGTTCGAATAGCTGAGATCAAAGATATCGATCACCAATCTTTTTTTTTAATACAATTAACCCTTGAAAGACAAAAATCTTAAATTTTTTTCCCAATAATTTTTTATTGCTGGTGGGACTTCAATGCCATTAAAAATAATAATAAATAATTCTTAAAGCAAACATTCTTGGAAACATTGGAAAATACTTGGGGTTTAATAACTTTCTAGTTCCTAAGCCCGCCTTTAAATGGCCTTTATCAAAAGGGTTGGAATTGCCACCAAAGCAGTTTTCTGTTGTTATATTTTAACATGACGCTCAGGGAATTTCCTAAGCTTTTAAAAAAACGTATCGGTTGTGAGTTGTAATGCGAATTACCGGCATTAATGGCAGTCAATTTAAAAATTTGTGAAAAACAGGAAAATGAATTTTTTTATTTTATTTGAGGATTTGAGTTAAGAACTAAAATAAATAAATAAATAAAATGCTTCCCGTCATACTAGCCAGATAAAAAGCTAGCTATGCGAAGCTTGAAGTTTGAGTTTTTTATATAAAATATTTAATTACCTAAAACAAATTGATAAAAGCAACAAATGATTTTAGTCATTCAAAGTTTCCCATTTCATAAAACCACTCACATTATTTTCTTCGGGTTTTCAGTTTGTAGTTATGTTTTTTACAGTAATATTAGTCAATTCATATTTTTTTTAAGTCAATCAAAAATTGGGTCACCAGAGGGTTAATACCAGAACCACATAAGTCAAACTTATTTAAGGAAACTCATTAAAAAAAAAAAAACAAAAATCGAGTGTTTTTGCAATATTATCTATGTATAGAAATAATCTTTGGAAAAAATAACCAACTACCTTTGAAGAAAATACTGCACCGAAAAATACTTTGGGTCATCTTAGGTCAAAACCACTTAGGTCAAACTTTTTCTCAGAATTTAACTCTTAAAAGACAACGATTTTTTTGTTTTTGCAATAATCTCTTTATACTATTTGAAACTGTTTGAAAAAAATAAAATAAAATTAGTGCCTTCTGCACTCGTTACATGATGTGATAACATATTTTATGCATTATTGTTTACTTCATCATAAAAATTTTAGTTTTTAAGTTCCAAAAAGTGCAACCATCATGCATGTTTACATCGCCTAATATTATTCTACAATTTCAATTTGGAAAGAATAAACTATAGAATAAATTAAGCAGTAAAACAATACAATAAATAAAAACAATTTTTTGATATGTTCCACTATTCCTTTGATATAGAAGTATATTCTACTACCGTTTTTGATAAAAAAAATTATGTGTTGCATACTTTTGGGCTTAAAATAAAATACATAATAAAACACACACTTATAAATTCACGACACCGACTTGACATTTAATTTTAATTTCTATCAATTCACTCCACTGTTAGTTTTCCTTCAGCCCCGAGTAAAGATGTTATCACATAAAAAAAACAATAAATTACCTCCTAATCGGTCAAAATTATCGAAATCCAAATTCATCCCGAATACGTAAAAATTACGATAACATTTTTTCCGGTTTTTTTTTCACCTTTCAACTATCCTGCTGGGTTTATGAAAAACATTTATTGGTATATATATGCATGTTTGTATATATGTGTATCTAAATTTTTCTATTTAATTTAATTGTGAGTGCAAAGTGCGAACCTTGTTTTTGCCGTTGTTGTTGTTGTTGTTTTTGCTGCTTTATAGTAATAGTTTTTACAACTTCCCGCAAACGTGCTCGCACTTTGTAAGCGCTTTAGAGGAAAAACATAACACTTAAATACAAATGCATACATATATACATACATACACATTATATAACATACATACATATGAGTATCACTTATAGAAGTTATGGCATAACTAACGGTGAAATGTACATTTACACACAAACGTGTAAGCACGCAGGACATTTTTGGCAAATTCGCATTTAATGAAGAAAGTTCTTTGTATAAATTTATTTTTTTTCTTTTTTTACATACATTCTCATAAATGTATACATGTGTGTTTATATATATTTAGGTGAATATATATATTTTATTTTACAATCTTTTGTATTATTCTATCTTTGGTGTATCATCGCTTCGTCGGGCGCATTCATTTTAATGAACCTAGTTCAATTCCATATTTGTCAAACTTACATTAAATTTATGACAGTTTTGTCACTTTGCATAAATAATGCGCAAAATTGTGAATATGTATACATATATAAATGTGAATGTGTTTGTTTATGAATTATGAGTGAAAATGTGTTATTAAAGTTTTCTAATTTATCAACGAACCTAAATAGAAAAACAAAAACTTTAAAAATAAAATTATGCGCGTTTGTAAAAAGTTTTTACCAACACTTGAGGTTTTTTTGTTGGTTATTACTTTTGTTTATTTATTGTAGTTTAAGAAAAGTTTTGTTTATTTTCCTTCCATTTTCTTTTTCTTTTTTTTTTTTTTTTGATTTTTTTAATAAAGCTTAATTGTGTTTACTTGGCAATGGCATAGCAAATAATAATAATAATAAGTAATAATGATCATAATTGATTTTCTATTTTTCTTCGTCTTCTTCTTCGCACTCAGCGCTACGTTAAATTAAAAGTATCCTAGAGTGTAAATATACTAAATTCTTAATTGATGAATCTTATACTACAAATAAGGAAGAATAAAATTTAGAAAAAGAGTAGAAGTAAGCAACTATTCAAAGTTAAGTTTATCATAAACGAAACGAATATGTTTTAGCCCTACACTTTTCGTATTTATGAGCAGTTTGGAATATTTAAAGATTGTTTTTGATATTCATTAACCTTTAAATAACAAAAAGTCTTGAGAGAAATAATAGATTTTTACTCTCTGCGTGAACAGGAAGGCAGGGAAGCTAAAACTGAGAATCGGTAATGTTCTGCTTCATACTCAGCATTTAAACTAGTGATCGACTGAACATTCGGCTTCGGTTGCGGTCTTAACTTAAATTTAAATATTCAGGTTTGATTCGGTTGAATTTATTTAGGGAAAGTCTAAGAGATCTAAGAAACATAAACGAAACAATACGAGAACAAAATTTTACCATTTGACAAACCTCATTTTTTTAGGGTTTTTTCAAAAAAACTTTTAAATTATAAGCAAAGATCTTAATGGCTGAATCGGGAATCAAACTGGTTTCTAAATTAGATTTTAAAAATTCAAAATGATCGATTCAGTCAAAGTCGCAAATTGAAAACATTGTATTCACTGAATTGAAATTTGATAGCATATTTCAAATGATTCAAAATACCGAACTCACAATGGAAAGTCGAAATCATTGAAATGTTTCGAGTTCGTAGAAATTGGAAATACAAAGATTTTTGGGATCTCTGAATTCAAATTTGATAACAGATTTCAAATATTCTAAATGGCTGAGTCAGAGTGAAAACTTCAAAAACATGAAAAATGCTTCAAGCTTATGGAAATTCAAAAATTATATGTTTTTGAGGTCGATGAATCCAAACTTGGTATCATATTTTAAAAACTCAAAGTGAAGCACTTAGAACGGCTGATAGAAAATATGAAAAATGGAATTACTGAATTCGAATTTGATATCGGGATTTCAAAAATGCAGAAAAGCTGACTTTCAAGTTCATTGAAATTCGAAATACCCACATATACAAGGATTTGAAGTCACTGAAGTCAAATTTGTTATCATATTCCAAAAATTCTAAATACCGGACTCAAAATGGAGAATCGAAATCATAAAAATGTTTCGAGTTCCTAGAAAATGATTTTTGGACTGGTTGAACTCGAATTTGATATAAAATTTCAAATATTCATATGACTCGGAAAGAAAATTTTTTAAAACAAGAATGAAATTCGAAAAATATATGAATTCAAACCCGATATCGTAATTTAAAAACTCAAAATGAAGTAAATGAATGTATGATTTAAAATATGAAAAATGAAAATGATTTCGAATTTGAAAATTGCAGAATTCAATTTGCTATTTGATTTTAAAAATGCAGAACAGCTGACTTAAAATTTTGGATCGAAACTTAAATTCAAATTAATTAAAAATATCGTAATATATTTCAAGTTTTCAATACGCAATTTTGAATTTTTGAAATCTGATATAAAATTCGTATTTAGGACCCTCAAAATCTTTAATGTAACTAAGAGACTAAGAGAAAATAAATTTATAATTTTCGCTTGACTATGAAGACCCAAAATGATTTCAACTCTAGGTTTTCAAAAAATTTTCAATACTTGAAAACTACAAAAAAAAATTTTCTCATAAAAATTTACATAGAAACCACAGGTTTTTACTGTGGCTAAATTATAAGCCAAAACTGATAACTATGCATATTGAGAGTTTCTTACTCTCTCTGTAATCTCTCTCTCCCTCTCTTTTTCTTCCTTTATGCATTAAGAAAGAGCAGAAATGTTTCATATTTCAAACAGATGGAAATTATTTACAATTATTTGAACACTATTTATGTATCGAGTGTAGGGTATTAAAGACAAAAAAAAGATAACATTGCACAAATAAACAAAAACAAAACTTACATTATCTACGCGTTTAATTAAAGTGTAAAAATGTATCAGGGACGCCATGAAACTCGTTTGTTTTACATTTGCAACCACTATTCTGCACTCAACCTCCCTCTCCTTTTCAACTCCCTTTCTTCCATTTTTATTTACATCAGCACGCTTCTCGTGAGGGTAGCCAGATGTACTGATTTTGTCAGTACATATACTGATTTTCTGATTTTTCTAAATATTCTTTAAAATCTCAATAATATTTTCAATTGAAATTCACCACTTTAATGAATTTATTGCTTAAAAAAAAATGTTTTATGAAATTTTAGATAAAATATAAGTGTTGGAAAAATCTGTGAAGAATTTTTGGTCTATAACCCCTTAGAGATTTCTTACTCCAATGCAGCCACATAAACAGCTTGTTTGATTTTTCAAATCAAGTTCAATGCACTGATTTTTTAGATAAAAAATCTGGCAAACCTAATTGTTAAGAACGAAGGAAGCTACTATTTTCTATTCTATCAACTATACATACATTATTATGATAAGAAAACTTAAACAAATGCGGATTTTTGCTAAGTTGTTTGTATGTGTGTCGGTGCGATATTGAAGATTGGTATGAATCAATGACATTTAATTAGAAAATAGCAGAGTTGCTTTCTTAATTAAAAACATACAAACAAAAAAAGAAGTGGCGCAGAATAAAAAAGCAACACAATAAAAAAAAGGAAGAAGCTAATAAATATTAACTTCTATTTTCTCTTCTGAAATTACACACTGAGTTGATACAATCACAGTGGGTTTTCTAATTTATGTATTATGTATTGTGTGGGGGTGTGAGTGAATAACCAAAAAAAATAAAATAATAAGAGAAAGAAACTTCACTAAATAAATACGCATATATAAACTTAATTTTATCATTTATAAACATGTCACAAAAATTAAAAAAAAAAAAACAAACATACACTTTTTGCGAATTTTGACTTAGGTGGGTTTGACCTTAAGCGACCCCTTGCATTTTCTGATGAGAAATATTTGCTTAAAAAATTGTGTGTTGTTTTTTCTAATGGTTAATACTTATTTCAAATTAAAAAGAAAAAACTTTTGTTTTCAAGGGTTAATTTCTGGGGGAAAAAAAAACAAAAATAGCGAAATGTTTAAGTGGTTTTATCAATCAATTAAACTTTCAATGGGAAATCCTTTTCATAAAGGTCCTTGGGCACTAAAACGCAATAATGAAAACTTGGGAGCAAAAACGGAATAACAATACTTCAGAACAAAAACAAAACACCGCGTATTTCATTTTTGGGCTGAATGTATTTTATTTCACTTTTGCACTCAACTGGCGTTGTTTCACTTTGCTCTCAGTTATTGTTATTTCGGTTTTGCTCTCAAACATTTTTATGTCAGTTTCATTAAACATTATTTTTTACATCGTATTTGCTTTCAGCCTGTCAAATAAAGTCAAAAATTTAAATACAGGAAAATTCTCACAATTAACTGTTTTAGTAAATACATATGCAAAGCTCTGTATGGACTCACTCTAACACTTCCATCTCCTTCAGCCCTCCTGACTGCCTCTTTGCTCCACCTCCCTGACTGCGGTTGTTTCCCCCCTTAAAATGTAGTAATTAATTACTTAGCTGATAACATTGTGCAACAATTTAAAGCTTTACAAGATCAAATGTCAAAGAGATAACTTTTTAAGATTAATTCGGGGTCGCTGATTCCTACTCTGTACTTAGATTTTCTCTATCATGTCTGGGATTCCCGGTATGGGAGCTAAAACCCATAATTTTGATATACGCGGTACAAACATTTAAATTTTTTTATATTTAACCATGTAAATGTTTCATAGCTAAGAGAAAGTTATTTATCATGGAAGGGAGGAAAAAATGACTTAAACTGCAACACTGCACCAACCTCCTTTACCTACCCTCTTGGGTGTTATATGAAGCCACTATTCATATATGACTATACCGGGTAAACGAACGCGAAACCTATCGTAAGGTTTGGGTAGAAAATGTTCCCCATCGAAAAGTAGTTGGGGTCAGTGAAAGTCAAAATTACTTAAGTCCAATAATTTTTTTTACGAAATTAACCCTTAAAAAACAAAATTTTTTTTTATAGTCCCTTTGTACTAGATTAATTGTTGGAGTTGAAGTTGTTGAAGGTCAAAATCAACTAAGTCCAACTTTTTTCCAGAAATTAATCTTTGACGGACTAAAATCTTTTTTTTTGTTGCTACAGTGCCTTAATATAGGATTTGCCACTGGAAAAAACAGCAAACTGTTTTTAGTGAGGTCACCGAAAGTCAAACTTTCCTTAAGAAATTACCTCTTGAAAGTCAAGTATTTAATTTTTTTTCTAATAATCCCTTTATACTGGATAACCATTAGAAAAAATAATAAACAATCTGAGGATAAAATATTTCATCATAAAAAAATAGTAGGGGTCTTTAAAGGTCAAAACCACCTGAATCCAACCTTTTCTTAGAAAGACAAAAAATGTATTTATGTAAAAATGATGAAAACTTTAAGATTGCTTTATACAATTATTTTTGTAATTTTTATTTTTCAAGCCATATGAATTTTGATCCTTGCTCGCTCATAATTAGAGATTAACATTACTTATAAGGGCGGGTTTACACGGAGTTTCATTTAACGTGGCTTCACAAATTTGTTTTGGTTTTCACAGCAAAATTTAAGATGAACACAGATGAATAATTTCTCTGAGAAAGGATGAATGTATCTCCCGCATCAAATTTCGAAGCCACAAAATTCTAGGGTCAAAGCATTAAACAAGGTTGCGTGAACGGAAAATCTTAAAATACTCCCAAATCAGGGTTGCAAATAGTACGATTTTATAAGAAATGAAGCCGTATATACAGGTGTACGTCGTCAAAAGAACGAAAGAAGTGTACGAAAGTTTGAAGCCGCGTCAAATAAAACATCATGTAAGCTCACCCTAAGTAACTCTTCGTTATCTGTAAATTTGATTACAATCGTTTGCAACCAATTACTTATAAGTAATGGTGGTCGTTAATGGGCTAATTAAATACTTATTTCTCTTTCTTCTAATTTTAAGTTCATTGCGCACAGTTTATTAACACTGTCGCATAGAGTGTAAATGTAAAATGTGTGTGTGTGTTTAAATCGATTCTTGTGTGTTCTGTTTTTGTTTTTTGTTTTTATTTATTATGTGTGCTAATTATGTCAAATTGTTGTAAATTAATGCTCAAAAAAAAAAAAATCAAAGCAACAAAAACAAAAACGACAATGTCTGACACTTACAATAAGAAATTTTCATGCCACACGATAGACTGTCAAATAAATGTCAAAATTAACTGTGAGGCAACAACAACAATAATGAATGAAAAAGAAAACGATATTTTATATCTTAAATATTTAAAAACAAAAGTAAAAAAAAAAAATTAAAAAAAAAAACAAAAGAGAATATTTCAAGATTTTCAAAATCAATTTTCATTTCAATTTTCTACTTTTTCTACGCATTAGCAAGTTGTTCTGGGTTGCCATGTTGATGTGTCATATGAGTGAACAACAAAAAATCCTAAAATTTAAATATACATACCATACAAACATATATATGAGTGTGTGAATGAAATGATTCAAATGCAAAATTTGAAAAATTAATTTGTAAAATGTAGTCTGTAGAAAATTGCATTTCTGACACTTTGGAGATGTTGCCAATTTGTATTTATATTTTTTCTTTTTTTTTCTGTGTTTTTAATATTTTTTGTTGTTCAATTTTTCGCCAAATGTCAATTATTGTTGCTGAATTTTAACCGCAAACATAAATTTTTTACGGTTTGTAAAATTTGTCGCATGATCAAAGCGCAAAACAAAAAAATAAAACGCATTTTTTCAGTATTTTTTATAGTATTTATTTAATTTATTTCTTTTCTTTTTATGACTCAAATTATTGTGTGTATTTGCAATTTTTTTTCATAGATTTTTCTTCATTTTTTTTTAATAACAATTATTAAATTATTAAAATTTTATAAATGCATATAGACGTACTCGTAATCCCTATATATTAAAAAAAAAAAACTTGAAGAACTGATCTAGAGCAGTGAGGGGCAATTTTGACAAGATTGGGCCCCACACTGGTAATATTATTGTCTGACTTTTAAAAAACTACTTCTAATTACACTTCCCATAAGAAAAAGAAGGATAGCATTTCATCGACAGCAGAACGCTTTCGCTCTCTCGGGTATACAGACAAGCATGCATGTTTTTGTATTGGTTTGCCCGACACTGTTTTACAGCTCTGAGAGCGCAAATCCAATTACTCTCTTTATAAACAAAGTAATTGTTGAATAACAAAGCCAAAGAGTAGTAGTAGAAAATTTGTATATTCTGAAGATATTCAACGAAAATTAGAAATATTATTATTGAATAATAAACGAACTAAGGGAAATATAAAAAAAATATAGTTATAAATACATTTTCAATGAAATCATTACTAACTAATTACAATTTAATTGCATTTTACTTTTAATAAAAGCAAAAAAATTCAAAATTTATAAAAATAGCAAAATTCTAAAAAAAAAAAAAAAAAATCAAATGACGCTGAACTAATTTCCCTAGGTTGTAAAATTCTAAGTCCGTTCTCATTATTTTTTTTTTTATTTCATTTTTTATTATTTTCTGTTTATTTATTTGTCACCAATGAGGACACACACTCACACATTGAAAGAGAATAGAATGTTGACAATATTTTATAATATTTGTTTGTTTTATTGTTTGAGTTGTTTGAGGTCATGGCAGTTTATTTTTTGCAATAATATGAACAAACATTAAAAATCGAAATCCAATTTAAATTATATGTACGTAATCAAGTCTACGATTGTATAGATATGCGAAAAATAATTTGAACTTTGCTGAAAATAACTTTTTTTATAGATTTACAGATACTATTTAAAGTGCGTTCACAGGTGCGTAATCTAATTTACAATTGTGCAAGTAAATTATTTATTGTAATATTTGGTTAGTTTGCGTTTATTACGCAAAAAAAGGGTGCTGTGAAATTTTATATGTATAGTTACGAGTATGTACTTTGTAAATGCTCATTTGGATTTTTTTTTATTTTTAATCATATGCAAATAGAAAAATAAAATTATATTGTAAATTGCCTGGCATTCACATTCTTCACTATTGCCGACATGATTAATAGGAATTTTTTTTATTGAAATCTTGTTTGTTATTTTGCGAGAAAAATATTTACACATTTTTTTTTTTTTTAATTCAAATTTGATGGAGATTTGAATTCAGTGATGGCCGAGTGTGCTCTTTAATGCAAAAAAGATTCTAACTCTTTAATCTATACGAAAAGCTTTTCCCAGCTTTCAAAATTTTCAGTTGTGGCTGTCTCTTTTTTTCGCACGTATTTCAATGCAAAAGCTCTCTGAATGCTAATACATCAGTGTTTTGATAATGGTGTTAAATGGCTGTCACTTAAAGAGTAAGAAAAGAGAAAGCTAAGAGCAAACTTTTGTACTATTTATTTTTTGAAAATAAATATTTGTTCCCTTGATAAATTAGAATTGTTATATTTTCTAGTGAGTTACGATCTCTTTTTCTGCCTCTTTTTGAAAACAAATTGGGTTACAACAAAAAACAGAAGTAAAGAAGTACTTGCAAGAGAGATGTGGTAAGATAAGCTTCTCTTTTGTTTGGCATTAGGATTCGGAATCTGAACAACAATTTAAACTTTATCAAACTGGGCTTTGAATTGAGTTGAATTGGTCGAAATAGTTTTAAATTTGACCAAGCTGGACTAAGAACTAACCAGAATTGGTTAAAATGGTTTTCAATTTGTTTCAACTGGTCATAAATTGATGAGAGTTATTTTTTTTAAATTGCTTTGAAGTGGAAATTGAGTTGAGAATTGATCAGAAATGGTTAAAAATTTTTAAAACTTGATCAAACTAGACTTTGCTCTAAACTTGAACAAACGGGACTTAGAATTGATGTAAATTTGCTAAAATTGCTTTAAAATATTTAATCATAAGCCCATGATCGATCTGAACTGGTTCAATTGAACAAACTGGACCTAAATTGATTTAGTTAATTAAAAATTTTCGAAATGATACCTGAATTGACTAAAAATGTTTTAAGTTTGCTCAAACTAGACATAAAAATTATGCAAATTTGTAAAATGGCTTTGAACTTGGTTAAACTGGAATAAGAATTAATCAAACTGAACTTTGATTATTTTAAAATTGATCAAACTACACTTAGAATTGATGTGAATTTGTTAAATTGATGAGAATTTGTAAAATTGCTTTAAACTTGATCAAACTGGAATAAGAATTAATCAAACTGAACTTTGATTATCTTAAAATTGATCAACTACACTTAAAATTGATATAAATTAGTTGAAGTTGCTTTAAAATTAATGAAACAGTGCTTGCAATAGATCTGGACTGATGAAATTGACCAAACTGGACTTAAAAGTGATCTGAATTTATTAAAATTATTCTAAATGATAACTGATGAAAATGAAAATGTTTTAAATTTGATCAAACTGGACAAAAATTAGTAAAAATAGCTTTAAATTAAAATTTAAAGCAAACTGGATTAAAATTAATCAAAATTGTAAAAACTTTAATCAAACTGAATTTTGATTATTTCAAAATTGATTAAAGTCAACTTAAAATTGATGAGGATTGGTTAAAATTGCAGTAAAATGAATCAAACTCGACTTGTGATTGATCTGAACTAGCTAAAATTTTTCAAACTGAATCAAAATTACCTAAATTGGTTAAAACTGTTCAAACTAAGCTAAACAATTTTAAATTCAATCACACTGGACTTGAGTTATTTTATAATGGTTCAAACTAATCTTCGAGTTTATTAAAATTACTTTAAATTTAATCAAACTGGATTAAAATTACTTTGAGATTAATGAAGCTGAACTTAGAGTTGAACCAAATTGGTTAAAATTTCTTCAAATTGTATTAAAAATTAATTAAATAGAATTAGTTAAAATTATTTGAAATTTGATCAAACTGAACTAAAAATCTTTCAAAATTAATCAAGCTGCAGTAAAAAGTGATGTGAATTGGTTTAAATTGCTTTGGTTCAAATTAAATTCCAAATCGATCTGGATTACTTTACATTTTACTGAATTTGACTTGGAATTTATTCAACTGAACACGAAAAATGGAATACATGTTGGCGCTATCAGTTTAATTTGATCAAAAATTGCATCTCTGCGAATAACGTCAATTAGAAAATTTCAAAAATTAACGAAAGTGTAAACTGCAATTTCATATGAGAGCATAAAATGAGTAAATTCTTTCAATACGAATTCATTCATTTTTGTTTTAATAATAATTAAAAAATAAATGAATATTAAATGGCAATAAAAAAAAATGCATTTTAAAAAGAATTTCACACTTTAGCTTCAACTAAACATAGCAATTAAATACTTAACAAGATGATAAATAATAAGTACATATTTCTAAACAAAAAAAAAAAATTGTTTTTAGTATATAAAAACTTAATTTATTTTATATTACTACAGCTGTGCAAAGTATTTATAATAGATCCACTTAAAAAAAAAGCAACAAACAAAAACGCATTAATTTCTAAACACACACAGACGCACTCAAATACATACATAAATACATTTTAATTGACATTTCTACAATTTAGTCACATTCATGCGAATGTGGCATGCTTAAATATAAATTTAACTAATCAAGAAATTGTTTTTTTTTTTTAACTATAAAAAAGCAAAATCAATTAAAAGTTTTTTCCTTTTTTTCTTTGTGCAAATGTTTTTAATTTATTTTTTTTTTTTTTTAAAGAATTTTGGCAAGTTTCTTTCAACTAGTTTAAATAAAAAATTTGCATTTTTACGCTTCAACACAAACGTTTTAAATTTAAGCGGTTTTTTTTTTCTTGACACAGCCTCGCCCTCTCACTCCACTCTCTAGCTCTATTCTGTTACTCTCGTTTAGCGTGTATGTGTATAAGGAAACAAGTTCGCCCACACTGGCTTAAATTGTCAAAAACAACAAAATATTCAAAAAAAAAAAAATCAAGAAAAAAGAAATTGACAATAAAAACAAAACCAAAAAAATAAGAGAAAAAAATGAGAAAAAATCTGCTTAAATTTTTTTCCAAAAAATAATTTTAATGAATAAAAAAGCAATTTTAAGATTTTTTTTTTTTTTTTTATTTAAAATTTTTTTTGAGGCTTTTTTATTTTATTTACTGTGAGTGACGAATTGTTGAAACGCCTGTTTTGTTTATTATATCAATTCACAAAATTGCATAGCATTTTTCAGCAGAAAGCAAACAAACACAGATACACACACACACACACAGCCAGGCATTTATAAAGAAATTATTCAAATTTTGCAATTATTTTCATATGTGAAACATGCAAACAGGCACGTTTTTTTGGTTGTTGTTATTGTTTGCTTAAATGCAACTCTGTTTACGTTTTATTTTCAATTTACTTTTTTTTTCAAAATACTTACACATCGCAAATTTAATTTTTCATTTTTCAATTTTAGTTCAATTTAATTTTTGAAATTTCTTGTGTGTGTATTACATTTTTTTCTTTTTTTTGGAAGTGTGAAATTTTGTATATATTATATATGATTCATATTTGCATTTTGTATGAATTTCAGTATGTACATATGTATAAAAAATTGTTTGTGTTTTCATTTTGTTTATAGTATGTTACGCTTAAAAACATTTTAACAGCTACAATTCAAGTGTTGCCAAAATCAATTATAATCCAAACAAACAAATATATGGAGGTATACTATACACGCATACAGTGGTGATCAGAACTAGGAGAACAGCTATTGTATGTAAGCAAAAAGTTGTGAAATGAAAGGATGAAAATTATAATAAATATATTTATCATATTGTTTGTATTGGTAGAGGTAGATGGAAAAAAAAATTTTCAAAACCATTACCATTTTTTGAAAAAATCATAAAATCATTGATATGAACAAAAAGCTACTACTCCAGAAAAGCTATATGAAAACTCAGAATTTTTTTTATGCCCATTTTGTTGTAAAGTATTGACCAGAGAGTAGGAATATCATATTTTGAGAGCAGATTGGTTTGGCTCAAAATGAACGTACGATATTCTATAACAGAAATTTAACAGAAATTTTTGTTCGTAAATTCATATTAATTTCATTCTTAAACCTCTCAGTAGAATGTGTGCTTCCCGTGGTAGAAAAAAATTTAGATGTTGATTTTCGTGTTTAGGAGCCCCCAAATAGTAAAAAAAAAATACTACTATTCACGAAATTTTAGATGTCCAGGTTTAGCCGTAAGCGATGTACACATATTTGTACAAAAAAACGTTTAGGGAGCTTTAAAATACTCCGACTTACCCAAAATGTGTCTCTATCGACAGAGGAAGGTGCTATCCACTTAAGAAATTTATTTTTTACACATTTTTTTATTATTTAGTATTTTTAATAATTTTTTGAAATTTGTATTGTACAAAAAAAAAAAAGAGAGCTCAAAAAAAGTGAGGTTGTCCCATAAAAGTTACAATAGATTCGAGGGTTATGTTTTGATTGTAACAAAATAAATTTCATACGATAGAGGAGGAAACAATAAAGACGTCAATACCAAAATTGTTTGGTTGGCATTTAAATCAAATTCATGTATACATATGTGTACGAAAATCCTGAGAGGGTTAAATAAAATCGCTTACCTTTCGAATCATTTTCTCCGATTCGATATTTTTTTGTAAATGTTCTTCGCAGCTATATTGTTTTCATGAACATGAACAAGAGCAAACCATATACATATGCGTTCACAGTATGTTCAGTATACGAATGTCAATGAGTTTTCATATTTGAACACCCATTTACAGAACATTTTTGATCTTGGCGCATATATGCGTATTCAAAATTACCAGGTTTCATATTTGAACACGCATATTTACGAGTTTAAGAACATCAGGTTTCATTTTTGAACACTCATGTACCGATCAGTTTTGATCTCCTCGCACATTTACGTGTTCAACAACATCAGAGTTCGTATTTGAACACTTAAGTACTAACAATTTTTGAACTTTTCGTACATTTAGGTATTCAAGAACTTCAAAGTTTGTATTTGAACACTCACGTACTGAATATTCGTCATATTTACGCATTTATGCGTGCTCTAGAACATCAGGGTTCGTATTAGAACACTTATGTCCTAAACATTTAAGAACTTTTCGCACATTTTCGTTTTTGTAAATGTCAGAGTTTGCGTTTGAACACTTGAACACTCACGTACTGAACATTCTTAATCTTTTCGCATTTGTGCATGCTCAAGAACTTTTCTCGTATTTCAGCACTTATTTATGCACGTTTTCGTGCACAAAAACGTCAGCGTTCATGTTTAAACAGTCATGTACGTGTTTTAGAATAAGCAAAACTGTATTTAAACACTTATATAGTGAAATTCTTAGTCTTTTTGCATCTATGCATGTGTTCAAGAACATCACGGGTTGTTTTTGAGTAACCTTGTATTGAACATTCTTGATCTTTTCTTGAAAGCCGCAACTCTTAGTGACATTCTTTAAGGAGATTGCTTTGGTTCGAAATTGGACGTACGATATTCATCGACAAAATATTTACGAGTTCAAGAACATCAGGTTTCATTTTTAAACATTCATGTACCGAATAGTTTTGATCTTCTCGCACATTTACTTGTTCAAAAACATCAGAGTTCGTAATTGAACACTTCTGTACTAAAAATGTTTGAACTCTTCTCACATTTACGTATTTCGAAACTTCAGAGTTTGCGTTTGAACACTTGAACACTCACGTACTGAACATTCTTCATCTTTTCGCATTTGTGCATACTCAAGAACATCAGGGTTCGTATTTCAGCACTTATTTATGTACATTTTCGTTCTCAAGAACATCAGGGCTCATGTTTCAACAGTCATGTACGTGTTCCAGAATAACCGAAACTGCATTTAAACACTAATATAGTGAAAATTCTTAACCTTTTTGCATTTGGACAAGTGTTCAAGAACATCTAGGTTTGTATTTGAGTACACATGTACTGTACATTCTCCTACCTTTCGCACATGCAGAAGCTAAAAAATATTCTGCGATCAGATTCAGCGTGGAATCCATGTTAAATATCTACTTTGGTTTTAAGGCTCTTGGAAAAACGAAAAGACGTTTCAGTGCATATGTACATTCGTACATAAGTTCGAAGTTCACAATATAATGTTTTAAAAAATATGACCCTTAAATGAACCAGGAGTTGGCCTTTTTAATTCTGTCTTGAAATAATGATATGAATTTTATCTCAAATTGCAATTTGGTTGAACACTGAATTTCAGAATACGAATTCAATGGAAATATTTTGTAAACCAAACAAGATATTTTCAAATCAATAACTTAATTAATAAAATAAAAAGACTACTGGTGTCAAACCAGTATAAAAAACAGAGGATACAGAAAAGAAAAGCAAGAAAAGAGAACGCGCTCTTCGGCTGATAACCCTTTGCCTGCCTATCTAATATCAAATCATTCACAACTGCAAAAACCTATAAATATAAAATTTTTAAAGCATTTTTTAATGCTTTCCATCAAGATTACGAAAATATTTGCTATAAAAATTTTTACAAAAAGAAAAATAAAAAATAAGAAAAACGCAAAAACTTAAATTAAAATACTAAATCCGAAAGCATATGAAAGAAGTTTGTAATTTATTTTTATTTTTTTTTTCAACTAAAATTCTTTAGTATTGCGTGATTTTGCTTGAAATACATTCTTCTTTTCTTCATTATTGTTATTATTATTATGTTTTTTTTTTCAAAGATATTTTTCGCTAGATTAGCAGAACTCATACATTTTGCCTGCCATACCAAATAACAAAAAGTCATAAGTTCTTTTCTAAGTTTTGTTTTTTTTCATAGTCTCTTTTCATTTTCTGACATACACTCGAATATATTTCAAAGCCAAAAATTATGATTTATGGCATTAGGTTTTTGATGCTTTTGTGTATCTGTGTGTGTGTGTGGTGGCATCTCGTAAAGGGAAGTAATTTAATTTTTTTTATTTTTTTTATATAGTATACAAACATATGCTTATGAGTAAGAATACAGTAGTAGGCAATATTATTGAGACGCATGCAAGCTGATAGTACTTTATGATATTGCTTTATATCAATGATGGCCACCCACCCATGGAAATGTGAGAGCGCTACATTGAAAGCATAAGTAAAATTACTTAGTATAAAATAAAGTGCATTTTTTGTTTGAAATAAGTACACGCAAAATTAATTTATTATGTCTAACATATTTGATACCGCCGTTCGGAATCGGCGTTAAACTGTAGGTCCAACTATGTGGTATCACAATGGGCCGTTCAGGCCTAAGCGTGTCTCTCGACAGCCACTCCAACCTAACCTAACATATTACATTCACATTTTCCGCACACCATCTGAGACAGATCTTGCTGGCTTGAATAATTTTCAGCGTCAGCTAACGATATCTCTCAATTTACACTTATTAAACATGTGTGAGCTTACGCTCAGCATTTCCTCGCGGGCATTTTTCTGGAAATGGCTTCTATATATGCTTCATTGATATATATTTACTCACTATCTCTCTCTCTCTCTCTTTCGTTATAAGACAAGAACTTTTTCGAGTTATACGATAAGAGATAAATATTACAATTTGAATCTGGTTCTAAGTATGAATTTAAGATGGATTGAAGGCAAGAGATTTGGTGAAATATTGAATTGAATAAAGAAAAATGTTTGTGGCCTTCTGTTCCTCTTAGGAATACATATATATTCTAGTGGTTGTAAGAAGGGAGGAAAAATAATTGGGAATAAAGTCTCCCCTTTTCCTAAAAATAACCCAGCCATTATGATATTTTTTGAATACAAAAGCTTGTTAAAGATTTCTAGATCTGATTTCTAGATTCCAAAATTTAACCAGAATAATGAATTTAATGTTAGCAATCTTTTCCGTATTCCAACGAGGAATGATTTGTGAAAAAGTTTTGAGTCTAATTCTTGCAAAAGCCAAGCAACCACACACATAGGAAGTGTTCAAAAGAATTTCTGTTTCGTTGATATTGGGACAGCTAGTACCACTCATGTCACTAGCGATTTAAGGGGATGAGAGTAACAGTTATGAGTACGAACTGTTGGTGTACGCGATTGCTCCAACAGAACTGGTGAAGTCTCAGAAATTTCTTAAAACCAGATACAGTTTAACTTCTCTCGCCTCTCCATCTGTTCGTGACCGCGATATCTCAAACAAACCTTAACTCATTAATTCATAGAGAAATTTTTAAGGACACACTGAAAAAACTCAATTTAAATCACACGCAAATTAGTTCGTCAACAAAAATGAGTTTGGTTCCATGATACATCCTAGAAAATTCTGATATATGCTGTTCTCTTCAAAGTTTATTTTTCCAGATGATATTGCACTCCAAAGACAAGATTTTGTTAGCAAGTTATTTTTTACAGTTTTCCACAATTTAAGTGCTTGATCTTCTGATAGATGCTTTTGGATTGTATTGCTTGAAGTGCTTAACCCTTTCGGTACCATGGTGACTCCGGTTTCACAATTTTTACCAAATTTGCCCGAATACACCAAATTTTAAAACTATTTACACAAACATGATTTTCCATAGTTTTAAATGTTTGTTTACTTTTTTGGAAATACAAGCGATACTATAGGTCACCGGTGACCCTAAGTTCATCAATAAAAACTTTTCAATAATAGTGAAATGGGGCGCGAAGAACACGAATGTGGACTCGTTTTTGCTCTATCGGCTTTGGTTTTCTAACGTTCAAGAAAGGGTTAAGAGAAAAATTAATACTAAGTTACTTTGTCTATCTTTAAAAAAAAAATATCAAATAAAAATGTACAGGAAAATTTCATTAAAAAATCCCATTGAAGGTCACAAAAAAGTTCAGGCCTTCAGAGACGCAAAATGTCTGTTATGATCAAAAATTTTAACATTAAATTGGGGTCAGAGAATGCGAATTCGGAATCGGATTTGCGCTATCTTCTCTGGTTTCCTTACGGTCTCGAAAGGGTTAATTTGCTTTAGTATCAGCTCTAATTAAAAATATATAAGTAATTTAAGATTTTTCCATGAATCCAATTGTTATTTTTTGTAAAAAAATAAGTTCTGAAAAAGTAGGAAAACAATTTTTCAGAAACTTGAAAAATATTCTATTTTCTTACTTAATCACAAAGTTTGGTACTTCCACCTTTTCTAGTTTCGTCTATGCATTAATGGCTTAAGTAATCTCTCTTATAGCGAAACCACCAAGTGATATTGCTATCACACACATTGCTTGCCAAACCGCCGTTCGGAACGGGCGTTAAATTGTAAGTCCAATCACCGCCTATGTGATCTAGTGACAACATGCCAAACTCTTGTCTCTGGAGACCCTAGTTCGGTTCTCGGCTAGGGTATGGTTTCTTATCTATCATTCTTTCTCTCTTCCTTTCTTTCTTTCATAACTTGGGGCTTTGGTATAATATAGGTCGTAGTGCATGACTTTCGGGTCGTCCCTTCCTTCAAATAATAATAATTTCTTATAACTAGACATAGGTTAGGACAAAATGGGCAAAATTCGGTCTAGTTTACACGTTATCTTCCATACAAGTGAAAATGATATCAAAAAAATTATATCAAAGAGAATTCAGGAGTAAATTATACAAAATTCGGTACACTTCATTAAAATAGCTCCTAAAATAATTGTTCCGAAAATTTTAAGTATCGAGGAATTACCACGCCTTCCTACTGTATAAAAGAAATGTTTCTTGGTCAGCCCATCTGACATTCGTGATAGCAAAATTTAAATAAAACTTCAGCAATCTTAATAAAACTGGTCATAGATATTTCTTATAGTAAGATAGAATTCCTGATCTGAAATGGGCAAAATTGGTCAAGTGAGCATGGTATCTCCCAAACAAGTTAAATTTCTAGGAATTGTTATCAAAGAAAATGCTAAAGCATATTAAACCAAATTCGTTAAACTTCATTAAAATAGTCCCGAAAATAGTTGCTGCGAAAGTTATCAACATCGGGGAATAACCACGCCTATCTCTCATACCAATGAAATCGACATATCGAAGAAAATATTAACATAAATATGGTACAACAAAATTCGACCAATAAATAAAATATTTTACGAATACTATGAAAATTGGATAAAAACCACACCCCGTTCTCCGAATTTAAATTTACTTCTTAGGTTTCCAATCTGATTTTTTGTCTGAATCTCTGTCTGGTTTGATTCTTTATTTAAAACATTTCACTTTTGATGCGTATACAAATTTGAAAGCAATAATAATGAGAATGCCTAATATTTTGGTAAGCTACTGTAATAACTAAGATTGGTCGTGAAGAACACACCTAAAATATATTATCTATTGTATTTATATAGATGGTTTTTTATTTTAGAAACATTTTAAGCAAACATTTTTTAAATTCTAAGTATTTTTTGTTTTTGGGTAAAGAATTTTTGCGTATTTTGTTTGTTAGTTTTTTTTTTGTTTTTGTTTTAAACATATTTTTCTTTTGTGTATGTAGATACCTAGTACATACTTACAGACATTCATACACATTTAATTTTAAAATGTTTCACTTAATTGATTAATTAATTGAAACCATCAAGCAAACGAACCAAACAACCATCACCATTCATTTTCAACTCATAAATTCCAATTAGTCTTAAATCAATTAACATTTATATATATATATATATATATATGAATTAATCTATTCTCATAGATTCTTTTATCTTATTCTTTTACATTTTCTAAAATTATTTCTATTTTTCAATTGTTTCATCTTCTTCCTTTTTTTTCTTTTGTTTCTTTCAGATTGATTGTGATTGTTGTGTTGAATGTATATTGCCAACGAAAATATTCGAAAGCAACAAGTGTGTTGTTTACAATATTGCCGCCATCACCAACACCAACAATAACAACAACAACAGCAGCAAGAACAACACCAACGCTATCTGCTGCCGCCAGCAACAACAATTTTCTATGGATTTTATTATTAATGCAAAGAATTTGAATTTTGCGGTATACAGAACAAAACAATTTAAGCATTTCAAGTGAAAAGTGCAAAATTTTGAAAAAGGAAAAAACTAAAAAATTAAATTAAAAAAAAAATAAACTTAACTGTAATTATAAATTGTGATGGTTAAAATAAAAGAAAAAGAAAATAATACAACAACTAAGCCTGCAAAATTCTTCAAAATAAGAAATTAATAAATATCTAAAAATAAAAAAAAAAAACAAGAAATAATAAGTGAACAGTGAATATTAAAAATTAAGTAGAAATAAAATTTAATTTCTTTTTTTATTTATAAACATTTTTTTTTAACTTTTGCAATCTAAGGCCTTTAACTGTGATTCTAAGCTTACAACGTGTATTTTGCTTTGTAAATTGTATAATTAATAATATTAAGTTAAACAACTACTGCAAAAAATCAAATAAAAATAATAACTATAAATATAAATACCATTAATTATAACTTTAAATAACACGAGAGAACAGAGAAAGAAGAAAAAAAAAACATTTAAATTAAAAAACGAAAATTTCAAAACACCAGATTTGTAAAACTACGCAAATATGTTTAATTTAAATACCCCTCCTTCATCCCTACTGGGCATTGATGGCACAGGCGGCTTATCTTCGACACCAAAAACGCCTGAAATTATCAACTCTCTCATTACAATGACAAATCCCTTGGATAGTTATAATTTATCAACGGTGAATAATTCATCATCAGCATCAACGCCCGGCAGCATAGTAACAGTGCGAAATTTTAATAATGCACAGGTGAGTAATTGAAAATCTCTAGAATATTATAAACGAATTATTACGGGAGTGGGTGTTAAGTTTTTCCTACTCACTGTGGTCAGCTGTGTTGCCACTCGATTTACGCTGTCAAATTATAAAAACACACGTTCTTATGGAGACGAATACCTGTTTTGGCGACGGCACGACCACTTGACTACCGAACATAATTGTGGCTGTCGCCAACTTAAATCCATTTCTAATTTGACAAGCGACAGAAGAAAAAGTAGAGTTTGATTTTTTTATTTTAGCTATGTTTGGTGCTGGTGGTGTCGCTTCTATTGTCTTTAGTAGCTAACTACATGGCAACAATTGTAGTCGGCAGAATTTCGTAGTCGTGTGCTGTCGTTAATGTGCGTGAACCCTAAAAAGGCAGGTTTTATAATTTTAACTCCAACTTTATTATGAACAGTGGTGGATGCACACTTAGACTAACAAAATTAAAAATTTCAGGGCTAGTTTTTGATGTCCTACTATTGGAAAGATTTATATTGGCTTTGGCTTGATTTTTGATCAGGTTCGTTTGTCTGATCCGTGAACCTAATACTCGTAACGTAATTCACACAAGGAACCATCCACATATTACGTAAAGCAATTTTTAAACAATTTTGACCTCGCCCCCCTGCTCCTCCTTTGTCGTAACACTATGTAACAACACGTCTATTTGGTTTTTTGTCTGAATATTTGTCTGTTCTGGTCTTTAGTCTTATTTTAGATCTGACTTTCGGTCTTAATTCCGTTCTGAATAATGATTGGAGTTTTTGTCAGATATTTACTCAGATTTTTGGTGTGAGTTTGTACTTAAATCTTAGTCTGAGTTTTGACCTGATTTTGCTCTGAATTTTTGTCACAGTTTCGGATTGAGTTTTGGTCTAAATTTTGTTTCAATATTTTAATCATAATTTGCCCTGGATTTTGGTTTGAATTAGGTTAGAATTTTGATCTTAACTTGGTCTGAGTTTTAATATGATATTTGGTTTGAATTTGGTCTGAACTTTCACCTGACTTATTTCTTTGATTTATAGTCTAATGTTTTTGATTTAGATTTGGTCTAAATTTTGGATTGAGTTTTAGTATTATTTTTGGCCTAAATTTTGTTCCAATGTTTAGCTTGCATTGCGTATTTTGGTCGGAATATCGGTTTGAGTTTTAATCGCAATTTGCTTTGGAGTTTGGTCTAATTTTTGGTTTGAATTTGACTTGAATGTTGTCTATGTTTTAATTTGATTTTTGGTTTGAATGTGGTCTAAATTTTTGTCTCAGTTTTGGATTGAATTTTAGTGTTATTTTAGGTCTAAATTTTCCTCTAATATTTGGCCTAATTTTTGGTTTGAATTAGGTTTGAATTTTGGTCTGAGTTTTAATCTGATTTTTGGTTAGAATTTGGTCTGAAATTTCATCTCAATTATTTCTCTGATTTTTAGACTTATGTTTTTGGTTTTGAATTTGGTTTAAATTTTGTTCTCAATTTGGATTGAATTTTTGGTCAAAATTTTTTCTAATATTTGGAATAAATTATGTATTTTGGTCCGAATATCGGTTTGAGTTTTGATCATAATTTACTTTAGATTTTGATCTAAATTTTGGTTTGATTTAGGTTTGAATTTCGGTCTGAACTTGGTCTGAGTTTTAATTTGATTTTTGGTTTGAATTCGGTCTGAAATTTTAACTCAATTATTTCACTGATTTTTAGTCCCATGTTTTTGATTTGAATTTATTTTAAATTTTGACCTCAGTTTTGGATTGAATATTTGGTCTAAATTTTGTTCCAATGTTTGGCCTAAATTATGTATTTTGGTCACAATATCGGTTTGAGTTTTGATCACAATTTGATTTGGATTTTAGTCTAATTTTTGGTTTGAATTTGGTCTGAAATTTCATCATGATATTTCATTCCTTATTATTTCACTGATTTTTAGTCTTTTGTTTTTGGTTTGAACTTGGTCTAAATTTTGATCACAATTTTGAATTGGATGGTCTTATTTTTGGTCTAAATTTTGTTCCAATGTTTGGCCTAAATTATATATTTTGATCACAATTTGCATTGGATTTTGCTCGAAATTTTTAGTTTGAATTAGGTTTGAATTTTGATCCGAACTTGGTCTGTGTTTTAATTCGATTTTTGGTCTGAATTTTCATCTGCATTATTTCTCTGATTTTTAGTCTTATGTTTTTGGTTTGAATTTTGTTCCAATGTTTGGTTCGAATCGTGTATAACTTTCGGTTTGATTAAGTTTTCATCACAATTTAATCTAATCTTTGGTTTGAGTTGTGATTTGGCTTTGGTGTGGTTTCCGATTTAGTTTCTGACAGATTTTTAATCTTGTTTCCAGTTTAGTAGTCTCCTGACTGTTCTAGTCCGATTTGACTTTTGGTGAAATCCCAACTTTCTCCCGACAGAAAATCTTAGCCATTATGGTCGTTGCTCTTGAATTAAATGACTCACTGAAGTAAAAAAAATGACCTCACCTCTTTTCCATATTTTTACTTTTCTATATTTTTAAATTTTCTAATTTTATTTTTATTTTTTCAGTCGTTTTCCCAGGATAGTAGCCATTCCAGTTGTTCTGCTTCACCACTTAACTCACCAGCAGGCACAAATACTACACCAAGTGTTCAACAGGTAAGTTATCGAATTAATAACTGATCTAGTATTGTTCCTTTTTTTTTTTGAACAGTATAGGCTTTCAAAAGAGAAAGAGAACAACAGAGAGTAAGGAAAAGTTTCAGTATTGCTAAAAGGATGGGTATTGGTAGAAAGGATGGGTGGAAAAGCGAGAGGGTAACAATAAAGGCCGATCTCAATTGTGGACTGTAGTTGTAAACTCAAAACTCGTGTTCCTCTCGTTTTTTTATTTTTTTTTTTATTTTTAAATATTACTCATTGCATTGTTGCCAATGAAAAGTTTGCGACAAACAAATATGTGACACTATTTTATTCATTCATAAAAATCTGCATTCAAAATATACAGCAAATTAATTTTTGGATGCACGCCGCCGCTGCCGCCTACATTGCAATACAATTTGCTGGTCTGTGCCTGGCCGACAGACGTGCCATATCGTGGTGGCAGCGTGTTGTGAAGGTGATTTTCATTTGTCACTTTGCTGTTTTTTTTTTTTTTTCATTTTTTTCATTCAAGTTTCTTTTCATTTCGTGCAAAATTCATTTATAATTTATAAAAAAATACATATGCAAATGATGCACAAAAGCACGCATATTCACGCACACATCACTTACATACATACATGCAAATGCAATAACGACATTGGCCTTAATAGTTGCGGTTAAACAATATGTCAATGTGTTAAGAGTTGAGTTGAATGAGTTGAACGATACCGGAGCCAGAGACAGAGCCGATAACAATGACAATGTTAACGCCTGTTATGAATGAATGCGTGCTAGGCGCACAACGCATTGAAATGCTCATATACAGTAGACGTCCATTATAACGAACTTTGATGTTATGACATTTCGGTAACCTATTTAAAAAAATAGCTGACTCAAAACCAAAACTTTGCCTTCATGGTTAGGGGTTTATGTTATAAAAAATTATAAACTTAAACTTTTATTTTAATATAGAGATGCTATTGAATCTTAAATAATTGTATGCTATATTGTACGTCTACTGTATATATATATTTATAAATGTGTGAGTGTGATAAATGCATCGAAATCACAGGTCGAGGAGATAGATACTTGCACAATTATTTTATTTTTTTGATTAATTGACTTTTGTTACGCCTACCACTAGTTGAAAATTGCTCTTTCTACTTCTCATCTCTCCACAGATGTTATTTTTTTAATTTTTTTTTTCAATTTACCTGCTTTCTGTATGAAGCACGCTTTAAAGTTTTGTTTTTTTTTTTTTTTTAACTTCATAATAAATTAACACATTTAATTGAAATTTATTTGCTGCGCTTTTCTGCGAATTTGTTTGAGCCGTGGGGTAAAGGGGGCACATATTTGTACTTACTGATTCGTAGTAAACTCAATTCACATTTAGCAGCAGTTGAAACTTGTAATGTCGTTTTTTTAGTTTTTGAGTTGTTTTTTGTTGTTGCGTAACTAACTGACAAGTGATTATGAGATTGAAGTGAGAATTGCCGCCGCCGTTGCCGCCACCGCTGCTGCATCGCGTAAATTCCAGTTTTAATCACTTCATATATAATTGACAATTAGTGTAATGTGTGATTTATGTTTATTAGTTTTCGGTTTGATTATGTATATTTATGATTTTCTGTTTGTTTTTTTCTTCTCAAATACAAAGCTGCATACTTAACCATTTCACTACTGATGTCCTTAATAAGGGACTCATTTTTTAATGCACGTGGGTTCTCTCATAAGACAGTTGGGTTGTGAACTTTGTTTCAAAAGTTTAATAAATTTTTTTTTATTTTACATAAACCTAAAGATTTCGACTCCAGAATAGTTTTTTTTTAGGGAAAGCCCTAAAAACATCTCAGTTGATATATCCTAGAAAAAAGCATATGATTTGTACCCGAAAGCTCGTATCATTTACTTCCTCCCTCTAAAAAGACGTTCGGAACATAATTTAGTAGAGAAAGGGTTAATAAATCAATAGCTAGTCGAATCGCTTATTTTTTATTTTATTTTGTCAATTGAAGTCGCGTCTATCCTTGGGCGTCGCTTTACCGTAAACGTTACATGTGTTTGTGTCTTTGCATGACAAACAGTTGTCGTCACATTCTCGTCCGTTGCTCTTTTTCAGTTTGAAATCTCTTAATAACTCTCGTATCTACACTACAGATTTTTCACACCCTGCCCGCTCAGTGGCTTCGTTGTGCAGCAGTTTATACTGCCAAGTTTTCTATTTACCCAGTCCGACACGTTCGGATGAGTTGAAGTTTTCATTCGTTTGCACCGTGGGTCTCTGCCTTGAAAGTTTGTGCCGAACTTTCACAAAAATTGGGAAAAATTCATCCATATACGCTCTGAATATTAGAGACCTTTACACTAACAGTTGAGAGATGTTACTTGAAACACAGCTTCGTAACCTCGTCGCTGAAAAAACTTGTTATAATCCGCCGAAGGTTCTGTTCTCAGTTAAATAGGTCGACGGCATTCTTAACCTTTTTTTAAGATTAATTTTTGCGGTTTTTTAAAAACTATCTAATTATTTTTTATAAATTTAAGGGTTTTGGAAAGAAAAGTAATGGTTCTTTAATTTCAATGAAAAAAATTTACAAATATTTTGTTTGATAACGGTACTATAGCGGATAAAAGTGAAAAAAATTATGTTTTTTAATTAATTTTCAAACGCTCCAGTTTTTACAAAATTTGTTCAAATATTTTTAAATTTTTGTTTATTTTTTTGGAAATGCAATTTTTTTTATTGGTCAACGGTGACCTTAAGATCTCCAATGGAAATTTTTAAAGTAGTTTTTTATAATGAAATGAGGGTCGAAGAACGCGAATCTGGACTCAGTTTTGCTCTATTGGCTCTAGTTTCCTTACGGTCAAGAAAGGGTTAAGTGAGAAATGAATACTAAGTTACCTTGTCTATCATTTAAAAAATTTCTAGTAAAAATGTATAGAAAAAGTTCATTGAAAATTTATTTGCTTTGGGAAATTCAAGTCTTTACAGGCACAAAAAGTTTGTTTTGATCAAAAATTGTTTCAAGAAATTGGGGTCAGACAATACGAATGTGGATTCGGTTTTGCGCTATCTCCTCTGGTTTTCTTATGGTCCCGAAAGGGTTAATGTTACTACTGCGTAAAATCTTTTCGTTCCATTTCTTCAACTACTTTCGCTGGTCACATTTCTGTTTTTATGACGTTGACTATGAAACTCGCTTTTCTGAAGACGGACTGACGGTCGGAAAGACAACCAGGGCTTTGGAGTGTGTTTTGCAGCCTGTCACAAATTTTTCTATTTAGTACTTTCCGCAATGTGTTGGGCATGACAACAACTTCGACTATAAGGCGAATCTCTAGGGTTTCCAGGGCGGAAAATTTGTGGCACTGCTTTACAGCTACTTTTAAGGTTATTTTCAGTACTTAATCAAGGCAGGAAGCTTTATTATTCCTAGATTTCTGTCACTTTCAAGAGAAGTTCATTTTCTAGTGTGCTGTCAATGAATCTTGTTTTCTCCTGAAAAAGAAAAAATACGTAGTTGCTCTCTCTAAAAATTGCTGTAGCTTGTAGGCTGACCTTGGTCTTTTGACTTTTCGCAACATCATATGGTGGTTGCCTTACCACCCATGGATCCTGATCGGCGTTATCTTGGTTTTAAGAACTAGATATACTGAAACTACAATTAAGCATTCTTTTTAACATTACAACCGAGATGTTGGCACTATAAATACGCTATCGCGATACTTCGTTTTTCCATTAAAGCTAATAAAATACACGTGTGACCGTCACTGTTTTAAAAAGAAGCAGTATTCTGTTTTTCTCTCTCTCTCTCTCTCATTTATTATTAGAAATAATACAACAATAAAACGAGCAACATGGTCAACACTTGAGACCAGGGAGAGATGGGATATTTTCTCTCTTCTGCCTTTTCTCTTTCTCTTCTATTACTTGAGGTGAATTATACTACAATAATGTGCGAGTACAAATAAATATATATTTTTTTTACTTCAAGCTTTTTCTAAATATTTAAATAATTTTATGTAGGAGTTTTCAAATTACAATTGCACAACTGTTGATTTTTAAAATTTTATATTAAATTAAATTGATGCTGTGTTCTCGCACATTTTTCTTGATCGACAAAATCAATATTTATGCGCATATTAAACACTTGAAACAATACACAAAAAAAAACAACAACAAAAATTAAAAACCAATGAAGCAAATTTTGTAAAAGATTTCAATGTGGAAAAGATGAGCAGCTCCCGAAATAAATTATGTATGTATAAAAAATAACACAAGCGTGTAGAATTCTTTTTGCTGCTGGAATTTCGCGTATATGTCAAAATTTGTTTATTTACACATTGACTGGACTGGGCTGGGCGGACTCTACAATGGGGGGTCGACTTGGTTGGTTACTACCGGCATCGGTTGCAGCCGTTCACTTCTTCACACTCGCCGCTCTGAACATGTGAGATCTCTCGCTCCCTCATATTTACATACAAAGTTTGAAACGCTCGTTCGTTCTCAACTTTTGTGTGACTAATGCCTGCCAGTATATATTTTTGGCGAAGAATAAATAAAATGGAATTTTTGCGAATGTGTGTGTGTATGTTTCGATTTTTGAGATCGGTGCTGATTTCTTCTTCTTTATTGCATTCATATTTAAATTGAAACTCCATCGTCTGCTCATCTGTATGTCAGTTTGTTTGCTTTTTAAACCATATGGCATAAGTAAAATAATTTGTTTTTTGTTTTTGGGTCAATAAATCTGTTTATACAAAAGCCAACAAAAAAAAAAGGGAAAATTTCGACCTCCATCTAAATAAATCAGCAGCAGTTCAGCAGCAGCATACCAAAAAGGCAACAATCTCATTGGAACCACTTGTCACGATGACAATAATCGACAGTGCCGTCTACGAATAATTTCAACGACGACAACGTGCAGAGTTACCACAAATCAAATAAATTCAAAATTAAAAATGGGTTCATATGTTTGTTTGAATTCGATCATATCCGAACATGAGATTTCAATAGTTCTCATTCAAATGTTAAGTTTTGATTATGCAAACGTTACATAGCGTGACGTGGAAATCTATCGAAGATAGAATTCTAAGTTGCGTTATGATTTCAGTAATCATTCATGATAGTTGGCGAGGCGCTCCGTTACGTTTGCATAATCAAGCCTTTAACAGCTTTATGCTCTGACTTCTCAGGTGGCAGCGCTGCTATTCTTCGATGTTTGTGTTCTGTCGTAGTTACCATTTTACAAAGGAGCGCTACACCATTCAACAACGCGTCGAAATTGCTAAAATTTATTTAAAAAATTCGTGTTCTGTTCGCCAAACTCTTCGCTAGCTACGAAGTATTTACGACCGTAATGATCATCCAACCGAGCAAAGCGGTTCGTTTGCCGATCAAGCAGTTCTTGTACGATGCCGAAATGTGCGGTCAAGCGAGAATATTGCTGCAGTTGCTGAAAGTGTCGCTGAATACCCAATCTTCTCGTGTTCTCGTCATGCAGAACAAATTGGCCTTTCTGTGACTTCATCTTGATGAATTTTTCGAAAAGATTTGGGCACCCACCAAGCTCGTCGGACGTTCACTGATTGGTCCCTGGAGTTGTTGAAAACGGATTAAAATTTTGGCGAAAAAAATCTTCTTCAGCGAATTTTTGGTTAAATGGCTTCGTGAACAAGCTAAATTGCCGTTTTTGGGCGGAGAGTAATCCTCAGCTCACAGTATCAAGAGTCTCCACTGTATTCGGAGAAACTTACTGTTTGGTGCGGATTTTGGTCAGGCGGCGTCTCCGAAACTAGAATGGCCGAACGGTGACTGTCAATGACGAACGGAATCGCGCCATGATATCTGACTTTTTGTGTCCTCAATTGAATGACATGTGCCTGGAAAACATGTGGTTCCAACAAGACGGTGCAACGTGTCACACAGCGAAAGTTGTTGCAAGAATAGTTCCGAGAACGCGTTGTTTCCAGAAGGGGCGACATGGAATGGTCGCCAAGATCGTGCGATTTACCGCCCTTAAGATCAATTTCTCAAAGTCCAGTTAAGCACTAATCAGAACTAACTACTAATACTAACCCTCGGTTAAAGCTCGGATTAGTCCTTAGCCGTACATTGAAAAAACGGCTCTTAGACTTTTTCCTCTCGGGCTTTGTTAAGCCGCTGGTTTATGCCAGCAAACCAACAATAATCGACCAACTCAAAGCTTAATGCACTTCAATAGTTTTCAATGTGGAATCTTGCCTTGCCCTTGTGTGAATGGGTGTGCAGCAAAAGAGCGTTAGAATTGTGAATGAGAGTTTGATTCGGCCTCGTCTGAGTTCCGCCTATGCAAAATTGAGAATGAACACTTGCGCTTAGCAAAAGAGAAAAAGAATGAACGCAAAGAGCGCGTTTATATTGGTGTTCGCTGTTTGACGAGCCACAAAACATTTTCGCTCGTGCTCGATGTGGTTACATTCAACTTGTTGCAGAGTTGCTTTTTGTCGATATTCTACTCCTCTGTTAATTAACAGAAATTCGATGAGAGTGAGTAAAAACTCTCTCTCTTTGTGTTCGGTGTAACAACAATTTCATGGTGATCGTCGAGCATACTCCCAATATAACCACAGCCAAAGTGATCGCCCATCATTTGTGAAGTAACGATGATTCATCAATCAATCATCATCAGCCTGAAAAATTTAAATAACCAACTGCATTTAGTGTAGCGTAAAAAAAGGCAGTGCAGTTTTTTTTTATGATTTTTCTTATTTGATGAATAACAATCGTTTTATACTGCAGTTACTCTTTCCTTTTTTTAAGCTATTGTTGATTTCTTTTGTGCAATTAATATTTATTTATTCACATTCACTTAAAAAATACTACGTTACGTTACGCATGTCACAAAACATAATCAAAAACCCACCATATGGTCAGACAGTCAAGTCGTTTTGGTTACTCTGGTTAACACATTTTCATGTGACAAAATCACTGTACAAACGCGATTTATGCGTACGCGTAATCGCATTTAAATTGCACGCGTATAGATACACGCAACTTAATATTAATAAAAAATTACTCATGCTCACTCATATGTGCATGTTTGCCAGTCTCCCACCTTCTTATGTGTCTGTCTGTCTGTCTGTCTGCCTACCTGTCTGTCTGTCTGCCTGTTCTGATATTTCCGTAAAAGGTGATACGCTGAAGCAGCATGTCTGTTATTTTCGTTTTGCCACTGCTGATAATCTTCTCCACCCACAAAATTGCAGCAATCTTACTCAACAACAACAACAATATTTTCATCGTCATTTTTATTGTCTCTCAAGTGCAGCAGCAATGCATCTGTCCGTCAACTTCTTTTTGCTTGTTTTAGCGCTTTTATTATGCAGCAATAGTAGCAGCACAAATGTAGGTCAGAAACTCCACCGCCGTTTCTCTCTTTTACTCTCTCTCTCTCCCTCTCTGTTGTGTGCAAATGCGCATGTGCCTTGCATTTATTGCGCCGTTCGCATCGGCATCGCTGTTTATAAACATCGCGCCGGCGCATTGCTGCCATTTTAAGGTGTGCGCATTGCGTGCGACATTGATGCGTTCGTTGTACGTTATCAAGATTTACTGCTGCTGTTTGTTGTGAGCTGTCGTAGTTGTATGATGATTTAACAACTTCTTTTTATTATTTTTGCTTTTCGTTTTTTATGTTCACAGTCATAAACTGCTTTATTTATTTTTATTTCATTTTATATCATTTAGTTTTTGACGTTTTTTTTTTCTTCTTCGCTTAAAAGGTAAAAACCGCATATATGATTTTATTGTTTTTTTTTTTTTTGAGATTCCTTTTTCTTTTTCTTGTTTTTTTTTTTTTTTTTTGGCTTTGCTGGCGTGTGTTTCATTTTGTAGCTCAACCATAAAGATTTTTATCATTTTAAAGTTGAAAATATTTCGAATTTTGCACAATGGTTTATCAAAACGTGTTTATCTTTTTAAAGATATTTTTTTTTTGCGTAGTTTTGTTTTTATATTTATTCTGTGCGCAAATTGAAATCAAACTTTTAAGTGATTTGGTGCAGTCAACTTCTTTTTAAAATTATATACAGTGACAGTGAAAACCAATCACTACATACATCTATTTTTGGGACACCATAAGTGGCTGTTCAGACGAGTGCAGGCTTGAATCATGTCTGAAGAGAAAGGTAGAAGAAATAGCTATAGAGAAAGAGATAGCAGAGTTGCACCGAAAATCCAAAAATAAAATAAAAATCGGCGCATTGATGAATGTTCCATGTTCATATTGTTACGATTTTGCCACTTTCCCTCATAATTTTTTTGAAGTTGAATAGGCAACATGAATGCAAACAAACAATGCACATCTACGGCACACACAGTCTTCATTTTCTTGCTATTTCTTTTATAAACTTATTTTAATTTCTTAAAATATTGTTGCTTTTATTTTTTATATAATTTAAGGCACATAATTGATATTTCTTTTGTATTTTTTGCGAACAAAAGAACTTATTTTAATGAGCACAAGAAAAAGTGACGGAATTCCAATTCCACCGTTCCTTTTTGATTAGGCTTTTCATGCTTGCTCCCGTCTGAACAGCCATAAATCCATAAATCCTGGAAATATTTTCAAGTGATGTATGGTGTACAAAAACAGCAAAATTTCGCCAAGAAGTTGGGAATTTATTTAAATTTTTTAATCAATTTTTGTTTTTCGATTTCCGGTTTTTTTAATTGAACCCGTAAGAGGGACACAGCTCCATACGTTTTATGAGATATAAAATTAAAAAATAGGATATCAGAACATATCTTTGCGATGTCACAGAATAGACTGGACCTGGCTAAAGACTAAATTTGATACCTTATTATAAACTTGGCAAATATAAATCCAATATTCAGATAAAGAGTAAACCAAAATTTATACCAAACATGAGATCACAGCTTATACCAAAAACTGGGCCAGATTATATCTAAAACTAAAGCCTAGAACGTATTAATTTCTTCATGTTTGGAAACAGGAAATAGTCGAAGGGCAATTCATGTAATTTTGCCAATTTTTGAAAAATATTTTTTTTCTTCGCCAAATGCGGTCGTTCTTGCTTCAAATCGGCGTCAAATCGATGTAAAAGCTCTGCATTGTATGTGCCAGTGATCGTTTTGCCCTTTTCAAGGTAATCGATGTTAATGACATCGCGCGCATCCTAAAAAAAACTTTCGCCATTACCTTGTTGGCTGACAGACGCGCCTTAACCTTCTTCGGCTTCGATTCGCCTGGAGAAACCCACTGTGTTTCGACCGTTTCTTGGTCTCTGGTGTGTCGTGATAACTACAGGTTTCGTCCACGGTTACGAAACGGGGCAAAAACTCTTTCGGATTGTAAATGAATATCACCAAACACTTCTTTGAAGTTGTCAAACGATTGCGTTTGCTGTCAATTGTGAGCAAATGCGGCACTTATCATGAACAAATATTTATACAAAACTGAAATCACTGATCCCCGTGATAAGCCTGTGGCCTCTGCAAGTTCGCACACCTTCACTCGCCGATCGTTCAATATCATAATCGTGTATTTTATCTAGTGTGATGTCCTCAATTGGATGTCACTTGTGCTGGTACGACCACACCGATGGTAGATTATTCCAATCGATGATGAAGAATCCCCATAATACTTTTCAAGTTTTTATTTGGATTGAGGGATGGCTTTTTCGTATAAAAAGTAGTGTTTGATGAGCACACATAATTCACTTTTTCCATTTTTACGAAAATGCTCGAAAACGTCTGTTTTAAATGGCTGTCAGAACAAAACAATTTGACAGATCTGTTTGAAAAAGTGGGCGTGTTGCTTTGAAAGACGATTCTTGGTAAGCAATATGCTGGATTTGAGGTGGCGTTACCACCTGTTTAAATTTTCAAAAATTAATTTCGATTTCGAAAAAAATTATTTCATTTAGACTTCCGAATATTTACATGATTCCATAGCTATCATGTCTCTAGAAATATGCTAAAAAATATATATGCTAAAAAAATAAAGTTTTGACTGCCACTGTAAATCAATATACCTGAGATGTATATTCCCACACCTTTTTCTCATCAGTATGCGTTGTTACTGACTGATAATCTTCTTAAGATTCACTTTCACTTGCCTAAAAAAAAAAAAAATAAAACAAAGCAAAAGTCAACAAAATGAATCCAAAAAATGACAAACTGACCAAAAAACCCCATTTAAGACATCATTGACATACTTTTATACTATGAAGTTTCGAATTGAATAAATGAAATCCTGATCGTGATATCGGATCATATTTCATAAACAAAAAAATATTTTCCGACTATGATTTTTCAAGTTTCAAAGAGACAACACCGCATTCAGCAAACTAATGCCAAACACTCCGATACTAGATCAACATATAATGATGAGCATGAGCATGGATATAGGAAGAGCGGGAGGGTGAGGAAAACTAACCAATTTGAGTTCTTACTGATTAATGTATAAGAGGCTTTCTAAGATCCCTAGAATTTAAAAAAATCAGAACTGCCTTCAACTTTTCCAACATAGTAATGCCTCTAAATAAACTACTCTAAGTCAAAGTTGGGCAATTGTTGTTAGACTTTGAATTTACAAATGATCTGATTATAAATCTATCTACTTGAATGTTGGAAAACTAATTCCGACTAGAAAATCTAGAAAACTAAAAGTCGGCTTCGGTTTCCGTGGATGTATAAGTCAATACTTCAAGACTCAATATTTCAGAGACTATTTATAACCAAGCAAGCTACGTTTTAAAATAAAACATAGAGTTTTACATTCATCAAAAGCAGGGGAGACAGGGAGAAGTGACACAAAGGCACGCAATCGTATGAAGTGGCACAGAGTTGAGCCGGGATGGCTTTCCCGGCGATGGGCTTCTCATGGGCTGAGATATATTTCTATTTTAAACGTCGGCGATGGCAAGAAATTGTTTCATATCTGAACAGCTGATTGTCAACTTATTACAATATTTTTGGCGCGAAAAAATTTAAATGAATAAATTTTGTGAAAAACATAATATTTTATGTAAATAATAATAATAATTTATTTAAAAATAATACAATAAAATGAATTTTAATGAGTTGCTAATAAAAGAAGTGCAAAAGTATAGATGCTCGTACGATCTATCCATGAAGGACTAGAGAAGGCTTCATAAAAGTAAAGTCACTGTTCTATTTATGGGTTTTTAATTTTAATTTTCTTTCACAAACCTTTCAAAAATCAGTTCAAACTTTTTTTTAGATACCTCAGCTTCTTTCGATTCTTTGAATCTAGATCTATTCCTCCCAATTAGTTGCTATTACATTTCCTCATAATTTGATTTATACCACCTCAATTGTAATTAGAGTTACAACAAAAATCTGATCAGCCTCTAAAAGTAGGTTATTTATAAGCCTGTGTTGGCCAACCACTAACAAAATCCTGTTTAACCTATATTTTTTCTTAATTAGCGCCATCTTTAAATAAAAACAGATAATAATTACGAATGCATTTATTTAAATTTTTATGTTTTTCACTAGATAACAGCGCGGAAATGAAAAATTTTATAAAAATTGCGTATGCGAATTTTTTGTGTATTAAAATAATTTTTTTTTTGCTTTCCTTTTGTTCTTTTTTTACCGCATATAGCGACAACAATAGAAATTAAATTTTTAAAATTGTCAATTCAAGTACATAGCGACAATAACTGAATAATTGGTAGACGGACGGGCGGGCGGTCGGACTGGCTGGCTTCATTAGCATGTTTATCTAACCTTGGTCATAAAATAATAAAGCCGTTAATGACTTTTTAAGTTAATAAAAAGTGCTCAATTAAAGTGTTTTTCGTGAGAGAACAATAAACAAAATAAAATAAATAAATAAAACAAAAAACAAATTAAAGTTAAAAAAAAAGAAAAAAAAATAGCAAACATTTACTGCAACATTAAAATGTTTTAATTAAAAGATGAAACAAAAAGTTTAAAATAAAATTAGACTCTCTAATTTAGTTTACGCACGAGTACGGGAAGTTTCAATGGCATCAGTGCAAAAAGTTAAGCAAATGTGGTAAAATAGAATAAAACTATTATATACGTGGGTTGGTAGGATTTGAACCGTATTAATCTTTAAGTACTTAATTTGCAGTAATGCTCTAGAACAGTGACGGCCATGATACAGTATTAAAAAAATGCATATATAGTAGTGGTAGGCATATAAAAATCTACGACAGCTGCGGCTTTTTTACAAATACTTTTATCGTGTACTTTTTATTAACTTTAAGCTTTTCATTCTAAAGTTCACGTTTGGCCGTCACTACTCTAGTAGTCAAGAGCCCAGTTCAAGACGCGACGCAGTTTTCTGGTCTATTTACTTCATATTATATTTGAACAATTGAACAAGTAGCGTGACTGCTTCTTAGGATATCATACAAAAAAACTAGTCACGTGACTAGTCAAAAAATGTTCTTAATATTTTTTTTAAGGCTACTGTACTTTTAGCATTTCAATGTCGATATCAAATGCCAAGGAATTTGCAATAAAATAAAATAAGATACGAAAAAAAGATAACGAAAACACTAAATTTTTTACTAAGTACACAAATATGTCAAATGGAACCACAATCACATACTCATATGGTCAATGTGTATACAAAACTCGTCTATCATCGATATCCAAATTCGTTCGTCGTGCAATTACCACACAAAAGCTGTTTAAAGAGCGTGGAAAAGAGCGAGACGGCAGATGTATTTATTTTATTCTCATGATATTTAGTGCATACAGACAGTGGCGAAGTGGATTTGGGAGGGGCTAAATCAAAAAAATTGAATCAAAATTTACTTGAAGATTCAGATTAAAGTGCAACACTAAAATTCAGGCTGAAGTTTAAAACTAAAATTCAGCCCAAATTTAGACTGGAATTCAGACCGAAATTCAAAAAAAAATTTTAACCAAAAGTCATAAAAAGCAAAACTTAAAAAAAAATAAAAAAAATTAGGCCAATTTCAAACCAAAAATCTGACCAAAATTTTGAATGAAACTCAAACCGATTTGTAGACCAAAAAATTAGGTTGAATATCAGATCAAAATTCAGTCCATAAGAATAAAATTGGGACTATACAATTGTCCAGAGTTCTAAGAGAAACCTAGATCAAAACTCATAACAAATTTAGACAAAAATTTCGACCAAATTCAGATTAAAAATCAGACTTAAATTCAATAAAAATATTGGACCTATACTTAGACTACAAATCCCACTAAATTAAGCCCAAATTTCAGGTTAAATTCAGACCAATAAACAGTGGGATATCTTTAAACTGACTTTGAAATTTCAGATTTAATTTAGTCAAAGTTATATGTATATAAAGGCAGCAGTTTCACTGTAGAAAGATATGAAAGGGCTCACATTTTTAGGAGGAGGTGCTCTAGCCGCTATAGGATCCCTCTGGATCCACCACTGATCCCAACACAAAATTGGTTTAAATTACGTGCAAAAGAATGTGAAGGAAGATGTATATATTTCTGCCATGATAGTACGTAGTGCATACAATAGATTTCGCTTAAGTGTGCCTCGTTATTATTTGCAAACATTTTTAGTGCCACTAGAGTCAAAAATGCTGTTAATTTGATTGTCTCAATAAATTTTTACATTTTTGAATTGGAAGTTTTATCTTAACCTACAAATTCCATAGGAAGACAAATTCGTTTTAGGTTAGGTTAGGTTGGACTGGATGTCAAGAGACACACTTAGGCCTGAAGGGCCCGTTGTGATCCCACATAGTTCGACCTACAGTTTAACGCCGATTCCGAACGGCGGTGTGGTAATTTTTTATCAAATCGGTGGTACACTTTCTTATAATTCTCATATACTTCATATTGATAGTGAATATAAGAAGGTTATGAGAATTCGTTTTAGAATCCAAAAAAAATTAGCGGATAAGCAAAATTTGCTTGGAAATAAAGAAACTAAATTCTGGACATTGCGCGATGAGTATATGCGTATGCTCTTAAGTGCATTTCAGCGAGTTCTACTGTAAATTCAACAATGAAATTTTTTTAACGTTTTTTCTAAAATATATAAAATTTTTGCTTTATTTGTGTTCCTGCTAAGCTTAAGTTGATATTTCCAAAAACGGAAGCTTGTTTGATTCACTATTTTGTTTTTTTTTTAACTGTGGCAACCATTTTGCAGAACTTTTGTAATATTTTGTTTGAATTATTGCTTAAAAAACTTTGTAAATCAAAAGAGATATTTGGTTAGTGTAGAGAAAGAGAGAGAGAATGGAGGTTTTTAGAGCCTATTGTCAATAGCCACAACCAACTTTATATAACAACAACCAACTTTCGCTATGGCATTTTCAACATGAAAAAGCAACGAAGGTAAAGGTACAAGAGAATATTATGGAAAGCAGACCAATGTGAAATAACTAAGTAATTTTAATTTCAATTCAACAATAATAATAAAATTTTGTATTTGTTTTTGTTACGTCGAAAGGGCAGAGAGGAAAAATATAATAACTGAGTTGTTCTACACTCAGTTGTACAGTTGGCGGATATTTGTTTTCAAGACATTTTGATTATTTGCTGTAAATACACAGAGAGATAGAGAGAGAAAAGAGAGAAGAGAGAAAGTTACCAAATAAAATTTCATAATCGAGAGTGGAATTAAGTTATGGTTGGGAAGATAGTAAATATCTTGAAGAAATAATATAAAATTTTTATTCTTTTAAATTTTCTACACCTTTTTATGGGTTTGTTACAAAAATTTTGAGGACCTACTTTCGGCCTAAATATCAGTCTAAGTTTTTATCAGAATTCGATTCACTTTTTGGTTTGAGTTTCGATTTGAGCTTGTCAGAATTTAAGTTTGGTTTTGAGTCTGAAATTTGGTGTTTAATACTATCCCATAATTTACCAAAATTAGCTACATCCAAAGTCAAATTTTAAATCTGTCACAGGCAAGCAATAAAATTTAGAATGAGAGTAGCACACAATTGAATCCCGAATAAATTTTTTATTATATAAAATTTGGTAGAGAAATAAACTAGATGCAATTTAGTTTATATTAATTAGCCAATTCTACTTCTTTATTTTTTCCACCCCTCTTCATTGAATTCAAAATTTTACATTCAATTTTTCGATTTCTTTAATTTCAGACCTGTTCACAACTTATCAAAGCCGGACTAAAACTTTCCATTCAAAGCAAACGCAAACTGTCCACTTGCGATTCCAGTTCCGGCTCTGAACAGCCCAATTCCAAGTGTGCACGTCGCGATGAAGATTGCGATGAAACCACCGACGATGACAGTGAAAATAAATCAACTGCCAAAGGACTTACGCCCGAGGATGAGGATCGCCGTCGTCGGCGTCGTGAACGCAATAAGATTGCTGCCACTAAATGTCGCATGAAGAAACGTGAACGTACACAGAATTTAATCAAGGAATCGGAACAATTGGACACGCAAAATATCGATCTGAAGACACAAGTGCGCGCCCTCGAACTGGAACGACGCAAGCTGCTCGAAATGTTGCAGGCGCATTCACCGACGTGCATACGTCGTGGTGGCTTCAGCTTACCATCGAAATTATTGCAGTCGCCGGCTTTTAAATATCTTGCCGAATTGGATTTAGATGGCAACAGCAGCAGCAACAGCACACCCGCAGGTACGCCAACAAGCGGACAACAGCAGCTAAACGGAATCGTTACAACACCACAACGTACCGTTATCCCACCGATGTCGACAATCAAATTTTCACGCAACAATGGATTTAAAGCAGTTGTAGCAGCAGCAGCCGCTGTTTCAGCGGCAGCATCAGCAAATGGCAGCATTGTCACATCACCACAGCAGCAGCAGCAGCAGCAGCAGCAACAACAACAGCAGCAGCATCTGCACCAATTACCCGCACAGACAGCTTCTCCAACATTGCATCATCATCATCAGCAGCAGCACCAGCAACAACAACAACAGCAGCAGCAACTGCCTAATGGCTATTGCAAGCCATCGCCAACAGCTCAGGAACTCGGCTACTTGAATTCACCATCTCAGGATAGCATCTGTCTGGCAACAATGCAGCCACAAACACAGCAGCAGCACCAGCAACACCGAGCTGCGCAAACACCCACCGCCCACCAAATTACAACCTCCTCCTCCGCCGCCGACGTCGTCACAGTCGCCATTGTCAATCAGCAACTAAACGATTACATTCCAAATTGCGACAATAGCCTAGGATTAAGCTTGAGCTCGCACTCACACACGCATACACCCACCTCCACGCCCATCACCTCAAACGGGGATAATAGTGTCTTGCTCGGCGGTGGTATGGTCAGTCCGATGACACCGACAACCGCTACAGAGTTTGTGAAAAACGAGCTTGTCGACTCATCCAGTCCATATACGACAGCACAATCTGCCGAGCGTTTTCTATTCGAAAATAATTGCGACAGTTTCGTCGATATCAAACATGCGGTCAGCGTCCATTTGGGCAGCAGTCTTCATAGCAACAACAACAACATCAACGGCCACAACAATCACAACAGCAATAACATTGGCAGTCTAAGCAGTCTCATTCAATCGAACATCAACAATAACATTAGCAACAACAACAACAACAGCAATAACAGCTTACTAGATTTCCATCCATCATTATTGTGCAATGGCGTGAACGGCAGTGGAATTGTATCGTTCCACGATCAAATTTCAATCAAAAATGATTATTTGCATGAAGCTGATCTATTGGCGCAATTGACGGGCGATGCAGCTGAGTTTGTTGATTTGGATACGGGCGTTTCAGCGCAATTCATGACCAACGGTGGATGTTTGGCGTGAAACGAACAACAGCAATCACAATCACAACATCAACAGCAACAACATTATTCATCATGGTGCTGAAATGGAGGGGAATTAAAGAATTAAAAAAAAGAAGCTGAAAGAAAATAACCGGGCAGCGTCGTATTCAAATGAAATTCTATATTAAAATCAGAATTATTTATATAAAAAAAAAATATTGCATAGGTAAAAAAGAAACAACAAAATGTACGATTGTCGAAGGAAGAAGAAAGTAGCAGCAGGTTTTCTAAAATGTATAGAGTCACAAAAAAAAAAGAAAAAACGCAAACGAAAAGCCACAGTAAATCACAGCAAAACGAATATGCAGCTGGCACAGTTTTGCATCTAAATAAGTTTGAGTGGTTTGGGAGAAAAAGCTCTGTGTTCCAATCAGCAAACAAAAGTTACCGAAATCGTAAAGAATTTGCTTCGGCATTTCTCATAATTTTTCAAAGATCGGAAAACAATTTCGCTACTAAAATCATATGGGTTAGCTCCCAAGGTTTCAAAGGTTAGATTCCGTCTGCTCTCTTATTTTATTTTATAATTTACAAATCATTCTCTGATTTCTTTTACATTTATATTCGTACGCATTGACGCTACTCCACGTTAGATGGCTCTAAATACTAAAGAATCGTTAACATGACATATTAACGAAGAGTTCGATTGATTTCATTACGAATTCCGAAAATATCGGAGAAACTTTATTTTACTGTGAGCTACTCACTCATTGACTCTGCTTTTGTTGTACATTTTTGTCTTCCAAATAAGTAGTTTGAGTGTTCAAAATGACGCCGGTGGGCTGAACATCCATGTGGTAAAAAAGAGACAGTTTTTCAGCGTTTCCTGGATATGAACAACCATTTAACTTAACCTATGCCTTATTTACGCACAGCTAACAATAACTCAAAATGATTATAATGGATATGTATGCCAGTATATGGCCAGCACTGTTGTAGATTTGGTGACGGACATCATTTCATTCTCATCATTGACGCTCACATATGAAGGGCAAACATTCTGAAATCTTTAAGCTCGTTATAGTCTTTTATACTAAAATACAGCAAATAGTAAGCTTTCAATGGATTACTTCAGTTTTTGCGCATTATTTTGATCAGTGACGGACAAACGTGCAAGTTAGAGCTAAAATAAAAGCTTTTCTCTTTTTCCGCAATATATTTTAAAGCAGGGGTGGCAACCAATACAATCACGCATTGTTTGGATGAATTTTAGAGCTTTCAAAGCTTCCACTGCCAGAAGCTGTGGAGCACAAATTTTCAAGGGAAATGAAAGAGAGCTACATCGCTTTATCAATGCATACGAAATTAGAAAAAAAAACTTTTCGTTGAACAAATTTAAAATCAACGTCATTTTTTTTAATTCTATTAATTTTTTCCAAAAATTTCTGCTTCAATGCAATTAACGAATACGCGAACAAAAAATTTAATTGCCAATCGATATTAAACATTTTTTCTCTGCATAAAGTATCAGCAACAACTTACTCGCATCAATGTGAACGACTGATCTTCCGTTGTGTGAATGAATTTTGTGTGCATGTGAAAGCTCAAAAGCTTTTTTTCGCTAGTATACTCTTTGGCTTTCGTCAGTGTAAAAGCTTTCATCACTGTAGAAAACTTTTGTGGAGTACAAAAGCTTTCTTAACCGCATAATCTTTTTAAATACTGTTATTGAAAGTCCATCACTGTTGTAAAAGCAAGTGCCAATAATTCTTTATAATTCTGCAAAGAGTAACAGGGAGATTTGAATTCTCACCAAGTCAGACTCTCTGGGCGTACGATCATCCTCTTCCATATAAAAATATCTCGAATAAAATTTCATAGAATTGTTTGTGAACTGTGGTGGCTACAAACAAAAAAAAAAAACAGAGTATACAAATAAATTCTCTATAATTCGTAAAGCATTTTAATCTGTGGTTTTACTACCTCACTTCAAGAACAAACAAATAAAATAAAACAAGAAAATAAAAAATCAAATACATACAATGAATTATGATAAACTATTATAAAAAAAATGTCAACCAAAAAGCATCAGAGAGAAAAAAAAGCTTTACTAAGAGAAAAGAAAAATAAAAACTTCTTTATTTTATTATTTTTTTGTTTATTGTTTTTAATAAAGTTATTAAAATGCATTCCGTGTAAGTGTTAAAATTAAATAATTAAAAACAAAAAATAAATTAAAATCAAAAAAAAAAAAAAAAAAAATTATAAAAATGAAAATTCTATAAAAGAAAAACAGAAAGAAAGAAAGAAATCACATCCGCAACAGTAATTATTAATTTTAATTTTGACAAAAAACAAAACAATTTTCATTTAATTTGTAAAGTAAAATTATTGTTAACAAAGACAACAACAAAAATGATAATTATGTAAATTTGTAAATTTCTAAAAAAAAAATTAAATTATAAAGAAGATGACGAAAAGAAGAAAACGAAAGAATGAAGAAGTCAACAAGAAAGATGAAGAAGAGATTATTATTTTTTATAATTATTATTAATATAAATTTTTTATTATTATTATTATTACTATTATTATTAATTTAAGTATTTGTTTTTTGTTTCATTTATTGTTCAACCAAGCTTTGACATTTTATTATTAACTTTTCTTAAAAAAGAAAAGAAATAAGGAATATAAAATAATTAAGGCATGAAAAAAATGTTAAAAAAAAACCCGAAAATAATTAAATTGAAAAATAAAATTAATATTTTTTTTTGTTTTAAGTTTTAAAATTTTATTGCAAAAAAAAACAAAAAGTAAAAAATCAAAAAAATAAAAAAAAAAACATTAAAGAAGAAAGTTGTTATGATATTTCGTAATAGTGATATATACTAAATGCTAAAATAAATACATGTATACATTTGAAAAAAATATTTAGAACTAACAAATTTTTACTTTATTCATAAATGTTGCCTTACATGTGTATAAAACACGCGCGCAAAAAAAAAAAAAAATAAATAAAAACAAAACAAAAGATAAAAGAAAACATAAACATACATACATTTTTTTGTTTTTTTGTGGAAGAAAAAAAGAAAAGTTTTTTAAATTTCTAAAATTGTGCTCTTATTTTTAACGCAACTGTTATTCTAAATGTTGCACAAGTGGCTTAAATGAAAATAAAAAAAAAATATTTATGAAAGAAAAAAAAATATAAAAACAAAAACACACAAGCCGAATATTGATATTATTAAACACAAGAAATGTCAAATAGTTATTAACTACTAAATATTTATTTTAGTTGTCTGAATATTGCTAAGTCTTTTCATTTTATGTTATTTATTTTTTTTTTTTATTTTTTCATTTGTCTTCTTTCTTTTTTTTATTATGTTTTTTAATTATGTTAATATTTGTGCAGCAAAATAAACACAAAAACTGAAACAATTAAAAACAAAATAAAAAAAAATTAAGAAAAACAAAACTAAAACACACACAATTTACAATTTTACAAAAATATTTGTATTTAACAGTAATAAATGTACACACAAAACTATTGAAACACAAAAAAAAAAAACCTAGCAGCAGCTGTGAACACCGTTATGTGGCCTACAACTAACTAAATACATAAATACTATGGACATTGAGTTTCAAAAGGAGAGTTAAGCCATAAAGTCTCAATGGATTAAAAATCAAAGAGACAGAAAAAAATAGAAAGGAAAAGAGACCGAAAGTGAGGGATAGAATTGGTCATATTTGTTTTAAGTCTCAAAATATTTTCTACTATTTACTAAGTCCTGTAGCTTCAGGAGCATAAGGCCTCTATTAAAAGTCTTCAACATGTTCAATTTCTTGCAATGATTTTTACTGCTTTCCAAGTCAATATCGTTTCTTTGACCTCTTGGTCGTTCTTGAGTTTCCACGCTTTCTACTATCTGAAGATTCACTTCATGGCTCAGTGTATGGCTTTTTGACGGTACGGTTGCTCCATATCAATTGCAAAATTTGTTCTCATTTCCAATTGAAATCTGTTGAAACCTTCGCCCGACATCTCCGAGCTTTAAGTTATGGTATTTGGTCACCAGATTTTTTAGTTGTTAATGCTTTCATCCTGTTTGAAAACACAGATGTGTTATCCGAGTTGAGAAGCCTCAGGTTTTAATGATTAATATGGTTGAGGTCTTTAAGATTTTTTTAGCTATAAAAAGATTCTAATTTCGGCACAGGGTCCGCCTCACACACAAAATAAAACACAATTTCAATTAAGTGGAAAAATAATGTTGGAAAAACCATTTTTATTAATTTCCTTTTTTCTCCATTCTCTCTAAGAAAAAACGATAATTCTTTCCAAAAAGCAATAACAGTTAGACTCCCGAGCCGGGACCCTCTCTCGGCTTTCCATATTCAACATGCTAGCACAGAGTTGCATTCATGCTCAACAAATTATTACGCATGCAATATGAAACAATTCTATTCCCCACTGATTTGATATCTGAGGCTTTAAACTTTTTCAATTGATGCTTTTTGTTTTAAAGGCGATGCCGGTTTATTGGTTACAAATATCTCTTTCTTTCAACATTTTTAATAGGAGAATTATGTAATCTAGAACTTGGCATATGCAATTCGTTAATTATTCAAAAAGTTACAAAAATTTGTTCGAATATTTTCATGAAAGATTATTCTGATTACTCGGATTGGGTCTAATCTAAGCTCCCATGAAGGTTGGACATTTAATCTACGTTTATGTTGCTAAGGTCACCACACATACGGCACGTGGTAGTGGCAGTGAGAACTTTTGTAACTCTTTCCCTCCCCCCCCCCCCGCAATCACTTGTGACTTCCTCTTAAAATATGAGCTCAGCCTATTTTAGTATGCAGATCTTGGTAAGCTGAATTTCACGCTTCTCTGCCAGCGAGTATTTGCATTTTCTTTTTCTGAATTTCCTTTCTGGCAGAATATATAGGGACAGCTCTCAACTAGATATAAACTAACATAGATGGTGCAGCGTTCTTTTTGCCAGCTTTAATATCCGACAATCGTTTGAACTTTCCGACAGTTTCAAGGTTTTTCAAGCTAAAATGGAGATATTATACTTATATTGCTTCTGAAAACTGGGCAGACAGTGTGAAAACTACTCCGAAGGCTTTGGGAAATCATCAAATAAAGTCGATATTAAAATGTTATATTTACCTTTAAAGAATTTAGAAAGCTTCTACTCTGCTTTGGAGAGATTAGCAATTCAACCTGAAAGGTCAAATATTCTTGCCGTTGAAATTATATCCTTACCCTATACAGTTTACTGATCGCCATAATTACTGGTAGGAGTTAACAAAAAAGGTTTTCATACGAGGTTATCACAATGGACTCCAGCTGGTCAGAGTGATTTAGGGAACTGGACATTTGTCTCTTCAAATACCATATCACACTATCTGGTAGAAAACGATCTATGTAGGAACTATTATAACTGATTCGACAGAAACATTGGAATATTTCTTTTTTAAAACTAAGTAGGTTGATTCTATTCCAGTGGTGGCCAGCAAAATATGCACAATAATCGACAGAGTTCTTTTTCCATGAAATTGAGTCTTGAATACGCTTTTTCGCATTTGTGTTATGGCATGGTCAACACTGCTCTAAAGATTTGTGCTGGCACCATGGACCTTTCCAGCCAATGGCAGGCAGTCATCATTTCTTTTAAATTAACCTAACCTCTCTCTCTCTGTCTCTCTTCGTGTAAATTAAGTTGATATATTTTCTCTCACTATGTCTATTGAGTGAATAGCTAACGAATGAATACTCCTTTTGAAATAAACTTGCATTACAATAGCATATTTTTATTTTTTTTTTGTTAAGTTTTTATTCACAAAATAAAAATCACAATTTTGTTTTTTAATAAAAAAAACAAATTATTACATATGTACAAAAAAAAAAAACAAATAAAAATTAAATTGTTAAACAAAAAAAAAACATAATTGTATATATAAAAATTACAAAAAGAAACAATACAAATTGCAGTGCTTTATATTGATATAACAAACAAACTAAATACAAAGAAATTAATGTGCTTTATAAATGAAAAAACAATATACATTACTAGATATTTAGCGATATTTTAAAATCTGTCTATATAAATAAATATTAAATTGGCTTTTTCAAAAATATTATATAATTTTTCACTTTTGTCATATTGCAATTAATAAACATAAATATGTAAATAATATAAAGAAAATATACACACAATGATTATAAATAATGCAAAAACAAAACCATCAAAATGAAAATAAATGCATGAAATAATTATACAAAGAATAAAAAACCAAATTCATAAAATTATTGAATTGAAAAAAAAGAAAAATAATTCTATATAGCTCCATATGTGAAAAGAAATTAATTGAAAAGTACATAAAACAAAAATCATAAGGAGATGTTGTAAAAAGAAAAAAATGCCTTCCTATTTGTAATGAGAATAGGTTCGAAAAAATGTTAGCAATTTTTTTTTATATAACTTCCATGCACTTAAAGATAAGAAACAAAAATTTTTAAACACAACATCATGAAAAAGAAAACAATTTAAAAATTATTAGTTGAAATTGGTTAAACAGAAATAAGCGCTTCTCGCGGAGTTCTCTCTATAACTATGATCATAAATCTCAATCATATTCTTGTAATCAAAGCGAGAATTAATAGATTCTGAAAGTGAGTGAAAGAGAGAGAGAGAGAGAACTGCACCTAATTGTAAAATTGAGAGTATGCCATGGCGTATTTGCTCTGCGTGAAAATGCAACGCTGTATACATTTATGTTATTGTAAACGCAGCATTGTAGTAACAAGCAAAGATATATTAACCATTTGAACCAGATAATTTAAAGTTTATTGCACTCTCACGCTCTTTCTAGAATTTATATGTATGTTAACTAAAGTGAATTTTATTTCAAAAACTTATCATTTGAATACAGTGTAGTATAGTATGGAATAGATTTTATTTTGGCATTGTAAATAACTGCAACGATTTTTTATAATTGGACGGGGGTTCATAAATGATTGTAAATCAGTGTTGGGCAATTTTGATGTGCCTATTCACATGTGAATAGTCTTACATTCGCTGCCGACGCAATGCTGTCACACGAAAACTATAAGCTACTACGTGTAGCGTACCAAATATTGACGAACAATGACATTCGGCCAAAATGTGAGAGCAATTTTATCAACGCAAATCATGTCAGTTGAGATTAATGAGTACATGAGCTATAGCTCTCTCAAATAGAAATAATACACATATAAGTATGCTTGTTTATGTATTGGTTTGCCTGACACGGTTGCAAATTTATAAATTTGTAGTAACTGTAAAAATTTTGTACCAAAAATGAGAAAATCTGAGAGGATTTACAAATAAATGAGAGGATTTTGAGAAGATTGACCAGATACGAGATCGGATATGACGAAACTGTGAGTTAAACTAATAGTTTTTGTAGCAAAGAGAGGGGGGGGGAGAGAGAGAGAAAGCACATGAATTTCCAACACACATATTCAGATTGAAAAAAAATGTTGAGTGTAAAACAAAGAGTTTGTAAATTTAACAAAAACTAATCAACCTTAAACAAATTATTAAAAAAATTAGCGAAGTAAAAAATAGTCAGAAATTTCGGTTTTATTTTTAGAGATATAGAGCTTTAAAGCGAATAAAGCGCAATCTGAAAGTCCGAAATATTTAAAATAAAAAAAAGGATATATGGCTTCCATATCCTAAAACTGATTTCAATTTGAGTTCGTACGTTTTGAAAATTTATACTTTCTTCTGGAACCCAACAAGATTTCTAACAAATCCATGAGTAATCAAAAGTCTGCAAAGCTTTCCACAAAGCTTTCGCTATTTTCAATAATTTTTCAGAACTTTCGCATTCTCAAAGTTCAGTGATCGTAGACAAAGAGCATAAAAGAGCTTTAAACTTGCTTTAACGTATAGCATCAGGAAAATTGTTAAACTTTCTTTGAAATTAATACGACTGATTCATTACTGATAGTGTAGTGATATCGATGAAAGTTCAAAGCTTTTTAACTAATGAAATAATTTTCGCTTGCGAGCAAAAGGAACTAGAATGCATCACTGATATATGGGCTGTACTTGTGCATCTCTAGTTGCCAAAAGCTTTTAAGACTCCCATATGAATTGCATTGAAAGCTAAAAGTATGCTATCCAAACGATGACTGCACATTTAACGAACAGCTTTCAATGCTCGCTTACTCTCAAAAATTTACGATTGCGGGTCGTTGTAGTGCGGTTTTTGCAGTGGGTTCTCTTATTATTATTTAGAACAGTGTTGGGCATGCGTTTTAGCTCTCACTAAGGTAAATCAGACCATTCCCATCCATCTATCTTTTTTGCTATGGCAATAAACCTCATATACACACATGTACATATAAAAACCAAGAATTTAATATTTTCCTTTTAAGAAATAAATAAATTTACATTTTATATATTTTTTTTTTGTACGTCCAAGCAACATATTTAATTTTTATTTAAATTATTTCTTGTTTTTGTTTTTATTCCCTATTATGTTTTTAATAAAATTTTTCTTTCACTTTCATTTCGTAGTGGCGCAAAAAATAAAATAAAGAAACAAATAGTTTTAAGTTGAAAAGCATAAAAAATGTTTTTAAATTAAAAAAAGAAAAAAAAAAGATAATAATAATAAATATATGTATAGCTATATATATGTATATATATATAATAAAAGAAGAAAACATTGCGCTACCAAAGTACCTGTTAGATTTATAAAAGAAAAGAAATGAACATTCTTTAAACAAAAAAACTTTTTATTTAAAAACAAAATTTTGCATGCTTAAAAGGAAAATATTAAAAAAAAAGTAATTTATATTTGTGTGTGAACAAAGAAAATAAATATAACTATGTGACCACTTGCTATTTGCTAACATGTGCAGAGAGAGAGAGGGAAATAGAGAACGTTGAGTGCTATACTTGTCATTCACCAATCAAAGTCGCTGATTTCCATTGAGTGAATATAAAATTCTCTCAATATATGCAGACATGAAAATATCCTTTAAGAATAAGCTATACAAAACAAAGAGAAAAAAAGAGAGAGAAAATCACACGCTATACTTACATTTCACCAATCAAAACCATTGCTTAACATTGAGCATACGTAAAATCCTCTCAATATGTACATATATATATATAAATCCCCTAATCCCCATTCAAACAACAGAAAGAAAGGAGTATTATCATATTTTTGACAGGAGCAAAAATATTTTTTTAATATTTTATTTTAATATATTTTAATTAAATAAAAAAATTTCATGCTTGAAAATAAAACATTGCAATCTTCCAAAACAAAAAAAAATAAAAATAAAAATAATAATAATAGGAAACCAATTTAACAAAGTGGTAAAGATAAAATTTTCTTGTTTATAATTTTTGTGTATATATTTTTTTTATGTTTTTTATATGTAATTATAATTAATTTTTTTTTTCAATTATATTTTAAACTGTTACAAGCTTGCAAAAATTATTTACACATTTGTTTTTCTTATTTTTGTTATGAATTTTTTTTATGTATGTTTTCTTAAGTTTTTATTAAAACTATTGCTTTAATAACCTAACCTCAAATAATTATTAATTAATTTGTTAACGTTAATTTAAACCACAAGCAAGACACAACCACAACAAATAAAATTAATTTTTATGTTTATATTTTTATTGTCACTAAATAAATTAGAAAAAAAAAACAAACACCAGCAACAACAACATAACAACTCAATATTTGATATTTTGATATTTGTAGTTTGTAATATTAAATTCTTATTTTATTTTCAATTTTTTTTCTTTATATATATGTACATAAATATATAATTCTTTTTATTTATATTTTAATGACAACACAACCACAACTACCAACAACTAACTGTAATAATATTAATATTTATTTTCCAAGTATATCAATCTATCTACCTATGTATGTATTGTATGTATATTATATGTGTAAATTTAAATTTTAAGTTTAAAAATTATAAAAATAAAACTAATAATTGTATAAAATAAAGTAAATAACAAAGCAAAATCAATTTAAATTATATATCTAAATATAAATATATATATGTGTGTATATCTTTGTCGTCTAAGATTCTAAAATGAAAAAGAAAAAAATTATATTTATAAAATTAAAAAAAAGGCAAAATTTAAATATAAAATTTTCGAAAATTGAGCCCACAAATGATTTGAGTTAAAAACTACATGCATAAAACGAAAATAATAAAATAAAATTTAACATTATTAAAACAAAATAAAATATTTATGTGTTTTTTCTTTATTTTTATCAGACTGGGGATCGAATCACTAAATTTTGACTGCACTATAGTTTTCACCACCTCTAAATCTTTAGTGGTAGTGGAAATAAGAACTAACTACCACTAAACCTTTAGTGGTAGTGGAAATAAAAATTAACTACCACTAAACCTTTAGTCGTAGTGGAAATAAAAATTAACTACCACTAAATCTTTAGTGGTAGTGGAAATAAAAATTAACTAGATACCATTAAACCTTTAGTGGTAGTGGAAATAAAAATTAACTACCGCTAAATGTTTAGTGGTCGTGGAAACAAAATCTCACTATCATTAAACATTTATGCTAGAATGGAGCAGTCAGACATGGTGTCGTCCATTGTACTGCATACTGGTTTCATTGTCATATTCTGTTTTAATAATAAATCTGATTAGATCCGGTGGTGTCAAAGAGCGAAATTGTTAGCATAGAGCACGTGCGATTAAAATTAGGGAGATGACTTCGGGATAAAGCTTTTTTCGTTCGCATGAAGATCGGCAACATAGCAGAGACGTCGATGTTTGCTTTCTTAGTTTCATCACATGTGCTGTATGGTTGTTAGTGTCTCAACACTCCAGTGCTATCAATGATAATTCTGGATAAAAGCGCGGCAGATACTCTTCCTCCGAACCGCAAGCACCACGAACAGTATTATTTCTCAAATCAATCATTTTTAAAAATTTTAGCTCGACAAGTGACATTTATATAATCTCAGCCGCACATTGTAAACCTTTCTGTTAAGTGATAAATGTTGAGAGAAAGTTTGGTTGACGACCCGAGATGAACGCTTCCAGCCAGGAGGTCAGCGAATTTATTCCCTGAAATTTTTGAGTGCCCAGGAATACATACCAATGTATTCAAGATATTATGTCTTCCAACTCAATCAAACCCGGATTTACATTACAGATCTTGTTTTGAAGTACATAATTAAAATGAACCATAGTTTAGTTTAGGAGTAGGAAATTGTTAAGGTATAAAACAACACGAATTTCATTTATGCGTGAAAGTATAAAAAGTATAGGTTTTTTAAGCAGTGTGAACTGGCGCATAATCGTGGTGTAAAAAACAGCAACGCAATTCTCGATTTTTCTGATTTTCCAACAAAGTTTTAAAAACTTGTGGTGAGCGATTTTCTGTATAGTTAGTTGTTCTTTTATTACAGACTAGCTGGGCTTTGTCCAGTTGCTTTGTAGGACCCTGGCAAAGTTTGGTTAATAAAAAAATTACAAGGACAACCGAATCTTTCCTTGAATTTGTGCAAATCAAAACACAACAATTTCAGTGAGAATATGAATTTATGAAATAAATTGGAATTCATTGTTTTGACAATTATTCGTTGGTGTTTCTAATACGTTCATCGTAACGCCTCAGTGGTTGCATTTGTTCCCAAAAAATAAACCAAAAACTGAAGTCAATTGAATGTCTCTGTAACACACCAAATTAACATGAGCTCAATGTTTGCAACACACCAAATTGATGAATTTTACGGTTTTGAATACACCAAAGATATGATCACCACCGATAACACATTGAAATATCGCTTTCAATTCAATTCTTTTCACTAAATATCAGTATTCACATTTTTTTTTTTAATATTTTCATAAATCCACTTATTCGGTGGATTTTCCAAACATTTTCTTTCTTACAAAACCTTGTCCTGACAATTACGAATACATTAAATCGGTCGGGACGTTGTCAAGTGATGATCTTTCAAACATGCGGCAATTGTTTTTTCCATTTTTCTTAAAATAGAACTTACGATTACGGCAAAATGTCGCCTGTCGGTATTTGAGTTTGCCAGAAGCTAATGTTTAAGTATCATACTCTAACAATAAATTCCTTCTGTAGTTCAAAATGTTTATAATAAACGTTGCTACAATTTTAAAAGTATTGCCATTACCATTTACAGTAGAAACGGTAATCCAAATTTTCCATTATTTCGGATTTCACTTGCATGTACTTCATTCACATAGATTATTTCTCAGATAGCCTGGACTTTTCCCTTGTTTGATATTGTGTATCAATTTCATAGTGTAATAGAAGACTTAATGTTTTATACTCAGCCAATTCAAGCTATTTAGCATTTCAGCTGTTGATGTATCATATCTTTGTCTCATAGCCATATTCTGCATTATTTGGAGTCTATCTATTTGATTATCAGATGCAACAAATAAGATAGACGAGCCATAAACTAAGTGCGGTTCAATAATTGACTTGTATAGTAAAATTTTATATTTTTTTACTTCCATGTTAAACCTGTATAAAGGTCTTAAAGGCGCAAATATTGTAATTTTCTCAGATAGCCAGGCGGCTCTCTTAGCACTCTCTTCATGGAGTTTTTCATCTAAACTGGTGAAAGAGTGTTTTGATAGTCTCCAGCGCTTGTCTACCCGTAACAAAGTTACGCTTTGTTGGGTACATTGGCCCGATCCGTTCAGCGGAGTCGGCTGGGCCTCTATGAAATCTATCGTTGAGGAGTGGTTTAAGGCAAAATGGCTAGAGTATTGGAACTCTATCCCAGGTTTAAGACAGGCAAAAGCTCTCACCATTCCGCTTGCCCAAAATCAGCCCATCTCTTATTCCAAACCTGACCTTAGGCTATTGGTGGGCTACATGTCTGGACACCATGGGCTCAGATATCACCTAAACAAAATAGGTCTGTCCAATGAGACAGAATGTCGTCTATGTATGGAAGATGACGAGACGACACTTCACATTCTGTGTGAGTGTCCGGCCTTGGCTCGGCGCAGAGGAAGAATCTTTGATTATTCGTTTTTGACGGCTGATCATATGAAATCTTCTTCTACGAAAGATGTCTTGACTTTTATTAGGTCAGCCGAACGTCTTTTGTCATAAAATGGGGAATGGCACAAAAGATCTTTTAGGTCGCAGTGCCTGCCTGGTTGGGCTCCTCTAATACTAATAATAATACTTCCATGTTCTTTGCATGTTCATTAAATTTTAGTTTCTTGTCTGTTATAACTCCTAGATAATTTATCATTTCCACCATTTCTAATTTTTCATAGTTAATTTTTAGTTTAAGTAACGCACTTCTGTTTATGTTATTTCGAGTTATTATCATATATTTCGTTTTGGCAATATTTATGTATTTTAAGTCTGTTAGCACACAACATATTGTACAATGAGTTCAAATCTTCTTGTATTTTACCAATAGCTATATGAATTTTAGTATCACCTATAGTTATTAAAGCGTCGTCTGCAAATAATTTGATTTTGCTGTACTTTAGTGATGTGATATGGGAGATAATTTTGATCCTTGCGGTGGCCCAATGTCGACTTCTATTTCCATAAATTCCGTAGAGTAAATTATTGTATGTTGCTTTCTGTCGCTCGAATAGCTCTGGAACCACTTAAGTTCAGTACTATTTTAAGGTCAACAAAAACTGCTATTATATTTTTCTTTCCATTTAGCTCTTCCTTCCAGTTGGCTAATACCACGTTAAGTGCTGTCTCACATGAATGGTGTTTTCTAAATCCTGATTGTCCAGGGATTATTACATTATGTTCATTTAGAAACTCCATGAGTTGAGTTTTAATTACACTTTCCGAAATTTCTTCATCACATGGCAAAGTATTTATAGGCCGAAGTTAATCTGCTTTTACAGTTTTTGACGCAAATATAGGGTACCACCTTACTCCTAATACTCTCATTTATAATGGTTGCATACAAATATCCAAGGTATTCCAACGCATCTTTTATTACTCTATCACATATGAGTTTTTTTTTCTTCATGTTTATTTCGAAAACTTTGCACTATTTCCTCTCTTTCATTCGTAATTATGCCATTGAATTTCATTCTTACAGCACCGATGACAATATTATTGGCATAAGTTTCCGTATTATCTAAGTTATTGTTAATTTATTTTATACTATCCACAAAATATTTGTTAATATGATTCACTAGTTCATTTTTATTTTTGATAACTAAGCCATAATAGTAATTTTAGTAATTGAATTTTTTATCATTCAGTTTTATTGCCGCCACATCTGTTTACTGTCTGTGTTATGTAGTAATATTTGGAGTAAAATCTGGAACTTTTTTTCTGTATATTACTTAACAGTTACTGCTTGGTCAGTTTTCAGGGATATATTAGCAACCATTTTTGACTGTTTTGAAGTTAACCAACATCATTCATACTACCAACAGCTGTGTGGTTTCCGGGTCGTACTTATAGAGTTAAGTTTCATCACATATTACGATGTTATAAGCGGAGCTGGACCATCCGATTTAAAATTTTTTAAGGAAATACTTGAAGGTCCATTACTAAAAATTAAAAAATTTAGCCGATTTCTTCGTGTACCTATCTATTCCAGGTAATTTTCTAACATTTGTGACAAAGCCATGCCATTCAAACCCAGCTCATAAGCTTTCATTTCTTGGATCAGTCTTGGATCTTGGAATTTTGGCCTTATTTGTATTGCCGGTCAAAGATTTCAAACAATCTGCACGAGGGTCATTCTCCATACAAAAATTTCTTCTTTGAAATCTTTGAAGCTACTTGAAAACAGTCACAAGAGATGGTGCCTTCACTCTATATTCATTTTGGCATTCATGGAAAATTTACACAGGAATTTGTTGCTGTTAAATAATGTTCAATTTTCTCGTCTGCATTTGTACCGATCTTTCTGAAATTTTAAATGAAATGTTGTAATATTATTACAAATTTTTAATCAAGTTTGAAATTTAACAAAATTATAAAATACCACCAACCTCGTATGTAAGTTTTTTTGGTTTGCTTTTGCTCACTATCAATATAGCACTGCTACTTAGTCTGATCTCGTACAGCCGTAAAATGCTCTATTGATTCAAGTAACCTTAAAGGGGAACTCCATAGCTTTTGTAAGGCTTTTCGCATTGCAACACACTTAAATAATGTAGTCAACGTTTTGGTTATTGTACTTATAGAATTATTTAATATTTATTATGAGTATTAAAAAAATTAAAACTAAAAGCAAAACAGAAAAACAGTTTAAAGGCATGCAAGTTTACGTAGTGGAGTTGGGCATGATTTTCTAAAATTTCTTATCACTTTTTAAATCACTTAATTTAAATATATCCTTTTTCATTAATTTACATTTCCTAATGCTAATAAACGACGCTCTTTGAAAAATTTAGCAGTTGTCGCTTGTATTAAACCGAAAGTCGATGGTATGCGAAGACTGCGTAAAATCCATTGTGGTAGTTTTTTCTGAATACGTTCGCTGGCATATCGCTCGTCGAGCAGAAAAACACAAGCATAATCGTTAATGTGACGCACCGAACGACCGATGCATTGATTGACCGCTTTCATGCATAAATTCTCGTAGTATTCATTGCCAGCACCAACGCCTAATGTACTATCCAAATATACCATACGTTGTTTTAATTCTGGTGCATGACGATTGGGATATGGCATACCAACAACAATAACAGCACGTCCAAGATCATCGGCAAAATTGAGACCTTCACTTAATTTTCCACCAACTACACTGAATAGCAATGCGCCACCACTACTGCTGCCTATGGCAGCAGCATAATCTGCAAGCAGTTTTTCTACGGTCTGACCGCCCGTGGCACCCGAGCGAGTCTCGCAGAATATACGTTTTTTCGTGGAAATACGCTCGCATACACCGATGCGTTTTAGATGTGCATATGCCAAATCCAGGTAATCATAGGAAGGTAGAAAACATACGACTCCGGCAGGTATAACATTACATATATTTTGTAAGAACATACCCAGTTCGGTGAGCTGGAAAAAAAGAAGAAAAAAGAAGGGAAAATGTGATGGAGCAAGTCGACTGGAAAGTGTAAAGTAGGTGCATCACATACCATTTCATTGCTGCCACGACTCGCATAATTAAAACACATAGCCGAACCATTGTTTGGACCTTTTGCGACTACAAATGGAAGCACTGCTTCTGCCGGCACTACATGATCGTAAAAATGCAGTTCAACACGATCTGCACAGTAACGAAAGAGCTGTTCGGTTAACTCCGCTGTAGGTTGCATTGTGCCACCAGCAATAATAATCTAAATGTAGGTTGAAAGATGCTCGTTAAGCTTTGTATAATATGCTGCAATTGTTAGTCTTCTTACCGCTCTAGCATCACGCACAATATCTTCGAAATGCCCAGAGGGATTCAATAAAATATACTTGTATGAAGACCGCGCAACTTCCGTTGTTTCACTAATGATGCTAAGCAGCACACGCCCATCTTCAGCATTTTCGGTGAGTGCTTCAATAAATGCCAATAATGGACGAATTGATGAGACGGTGGCAGTTGCCATGTAAGTTTGTTTTTTCTGATTTTCGTCTATGTTGGCAGCTGGTAACAACTTTGACTTTTTCGTCTGCTTTATGCTTTGTTGTTCATGCTGCTGCTGCATACGTTGCAATAGGTCTGTTGCTGCAGTAGTCGCAAGTTGTGGCGGTTTATTCTCACTAGGGGAAGGTTCTTGTGCCTGATGGGCTATGAAACCTTGCAGTTTTTGCGCAAAACGCGTGCGCTCACAAAATTCGAGTAGCTGAAACAGATCGATATTAAAGAATTCCCCTTCCGCAGTCAATTCATAGGTGCGCAACATGCGCGTATTGCTGGCTTTTGTATCGGATGAGGGTAACAATAACTTCGCCAAACGTTTCGTCACGAATAACAACTGGTTGATGCGCAGTAAATTCGTGGAGCTGAAATGTTTTGCATAACGTATTTTATAAGCGGTGATTTGCTGTTGTGTCGCTTGTAGTTGTTGTAATGTCAATTCACAGCTGTGCATTTGGGCAATGGTGTCGAGGAGATTGTGTGCCTCATCGATAATAACGATAGCGCCACGTAAATCGATGCCGCTCTGTAAGCGTGTACGTCGATGTAGGAGCATTTGATATGGCAGCATTATAAGCTGCGCTGTGGCTACTGATCTACGTGCAGCATAATAAGGACATGCTCGGATCGTTTCGCCTTCTGTCACAAGATCTTCAATGTCGTGTATGTCCGTTGAGATTGTATCGCTAAGTTGCTGCACAGCAGTGGTTGAACGAAAGGAACAGTTACAGGATGCTTGTGACTTATTTTTACCACCGGTTGTACCCGTGGAACGTGACATATCGAGGCAACGTTCATTTATTAAGCTCACATTAGACAACCTCTTGACCGCTGGATTAATGCATAATTGTTGGCGTGAAGCGAGTGAGACGCAACGTATGCGTTTACCATACGCTGTTCGTTTAACTTCGCGTACAACTTGCGAGAGTTGGGTATGCGTGCGACTGCAGAAGAAAATCTATGGTCGAAAGCAAAAAAAACAAAAAAAATGCAATTTACCTTGGACAGTTGGCATGGGAAAATTCACATATTTACCTTAACATCACGATATCGCTCTTCAGCAGCATTACTGACCTCAAATGTATCGTTATCTTCGATTTTGCCATCGGCACTAAATCCGTGCTCCTCCTCTTCCCACTTACCATCAACGCTGTCGCCACAATCAGTACTACTTTCCTCAACGTTACTGCTATGTTGTGCTTCCTTTTCTTTTTTACGCTTGAATTCGGAAATTCGCTCCTTTCGTTGCTTTACTTGGCGTTCACGCAAATCTTTCAAACGTTGCTCATGCTCTGCAAGTGATTTGCTTAAAGCTTGCAACTCATGCAAATCTTCCCGTTGCTTCTGTGCTGCATACTGTGCGGTTATCCAATCATCTGTCTGATTTGCTTTTGCTGTCAATTCCAGTATTTCCTGTTGCACTTCCGCCAATCTTTCAGTCAAATCTGCACGTACCAATTGCTAATGGAAAAGTATTGTTTCTTTTATTCAATTCCGTTTTTATATATTTTAGCTACCTCATGATCCTCCAGCCAACGCAACGCAGCACACGTGAGCGTTAAGGATTTGCCAGTTCCTGTTGGGCTCTCAAAAATTCCGATTCGTTTTGATTCCAAAACAGCGTAAAGTTCCTCCATTAAATTTTGTTGAATATCATATGGCGGCATATATGGAAAATCATATTCCTTGGGAGTGGAAAGCTTTTTCCGCGGTGAATACATTTTAATTTCTTGCAATAAGAAAATTAATTAAATTCAAAACATAAATTGAATACTCCACAATTAGCGCTGAAGCGAAATGTCAATACTACTACACTACCGATTTGCACTGTATTACCATTCGGCTAAAGAAAACTGCAGTATCATTTTTTATTTACACTTCACGGTTGCATTTATGCAAAACAAAAAGTACTTCCAACTAAATAAATTTTCTTTTTCCTAACTCTCTCTTTCAGACAAGCTTTATGCTTGCCACTTAGGCAGTAGAACAAAAGTGAAACATTTAAGAAAAAATTAATTGCAATAACTTCAAATCAAAAATAAACAACAAGAGATCAGTTAATATGTATAGTTAATGAATCAATTTTAAATCACCCACGTGTGGTATAAAATTATAATTAATATAATTAAAATTTCAAAGTTTACCACTCACAATTATCTTCTCAACTTGGGAAAACAAAACTGACCCACTACTCATTGTGGTGTTCCACCAAACAGCTTGGAAAGCGATCTCGTACTTAAATAATTTGCAAATGAGAGAGAAATTGTGTTCTTTTTTCGACGAAATACCCGCACTATTTCATCGGGTGAAAATGTTATAAGTGTCAAGCAATCATATTGAATATGCCGCCCAGTGGTCACACTACTATACCAACATTCACAGATGATATTGCAATTTTTTCAGTCCACCCTAATCACATTTAGCCTAAATTGGAAAATTTATGAAAGCGCTATTTTTTCGAAAATCGTTTCTTTAATGGAAAATTAGACTTCAACACATAAAGTATATTTATCGGTTCGGAGTCCCAATACTTTTTATGAACGATGTGGACCAACTTTTTTTTGGTCTGATTTAGATGTGAACGAACAATACTTTCAACACGAGAAAAAGTATTACAACGATGCTACATTGCGTGAAAAATTTGTTGGTCGCATAACTTTACATTTTGGGGATTTCAGTTGGCCACCTAGCTACACTAAAGATCAAGTCTACAAAATGCTCCAACAACGATTGAAGTGAAGAAAATATCAAAGCTGTTCTAATGCGAAATAGAGCTGCAATTGTTTAAAAACAACAGGTAAGATTTCCTTAAATGATCGCTTGCAAGAAGAGCCGATGTGGGAGATTTAAAATGGCTCTTAATGGAAAACTTGTACAACAAGAATTAGAGTCGAAAGATAATAGTTAGACATGTTTAAAAAAATATCAAAAGGGTATTTAAAAAATCTACTGAAAAATATATAAAACAATTAAAACTTTTAGAATTACACAGTTTCGTGACAATTTATTAGAAATAACATCATCAGTTGGATTGATGAAAAATGTTAAACTCCTATTTTTGAAATGCCGTATAATAAAAAAAAAAGTACAAAACTAGAAACAAAGAATTTTAGCTTTATATAAAATGTTTTTTTTTTTTTTTTATAAATTTGTTTTTATTTCTTTCCAATTAGAAAAATTCCTTAGGGACAATGTTTACGCTTTGTTGAAATACAATTCTGTGCCTTAAGCGAGCGTAAATAATTTTTCTAACTACTCATTTAATTTACTTCATCATACGGTATTTCATTGTCTCCTATTTCATCACTCGTTTGTCCAATAAAAGTAGGACAATTCATTGGATTTAGCGTATATATTCCATTAAATTTATGGGGTGTGAAGCAATAGTCGCTTCTTGACAAATACTTCATATCAAACAAGCGCAATAAAGTTCCATTCTAAAAGTATGCAAAATAGTTAAATCCGATAACAACTAATAGGCTTTAAAGCATAATTAATATTTTTTTAACATACAGCAAATAATTTCCATTCATCAAAGGCTTTATATTTTTCTGGACTCAATGTGTATGCATCAGAACATGGAATACCCTGTTGAATTACAAAATCTTCAAATACATTCATCGTTTTCGATTTCCCATCATCGTAGGTGATATTAATAAGCGGTTCATATTCCATAGGCGCATTTACAGTAGCACACTCGGATAAATCATCCAATTTAAGTTGTTGAGGGTTGCAGCAAAATTTCACACATGTTTTTAGCTTGCAAACGCATCCTCGCATATGAGTGGGCGCATCTACACGTTTACCCTCAAAAAGTATATCGTAATTGTAGCTGCCAGTTAAATTAGCAGGAATTAGTATGCCTTCATACAGATAAGAACCATCTTCATTCTTAATGCTACCGGATAGATTCACAGTATCTTCATAGTTACAGTTTGGAATATCTTCAGAGTTGACCACATGGAAAATTGACAGCAGTAACAATAGAATGACAAATTTGATCATAGGCAGTGAAAATAAATTAAAAGATTGTTTACTCATTTCAGTGCTTTTATTTTATTTTGTGAAGAAGCGTGTGACAATCTGGAATAAAAAGAAATTTACATAAATAAGTTAATAATTTAAAGAAAATTTTCAACGAATTCTGATTTCTGATTACATTTTAAATTTTCTAATTATTAGAATACTTTTGTTGACTTGATCCTCTAAACATAAAAAGTTTTAAGAAAGATTGCCGCCAATGAAATTAAACAGTTCTTCAAAAAATTAAACAGTTGCAGAGCTTTTTTAATTATTCACGCTTGACCCACACTTATTTTTCTTAACTATATCGAATTACGAATTGGATTAGTTACTTAAATATAATACATATTGTACAAATTAAATTGGTGGTTTCTTACCCAATTTTAAAATTATAAAAATATGGAATAAGCACTGAATGAGCTGAACTGAATTGACTGAATGAAAATATTACTTCAAGGTTTTAAATATATATACGTGAAATTTACATGCTGGTGTACTACAACATACGCTTATAGTATCCGTCATAGCGCTTTCTTATCTGAGTAAGTTTAAGGCGTCATTATTTTCTTTAGAAATTAAATACTATATAAATTGCACATATAATTTGACCGAAATGTTTTTCCATTTATATATGGGTATTACCATCATAACAGACAATACGCGTGTAGTTCTTCGGACATTATTCCTCTCAGGGTAACTTCCTCATCCTGGTTTTAAAGGTGCATGTATTATGTGGTATTTCTAAAAGAGAAAAATACTTTTTTTTTGGAACCTTTAACAATTGTTCTTTTTATTGAATAAAAATAATTGTACAAAAAATTAACTTTCTCAGAAATAGACATAAATAAATTTGCTTGGAAAAAAATCACCCTACTGGCCCTGTAGTCTGCAAACTTCCATTTAGCATCTTATTCACTTCATCGAGATTGCTGCTTTTTTTTGAAATACACATGAGCTACCAATATTCTTCACTTTGTTCTTATTCTAGAATTGACCCAAGATTTGGAATTTGGAATATAATGAAAATAAAAATAATTTTCTGGGCGTTATCTGCATACGTAATTATGATTCTTCAGAGAACTTGGTTGATTCAAATTACATAAGTAAAAATACGTACATACATACACATATTCATAGTTATTATTGGAAAAAAACGTTTCATTTAAAAGATTGTTTCAAACCTTAGTCATTTTATAAATATCAATTATAGCATGATGAATAAGCTTGACGAGTATTCAACAGAAGTATTAGAATTCTTATAGGCTATAAATAACGTCGTATATGTTTCTTCAAAAAAATTATATTTAAACATTTTTTTGTATGTTTTTTCCACCTACTTTCTTACTGTTGTGAAAGTGAACAATGCAAACATATTTTTTTGAGATAGAAAAAAAAAAACTACATCTTGACCCAAATATATTTAAATTGCTAAATAAGCACAAGGTTATATCTTGATAAAATTGTACCAAAAAATACAATTGTATCATCACTGTCTTATACGAACTAAGTTTCTGTTCAAAATCACGTTCCGCCTAGTAATATGCAAGACTTTATGGTTGCGACATGCGAAGGAACTTTTCACATATGAGATGGAACAAAAGAACAAAAGAGAATATGTAATAATCGTTGAGAAAAATCGGTGTTTGTAAAAGCAGATTTACTGTTATTGTACATAGTTATTTTGGGCCCCGTATGGTACGAAATTCGAAAGTTTATATAAAATAGGCCTTCACTGTGGAAGGCTAAAAAAAACTATTTTTTTCTGCCTAAATGTTAGACAACAAAGTCTATGCTTTTTTTCACAGCGAAGGCTAAAATGACGCGTGAAAACGACAAGGTCATTTGAAAAATCAAAGAAAATTTTTCGCAACTATTCGCTTGCTAACTCTAGAGAGTTAAAGATTCTTGAATCTTGTTTCAGTCTTTTCGCCATAACATCTAAAGTTGGTAACTCATAGAAGCTAATAAAATCATATTTCTAACGATATGTATTTTTCTCGATCTTTCAATAATTTCCCCAGAAGAATATTGGTATATCTTGAAAATGCTTTTCTTCTTTGATTCTAAAAAAAATTGCTGCTGAAAATCATCGATTGCTGTCGGAAGATTACAATGAATATACTACAGCGACTAAAACATGTGAATTCTGGTTTCGACACTTTAAAAGGGGAGATTTTGACACGAAAGACAAGAAACACCCCGGCCAAGTGAAAAATTTGAAAATGATGAAATGGAGATGTTACTCGATGAAGACTTGTGCTAACGCAAGAGGAACTTGCAACATGTAACAATGGGAGTTACTCAGTAGTAATTTCCAAGTGCCTGAAATCACTGGGGTCGATTCAAAAGGAAAGAAACTGGATGCCATACGACTTAAAGCTGAGAAACGAAAGGCGATCTTACATGTCTGAGATGCTACTTTAGCGCTATAAAAAATAAGTCGTTTTTCCATCGAATTATTATTGGCGACGACAAATGTCGTATGTGAAGCTTAACCAACGAAGAACATCAACGCCGAAGCGGAATATTCATGGCGCCAAGGTAATGCTCTGTTTTTGGTGGGATCAGAAGAGTGTCATCTACTACGAGCTGGTAAAACAATTGATTCGTTTGAAGAGAGCAGTAACCGCGAATTGACCAGAATATGCTAAATTTGGTTCGCCCCTGGATATTGCCCAGACGTATTCAGTTCCAAATTCCCCTCAGCAAGGTAAATATAGATATATTCTTTCATTGTATTTCATAAAACAAAGATGGTACAGACTTCTCAAGTTTATCACAGCAAGGATAACTTGCTCAAAATATAGTCTTACCCGGAGCTGACAGTTACTAGGATACAGTCGGATAGTTGTTGTTAGACTTTTCACGGGCCACTAGTCGGTAGTTGTACACATAACCAAGCTATGCATCCCTTGAAAGACCTTGTGTTCCCTTTGTATCCATTGGAAGTATGAATGTTTATAAACTCAAGCCAATATCACCGTGGTGAGTATATCTATCCTGTGAAAATGTATCAAAATTTGTAATTGCAAATATGCTTAAAATGCGCCTGCGTATAAATGAAAATTCCCTTTTTCTTTTTACTGCACATTTAGGGCGGAAACTCTTTCATGATATATACAAGAAAATACTAAGCATTAAAAAGTATCGAACGGTTTTGAAAAGCGGTCGCCGCAGACAATTTTCATCAAGCATATATAATTATTGTTAAATTAAACAATATTTTAAACATTCAATAAGGAAAAAGGAAAAAAATATAAAATGTAAAAACAACTCAAATAAATAAAAAGAAAGAACTGGAAGAAGTTTATTGAAAGAATATTTAACGATAATTGATTAAGGTGTGTGCTAAATTAAAAATTTTAAATAAAATAAATTATTTTTTGGTGGTTTGGTTTTTGTGCGAAAAGTGATAAAAAACCATTTTTTGAAAATTATAGCAAAGCTGAAAAGATTTTGAAATAAAATCATAAGTCCTGTTTTCGTTTGCTTTTTTTATTCTTTTTCCTTCCTAATCTGTTTGAAATCTGTGTAAAAAATGCGTTTTAATATTCAGTTTTTACTGCATACATGATGAATATTTTAGTTTTTTCCTCATAAATTTTTCATACGTATAATTTTTGTATATGCAATATACGTATGTACATATATATACATACATTTATATGCACATACATACATTTACTTGGTACATGTGTACATTTGTGTATATATGTACAAAAAAAAACAAATCGCAAATTATTTGGAGTTACTTTACTCCCTGAACAACTCAAGTCTAATTAATAAAAATAAAATTAAACTTTTTAATACTCAAGGAAATGCAAATAAAATATTAAAAATTAGCAATTCAAAGTATAAACAATTAAAATATTTATTTGTGTTTAGGGAGTGTAGGGTAAAAAAATGTATGTGTAAAATAAATGCGAAAGAAGAAAAAACACAACAAAATCTCAACACACACACACACATACATTTATATTTGCCATGAAATTCCTGCATTTAAGAAATCCGAGAAAATTCAACTCATCACTACTCACCACACTACAGCTGATTTAACAGAGACAGCATGAGAGAACGAGACAGAGTTTGAACGCTAGAGACAGAAAACGTGTTATGTTATGAAAATAACGGTTCTTTATTACAGCGGAAAATTCAGGGTTTGCACCCCAGCTAAGGCAGCAAAAGAGTTTTTTTTAATATACAAATGAAAAACTTACCTACCCTCAATTGGAATGGTAGTCGCACGTGGTGAGACCGACCGGCAAAATGCTTTAAAAAATATAAACAAATAGAAGAAGAAAACGAAAATCAGAAAAATTCATATGACATGCGCGAAAATTGTATATAGATGTGTGTGTGTTTTTCTTTTTGTTTTTCTACTTTTCCACCAAAAAGAAAGTTTATTTCATTACTGATTACTTTGTAGATACTTACAATTATTATAAGAATTTCTATATCAGAATCGCCCACATATATTATAGTTTTCTAAAGTTTTTGCCATTTAATTTGAAGCTTGTTTATGAAAAAATTTTCACATATTAAATTGGATAATTTGTAAAAAATTATCCTTCTCTACTTTCAATCATTCAAAGTTTTTCTTTTAACTATTATGTGTACTACATTGCCTGGCCAGACATATTTTCCTTTTGTAACGTTTTTTTATGATTTGGTTTAGGTTGTAATCCTGGCTAAAACTGTATTTGTGTTATTCAGAAACAAGCATAGAATCCCCAGTTTTAGAACACCGACCCTTAATGGAGTTACTTTAAGATTATCAAATCTGGCTAAATAATCGAAGACTTGTTTTAGATGGGGAACTAAGCTGAAAAGTTAACTCCCTATTCAGGATTTAGAAAGACACTGTTATCTTTTACGCTTTTTACTGCAGCTATTAGAGCTATCCCACATAGTTCTTCAAAAAGAAAGCCACGATAAAGTATTGTTTAAGGCTTAAAGAACAGCATCATTACTGATTAGAGTTTCCCTGCTTGAACAATAAATAAATACTATTATCTTTTTATCCCCTGTTGCGACTAAATCGGCTATCACACTTAATTCAAATAGGCCCAGTTTTCTTTTTATTTTGTATATCTTTAACGATAGATTCAAACTGGATACCATTCCATCCAGTGGAAAGATATTCTTTGAGCAATTAGAGTTAGGCTTATCTTTTCGACTCCCGGAACAGTGTCGAGTTGAGGTGATGAATATATAGTTAACAGCGAACTAGTGGAAGTATCAGTCCATAATATACTCATTCGCAACCACCAATCATATTTGAAGGATATTTTTAATCAATTCATCCATGGTGGCTATTGATAGTTGGTATGTACTCAATGAAGTAACCGATAAACTCAATGAATACATTTTGTCTGGATACCAGCTTAAAATACATACACAGAAAAATACAATTTTCACAATATAACAATTACCTGGCAACCTTCAAACACAAATTCAAACGCTAATTTTAAACCAGATAAAGATAAAATGGTCGAATGAACCCACATTCGCAATTACTAAGCAAGTGTGGTCAAGGTATGACCCTAATCGCTTTAAGAAACTAATACCTTGACCACCTTTTTTCATGAAATTTCGGTATAAAAAGAAAATTTCGATATACATTGAAAAATAGAATAACTCAAAAGGTTATTTTTATTATTATTATATCAATTAATTCAAATCGTTTGCAATTTATGTACTTACATATTTCCCATTTGATACGATTCGCCCTAATAACATTGTACAAACATTTTGGGTAGAATATATACTTTTTTTTGTCGCTGAGCGCGAATATATAAACCGATTTTTCTGGCCACACTTAGAGATGATTCGATACAAGTAAATACGAGTAAATACTCGATACTTTTCATTCAATTCAAGTACTTTTTTTACTCGATACCAAGCTATAAGTATTTAACTTGGTATCGAAAGAAAAGGGTCAATATCGGATACTCGATACTTTTAGAAAACATTTATTTACAAAGCTGTAATACTACTATACAATATTTAAGATTGTGAGTCGTATTTCAATATTTTACAACAATTATATTTCAAAATGGTTTTGCAACATTTTCATATCATAATATTCGTGCTGCAGAATTATTCATACTCATATTGCAATACTACAATGTATGAAAATGGACTACAATAGTCCAGTATTGAAGCTCTAGACAATATTGCGCCCATGTATGTAGAATATACCTAATGTATATTGAAATCTTTTCATTAAAATAAAATATTTTTAACAAGCTAATATCTCTTTATTAGTTTTCCCGGTATTATAAATTAATATCATATAACTTAACACTACCCAAACAATTATTTTCAATGCATTTTGCATGTTTCAAGTAGAAATATCTGGAAAACATGACTTATAGACGAAAAAGTCAGTACGCCATCGTGATCAGAGAAATGATGTATGTATGTATGAGGTGCCTGATAACAATTTCGTGTTGAGTAGTGTAATTTGTCTCTTTAAACGAGTATTCGATACAAGTACATATTTGATACTTTTTACAGATATTTTCTGTGGCATCGATACTTTTATTCGATATAAATAATGAGTAAAAGTATCGATACTATGCGGGTATTAAATCAGCACAAGCCACACCAAGTTCGCTGTCTATATTTTTTTTTAAATTTAAATTGTATGAGAGCCAAAATTTCTCTATGTGGACGCAAGGATGAACGCCTATCTGAAAGAAAGACGTAGAAAAAAATAGGTGCTAAGAAAGAGATAGAAACTCTGCTGTCTTTTTCTAACTAAATTGTGAAATTTTGTTTCTTTTTGACCGAGATCTGCATGATTTTTCCAAATCATCTGGTTTCATAGTCCATCAATATTCCGCAAGCATTTAATAGGGTGCCCTGAACTAGAATGTTTGGTTTTTTTTCGTGATTTTTTTAGAAGGGGAAAAAAGAAATAAACCCATTGAACTTTAAGTTATATTTTTGTGTATAAAAAAATTTACGTGAACATAATTATTTTATTTCATACATAATTTAAATATTTTTAATTACAGTTTAATTCCATCAATTAATATTCAAAATGTTAATACGCTGGAAAAGTAAAGATAAAAGTTCATCGAACCAGAGCAACAGCAATACCAGCAGCAGTTCATCGAAGAAGAAACGTAAAGGACGCGAAGGAGGTTTGTATAATTTCGTATATGTGTGTACATTTTTACATTTTTTTTATCGTTACTACCTATAAAAAAAAAATAGTATCAATAAAATAAATCATTATTACTAAACAAAAATAACATGAATATCAACATTTAATTAATAATTTACACAATTGTACCAAGATACCATATCAGGTGTTAGTTGCCCTGGATGCTTAATGTTATCTAGGAATTTTGATTAGACGCAAGTGTAATCATGAAGGGTATTCTCCAGTTCTGGCTGTGCACGTTTTATCTTCAAAAATTTGGCTTGTATTTCCTGGTTGTAGCGAACTTTCTAGCCAAACTAGGTTAACGTCAAAATTTTCTGCATTTAGTTTTTTTCTGTCTCGTGGGTTCTGGTTTACCATCAGTATTATATGAATTATTACTCGGCTCTATTCCGTGTTCGCCCAGCACCGAAAGTTTCCTGCAACTAATGAGGATAACTTCGGTTCCATGCTTTACAAACTTGAGAAGTATTGATGTTATAAATTTCTGAATAATCCTAATCATTTTTTGCTGACTTGATATGCTTTTTCGACGTATTAGGCGTTAGCTTGAGGTATATTGATGTTAGCCATTGCTGCCTTATCCCAATCATTTTGTGGTTGAGTTTATGCATTTCTTCAAGATAATAGGCAGGCTCATCATCGTATATTAACGCCCATAGCAGTAATTCAATGAGATTAGAAAATACACAAGCCACTTGCTGTGACGTAGTTGTCTCCACTAACCGTTTCAGTATCGAAGAACCCAACTTTATTGTTTTAAATAATCCCTTATAAGATCATCGGAATATCACTGGTGATGTATTAAAAATTATCGCATATTATTTATATCTAAGTTTCGATTAGCACTGAGGAGCAATAAAGTACTGGGAGGAAAATAAATTGTTAGAAAAAAATCTTTTTTAAATTAAAATTCTACCTATGAAAGATTTTATATATTATTTTTAAAAGCCATTTTCATATTTGTAATGCATTAATTTTATATTTTATTTCAGAGGAAGACTGGCAAAATGATAGTAAGTCGGGACGATTGCCATCGAACGAACAAAGTAAGAAAACAAAAATTAAATAGATTCAATATAAACTTTTTTAAAATGTTAAGGGGATATTCTAGTTTAAAATTAGAAAAAATTGACTTCTTTTTGAATTTTTGATGTTGTAAGTATCTTATGAGTAGAGAGAATTTCCAAAAAAAAGTCCATGTTTGGTGGTAGGATGGATTCCGAGCATCCTAATAAAAATAAATGCATAAACTAAAAAGTATTTAGTTCGGTAGATATTTCTCTATACACTAATCACAAAAAAGTGATATTTTCCCCGTCCCTTTTTTAAAAATATTTTTCCCCAAAAAAATTAAAAAAACACTTATTTTTACTTGGAATTTCTCTTACAGAAAAAAGGGGGAGGAAATGTTCCAATTTTTGAGGTTCCACTTTTAGCTATGATAACGGCAATTTTAAAAATTTTTTCGAATTCGGTTAAAATTCATTACTATGGAACTTTCGGGGTCACTGATTACGAATTTAATTTCAGATTTGTAATCAGCGCCACCCTGAAAAACCCCGAGTAACGAGTTTCAAGCGAATTCGATGAACTTGAAAAATAGTTAGCCATGCCGATGTCAGATTCCTAATCAGCGTGAAAACCCTTAGTAACGAAGTCAAATAATTGTTTACTTTTACCGCTTTTTTCTCCAAAACTTGTTTTTGGACGTTAGATTTCTTTTTTAGTACACCTTTATAACTTTTGGTTTGCTTCGAAACAATCGATGTTCGTCAAATTTTAAACTGGAATGTCCCCTTAAGGGTTAAAAGTGTTAGAGTGTAAAAGACGCCACGATTACTGGTACCAAATAGAATTAAAAAAGCAATTGCAGTGAATATTGTAGTATCAAAGGCGCCACTTACAACAAACGTGAGATTTAGTAATAAAATTTTTAAAATTATGATGGGGTACGGTGGGGTCATATTGTGATCGGAGCCCGTTAAAAAGTGTTCTATTTTACAGAATTAAGAAATCTCTGAATCCTTTTTAACCTTACATATAAATAAATCAGTGTTGCCTAATAAAGATTAAAAGTTTTTCACTTGCAAAAAATCTTTCGCAGCAAATCATTGGAATCAGGCTCTCTCATATCACTACATAAATACATAGATACATAATTCTGAAAATGTGTTTATAAATAATTTTTTTTTAATTTCTAATGCATTACTTTCTATAGGTAATGATCATCGAAGAGGTATGCGCAGAGAAGATCCGCGCCGTCATACATTGGGTGGAGATATGTTGGTGTACGGACCAAATCAAGGTCAAACACAACAAAGAGCTATGGATCTTGAGGTACAATATATTACTTAATAGTTGTATTAATAATCACTTTAATTATAATTAAATTTTATTTAATTTCAAAGATGGGTACACGTGCGCAAAAAAATAAAAAGGTTTGTTAATTAACTAGTTATAAAATATTTAAAATTTTATTTTTAAATCGAATGCATTTTGTGTTTACAGAATCAACTACCACGTGGTTATGTGCCAATAAATCAAGGTCCACTTTTTGATGAAGATCCGGGTATAATGTCTGAAGTGGAAACAGCAAGTACTGGATTTCGTCGTGGTGGTAAACAAAGATCATCCTTGCCGGTTGTACGTACTCCATCAAAAACATTAGAACGGCCACTAGGTAATGGAGTAATTAAATATACAAGGTGTTTCAGTAAGAATGCGTAAACCTCCTGGAGCGAGTTGGTGGGTTTATTTTTATTAGTAGTATCCGAAATCTATCGTTAAAAAATTATATCCAAATTGAATTTTTTTGAAGTTGAACATATCTTTCAAGTAAATCTTGAAACTTTAAAATTTTTACAAAAAACAAAAGTTTATTACTTATAATTTCGAGTGAAATTATACTTATAATTTCGAGTGAAATTAGGTACAAATATTACTCACTTACTAGCTATAGCTTAAGAACGAAAGTAGTTGCGAATAAGTATTATACAAATTCGGAAAGCTGTAGTTAATATCTTTCTAGCAAGTCTAGATTTGAGATACCTTTCACAATAAAATTTTAAATTATATTCGTTTTTTTATGACAACCTTGAAAAAATTAAAATTTGTTATAACTTTTATAAGGTAGATTTCCTGATACCACTGCAGAATAATTTTTTCCAGGAAATAAACCCACCAAAACTACCTTAAAACTAAGCACCTCGTTACTGAAACACCCTGTATTTCTATTAATATAAACTGAGGTTGTGCGAATAATGCAAAAGCGAATACAAAAAAAAAAAAAAAATAGAAATTTGCGAATGAGAATAATTTTTTTTTCTCCTAAAAAAAGATAAAAAATGTTTTAATAGGTTTTTATAACCATTTTATTATCTTACTTTTTGGAACATGAAAAAATTACTCACAAAAACTACACTATGCAACAATTTAAGGGTCAATGTCTCGGTTTTCAAATAAATTTCCGAACACTTAATTTCGTTTTTTTATGTGTTACCTTTAACTCCCAGAGTCTATTTGTCTTTGGTGACCCTTAGTGAAATTTTCCGGAAAATATTTTTGTGGAAGGTTTTACCCCTTTACATCCCCTTGAACCTAGCTTTTAAGGAGTTTTTAAAAAAAGTGGCCAAAATGACCCATATTGGTGGGAGTTAGAGGGTTAAAATGTTCTAAGAAAATATTCATTAAAAAATTTTCGTATAGGTCATTGAAGAGAACAACCACCTGAAATAAAATTTTATACATGATTTTTCTCATTGTTTGATTCGATTTTCGACCAAAAAATCAAAATTTCAAACCATTGTAAAAAAAAATTGTGACATAGTATAGCAAAAAGGGATTGGGCCTTCTGTTACTGAGGTCAAATACTATCGTTTGAGATTGGTTTGGTTTTGTCCAGAAAATATGTGTTGCACTGTGTTATTCGCATAAAGATTTCCGAATGCGAATATCGGAAATTATGCGAATTATTCGAAAATGCGAATTATTCGCACAATCCTAATATAAACATATATCTGCCATGTATAATTGTGTATTTTATGTATTTTTTTGTAGGATTAGTATTTTTACAGTACCGATCTGAGACTAAGCGTGCATTGCTCCCCAACGAAATAACATCGATTGATACTGTACGCGCTTTATTTGTTCGCTCATTTCCACGACAGCTTACAATGTCTTATCTGGAGGGGCCAAATGTTAAAATCTATATTCATGATGCCAATAAAGATATGTTCTACGAACTAGAAGATGTGCGCTCACATTTACGAGAGATACGAGATCGTTCAGTATTACGATTATTTGAATCTACTGAAGTTGCAGCACCGCCACAAATATTACCAGGCGGCCCGGGAATACCGCAACCACTACCACAAACACAACCAACACATTGGGATCAGGATCAGGTATGTAAATAAAATAAATTGGACTAAGCAAAAATTCCTAGGATCTGTGAAAGAGTTTAGCCAAAAAGAGTTGGATAGTTTTTCAGTTAATTTAAATCTAATAAGTGAATCTAATGTCTAGATCTCTGTTTGTTTTTAATCATCTGAGACTGTAAGAAAATCAATGGAGATAGCGCAAAAGCTCGTTAGGTCCCTAAATTCTTCATAGAATTTTTTTCTATCAAAACATGACTTTTTACATCTAAAGGACTGAGTTTTAGTAAGCACTGGTGACCCTGTCCTTTATGGAAATTTTTAAGGACATTTTTTGTTTTATATATTTTTTTGCTATTGAAAAAATATTTTGTATTAACTCTTCATTTAAGCTCTTCTTCAGTTTAAAAATATCAAAGACGACATAGAATTATGAGAACAGTGTTCGGGTTCGTATTCCTTGACCCCATTTTCATTGTAAATGTTCTTAAAAAGTTCCCATTGAAGACCATAGGGTCATCGGTAACCGATAACAAAAGTTAGAATCCGAAAGAAAGTAAACAAATATTTAGAAATATGAGAAATCATGTTTAAGAAAATAAATTTCTCCACAACATATTGCAAATTTGGTGAATTAGGGGGAAAAATATAGACATTGTGTGCGATTGAAAATAGGTAAAAAATTTTTTAATTTACTCCCGAAAGTTTTAAAGTATGAGTTTATTTTGTTTTTCGTAACTGATCAAATATTAATATATTTCTTTGTTTTTCTTTCCATTTCCAGAGTTATTTCAGCGAACCTGAATTTGATTCAGACTATAAACATCAACATGTTCACAAATCGAAGGTAAGTTTTATGAAATTGATAAAAAATATTAATGACTCTTATGAGTGCTAAGACTTTTTTTTGACCAGCGTTATTTCTTACATTTACCTCTAGTCTCTATTCTGCATTAAGTAAAGTAAAATTAAAAATTTCTAATAAGGCCCAAATCATGCTTGATGAAGAAGCTCTCAATAAATAAATAATTGGAGTTCAAGATAATGTGATACCTCAGAAAGGTCTCAAAATCACAACATATTTACCTCAAACCCCATTTGTAGGACCCGAACCTTTTTGTAGAATAGAAAAAAGGTCTCTAACCATGCTGTTAAAGAAAGAAGAGGAACAATTGTAAGCAATATACTGGGATGATCTACCAGGGATAGAGCAATCAAACTAGAAGGATTTGCTGATTTTATGAATTTAACGAAACAGAATCTGAGAATTATAACAGGTATTCTGACGGCACTGCAGGCTGAATTATCGCCTGACAAAACTGAGTATTCCCAAAACGTCTTATTTTTGGCGATTCTGATAGAAATCAGTATTTTTTTTTTTCGTTCGTTAGAAGGTAGAAATCTTCATGGATACCGCAGAACTCCTGTTCTACGGTTATGTCGGACTCCTACCTACTAAAGCCACCTTCTTGGTCTCCTCCCACTCTCCCCGCGGGACTACTTCGCGGAGGTGGATCTAGCAGTTCAGTTCTCGATCTGTTCCTGCTGTTCTGTTCTCCTTCTCTCTCTTTCAGTGGTGCGTAGCTTGATCATAATCCCCGCGGCCACTGTGCATGTCTTCTTCCATTTTTCCACCGATTCGCACATCTGTGTGATAAAATTCTCTAGTGTTGGTGTCCTGCCAAAAGCTTGCTTCAGCTCCTCTCTCTCTCGTTTTCGAAGCGTGCGCAATGAAATACTACATGCCTCGGGTTTTCATTTTGATTCGGAAATGTTGGACAATATGGGTCATCGTCATGTCCGAATCTATGCAGGTACTCCGTAAAGCACCCATGGCACCACTTCGCAATGTCGGGAATCAGCGTAAACGTCCATCGACCTTTTGTGGAGCACTCCCAGCGCTGCTGCAACTTCGATATAGATCATCGACGTTCCTCAATGCTGCCGTAGGTCTTTCTCCTGCTTTATTATACAGCCTCTTCAGCTCTGTCGCATGTATGTCTATGGGCAGCTTTCCCGTGATGACACATATCGTGTCCTGCGATACTGTTCGGAAAGCACTAGACACTCTCAAAGCGCTTAGCCTTTGGACGGCTAGCACCTCCTTGATGTGCGACTTCTTTGCACCTGCCCAAATGGGTGCTGCATATAACACTACAGAGTCCATCACAGTGGACAAAAGCTGCCTTTTGCTCGCGCGTGGCCCTCCAACGTTTGGCATTATGCGCGTTAGTGCGCCGTTTATTTTTGCCGCTTTGCTGCTGACCGCTGCAAGATGGTCCTTAAAAGACATCCTAGTATCTATGAGCACCCCTAGATATCGGATGTGAGGTTGAGATATTATGGTGTGCTCTCCCACAATCACCTTCAGCTGCTCTCTTTTTTCCTTGTGCTCAAAAGCACGGCTTTCGTTTTTTGGGCTGTTAATTCCAATTTCGCCGCGTTTAACCATCGTCGCACTCTGGAAATTGCATCATTGCAGACTAACTGCAAATCTTCCATTCTCTTCGATACTGCCACCAACGCAATATCATCTGCGTATCCCACTAGCGCTGTGCCTGCAGGGAGGTCCAGCTTGAGAACACCGTCGTACATCGCGATAGAAATCAGTATGCTGATAACGAATCGGATGTTAGTTTTTCAAAATTCAAATTAATCTGATTAACTTGAAACCCGTTGTTTGGGGTTTTTCGGGATCGCTGATTACGAATCTGGTAATTTTTAAAATGCATAATGGCTGAACGATGTTCTTCAAATATAAAATGCCCCCTTGATATTTCAGAACCCTCATTTATTCTATTCTAGAATTATTCACTATCTCTAGAGAAAACTTAAACTTAGTTTTGCCTTAAACGGAATGACTGATTTTAATCACCGTAACGCCACATTTCTGATTAGGCCATAAAAGAATGACTGAAATGTAATTAGCTAGAAGATTTCGATTTTTGCTCATATTGGGTGGAAATATTTTGTTTTTGAGATACAAAAAATCAAACTGGTTTTAATTTTGTTTCAACATTTATTTATAGTTAAAATTTAACTTTTTTCTTAATGATGGAATAACAAAAAGTAATAAATAGTTAACACTTTCACCTCATGCATACATTTGCATATAAGAAGTTGAAGTGAAATTATAATTAAATTGCATACTTTACTTACTTGTAAAACAAGCTTTATTAAACATTCAAATGTTCATGCATATGAAAGAATTTGTTTGAATAAATTATAGATCTTTATAAATCTAAATTCAATTGATTGCCCTTTAAAATGTTGCTCGCTTATTTTTAAATACATATTATAATTAGTTTTATTATCTAATGTATTAGATTGATATATTTAAGTTCATTTCAAAGGAATTAATATTTACTGTCGTTATTAGAGAGAAAATACTAATAAATATCGTTGGTTTTCATTATTCAAAATTGAAATTATTCGATTAATCAAGATTCCGATTAGTTGAAATAAATTTATTCGCATAAAATATTAAAAATTTTTTGAAAATGTTTTTTTTTAGTGGATTACCAATTTTTACTTTTATATTTCTTGAGCAGCCATTATTAAATTGAAACCATACCATAAAATTTCCTCTCTTTCTGCTTTACAGTAAATATTCACTCCTTTTCAATAAACTCTACGTACATATATATAAATATAATACAAATACGATGAGTGTGTGCATTTAGGCGTTTTGTCATTGCATTTCCTTTGTATTTCATTTTCATGACTAGTGGCAATTTGCTACCGCGTTGCTTTTTAATATATATGTATATATTTTGCTACATAAGTATATGTATTTTTATCCTTTTTTTAATTAATCGAAAGTTTTGTTTTTAATCTTTTTTTTCTCGTGTCGAATCTAAACTGCATATGTTAAAACTTTCCGCATCGACCAACGCTTAAGCCTTTCAGAGCATTATCTAAATCCTCTCTGGCATCTTTCCATGCAAAAACGATGGCATCTTCAAATGGTTCAACATCACAAGCGCCACATAATGCCATAACCGCTTTAACTTCCTCTTCGGCTGGTTCACGATCATGAACGCTAACTTCATCTTCGATATTCATTTTTACCGTTAAATCATGCTTAAATTGTTGCCCGCCAAATTCTGCTAAGCCGCTGTATTTGAAATCATTAGTTCCAGTGAGTTCATCATCTACGACGCTGCCATCATCCAATAATAGGAGACCACGTTTCTTCAAAACCTTCTCGTTGTTGGTGCCGGCTGTCTCAGTGGCGGTGGTGGTGGGGGCGGCTGCGTTGTTAGCTCTTTTTCTTAAAGATTTTCTAGTATCATTTGCTTTGACTTGACGCTTAAAGAATATACGCGTTTCAGTTTCATCAACAAATTGCACATTAGCTGGATTATTCAGCGTACTGAAATCGTGTGTTGTTGATGTTGGTTGTTGCTGTAGTTGTTGTTGTGGTTGTATTTGTTGCTGCAGCTCCTGCTGCCCGCTGAGATCAGTTCGCACTGCTGCATGTCGTAGCAATTGTTGCGTAACCAAACGTGAACCAGTATTAATTTGTCCATTGATAAAATTTGTATTTATTGTAATTGCCTGATTGTTGTTGTTGTTGCCGCCTAAAAATTGTGCTGGCTGCTGTTGCTGTTGTGTTGCCGCTACCGGTTGAGCGAGATTAATGCGTACGCGAGTTGGAATTTGACCACTAGCCAATAGGCTGTGCATGGGTAATGGGCGATTGATCTGTAAGTTTAAATGTGAAAATAAAACTGGAAAAAGTTTGAAATACTTTATGGTCTACCGTTGGTGGCGGTAGCGTCGTACTGGACAGCTCCTGACCCTCATGATCATAGTGATGAGCATGATGATGCTTGTGATCACGATGTGCCTTGCCAGCACTCAAAGCGATTTTATAAACTTGTATAAGCGTGATTTCAAAATGTAGACCCTGTGACAATTCTCCAGTTATTGAAGGTCCCCCCGAATATATTTTTCCATTGGCTGGTATGGTGTGGGACACAAGCTGTAAATATAAATATAAAATATACATAAATAAAAAAATAAATAGATACATAAATATCGTTGAAACTGTGTTTAACTACAACTATTCATAATTAATTGGATTGCTTTAAATGCAATCGAATTAATTATGAAATGAAAGCGAATATTTTAAAATCCATCTAGAGAACACACTATTCAACATGTGAAAATTTCCCTCATATAATTGATTACTTTTGTTGTGAAATACTTGAAATCAAGGAAATAGCAGAGAGAGTACGGAAAGCCTCTTGCGCTCTCTACTTCTGTAAGAGAGCATTAGAAACAAGATGGGGTCTTCAGCCTCAAGTCACTTCCTGGCTCTACACAGCAGTGGTCGAGCCTAATCTTTATGGATCCGTCTTCTGGTGGCCAGCTACTGCAAAGGCGGTCAATCTTAAACCACTAGATAAGGTTAGAAGAACGGCAGCCATATTGATTACTGGGGCTCTCCGCACTACCTCTACGAAAACTCCCTTCGCAATCCTTCATTGGTTGCCAACAATTCCGATGTGTTAGCAAAACAGGGCTCGCAGCTTACCGTTATATCACTTTCCTGCACCATTGGTATCCCTTTTACGTCTATTAAATTGACTATTAAGCAAAACTACCTCGAAGAAGCAAAAAGATTCTGGGTAGCAGAGCCTACTTGTGGTATTACCAGGCTAACATGGACCACAATGAACAATAGACGCACTAGACAGCTATTCATCCTTAGCAGAAACTCCATCAGCATTACGACTTCGGTGCTCACGGGACACTGCATATTGGGGAGACTTGCTGCAGGACTGGAACTGCCATTCTATGACTTCTGTCGGTGCCGTTGCCCTGAGAAAGAAGAAAAAACAGTCCTTCCTTTCATGTGCGAATGCCTATCCCTGGTCAGGAGGAGATTAAAACTCCTGGACTCGCCTTTCTTTGCTAGTTTGCCCAGCTATCATCCATAAGTATTAAGCACATAGCTAGATTCATTATGTAATCTTCATGTTTCTTAAGTGTACTTTCAACCAGAAGGCTGTCACTTTAACCTAACCTAAGTACGAAAGTAACCCTTCATGCCCTAACTAACAATTTAGTCCTAATTATAATATAGAGTATATATATAGAAAAAAATCATCTCCAAAAGTCTATGAGAGCCGCACTCACAAACTACGTTGCTTCCCGAGGCTTAAGTAGTAGGGTGTTTAACTATTCGGTATTATCAATTAACCGGTTATCGAATAATGGCCTTATTCGGAAACCGGTTTCCGAATATCTACTTCATCAAAAAACCAGGTTAATAGGATAAACCGGGTTTCGTTTCTTTTTAAACGAAACGTTAGTGTTGTTTTACAGTTTTATTGGAAAGTGCAAATACATTAGACTGGTGGTACAGCTATTTTTCCGCTAATTCCAATGTTAATCAACGTTAAGACAAGACAAGAAAAGAACATTTTCAGGGGGTCGAAATGTCTGATTCATGAACGTACAACTCGTCACGTAAAATTTAACATTTTGCATATATTTTTCTGTGAATTACGTTACGAGTAGTACGTTTACGGATCAAACTATTCGGCTTCAGGATTTCATCAATTTTTTCGGGCACCAAGTGGTAATTTATGAAAGTACTAAATCTTTCGATAAATAAAAAAGCTCACGAGAGTCCACAATTAAATTTTTTTCTTTCATTAGTAAGCAAATCAAAATTATAAGAAAGTATACAAGTATCTACAAATCTTAGTAGGCAATGGCAAAACCACCAAGTGATAATAAATTGCCATACCGGCTGTTCGGAACTGGCGTTAAACTGTAGGCCCAATTATAGCCTCTGTGGTCTGGTGGGCGCGTGCCAGACTCTTGTCTCTGGAATCCCGGGTTCATTTATCGGTTTGCTATGAGCGAAAACTGTAAAACTGGACCAAAGCTTTTTTCTTACATATTTTCATTATTGTGTCGTATAATAACGTCATAAAAACGAAAATTTTTTCTTGAGCACTTTGAAGTTTACAGAAAATAAAGTTAACGCTTGTAGTTCTTTTTTGTCAGAAATCGTGCCATCTATATGATAAAACTGATATGATATAATCTAGTATAAAACTCTATTGAAATTTGTTGAATAGTGTAATGAATTCAAAATTTAAACAATTTTATATACATATGTATTTATTTTACTATTTACATTGACGTTTATAGACGCCATCCACCAGTTAGTTATAAGTAAATTTATATGAGTATCTTACTGAATTGTGAAATCCACGCCCAATACGTTCGGCTTTTAGCCAAACTTGCCATTCGCCAGTTTTTCCATTCCATGAAGAGCAAATGTGATGCCATTGACGTATGCGTAGCGGGTAATTAAGTCTGTAATTTGTTTTATTTTTTTTTTTAAGATTGTTGTTACATTTCAATTGAAAAATTTGTGGAATTTACTAATTTTTAAATTGCTTATTTTGATTTTTTTTTTTTTTTTGTAATTCGTATTTTAGTGTTTCAATTACCTGTAAATTTGTTGACCTTTTATAGACATCGAAACGAAACTGGAATTCTTTGCATTGGCAACCCAAAATTGTATTTCGCGTGGTTCATCCTTAACTGGAAAATAAATAAATGAAAAATATATTGTACATAATAAAAAAGTTTAATAAATTCTAAATAAATCATGGTCGATTTCTAAAAATTAATGAAAAATCTAAGCCAAAGTCATCGATATCGAAAATTGTATATGTTACTTTTAGGAATTTAGCCAAAATTCCAATTTTTATAAAAATATAAAAATTGTATTTAACATGTCCAAATTGCTCTTGTTAGCCTATACTGAAATAGCTGCTTCCCAGTGTTATCTTTGGGAACACTTATTTTTTGCTTTCCGAGTATGGAAGACATAAGTATGTGTAAATTGTTTTCTTCTTTCCTGATATGCCAGTCCATATAGATCTATCTAGGTGTTTGCTATCTAATAAAGCAGTGGGTCAGAAGGAATCTTGCTAATGCTGATCAGCTTCATCATTTTCTCTTTACTCCTCTCTAACTTTTTAAAGGAATGCTCTTCTATTTGAATTATCTTTGATTGTGCTTGTCTGGGTGCGCTATTGCCTGCCAGTACCAGTATGTCGAAAGAGCACGCAAGGGTGATCTTTCCGTGAAGGTAAATTTTATTTTGGCGCCTTTCACAAATGCTGCACTTTCGGTTTACTCATGCTTTGCAAGAGGGGACCCCCGTCAAGCCCGTTATCGTGGAGTGAATTTAAATCACCTTAAGACCCTGTGATTACTTATGCAAACAGCGGCCCATAAAATTGTTGATGCAAGACCTTATGGCGTTTTCGTTTATTTTTTTTTATTGGTCAATCAACACACAGGAGCACAATCAGCTCTAGAACGCCGTTTTAATACCACAATGGCATTTGTTAATGGAAGTTTGCTGTTTACTGTTTAGAGTCAGTTCGTGAGATTAAGATAGGAAAAGCGAGTTTTCCAATTTCGAGTTTGGAGATCTTGCAATTGTGAAAAGATTTTAGTCTGGTCCTAGCAAGAGCCAAATAAAATGGGTTACAGTCTCTCTTGCTTCAAGGTTATTGCACTTTCTGCAGTGCGTGTTGTGTGGGATGCGGAGTCTGGCCGCATGGTCCCCTATTGACCAGTGCCCCGTCAGTACTGCAGTCAGTCTGGCTACATCAGATCGGATGTAACAAAGAAGGTTCCTGGTTCTGAAATGGCTGAGTTTTTGCCCATGTGGAAATGCATTTCAAATCCAGAGTTGAACCTCACATCCCTAATTCATCGGTCCTTTCATTGCCTTCGATGTTCCTGTGACCAGAAACCCAAATCAGGCCAATGTCCAGCCTATGACTTAGGGTGGCGAGTTACCCTGCATTGATTAACTAATCTAGAAGATATATATGTCTAAAGCCTAGAGCCTTAATTGCCGCTTGGCTGTCTGTGAAGATAGCTATTACAGCCCTTCTTTGAATTTTGGTTAGTGCTTTGCGGGCTTCTCTGATCGCCAGAATCTCTCTTTGAACCGTATTAGTAGATAAAAAAAGAAGAAAGTGTTAGTTATCTTTGAAAAATATGTCAGTTGTTATTTTTAATGACAAACATGTTGATTTATTGTGAGTTTGATCAAAATGAGTGAAGAAAAAGAAGTACGTCTTAAAATTATTAAAAATTTTCAAAAAAATCCAAATTGTTCCTACAAAAAATTGGCCAAAGAATTGAAGGTCTGCCGTCAAACTGTTTCCAATGTTATTAAACAGTTTCAGGAGAATTTGACCATCGATAGGAAACCTGGTTCGGGAAGAAAACCATGACATGATATTGGGAAAGTCAAGAAAATAGAAAGTATATTGAAAAGATCTCCAAACACATCTGGTAGAAAAGCTGCCCGGTTAGCCCAGAGCTCTGACTATTTTGTGCGAAAAGTTAAAACCAATGCAGGTTTGAAAAATATGCAAGGTCCAAAAAGTTACAGACAGGAATGCTGCAAAAAACTTAGACGCCAAAAGTAGGGCTCGGAAATTAAAATCGAATTTCATACTAGAATAGTTGTATAATGGACGACAAAACGTATGTACTGGCTGATTTACGCAGCTTCCGGGTCAAAATTTTTATTCAGCAGCTCGAGGAAATGTCGAAGAACAATTGAGAATCCAAAAGCAGACAAAATTTCCTAAAAAATTCCTGGTATGGCAAGCTATATGCAGTTGCAGCAAAAGAAGCAAGTCATTTGTTACAGTGGGCTCTATAAATACCGAAATATACATCAAAGAATGTTTGAAAAAAAGACTTCTTCCTTTCATAAGAGAGCACAATGTGTCCACATATTTTTGGCCCGATTTGGCATCATGTCACTACGGCAAGAAAACTCTGTAGTGGTACCAAAGTAATAACATAGTTTTTGTACCAAGAGAGGCCAATTCTCCAAATTGTCCGGAGCTAAGACCAGTGGAGAGATATTGGGCTCTTGTGAAAAGAAACTTAAAGAGCACAAAAAAGGTGTCCCAAAATATCGAAGATTTTAAAAGGAGATGGGCAAACTGTTCCAAAAAGGTGTCTGAAACAACTATCAAGTCTCTAATGGAAGCCTTACCAAAAAAGATCCACGAGTTCATAAATAGTGGTTAGAACTATAAAAGTTATATTTTTCTGTAATTTGTAAAATAGTATCAATTAAATAAAATATTATCAAAAAAATCAAAACTCTAACATCAACCGTTTAAAAATTATTGAATTTTACATATGTTAAGATTTTTTCGATCTCACTCCTTATATTCTACAGAAAAAGGTTCCTGACCATATAACGAATAAAACAGAATACCTATGATTGGAAACCAAATTAAAAAAAAAAAATTAGCACAAACGAGAAAACATTCACGGTTGGTAACCCTACTACAAGCAAAACCGAAACCGCTACTGTGACATAAAAATCAATGATGACAGTTTTCGAAATGAATTTAGGCCAAGGTGTGGCAAAATGTAGAAGAAGGCTTAAGGTTATATCATAGATAAATGCCAAAAAAAACATGATTTCGATTTTTTCTCAATGCAAAAACAAGTTCATCAACTTGAAATCAATTCCATTAATTGATTCAAATCAATTACATTGCAATGCATAAAAAAAAAAAATTGGCAGCATCATCTGAAAATGGGATTTAGATGTTGAATGATGCGAATTGCGTAGATTTGCCGTATATATTTCCAAAGTTGAATATTGTGTAATATGAATAGTATCCCCACATATAATTTACTATCTTTGCCGAACCCATTATCAACATTACAATTACAATTATTATCTGTATGTATGTACACAATATTATTTTGCACACTATGAGGTAGGTTGGCTTTGGTTCAGCAGTTAACTATTATCGTTTACATATAAATATATAGTATTACAGGTACGTATGTAGTTGCATGCAATTAAATATCGACACACGCGTGCAAATAGTATCTCTCAAATTGTGTCAAATAGACATAAAACTGGTAACTCTTAACTCTGAATTATGCAATGTGTCGACTAATATTTTACACGAATATACAATAACACATTAGCCAGTCAGTCAGCGAACCAGCCAGTCAACCAGCCAGTGAGCCCCCAGCGAAAGCATCAGTAACAGCAGCATCAATTGTATGGCATGGCAGATATGTAGCTAGACAGATAGATAGTTGGTACTTGACTAATGTTGAAACATGTTTGAATTAAAGACAGCAGGAAGTTGGCTTCCTTTCACTTTTTTGCTTCTTTTCTTTCTTTTAATTTGCGTAGCTTGTAATAATCTCTGACTGAGTAGCTGGTTGTGTGAGCTGACAAACAGATAGATTTGTTTGCTTGCTTACTTTTTTCTGGCTGTTTGGTTATTATGTAACTTTCTTATTTTCTCATATTTTTCATTTATCATTTAAATGGTTTGATATTTTCCATATCATCTTTATTATTATTATGTAGAAAATCAAGCAAAACAAAACAAAAATTAAGAAAAAAAAAATTAGTTAGCGTGATAATTTTGCGTGAGTAATACTAGTTTGTAATAACTGTTAGTTTAGTTGAGCTTCATATCATCACTTATAATAAATGTTTATAGCACCAATTTAAATATATTATGTATGACAACATGCACTTTGCCCTAAATACACCTGTTGGAGAAAAAAAAAGGTCATCTTGAGTCAAACAGACAAATTATATATTTTCTTCTTCTCTATTTACACGATTCTCCTTGAACTATATTTGAAACGCTCTTGCAATGCTTCAAACAATTTTGGGTTGAAAGGGTTGATGCTACTTGGTATAATAAGACCAAAAATCTAACAAGGCCAAAACACAGAAATAAATTCAACCCACAACTTAGATCAAAAGTAAGCCGATATTCAGATCAAAATCAGAATAAAACTCAGACAAGACTTTAGAACAAAATTTGACCAAAATTAAGACCAAAGTTCGAGTAAAAATCAGACTAAAACCCAATCCAAAACTTAGAGTAAAATTTAAACCGAAATGCAGGCCGAAAATTTACAAAACTTCACACATTCACACTAAATGTTGAGCGAAACCTAGACGGAAATTCGAACCAAAGTCAATCCAAAAATCAAAACAAAACTCAGACAAAAGTTCAAACCAAAATCAGACCAAAATTTAGAATAAAACTGAAACTCAAACCAAATTTTCAGCAAAACCTGGACTGAAATTTAGGCAAAAAAAAAATCAACACAAAACTCAGACCAAAATTTGAGCAAAACTAAGACCAAATTTCAAATCAAAATCAAACTAAAAACCAATCCAAAACTTAGTGCTAAAATTAGACCGAAATACAGGCCAAATATTAACAAAATATTAGATTAAAACTTAAGCAAGAATTCACACTAAATTTTGAGTAGAACTTAAGCGGAAATTCAGGCTTAAGTTATTATAAAAATCAGTACAAAACTCAAACAACTATTCAAACCAAATTCTGACCAAAATTTAAATAAAACTTCAAACCAAGATTTAAAACAAATCCAAACTAAAACTTAAAACAAAATTTCAGTAATACTATCCAAATTAAAATTCAAGACAAAATTAATCCGAAAATCTGCACAAAACTCAGACAAAACTTCAGTACAAGAATCAGACCAAAATTCAAACTGAAATTCTTACCAAAATTCGGAAAAAAACCTAGATCGAAATTCAGAGAAAAAGTAAATTTAAAAATCTTAGACTAAAGACTTAGACTAAATCAAACCAAATTTTGGCAAAAAATTAGACCAAATTAGATAATGATATTCAGAATAAATTCAGGATAAAAATCTATCCAAAATTCCGACCCAAACTTAGACTGAAATTCAGAAAAACACTAAATTAACAATCCAAACTAAATTTTAACCCAAAGGAAGACCAAAAAAAAGCAAACTTAATATTAACCAAAAATTTAATTTGATTGAAATTTATCCCAAAATCCAAACATGAATTCAAACCAAGCTCGGACCAAAATTCAAGTCAGAAAGAAATCAATCTAGGTTAGGTTAGATTGGAGTGGCTGGAGAAATCAAACTAGGTTAGGCTAGATTGGAGTGGCTGTGGAGAGAAACACTTAGGCCTGAATGACCTATTGTGATACCACAAAGTTGGATCTACAGTTTAACACCGATTCCGAACGGCGGTGTGGCAATTTTTTATCGGCTTGGTGGTTTTGCCATTATCAACCAAGGTGTGTCAATCTAAAAACCAGATGAAAATTCAATCCGAATTCTAACCAAAATTCAAATCAAAACTCAGTCCACGAGGAAATAAAAAATCGGACCAACAATCAACACAAAATTCAAGCCTAAATTATGATGAAAAATCAAGAACTGAACCGAAAATTTCAGATGTAATCCATATCAATTTTAACTATATAATAGAGTGGTTCCACACTCCCTCATGGCTAAACTTCTTTTACACATTTTGCTTTCAATAATTTTGAGCGCACGATTACGAAACGAAACCTCAATTATTGCTGTAGTACTGAAGTAGTTGGCTTCTATAATTTGTGACAGCCAACGATAATTTCTGTTGCAAGTCTAAAAAACGCGATGATGAAGCTGTAGAAAGCGAATGTTCTGTTTTCTCTCGAATGAAATGTGCGTATAATTTAATGATGAAAGATATTAGCCCATGCATGATTAGAAGGTTTCTAGATTAAATACTAAGGATAAATTTAAAGCCTTGGTCGGTTAGATTCACTCTCTATTTGTGGACTTTTGTATTTAATTAAGTCTATTAAACAATTTTAAGAAAAATAACATGACAAATTCGTACTTTAAACACAACGTGAACATTAGGTTCACTATTCAATTAGATAACAAACACAAAAAAACAAGATGGTAAGCTAAATTAAAATTTTAGCTTGTTGACACCTAAAAGTCCATAATACAAATACATACATATATCAATACAACTTAAAACTAAACATTTTATATAATCCTCAATAAAACTTACCTGAATAAGTAAAGGCAACATGATCGCCACTGTGATTTGTAAAACGCATCCAATAACAAATTGTAAATTGTTTTAATTCCGGTAGTTCATTATTGTAAACAACAGTTCCATCATAATTGAATGCATATTTTTTAACAGCACAACGATTCTTAGATAAATAATACATGGATGTATGTTAAATAATAACTTATATAAGTAATAAATATTAAACTGATCGCTACATGATTCTATTGGGAATCATGTGTACGGTGTGGATTATAAATATATAATTAAGAGAACAGAAATTGTATTTAAGAAAATTATATGTCGGAAAAAGAACATACAATATAGCAATAGAAACAAATTAATTACCTTTAGCTAATGGTTGGGATCATTTAAAAACTTAGTATTCAATTGATCAATTCACAATAATGTCGTATAATTTTCTATGAAAAATGCGAAAATTTATGAGAAATGAGAGGATATGACGCCGAATAAGACAGCTTGTGAATTGACCAAATATAAGTTATAAAAAGCAAAATTTCAAAAAATAAAAGAAGACATGAATGTCACGTGTCCATTTTATTTTTCATTAATGACTTTCAATTACAACCCTTTCATCTTTTCTTCACAGAACTTTACTGGTAAGAATCGAAGACTCCAGTTTTTTGAATAACGATTTAAAAATTTTATTTTTATTTTTTTGAATATTTTCTCACCAATTAGCTCTAACAAAAAAATGATTTTATCAGTTAGGATGGCGAATCTTCCCGCTTCCCCTCCACCTTCCACCTTTTGACGATATGAAAATATCGGGTTATCGACAAGAGAAAAAACTCTTAAATAATACAGATTTATACTATTTCTACCCTCCCGAGTTACTCGAGAATTGGTAGAAATAGTACCAGAAACTTGGATGATTTCCATGATTTCTATTTCATATTTTTAAAGCCTTGCCGGAAATAGATTACAGTTGACAATCATATGATCACCACTGTACCGAATTATATTGTAATAGAACATAATTCTTACATTCTAGTAGAGTTCAAGAATTCAAGAAATGTTTTCTGGTAAAATATCGAGCATAAAACCTATAGGAACCATTTAGATAATGGATCTTGACACAGCTTTGTGCTGGGCAAACTCTTATGAAGTGGGTAAATATTTCATTGTCTTTCTTAAAGGAAGTTTTCAGCTACAGGCATGTGCATTAAGGATACATTGTCCTTTTAGGCATACTGTCAGCGCTTTGATGTTTCCTTGATTTTGATTCAACAAAAATTACGAAATTTTAGGGGAAAATTTCGGAAGGAGTGCTTTTGGGTAACTGTTGGCCTTTTTGCCCGAATGGCAAGCGTTTAAAGGCAGCGTAACTGCTCAGCAGACAAACATGACCCTGTCACATACCAAGACAGTCCAAGTTAATTGAATAGTTTTTTGAATTCAGCCCATCGAAAATGCCAGAACCACTTTTAAAATCGATTAGGCTCAAACTTGCTCAAGGTTTAGTCCTATTGGGTAGAAGATACCACACCAAATTTGAGCTAGATCGGTCAAAAACTCGCCGAATTGATATTCACCAAAGAAACAAAATTTTAAAAGTCTAAAATTTTACCGATTTTTTTTTTAAATCAAAAATAGTTTTGCCTTTTTTTTTCAAAATGTAACTCTTTTTTTTATTTAGGTCAAAAGATAGAGATTTATTTATCTATCAATTTGAAAGTCGAGTAACTCGAAACACTCAATAGGATAAAACTTTGTGCAAGTTTGAGTCCGATCGATTTTAAAAGTGGGTTCACGTGAGATGAAATCACCCATATGCTTATTTCCTTATATTTATTTCTTTCCCAGCTCACTTGTTTAATTTTTCCTCATGATAATTTTAAAACTAAATTAACACTTTTCTAGTGTTTAGTAGCCTATAGTAAAATTTTATGAGCAATATTTTTCTAAAACCTATTAGAGCTCTGTGCATATTTTTAATGGGGTAAAAAAATGATTTTTCTAGAAAAGGCCAAAAACGGAATGAAGATAATGGGTTGACATATTCCAAAAATACATTCTACGTAACATTTTACTGAACACATAAACATTTTCAGATGCGCGTGAAAAAGTATTTTGGGGTTGAGGACCGAAATTGAGATAACCACAGTGCTCTGAAGCGTATTCTGATCTCATCCGTGAGTCTCTAAATTTTAAATTTTTTTCAAATATATTTTTTCTTTTTTCACCATTTGGTATCATTTTTTGTCTATTTTTGTTGCTTTTAATTTCTTTTGTTTTGTTTAATTTTTTAAAATCCAAATTGGCGTAATCTAATTTAAAAAATTCTAATATCCTATTCACATGGAACCCAAAGTGAGCAATTTCGGTTCCCAATTTCAATTTGAAATTGAAGTCATTTACACGGAGCTTTTCTTCTTCTTACACAATTTCATTTGATAGTTCAATTTTATTGTTTTTAAAATGGCAAATAAATATGAAATTATTATAAATTGCTTTAATATTTATGATAATATGGCCAAAACAATAGAGATGTTTGACGAAATATGTGGAGAATATGGAGAATATTGCCGGATGGGCAAATTATATATGAAGAGAATAGTCGGATTGCGAAAACAGCAGCTGATGTTTGAACCGCTGCAATCTCATCTTTAATACACCCTCAACTGACTTGGGAGAAAAGGTTGTAATAAAATGTAATATGCATATTCTTGTACATGTTTATAGGGACGCATAAAATGTTTCTGTGAAACTCTGCAGTCTTCACCGCAAAGCCCTATCTACGCAACTCCAAAGCATTTCGTCTAATATAAGTATGACCGTTCTTCCTCGCCCCACATAATTCCGCTATTTTCCCGGACCATACTTCTTATTTTGTTCCTTCATTTTTTAATTAAAAATAAATTTGATTATAAATTTGACAGCTATTCTTCTGAGTGATATGTTTTTCATCGACTTTTCTACCAATACAGAGTTTTTTTTTTCGGATAGTAGCGTAATTTCAACATAATTTCAACGAAATTGAGCAAGGAAACACAATTTCGCATGCCATTTATTCCTATAGCCAAATTGAGCAATTTCAACTCAATTTCAGCTGGAATTGAAAAAGAAGCCGAAATTGCTAAATTTGGGGTTGGTGTGAATAGGCCATAAAGTGAGTTTAAGATATTCCAAAGTGTTTTCAATATTTTTTTTAGGGGGTATTCTACCCGAGATGGTCCGAAAAATCGATCTTTTTTTATTTAATATTTTTGATGTAGACAACGAGTTTTATGAGAACGGAGAGAGGGCAATGTATGGTCCTGGAATCGCTCATTAACCGTAAGTTACATCATTTGTAAGTACCATGTTTGTAAATCTTTAAACTCGTTTTTCTCAAAACCACTTTTTTCGGGACGGTGGACACGATTCACAAAAAACCACTTGTCCAATTGACTTGAAATTTTACAAGGCTACTAAGCAAATGTATAGGTAAGGCCTTATCTAGGATTATTTGTTTAACTAATGTTTTTAATGCAAAATATAAACAAAAACAGAGCAAAAATGGTCATTTTTTCTTATTCCCTAGATGAGGCGGAAGTTTCACGATTACAAAATGGGTTACATTTTGTGTTTCAGAATATTTAAACCGCATATATCATGTCCACCATGGAGCAACTATTTTCGACAGGCTCAAGTTCGAGGCGTTGAAGGAACCATTATTAACAAAGATATTTTTAACATTAAAAACGAAAATTTTTGTTTAAAACCTGTAGAAAAACTTGCAAAAAACCTCGAATAAAAATATGGAAAAGCTTTTCATTTACAACGATTTGTAAACATCGATATTTCGCACCATCTCAGGTAGAATACCCCCTTAAAATTGAATTGGAACAGGATACCAGTCAAGCTTGTGTTTTCTTTCATATGGAAAATATGGGCAACTGAAAAAACTCAACTTGAAGTTAAGGCTTTGAAATTTTTGCTATTTACAGAGCATAATTTCGATTCCAGATGCAAAGATTTTTCAAATATTTGGAAAAAAAAATCAAATTTGCTAAGGAAAATAGCTACACAATAGAAGCATTTCTTGCAATAAAGATAGCTTTCAGAGCCAGATTTTTCACACAGACCTATTTCTTAGACACAATTTCTGTTCTCTTAATTCAGATTACCAATGTATTGTTCACATATAAAAAAAAAAAAAAAAATTAGCAGTTTTTGAATTTACCTCATCAAAAACACTACCAGAAACTTCACGATTATCTGCATAATTATAATCAAATTGTGTATCCTCGTTAGCATCACCATAGTTGGTAAATGAATCTGATGGAACAGTGGCTAGATGATGCAAACCGTTTAAGTGTCCAGCAGTGGGAACCCGACCAACAACACCACGACGATCACTTTTAAAAGCTTCATTTTTGAGTAGCACTTGTGGATGTGATTGTGGTTGGGTCTCCTGCAGGAGGAGTGGTGTTCCATATTCTTTGCTAGCTAATGTATGATATGATTCACTATCAAGATCAGGATGTGATTGTTTCAATGTGAATGTTGAAGTAAAAGATGATGTTGAACCAACTACGGGTTTCCAAGCGTCGACACATAACAAAAACGATTGAAATGATAATATATAAAAACTATACATCAAAAGGATGTAGGATAATTTGGTTAACAATTGCATTGTTTAAATTTTTTTTATTTATTTTTGTTTTTTTTTAATTTTTTTTGTTTTAAATTTTTTTTCTTTTTTTGTTAGTTCAGAAAAAAACATATAACATAAATGCTTTTTTTTTATTTATTTTTTATTTTTAAATTAACTTTTATTTTATTTACGAATTATATTTTCTTTTGTGAAAGACGAGAGAGACAAAACGTCTGCACGCTGCGACGGTTCACACTTTATTACCAGCCCAGAAGTTTGTTTGGTAATAGCGCAGCACATGCGTTGCGCGCCAACTAACTGAAATACAAAAATAATGATTGGCAAACTGGTTTAAAAAAAAATCAAAAAATATATCTAAGCTTTTTCTTTGCTTCTGTTTCTTCTTCTTATATTTCTTTTTCTTCAATTACACGCTTCATATACATAAACAAACACACACACACACATTCATCTCTCCATAAACAATTCCAAAACTTTTTATTGTGTACATTTAATTGTTGTTGCACAGTGTAAAATTGTATTTAGTATTTTCGTAAGATAAATACCCACTGATGTTTACGTTTTCTGTGCTTGCAACTGTTGCTGCTGCTGCATTGTTATTGCTGTTGTCATTGCTGCTGCTGCTGTAATATTTAATTTTACAAAATATTATGTGCTCTGGCATTTTTACTGTAATGTTTTTCAAATTCGAAATGTTATTTTTAATTCTAAAACAATAATTAACATAAATTTCTATTTAAGTATGCAGTCATTTATCTTATTATGGAATAACAAGTAGTAAATAATTAGGTACATAGCTTTGCGTAATTATTTCGCTACATTTCATTGCATCGATCGTCTATATCAACAAATGAAAAAATACATTTTTAAATTAAACTTGCATTGTTTTTGTTGCAAAAAAAGTGAAATTTTATAATAATTTTAATTGGCATATTGCATTTACTATATATACAATATGTGCATGCTAAATTCAATAGTTCAATCTAGTGCCAAAATTGAGTTTAAGTTCAATAGCATTTTTGTCTTTTGTATATGTTTGGCAAAATATCAAAAATTATACGGATTAGAAAGTGAATTACTTATATGTAAATATGTAAATTTTTTATTTACAATTATATAATACTTTAAATCCATAAAACCATGCACATAACATACATATGCAAGTACAGTGACTCACAAAAGTGTTCACAAAAAAAGAACATTTTTGGGACACGATCAATAGACAATAATGCTGACAATTCCAAAAGTAAAAGTGTAATTATGTTACTAACGTATGGTCAAAACAACTTGTAACTAAAGTAGCTGTAGTATTATTATTAGTTATTTTCAAAATAGTTTTAGTTTTGTCGTAAAAAATTAAATTACGGAAATGTCACTAAATGCAACACAACGCCAGAAATTACCATGAAAATTTTGCACAGAAAATTCAAACATAAAGAAAAATTAAGTTTTTCACCATTTTAAAGAAATAGGGTTTAAAAAAACTTTTATATATGTTATACTCGTATTACAATTAAAATGCTAGAGTATAAAATATGATAGAAAGAAAAAAACCATTCTGGGAAAAATGTACGTTTAATGAATGACTCCAAAGTACACGCTCTTCTGAAAGCAGAGACAGTGAGTCGAAATGCAAAGTCTTATAAGCAGTTTGCAAAAAAAAAAACCAAGTTTCCAAAAATATAAATGAAAAATATTTGAAATTATTGGAAGAAAAAGTAAAAAAAAATGCATTCCAAAAACTACATAAAAATAATTAAAAATTAATAAAATCAGGTTGGGTAATCTTTCCAAAATGACGAGCCATACTTTGCCATTGAAGCCAGTATTACTTTGAGTCTCCCAGTGTGAAAACACTAGAAAAAAACAAATATATCTATAAGACCAAGTTCCCAGAAAAAGTTTTGTTGTAGTTGGTCATTAGAGTGTATAGAATCAGTGATCTAGTATTTTTAAAAAATGGTTTGGTGGTGAATTCGAAGAATTACCTACTGGTGCTTGGAGAGTTTATCTATAAATATCAACAATGGGAGAAAACAATTTTTTGGCCAGACCTGGCGGTTTTCCAGTCACGCCAACTTAACACCCATCGCTTAATCATCCCGAAAAACTAACCCGTTCAATGTCTCAGAATTGAGTTCAATTAAAATTTTTTGGTTTAATCTAAAGAAAAAGGTCAAAAGCAGTGAATATTGACCAAAAAATGTATATTGCTTAATTGAAAAATTGGAAAATAGTTGGAAACCATTGATACAACTGAAGTTCAAAAGTCATAAAACGTAACCGTTTAACGCCCAGTGGTAAAAATTCTGTACCATAAATTCGTTGAATCCTCTTCCCTTCAATAGACGGATAATTTTCCTGTCCTGCCTTTTCCGGCTGGATCATTTCTCCACTCTTACCTTCAAATTTTTATCAAGTCTGTATTTCTAAAGCGAGATTTCTAAACCTCATTTATTGAGTTTACAAACTTTTGACTACCATATGGGATCTGCCTATTAAAAAACTTTTAATTCAAAGCCTGAATCATAATCAAAATCACTCAAAAAGACAAAAGTATTGAAATCTAAAATCTTTAAAAAAATGTAACAGCTGTATTGGATCCACCTATTTGAATTTAGGAAATCGAACTATAGATTTGTGATCAGGGACTACAAAAACCCTCAGGTACTAAGTTTCATAGAAATCCAGTAACTTTTTTTTGAATTCGTTTGCCATGTTGGCTCCGCCATTTTGAATTTTGGAAATCAGACTTCAGATCCCTTATCAGCGAACTCAAGTATCAAGTTTCAAGCGAATCCAATGTATTTTAAAAAATTCGTCCGACATATTGAATCCGCCATTTTGAAATCCGATTTCAGATTAGTAATTAGTGACTCCAAACAAATTTTCTAGAAAGATATTAATAACTATTTTCGCTTATTTGCGAATACAGAATCTTTTAAGAGGAATATTAACCATAGCTGGTTCCGAAACGACCATCTGATCTGCTAGTTTTATAAACTTTTTGAAATTCTTCTGGCATCATTGTTCATTTAAAGCCTATCAATTGAATTTAATTAAATTTTTACTAATTACAAACGCCATTTTGAATTTTTAATTCTGCAACATTTTATTTGAAAGATTATAAGTTTACGAGTATTTTGATGTACACATAACGCTCGTATCTTTTTCCAACCAAAAACTGTATATTTCTACCAAAAAATTTTAAAAAACTATAAATTGAATTGAAAAAATTGTATATTTCGCGGTATCAACTTTTTCCAATAAAAATTGACCATCTGAATAGTCTTCGTTCTCCATTTTAATATCTCCTTCTGTAGCTGTATTGAATTTGTGCTTTGAAGAAATTTGGCAAAGCGATTCCAGATTTGCTGTGAGGTATTCATAGACGTCAACGCATGGATATTTCAAGTTAAATTTGACGATCAGAATCGCTTTCAATGTTTCCACTTCTATCAAAAGTATACTCGCAACGAGTTGCCATTGTTCTCTCAGACGTTTTGCGATTGATAAATTTGAGTTTCGTAGCATTCAAAAACTTTATTTTTTTTTCTTAGTGTAAACGCGGTATTTTGGCGAAAAAAGCGGTATGCGGTTTTTGAGTCTAAAAAACACCGCGATAATACCGCGAAAAACTGTATAGCTACGAGCGTTATGCATACAGCAGAGCTCTGGGCCGGTTGACATAAAACGTCCCACATATATTTTTTTAAAGTCATTTTATCTTTATTCGGATTTCATTAACCTTACGTTACTTATCAAAATGGATACAAGGGGAAACAAATTTTTGAAATAAAAATATATTCGAGGTCTCCTCCCCCCTCGAATTGTGGGCGGTCTTGACTGAAGATTATATCGTTTAAATATTAGCCTCCGTGTATTTATAAATTTTGAGCCGCTGTTTTCCATAACTTTTCTTTGTTTCTAGTCTAATATTGTCTTTCAGAGTTACAAGCATTTGTGCCTTATTCACATTGAGTCCCTGTGTCTATGTCATAGACCAATGATATTTTGAAAACTTGCAAGTTTCTTCATAATTGCTGTAATCGTCCATATCGAGCTCCTCATCTTGTGTACACCCTTTGAGAGACCTGTACTTCCAACTACTCATCCTTTCGTTCGAATCAGAATATTATTAACACAGATATTTTTTAGATACACTGAGAAATCTTTCTGCTGTTTCCACATTTATTTTGTCTGAACATAATTTTGAAAACTTTCTTCTGAAAGTTTTATCTAAGCAAAAAGTAAGCACTTTTGATTTGCTTCTTCATAAGAAAACTTAGTTATTTAAATCAGTACTGGCTCTGGCTACCCATTCATGGATTATGATCGGCTAAATTCTTAACCTTATACATGAGTGATCGGCTAAATTCTTAACCTTATACATGAGAAGTTTCTTTTAACTCATTTTGAACAATTGTACGAGTTTTCGTACAGCATCTTTGAAAGATCGCCAAAAATACAACTTTAAAAGTAATTACTGCTTAAAATTTTTACTTATCGTTACTTTAAATCCAAAAAAGGGTAACTGTTCTTAAAAGATTCGATTGTATTTTAATATTAGAAAATTTTCTTTATTTACAGGTAGGAAAGCAAGCTCCTTATTATGTTGGTTCATCACAAACTTTACCTCGTGGCATGTACTCAGATCGTAATAAAGTTCCAATTGGTAAGTGTTGAAATGTATTGTGTAATTTGTTAATCAACAATTATATTTTACAATGTACATTATAAATTTTGCATGATATTCTTATTGTATTCTTGTAATTAAGAAATGTTTATTATTTATTTTATTATAAAAATGAATAAATTTAATAATTACTTGCAACCTCTTCGTATATTTAAAAAAAAAAAACCTTGTGTTTTTGTAATTTAATTTAAAATCGTAACGGTACATATGTAAATCTCTAAAATGAAATGTATGTAATCTTCATACTTCAATGATATAGGAGCGCCAGTGAAACCTATAAGATCGCATAATTCAAGGGGTAGCATGGAGCCCTTATTTCCTTATCCCCCGGATCAGTTATATAGCATCCCAGGTACTTTTGTGAAATTCAGTGTTACTGGTCTTTGTTTGTTTTTGTTTACGTACTAAATTTATGAAAATGCGCCTTCAAAAACCGAATTTGGAAACAAAATTTATGTTGTTATTTGTTGTAAGCAAAATTTTAAATTGAAAATTTTCTCTCTGTGTATTACTAATACAATAAGTTATTACTTAAGTCAAAATTATAGATTTTATTCTTTTTTATTTTCTTTTTTAATTTTATAGATGGTTACTCGAGCTCCCCAGAGCGTATTTCACGAGGTAATTATGAAGAACCTTACTATAGCCAATATGGTACCCGAGGTGCCGTCGTAGCTCCGATTATTGACGAAGAACAGAGGTTGGTTTTTGAGAAGAAATTGGGCGAATTCTTTTGTTTGTTATAAATTTCTAATTAATTTTTACAGTGAAGTTGCACACTCCGAAGATCAATATGCTATTTATGGTATGAAAATAGGACCTGGTCGTATGCCGAGAACTAATCAAATGTATGATCCAACAAGGTAAGAAAAGACACCGCTTAAAGCTTTGTGGAATTCTTGAATTTGTGCATTAAATTTTTAGGTTCATTATAATCTTGTGATCTACATATTACTGATTCATATTATTAATTAAGCCTAATACTCATACCAAGGCAAATCTACTCAATGACTCGAGACAATAAGTTTGTCAAATTTTAGAGTTTTTTTCAAAACAATTCAGCTCATAATAGATTATAGGAACATTCATGTAATAAACCAAGGTTCATTTAGGTAGAGGTATCAACATTTTCGAATCCCTGCCCAATATTTTTCAAGGAAACAATTATGAGTTTTAGAAAATGCCTTTTTTTATGCCAGTGTATTTTGCAATCAGTATCTAGCATTGAAATCAGGACTCTTGTCTGCCGTTCAATTACAGTTGAATTTCACCGAAATCTATTATTCTAGTTTTTGTGTCATTTAGCAATTAATTTTTGTCATAAGTGGAAAAAGTGGAAAAATGCCGAGCCATAAAAAATTAGTGAATGTGATAAAACTGAAATTTTAACTTTACGCCGCGAAAACTACAGCTTTAGCTACATTAGTGCTGAATTTGGGTTCAGCAAGTAATCCATTGCTGATTTTTCAAGAAGTACGAGATAACCAGGTCAATAAACAAAATCCTAGCTCAGGAAGAATCCGAAAGAACTCTGCGGCCGAAGACCGTTTTATGAAGCTCATGAGCTTTGCAAAACCGGTTCAAAACTTGTGAAGGTATAAGGAGAGAATTTACCATGGACATTGGTACCGAAGTTTCTACGAGAATTGTCCGAAGCAGGCTTGCGGAGGATGGTTTACGCGCTCAACGACCTGCAAAAAAGCCACTTCTAACAACAAAAACGCGCCAAAAACGACTGTAGTGGGTCAGGCAGCACCAGAGCTGGACTGTGATAAATTGGAGGAAAGTTTTTTCTCGGACGAACTTCTTCGGGTTTGACGGAATATGTTATGAGAGACGAAGAGTCGGTTAGAGCAATAGCGGTGAGTGCGTTTAATGTACCGTTAGGCTGTGAGGTAGCTGATTGGTCTGGAGATGGCCGTGGTAGAAGAAACGGCGAATGGAACCAAGTACCAACGCACTATTCACAAGTAGACGACTTAATTTTCCTTGTTGATTCTGCACCATGCCATCGTGCCAAATGGATAAGTATGAATTTTTTTCGAATGGCTGTAAGTTAGCCAGCAAATTTATTAAACCTTTTCGTCCTTACCTTTATCGTTTCCTATTCAGGTTTAGGATTATTTGTCGGAAATATTTTGGCTATGGAATGGCATGGAAAAAGGCCCGATCTCAAGTCAACCGAAATCGTTGGCACATTATGAAGGTATAGGTGACGAATAGGATACCTAAGACATTGTCAAAGAAGGATTCCTGTTTTAAATTTTCAGATGATTACGGATCGATGAGCGAAAGTGAAAAATATGAAATTTCTTTTTCCTTCCTCAAGTGTTTTTGTAGTTTACGGTACTCCCTGAGAGTAATCTTATTGGTGTATTTTATTTATTTTTTGCTTAGTTCAATACCATCCCTGAACCCTTTTGCGGTTTCTGAGATTTGTCAGTTGAGGAGTTTTAATTCTCTAAGCATCTATGATGGGTGCGAATTAGACGGCCAAGATAAATTTTTTAACTTGAATTGAGAACTGAAATCGGAGACAATTGAACCGGGGGTGGTGATGATGATGGTGATGGGAAAGAGAATGATTTTTACATTTCCATTGAAATTTTTAGCTGGTTTTTAACCATGGGCTCTTATTGTTTTTCCTTATGAAATATTAAAAATCAATGTTGGAGTTGAGTGTATCTATTCATTAATCTAGTGGGACAGCAATAACATTAAAAAAGGCTAAATTAATTTTTATTAAGAATAAATTATTACATTTAAATAATCCCATAAAGCCAACTTGCAGAAATTGTTAATCAGAATTAAAAATATTGTTAAGTAATTGATTTATAAGCATAAAGATTATCATTATTTATAGTGGAAATTACTTTAAAGTTATCATAATTTGATTTGACATTCTTAAGTAATGTATCAGTAGTTAATTGCTTCAAAAAATTTGATTTATTATCAGTTGTATTAAGTATCCATCGACGACTACGACGATATATTTTAATACGTTTCACTCCACCATTTAGAGTAGTTGTAGTTGCAGTTGCAACGGGATGAAAATATGTTGTACCTGTAATGATAAGTTTTGCAATAGATCAATCAAGTACAAGGTTCTAATAGAGTAAACTAAAAAGTATCACTTGTCACCAACAACTGTAGCTAATACTTATCATTTGTCATTATCATTATTGTCACTTATTAAACACTCTTATTCATATGAAAGAGATGAAAGGTTAGTACATAAATTACTTTTAATTAGAAAACAAATAGGTGTGAATGAAGCAAACCTAAATGTAACAAGTCAAGTGTTTATCATTTATACATAACATGAAAATCAGTTGAAGATGAACAAGTGATGATGGAAATTCTGTAGTATTTTTTTATTTTTACCTTTACTTTTTATCGCCTGTACTATGAGGCATAGTAAGTAACCACCGAATGATAGAAATGCCAGGGCAGTTATACTTATTTGAAATAGCGTTTGAAGTTTTGATGGTTTCTCTTCAGGTTGCCATGGATGATAGCTGCTTGTGTAGCTGGGTGAATATCCGCTAAAATAAATATATGAATTATTTTTTCTTTCAATTTATATTCATGTGGTATAAATACATGAATTCCAAATTTATTTTTGTGAAAAATAAAAAAAAATATTAGTTGTAGAAGGTTGGGTAGGATTTTATAGCTATCCATTCATTAATGGTATAAAAAAGTAAAAAATAAATGTCCCACTTAAGTTCGTGAGATGAAACTATTTTCTCAAATAAATGCATAATCTTCTAGATTTTAAAATCTAAAATTTTTCATTTTCTCTTTTGTTCTATAAATTAAACAAATAAAATATAAGGATTAGCAAATAAAAAATTTAGACTATTCAGTCCATTTCAATCAAAAAATAAACACAACGAGTATACAAGGTTATTTGTCAATGACAGAAGGTCATGATGAAGATAAGGATAAAGGTTGGAGAGCAGCACACCAGCATTAACGACACGAGCCTCTGAAGTAACACCATCTATTACAACACAGATAGAACGGTCACTTAGAAAACTCGTGATCCATCGAGTAAAGTTATTGCCGACCCCATGCGCATTCCATTTCGACACCAATGCTTGATGCCACACTCGGTCAAGCGCCTTGGAAATATCGAGAGCAACCGCTTTGCTCTCACCTAAGCCATGAAGACTATGGTTCCAGTTCTCGGTGAGGGTCGCCTGTTGCGCGGTTTCGACTGAAACCGTAGATATTTAACCAAGTGAATGTTAATTACGTTTTCAATTAACTTGGATAGCGTTGAACATATTGCGATGGGGTGGCAATTCGCAGGGCCCTTCTTAGGAATGGGTTGGACGTTAACAACTTTCCAATAAGACGGGAACACACCACTAGTATATGAAATATTGAAAAGAATCCGCAACTGCCGCGCCAGCGTTGACGCACATGACCTTAATACACGGGGTGGAATTCCAAGAGTACGGAAAGTGCGTAGACACTAAAATCAAATCTGAATTCAAATATGAAATTTCCACTCCATTTTTTTTTTTTTTTGGAAATTTTATAATTTTTATACATTTTTATAACACTTCAAAATCTAGAAAAACTCACCGTTTATTATTTCCAGTTAAAGCCATTGCTTCTGGTTCATCACATGATTTTTGATTAGTATTGGTATTTTCATCGTATATTTTGTTCGTGTTATCGGTATTGTTATTATTGTTATTTTTAATTTGTGTTGTATATTTTTCATTTTGAAAATTCGTCTTTCCATCATTATATTTTTCCGATATTCGGCTTAATGAATTATTCAAACGTAACAACTCTGGCAAACGTAATTTTAATAGACAATAACCAAATAACTTGGAATCATCATCAATATTTGTATTTGCAATTGCAAAAGACGATGTACTACCGCCAGCAGCAACAGCAGCATACAATTTATGAAAGGACTTTAAAACAAATATGAACGCAATTATTAATTTCCAATTGTTACTGAAATGCATATTGCACTTAATTTGCAGCACTGCACCGTTTGAAATGGAATAGTAACTGGTAAAAATTTGTAGCATTAGCAAACAACACGAAAATTCTCAAGTGCATTTAATGTTTGGTTACAGCTGAGCAAATAACTGGGGCTAAGTTAAGTTACCTACCAACTTACCTACCTACCTCAAGCTGCATAGTTGCCTATTAGTATTGTGTACAAATATTTATTGTACATATTAATGTATGTACAGTACTTTTCGCTCTAAGCAGACTGGCAAAAAAGCTGGCAAAAATTGTTCGTTATGAACCGATTTCTTATTTAAGGAGACCCTGGATTTTCCTTGGTCCAAAATTTAAGCAATTTTTGATAGATTAATATTGTAATAATTGTAGTTTCGGACTCCGAAATTTTTTGACATTTATTTAAAGACTTCAAGCAAAAAAAGAGATTGTGTAATAATTTAAAAAAAAAAAATTGTATACAGGGTTTTTTTTTGGATCTTCATGGAGAAAGTTTTAAAAATCGTCATTAACTTACGTACATGACTGCGGCTCACTGGAATTTTTAAAGAAAAAAAAAGTACTGTTGGAGAACTTTGGTCCCAGGACATTTTACGATTATTTTGTTTGGCCAACAATACATAAAATGGCCGACCGCCAAAATTGATTTTCTCAAAATAAGGACTTTTTTTCGTGAAAACAACATTACAAATTAACATTACAAAAAAATTAACAAAGTATGATTTTGAGAAATACGCGTTTAAAGATTAAAGATTAGTTTACATAAGCTTTGCTAAATTATGACTGAATATAGTATATACTCGCAAGCATGTATGAAATAAAGTGGGTTGTTTTAAGCGAAAAGTACTGTATATTCGTATAAGCATGTTGTCTGCTGTAGTCTGTCTGTAGTGTTTGTCATTGAGGTAAATGTTGAGGAAGAACTACATGCACTATGTGTACTACGGTGTAAATGTGTTTTAAATGCAATTAAATCAGAATTGCAAAAATTATATGCTTACAAACAAAGAAAAAATGTTGTTCAAAATAATTAGACTACGACAAAAATATATATGAAAAATTTTGTATATTATAAATATGATGGCATTATTAATGCATTGAAGAGCACATGTGACTTACGTATCACCGCTTGGTTCTTTACCTTCAAAAAGTTATCTAGTGGAGTAAATGTTGCCATGTATGTATATCGAAATGATTTATTGTACCTTCACATAGTTAAAAAAAAAACTTCGTTAAAGTACATTACCCAACAGAAAAGAATATTACCAACACAAACGATAGGTCCAAGAAAGCAGTGGAGGATCTAGAGTTTAAGTTTGGGGAAGGTTAATTTTGATTTAATAACTAGACAAAAATCCGGGTCAAAAATTAAATCAAAAACTATAAAAACACTTAGACCAAAATCAAATTTAAAAATTAAAACAAAATTCAGAGATAATGCGGACCAAAATTTAAAGCGAATCAAGACCGAAATTAGATAAAAAATTAGACCTAATTCAAACTAAAAATTGGACAAAATTCAACAAAAAATTTAACCCAAATTCTCTTCAAAAACCAGGTAAAAACAGATAAAAATTAGACATCTATAAGCAGACCTTGAAATTTCAAATTTTATGTACATGGTTCAAGTGCATATTATAAACAGTTAGAAAATTTCTTAAAGGTTATAAGGATTCACAATTGGAAGATCCAGTAACCCATTTTTAGATCCCCCATTGCAAAAGATGGGTTATGGTATGGGATGTGAATCGAAAAACTTTGTATTGAACATCATTTCGAGATCGAAAATTGTTGGCCATCAAGGAAATTTTGGGAACTCTGAAACAAATGAGTTTTGCTGTGTGAAATCTATAGTGGCCTTCGTGTCATCGATTGGCTGTGATTTTCATCGATTTTTCTATTTTTAACATTAACAGCGTTTTTTTTTTGGATAGTAGCACAATTTTAACGCAATTTCAATGAATTTGAGCAAGCCATTTATTTCTATAGCGAAATTGAGCAATTTCAACTAAATTTCAGCTAAAATTGAGGATGTAGCCGAAATTGCTCAAATTGAAGTCCGTGTGAATAAGGTATAAATTATTGTATTGTTAGAGAGATTAATATTGATTATACCGGAACCTGTAATATCTATTTTATGTCCCTGTTCTATATCTAGTGTAATCTGCCTTAAGTACCTCATTAAGTCCAGTCTCCTTCAGGAAGTTGAGAATAACGACTAGATTAATGGATGGTAGAGTTCAGTGCTGGATCAGTACTCCACAGTGAGAAAAAAAATATGTTCTGAAGGTTTCTCTTCCTCATTGCGTTCCGCTCTTCTATGTCTACGTGTCCAGGAAGACTATTGTCTTTGCTCAGTAGATTGAGCATACTCAAACAGACCCACACTAATGTAGAGGTGATCTCAAAAGAGCAAAGTGCTCGAATGGCTGCTTGACTATCAGACAGGATAGTAATGTCTCGCCTTTTGTACTTCAAGTCAAGGTTAAATTACGTGAATCTCGTCTTGAAAAATGCTAGGATGTTTCCCCATCGGTTCAAAGTGTTTGGCCCTTGTTTCATCCTTGGTTCGTGACCCATTTGTATACCATTTAATCGTGTGTTCTTGTAATGTGTAGTTATATTCTACACACCCACTATTAAGTTTTGCCACAAAGTATTGTATTTCTCAGTTATGTCTCTATATTTTTGAGTTCTGCATAGGATATTTTCATAGTAGTTGAAACGATCTACAGTTTAATGCCAAATTTGAGGGTAAATTTTTTATGTATTGGTACTATTTATTTCATATAATAATACAAATTTATTTTATTTTTAATTTCCAGGCCGGAAGATTTACATCGTATACGTGTAGAGCATATGGAACGTCAATTGGCGAATCTTACCGGGCTTGTACAGAAAGCTCTAGTTAATCAAAATCCACAAATCGGAGGACCAATGTCGGTACCAATGTCGGAACAAAATTATTTGGTTGTACCAAATCAATGTCAAGGTAAGTGAATGAAGAATATATGTTTCTAGATTTGAGTTATTTATGTTTTTTGTGTTTTGTTTATTTTTCATATATGTGAGCACAACGTTTCTACACATGTATACCCACACACATACATAGGGTGATTATTTTTCGATGGTTAATCTGCAAAAGTAGTGAGAAGTTGTGCTAAAAACAACAAGTTGAAATTATTAAGTTTGATTTAAGTTCAAGTGCTGCAAGTGAAATTAAAATTTAGCCCAGATATATGACTCAATCACTTACTTGCAGATCAACCCCAATCACCCTATTTGCATATATTATGTATAGTTTGCTTCATCTGAATGAATTTTTCAACTGCGTGTATTAAGAGAATTTTAATGTTTTTTTCTCACTCAATGGAAACGAATGATTATGATTGGTTAACTGATGGGCATAGTGTGAAATATTCTCTCTTTCTCCCTCTCTCTCGCTTTGTCTCTTTGCGCATGTATATAATTATAAATTCTTTTGAAACAAACTATACAATCATTTCACAAAAATTTATATTACTTAACTGCAGCCTAATGCACTCACAAATTTTACAAGCAATAGCAAATGTGTTGTAATCAATATGCCACTAATACTTCACATAAAATCTAATGTAGAATCAACTAATGCATTTATTGATTTAGTGAAAATGGGCTATAGAAGGTAATGTTATTTATACACTCTACACTCATTATTTCAACAGTTGAAACTGAAAACAATACAGAACTTACATATGAAGAAATCTATGCGGGGTTAAATACTTCTCAACATATTTAGAGTCAAATCGAAATGTATCGAACATTTTTAATGTAATTTTATTGTTTTAGCTTTTTTTTATTTATTTTTATTTTTAGCAGATTGTTTACTCAAATTCTAGATAGACTTATAATTTTGAATTTTTTCTTTATTTTATGATTTTAGTTTTCTTTCTAAAGAATAAACAAAATAAAATAACGCAGCATTTCATTTACAATCACTGTTTGTCCAAATGTGTTCTTCTGGTCTTTGAATTTACCTCATACTTATAGCTAGCGGGCAAGGAGAGGATTTGTACATAAGAGAAAAGGCTCCCAAGTTAGGAAAAAACTCATGTCGTAAGTTTACAAATACATACAAATAGAAAGAACGAAATATTCATAATATACTCTACCTAAATACTGCATGGCGTGATTAATTTAATTAGAACAAATTATTGTAATCATAACTTAAAGTACCTTATTTATTTATTTGTATTCGTATTTATATATGTATGTATTTTTGAAAAATATTTTAATTTCATTTTATTGTTTTTATAAATTTTATCTATTGTAGTTTGAATGTCGCAGAAATAATGTCTTCTTATAGGAAAATATTGGTATCAAACTATAATATAGAAGATGATATTGTCATTTAAATAATGAGACCAATTTGAGTTGTAAGAAAATATGTTTAGTTTTAGAGAATTTTAATCTCATTCAATAGTAACCAACGACTATTATTGGTTAATTTTCTGCATACTTAGAAGATTCTACTCTCACTCCATAATAATGCATTCAATTTAATTACAATACCTTGAAATCACATAGTTGACTCCAGAAATGCGGTTTGAAGTCTTTTTCAAAGAAGTCAAAGAAATACAATCCCTTTTTGAAGTTATGGGAATGCAAAACTCATGACTTCAAAATCATGACGGCTTTGACGTCACTTGAAATCCAATGGAGTCATTGAAAGTCTCCTGAAGACAATTGGGGGTTTGAAATCAATAGGAGTTACTTAAAGTAAATTGAAGTTCCTTGGAGTTAATTGGCATTGAATTCAATTGGAGTCACTTGAAGTCTCTTGATTTCAATTGGAAACGCGTGAAGTTACTTGAATAAGAGTTTGAAGTCATTTGAAGTCAATTGAGCTCACTTGGAGTCAATTGAAGTCGCTTGGAGCCACTTGAAGTCATTTGGAGTCAATTGGGGTTTGAAGTCAATTGGAGTAACTGGATTCAAGTGACTTCAATTGAAAACACTTGGAGTTAATTGGGAAATTGGGATTTGAAGTCACTTAAAGTCATTTAGAGTCAATTGGGATTTGAAGTCAATTCCAGTTACTTGAAGTTATTGGAGTCACTTGCAGTCAAATGGAATGTGAAGCTAGTTTTTGTGTTATTTAATATATCCACTTTTTACCAAATTAATCCTATATTATTAATTGTACAAGTAAACCATTACTTTGCACAAAATCCCAATTGACTCCAAGTGGATTCAATTGACTCCAAGTGACTCCAATTAACTGCAAGTGACTCCAATTGGTTTTAAAACTCAAATTGACTCTAAGTGACTTCAATTGACTTACAATCCCAATTGACTCCACGTGACTTCAAGTGCCTCTAATTAATTTCAGAACCTCAATTGACAGCGAGAGACTTCAATTGAATTCAAGTGACTTCAAAGCGGTCATGATTTTGAAGTCATAAGATTTGCATTCCTATGCCTTCAAAATAAGATTGCATTCCCTTGACTCAAAAAAAGACATTTATAAATGAATAACCAATAACTTACACCCTGATTGCATTCCTTTACATCTCTGATGATTGTCCAACTGATTTAGCTAGTGCTATGGTTAACCCTTTGATGCTGCTTCTGTCGTCAATGCATTGATCTTTAGGTTGTTGCTGGTCTTCCAAATCTACGCTATCCTTACGGATTCTATTCGAATGCCTATTTTGCATGGTTATTGTTTGGTTTTCTCATTGTATGGCCTATCTGTCATCATTTTCGTTTTCGAACTTCGTCTTCATGATTTGACATGGTAGTTTGGCATGGCATCCTCAGTATGTACAGCTGGCAGCAATTCACGAAGCTTCTTGGTGATGTTAGTTAATGGTGAATCCCGGGGGAAAGCTAATCGGGCGTGAAGGCACCAGCCCACCACACCAAACCCATTAATTCACAATAAACTGCTATTATTAATTTTTAATTGATAAGCTTTCGTGCTGATAAACTAAATTCGACCAGATTTTTTATTATTTTAGAAGCTTGGAGTGAATTATGTGTGTGATTGGGTCATCAGAAGACATTAATCCGGCCCTGAAAATAGTAGATTATGTTTCGGGATCTGATTTCAGGAAATCAGCTATATCTGTGGAGTTTGCCGATTTTTTTTTTCAAGCGTTTGGCTGCCGTTTTTCTTTTTGGAAGTGAGTTATTTTTCATCTCCCTTTCTTGCAGTGATCTCTGTGTTTTCAACTATGCAGACCATGCTGCCTCTGAGTGTTTCTAGCTGGGGCGAAGCACATCCGGTTATTGTACTTAAGTTGTCCTCGTTTTATGTACTCCAATTTCCTTATACTACCCCCAAAGCTATAATTTTATCAAACTCATTTTCAATTAGATGCATATATTCTCTTCATTTATGATAAAACTATTCGCAATTAAATGCTATCCATTTCTCCTTTGTTCCTGATCTCAAATATCTACTTCGATCAAAAATACACACATCTCAAGACGTTTACATGGGCTTATAATTAATAGAATCACCTAAGTACTTCTTGAACAAATCCTTAGTTTAAAAATTAATCTCAAACCTACTGGTTTCCAAAATGAGGTCTAATGAATTTTATCAGGCATTTCCGGCATTCTGTATTTAACTATTTCCATATATTAAATTATTTTTATGCTTATAACCATACATATACTACTTAGTTACTGTATTTTGATAGAATTTAGTTTCCTGTTTGTTATTCTATTCAAAAAATTTACAATCAAATGTTCTTAGTTATGTAGTTTTCTGAATGCAAAAATAGTTTGAGTAACCATTATCAATAAGTATTGTAGTATATCTGCAATATACATATATTGTATAAAAATGAAAAATAAAATGAACTTTTTAAACACACATTTATTTTCAGAAAAATCAGTGTCGTTTGAAAAATCAGTTTCTTTCAGTGATGATATACAAGGAATACCAAAGTCTCATAGTCCACAACATGCTGGTAATTTTTTTGTTTACCTTTGAATGAACTCCATAAAATTATTTATAATTCGACGTATATAATCAGAGATATTAAAGAATGCACTTTCTTGCAGATTTGTTAATCTTTCGAATCAGGGATGTTTTATTCGATTTATAATTTTCATAAAAAGTGTATTAAGTAAATGTTGATAGCCCAAGGTGGCAGGCACTGCGACTTAAAAGATCTTTTATGCCAAGACAAAAACTCTCAACTGACCTAACGAATGTCAGCACGTCTTTTGTAGAAGAAGCTTTTATATCATTAACCCATTAACAACGGGACGGCCACAATTTCAAAGCTTTTTTAAGTGGCTCCGTTAACTATGAAAACGAACTTAAAAAAATTTCATATTTCCATATCATTTTTTGTGCAAAATCTTATGAACTTTCGAAATCTGCAGTTAAAATAAAAAAAAAATACAATTCAAAAGTTATGCTCAAAAAACATGATTTTTCGATTCAAAATTTTTTTTCTTAAATTATTTTCGGAATGAAATCATCAAGAAATACCTATATTTGAAAAAATTCCGGCGTCCATGCATCCTCAATTTCAAAATGTGTCACTTGGTGTTTTAAAATTTAGCGTGTAAATATGCAAAATGGCGGCTTGAACGCGAAAAGTCGCTTCAAAACTTTCAGGAAAAACATAGACGGATGAACTTTAGAAAAAAAATTTATAGAACAGAAACTTCTTAAAATTAATCAAAGAATACGTCCTAATTTTTTTTAGAATTTTCGAACGACTATTTTAATTTTTAAAAATCATGAAATTCTAAAAAATATTTCAACTTTTTTAAAAAATTCTGAAAAAATTGTAGCATATTTATGATTCATTTTAAGAAGTTGTTGTTCTATACATTTTTTTTCTAAAGCTCATAAAATACAATAAACTTTCTACCAAATAAATATTAATATATATAAAAAAAATTAAATATTTAAAGAAACAAAAATTAATTTAAATCATTATTTTGATTGCAGATTTCGAAAGTTCATAAAATTTAGCATAAAAAATGATATGGCTCAAATTTTTTTAAGTTCGTTTTCGTAGTTAACGGAACCACTTAAATAAGCTTTGAAATTGTGCCCGTCCAGTCCTTAATGGGGTAAAGTGTAATTTTTTTGAAAAATGTCAGCATGCGTGAACAAGCGTGAGTAATGTTTTCAAAGCTGTGAGCATGCGTGAGGGTGAGTCAAAAAGAACTCACGCACCCATCTCTAGTGTATATGTATATTTGAATTGGTAATTTGAAAAAGGTTAAGATTCTACAAATATGATTAACAAAATTTAAATAGCAATTTGATTAAAATTCGAAGAGTTTATCCGTTGATGACAAGAAAGCGAAAATAGTCGCTTCGTCTTGTTCCATTGAGAAAGGAATTAGATAATATTTCCAGAAAGTTATCCTTTTATCTGATTTTCCAAATTTTTTTTTTAATATTTTTAAGTGAAAATGATTAAATGCTGCATTCTTTAATATCACTGATGTATTCGCACTAAGTACTCATGTTAGGGTAGATTTTGTAGAAATGTAGAAAAATATAGAATATATTCAGCATGCATTATGAGTCAATAATTATTCCATAAAATATAGACATTTTAATCACAACCCAGTCGGATATGAATACAACATGCCAGTCGAGTCGAAAGTATCGTCATGAATATTTTTAAGAACTTGTATCCTGAACTTATTCCGATTGGGTTTATATATTCCTAAATATTACATTCTGATTAGTAGTTATGGTTTATCACCTGGAATACATTGTTACTAAAAACTATTTATGTTCCTATGAACGTAATTATTAGTTTAAATTATTTAATAATTCTTTAATTATGAACGATTCTTATGCTAAAGCTGATACAAAACCAACAAAACCAGCCATTAAATCATCGACATTACCACGAACATCTTCTCAAGGTAAGTACTAAATGAATTTCTGTCGATTATTTTAATTCACAACACAAACACATAAATATAAAAAAAAAAAAAATCGCAAATATTTCACTTTGTACACCAGTGTCATTTTGTCATGTACTTTTTACTAACTTTTTTCACTCCATTCATTTTTCATAATTATTCCATCTTAGTTTACTTAAAATTATAGAAAATCTTATTCATGAACAATTAAAAATTTAATTTAATTTATTGTGTATCCTCCTACACAGAAAGAGATCGTCTTAAACCGCCACCACCTCCTAAGCCAATAGTTTTAGCACAAACTCATCCCAGTTATCGTGCCGATATTGCGTTAGCTCCAGAAGTTTATAATCATTTGCGTGGTCTACAGAAGAAAGCAAAAGATTTGCGCATGGAAGTGCGTACCTTGCGGCGATTGTCACAAGCGCAGGCTGTAGCGGTACGTGATGATATCAAGGGTGCATTTATGCGTATACGTGCTACGTTAATGGCCAGCAGTGGCAGTCAATACTGGGGACATCAGGGTGATCAGGATGTAACGCGAATATCACGCGAGGAAGAATTATATAAACAGGAGGTTATACGATTGGAAAAGGATCTGAGCGATTTGGAAGCGTCTGTTGAAAGTTTACGCGGTGAAGTAATAAATCGTCGGACACGTGTCAATATGACAGCAGTTGAAGATATGGCGCTGGTTTTAAGTAGAGCTAGGTAAGGTTTCATAGTACTTATATATGGGAATTATGGGAACTAGATACATACATGTAGGTGAATTTATCCGTTCAATTAATAGATGGATAAGTTTATAGAGTTCTAAAGAATATAATTTATAGGTACTGTGTGGTATGGGTTGGCTACCCTGAGGTCCACTAAGTTAAGCAGTTGCCTTTCAGATACGCTTTCTTAGCGTCTATCCCGAATGAGTGCTCATTGATATTCCGTACAATAGCGTTAACGCAGTATTTAACTTGACTGCTTTACCACCGATGGCTTTTAAATGCTCCTTGTAAGTAATACTTGAGGCAATAAGTACGCCCAGATACTTCCACAAAATTCAGACCCAACGTGGACTAAAATTATGCCGAATACTTAGATCAAACATTAGATCCAAACTTAGATCAAAAGTTTTCAAAAATTCATCTCAAAACTTACACTCAGTTCAACAAGTTGGACTAATATCCAGGCCAAAACTCAAAGCCAAATTCAACCCAAACTTTAGACCCAATTCAGACCAGTATAGAACTACACTAAAATTCAAACCAAGAATTAAACCAAACGTCTGAGCTTTTATTCAGACCAAAATGTGGGTCAAAATCCTGACCGAAATTTATTCCTAAATTCAGGCTTTTATTTGGACCAATATTCCGGCCAAAAGTGAGGACAAAAGTGCATCAAAGTTCAGACCCAGATTTTCCGATATTCAGACCAAAATTCAAATTAAAATTTAGACTAAAAGTACATTAAAATTTAGTCAGAAATTTAGACCAGAAACCAGCCTAAAATAAGCAATATTCAGACCGAAATTCAACCCAAAATTAAGACCTAATATAGATCAAAGCTCAGTATAAAACTGCACCAAAATTCCCGCCAAAGACTCAGACCAGAAGCACATTAAAATTCGACCCAATATTAAAACCAAACCTAGGACGACTTCGATAGTCTAGTGGGTAGTGCACTAGACTTTCATCCGGGAGCTTCGGATGAACCTAACCTAACCTAAAACTAAAATTCAGCCCATTTATTTAGCCAATATTCAGACAAAACTCAGGTCGAAATTCTGAGCAAAATTCATACCAAAATTCAGTCCCTTAATTGGACTAATATTCAGACCAAAATTCACACCGAACTCTAGCCAAAAATAAGACAAAAATTTAGACTTAAATTCAGGCCAAAATTTAGTTCCTTAATTGGATTATTATTCAGACTGAACTTATCCAAAAATCGGATTAAAATTTAGTTCAAAAATCAGCTCATAACTCAGATCAAAATTCAAACCGAAATTTTAATTGATATTCATATCCAAACTCGAAGTAAAAGTACACCCAAATTCAGACCACAACTCAGAAAGAAATTCAGATCAAAAATTAACCAAAATTCAGACCACAACTCAGAAAGAAATTTAGACTAAAAATTCAAATAGATATTCACCTCAAAAATCATCGCAAAATTCAAATCAAATTCAGACCAGAAATCGATCCAATATTTAGCCAAAAACTTAGAATAAAAGTATACAAAAATTTAAGCCAAAACTCAGTCCAAAATTCCGACCGAAGAATTGGGCTGATATTGAGACCAAAACTCAACTCAGATATGCATCAAAATTCAGCCCAAAATATTCAAACCAAAATTTAAAGAAAAAAAACAACATCAACTATGTATAATCTTTTTACTTTCAGTAAAACTGTTGCTGAGCTTAAAATGAAATTTCCCGCACTATCGAATGGATTGCGTTGTATTTTATCCAGTGAAATGGAAAAAGTTGTACGTGAAGAGAAATTTCTTAAAGATGAACCCGATAGACTTGAATCGGCATTAAGACGGTGCAAAAAGTTAACTGGTACACTGGTAACGCTTAAAAGGTTTGTCCAACACATTTTCATTTAGAATTTATATTTAACAAATACGAATCTGCTTTAAATTTTATTTAGGCTAGCAAGCGTGCAAGAGCAACGATTACCGCCAAATGATCCACAGCAAATAATTGAGGATCCACCACGATCAGCAGAGATTTCAAATACTGACAAAGTAAGTTTATTTCTCTACAATTAGTACTACATACATACATACATTATTATAATTATTACTATTATTATTATTATTATTATTCATATATTACTATATACTAGAAAAAAAAGGAAAAAGCTAAACATTTCCATTAGTTGCTTCGACTTTGAATTATATATTTGACTATTTGCATTCATTTTAAACAAACTTGAAATTCTCATTAGAACTTTCGTTTTTTAATTCTTCGTTTCGTTTTCCTTTTGAATAATTATAATTTTAATTATATATGACAAAAAAAAAAAAAACAAAAAGTATTAAAATGAAAATTGTTGAGTATAAAGTAGTCTAAAAGTTTCTCCCAAAATAGATTTGTGTGTAAATAAAATTGAAATTCGATAAATTTGAGTTCGAAAATGAATTATATATAAATGGCATAATGATGATAATTTCATTTTGTTTTAATTTATTTTGCAATTGGCTGTTAAATTCGTTAACATTTTTATTTGTGTTACCTTATTTGGTTTTGTTAAGTATTCGTTGTTTTTTATTTCGTTTTTTTTTTATTACTCATTTTAAATCAATCTTGATTGATTGATTAGCAAAGAAAAGAAAAAACTGTGTCTACTTTATTTTGTTTTGTTTGGAATACTCTCCACTAAAGTTGATTCTAGGTAATAACTACATACTTACATTTATACTTACATACATAGAGATGCTTAGGAAATATAATAAGATAATTATAACCATGTGATTTTACTCTTAATACAGTCAGTCCTCTCTTTGCTTTGCGTTTTATTTTTCTCATTTTTCATTCCGCCATTTTAATTTTTTTTTATTCATCAATGATTTCTTTACATTATTTTATATCATTCATAAAAAAAGGTTTTATTTTATATGTAAACATCAATTAAAGTTAAAATTCATTAAATATGCATACATACTTACATACATACTTGTGCAAAAAAAAAACCAACAAAGAGTAATTGGTTCTGAGCAACATATTTTTGAATAATTTGAGCCTTTGTGGCAAAATATATAGAAAACTGACAACTTTTTGAATAGTAATCTACTGTTATTTAGCCCACATCTAATGTAGAAATTTTACGGGCTTAGTTCAAAAGTAACTATAGCTCACCGGTCAGTTGTCTTAATAACCTTTCAGGTTATTTGCATCAAAAATAATGATTTTCAATGAAGCAGTTAACCAAAACAACTCAATATAATTTAATTCCATAGGGTTTCCTTCCAAATAATAGGGTTTCTGAAGGTCCTCAAAGGCGTTTGTTTCAGTGATGACCTCTTTTTCTTCGCAAAATCCGGTCGTTTTTCCTTCAAATCAATGTGGAATCTGTCTAACAGCTGCGAATAATATTCGCCGGTGATTGTTTTACTCTATTCAAGGTAATCGATGTGAATGACACCGCTTGCATCCCAAAAAACTGTCCCACCTTGTCTTTCTTTTGTGCACGTTCACCCGGGAAAGTCCACTGCTTTGACTGTACCTTGGTCTCTGGTGTGCTGTGATAGATCCATATTTCATCCACGGCTACAAAATGGCGCAAAAAATTCGTTCAGGTTGTGGTTGAACATCGCCAAAAAACTCCTTTGAAGTGGTCACACGGTTGTGTTTATGGCACGCTTTTTCAAGTCCAAATATTCACATAAAATGTGATGTACCTGCTCAGTTGTGATGCCTATAGCCTCAGCCACCTCACACACTTTCATTTTCTGATCTTCCAATATTATTTCAAAGATTTTATCGACGATTTCTGGCTACCTCTTTAGGACGAACTGAACGTTCAACGTAACTTGTGCTGGTACGATCACAACGGAATTCAGTAAACCACTTCTTAACAATTAAAGTTGATGGTGCAGAGTCCCCATAGTATTTATCAAACGATTTCTTTGTTTCGGTAATGTTTGTTTTTACGCAAAAAATAATGCTTGATTCCCGAAATTTACTTTTATCCATTTTAGTCGAAATTCACGAAGTTGTTTGCTTTCAATGGGTGTCAATCATAAACTAAATGACGCAGTATTAGTCTATTAACAGATAATAGTTGACAGGAGCAGTTTCAATTATTCTGGGCCTAGGAAAAAAAATCCTTATTCTCCTTATCCTTATTCTCTTCAATCTGACTTCACATAAAGCCTGGACTATTGAGTTTGACCAGGCATGAACAAATGAACTTAAAATTTATTGTATAAATGTAGCAATGGCAGCCTGGTTATCCGAATCGATTTCATTCTAGCAATCACTTCTATAGTGGATTTAAATAGAGAAAGGGGAAAAAATTTTAAGTACACTAAACTTTATAGATTCTGTAAGAAAATCAGGTAGTTCATATCCTTAAGACATTACTACCCAGCAGTCGTTTTATTCCTCTTTCAAAGGTTGGACAATAACAGCGATATGGCTCTTTAGTGTCACTTTTCTCCTCAACATCCATTATTTCTTTCTCGATATCCACATGTTTTATAGTATATGACACCCACCCGTGTTGATTATACGCTGACCACATTTTTTATAATTTTTCTCCTTAAAAGAGAAAAATTTTTGCTGTTCACCTATTCGATTCTTTCACAAAGCACTTCTTACTTTTCCTGAAACTGACCATGGCCATCTATTTCTTCGAACACAGGTGTTCTGGAACCCATACAAGACAAAACTTGTTCGATCTTGAGCCATTATTAATTTTTACCATACAACCGCTTCAAATCTTAAAAAAACTGGCGGTGTTTTCTAAAACATTAGCTCAGCCTGAACATCGCTGTAGACTCCTATCCATATTCCCCATTTCGCTAGAATTTTTCCCAATTTTCCCTGCAAAAGCTAATGAGATCATTAAATTAGATTTAATGTACGTCATAATAATTTTTTTTTATTCATACTCCCAGATAGACTGAAAATAATTAAAAAGTCCTGTTTTTTCGATTTTTTTTATAAATTCCATTTTCATTTTTTACTGTGTACAGAACTCAAAAATAGTTGAGATTAGCCGTTATTGGTAAAAATATATTGCAGATTCAGATTCCTTGTACCCGAAAACCCCCAGACAGACCTTTTGATGGTAAAAGTATTTGCATTTAAATGATACTACTCCATCGCGACAATGCTCTACAGTGTAATGATTCATTATAATAATAAAATTGAACTTTTAACTTAAATACTATATTACCACCCGGGCTTATTAGATTAATGATTTAAATTCATGTACGTATATAAAAGTATGTATGTATATAAAAGTAATAAATTATGAATTGCTCATCATTCACAATATAAAATAATAAATTATTTAAATATCATAGCAGTTAGAGTAATCAATAATTTGTTGTTACCAAAATTAGGTCATTGCAAAAAATTAACAATTCTACTCGTAATTTAATTAAAAATTCATACTACAGTTCAAAAAATTCATAATCTCTATAAATGCAAAAAACAGTACCCAAATTTTATTGTTTTTTGGGGGTTTCAGAAAATGAACAGGCTAGAGTGAATTGAAAAAAGTGTAAGGTATTACATCAATGACAGACTCACTTTCTCGCTCTTTTTATCGTTTTATACTATACTAGAAAACTGATATTTGCATATCAAAAAATCCTCACATTTGGACTCATTTAAATCAAAAATAAGTCTAGTCTAGAGAATGACTTATTTTTACTGCCCGCCCAACAGCTTCAGCCAATTCATTTATCCTATCCCCAATCATGATAACTTAATTTAGAATGTTTTGATAGGTTTAATTTAAAATGCTGAATATATAACTTTACTAAAGAAATTTAGTGCCTATATTAAGATTTTGTATCCTATAATTTTGGTATAAGCGGGATCTATATACAAAATGTTGTATTTTTACTCACACATGTTCCATGCCAAAGAAAAACTAGTTTTTCATGAAAATGGAAGAACAATTTTTCTTGTACAGCTATATCCTATCACTCTCTTACACCCGCATTGGGATGTTATGTAAAGCCATTACCTGATATACAATGGTGGCCACGAGCTTAGGACATATCAGAATCATTACAATAAGCTCCATTTTTTCATCACTGCTTTCAAATATTGCGGCGAAATTTTACAAGTTCATTGAAACAACAATAATAAATAAATTCCGTTATTTTATTTACAATATTTTTCATTCATTTCATTCATTATTTTAGCACATTTTGAGTAAAAGCTCGAAATTTCAATTATCGCGACTTTGGGCGGGTATGAGGTCTTTTACCCCTTATTCTAGAGGGTTCAAAGAATTTTTTAAGCCAATAAAAAAATTATTTTTTCCAAACTTCATAGTGGTTTAACCCCTTAATCTTATTCATGATCTCGTAAGGTGCCAAATTATCGCTAGATGAGCTAGCAAGGAAGGGGGCGGAACCCTTTTGTTGGAACGAAACCTTTCTGCAGATTGGAAAAAGATTGTCTAGGCATGCTGTTAAATGGTAGAAAAAGAACAACTAAGAACACCACTATCCAATTCTAATGTAAAATGAAGTTTTTTCTCAAAAAATATTTTTTAAAAAATTTTAGATGACAACTAAAATTAGAAATACGCAATAATCTGCTCTGTTTTAAATTTTTTGCTTAAAGACTGTACTTTTACAAAAAAATAAGATTTAAAAGATAAAAATCTATGGATAAATGTAAAAGTTACATGCAATTGAGTAAAAATAATTAGTTTTAAAACAGAGCAAATTATTGCGTTTTTCAAATTTTATTTGTAATCCAAAATTTTGTTTAAAAATATTAAAAAAAAAAAAAACGATAAAAAATTCAACCGGCAATATCTCCAAAATCACACCATAGAATTAAAAATGATTTTCGGGCTCAGCGACCAATTTTACATAGGAATTGGATAGTGGTGTTCATTGGTAATTTTGGTTGTAAACTAGTGTAATTAAAAACGCGTTTAAAAAAACATAAACTAAAACAGTTTAATGATTTTATGAATCTAACAAAGGAAAATTTAATTATAATAAGAAACTGGAGGCAGAGTAATCACCTAATAAAACTGAGAATACAACACGATGAAGCATGTAGATTTTGTGGAGAGAACCCTGAATCTTCAAACACATTTTAGGACAATGTCCCACCTGGGAGACCACCAAATACCAGACGATATTCTGAAACATTTAAAAATATCATTTATACTGAAATTCCTCTCGGAAATAGGACTTATAGGAATGCTATAAACCTCGAATGGGCACAATAGTTCTTTAACCTTCTAGTTCCTAAATTTTTGAATGATTTTAAAAAAATTAGGATTCATAAATTCTGTTTTAAAAAGCATAAATCTGGTCTCGACAACCTAAAAAATTTAATGAGTGTGGTTATATGAAGCCGGAAAGTTTGAATACTTTAAAGTATTTGCCGTTGAAAAAACTTTTTAACAATTTGTTTTAAGTAATTAAATATTTTGTATAAAAATTTTGAAGTCCCAGCTGCTCACAGCTACTTTTTTTTATCTTGCTACTACGACAGGAAGTATTTTTTTTTTCACTTTTATCTCAAATTCAATTAAAAAAATTAATTTTCCGGTTTTTCACAAATTTGTGACTTTGACTGTCGCTAACGTCTGTAATACGTGTCATAACTCTTAACTAATGCATTTTTTTAAAAGCTTGGGGAGTTCCATAAACTATATGATAAAACGTAATAACAAAAAACTATTAAGGTGGTAATTACACCCGGTTTGATTAAGGCTGTCTAGAGACACGCTTGGGAACTTGAGGGTTAAGAAACAGTGCACATTCCCCCTAAATAGACTTTCATCTCTAGTATTCCAAGTTTGACATCCAGCAAAGGCATGACCTCTTACCTATCTTAATTTCCTTATCAGCACAATGATTTACATTCATAGGATTATTCCCTATATATTCATAAGTAATCCAACCTCTATGTGGATCTTACAATTTTTTTGATGCTATTAGTTTTATAAATCGAAAAGATTTCTGGCTATTTTTTTTTTTTTTTTTGTTAAAGATAAGTATCTAATACTCATTTATCCAGATATTGGGGTTTAAGTACTCAACTGGATTTTTCTTTGTTTTTTTTTTTTCTTTTTTTTTTTTTAAAGTCCATGAATTAATTCTAAAGATATACCTACCCGAATCTTTATAATCTCAATTGTGATTCATTCGATTTTGCTCTCGCCGCGCTACTGTTGCTGTGACCAATTCATAGCATTCCGGCATTTAATGTTTTGTTATTGCATTAGTAAATAGATAAATTTTATACAGAAAAATATAAAAAAAAAAAATAAGAATTTGTTAAAATTTTTGTTGTTGTTTTAAATAGATCGAAACAAGTTATCACACACATTATTGTCACATTAACTACTACTATGTGGTCTCGTTTTCTTCTTCATTCTTTGTCTTGTTTGCTTTTTTCACATTTCGTATACATAGTTTAACTGGCGATGGAGTTCAAACTTCAAAGAGGCAATCACTGAGTAATAATTGCATTTTACTATCAATAATTTCAATAATTTCTTTTATATGACTATTTTTCTATCTCACTAGAAATCCTTTTTAAGCTTAATTACTCAATCCTTAAAAACTAAAATTAAAAAAAAATCAAAAACAAAAAAAGCTTAATTAATTAACAAGTGATAAAAATTAAAAAATTTTAAGAAAACAAAAAAAAAAAAACAACAAAAACTAAAAATTGATATGTTTTAGGTTGATGTTACAATAATGTAAAATAATATTTTAATTAAACTAAAAAAAAAAAACAAAAAAAAAATCTAAATTAAAAATAATTAAAAAAAAGCTTGTTGGTCATTAATATATATAATTTTATAAATATTTCGTTTTTTTTTCGAGTTGTTTACGTTTTCTGTTATTTTTTTACTTGAAATTCTGTGCAAAATTCTGTTCATTTTTTAATTTATTTTTATGTACTTGTATTATTGTTAGCTTTTATCAAAAATTTGTTTAATATTTTTATGTATATTATTATTCTAATATATGATTTTATGATTATGTATGTCGTTTCCGAATTCATAGCCTAAATATTACCACTACCCCTACTCCGCCCACCACCTTCATTTTCACTTTCACGTTGATGTCGTATTCCAAAAATGTTTTTTAAATCCAACGATACATTACGGAAACATCATACTGTCCATTTTCATTCAACACACACTGTAGTAATTCAAGCAACTATTTATTATTGTGTATTTACTTGTACTCTTATATTCTAAGCAATTTTTCGACCTATTACGAATATTGAAACTAAATAGCTTCGAGTTTGTTGGAAAATACATACATACATGTACTTACATATTCATTTAATTCATTCATATTAAATTGTTATTCCTTCTTATAGCTGATAAATGTTTTAAAATTATAAATATATTAACACTGAGATGATCACTTTATTATAGAATCCTATCTAACTTTACAAGAAACCAGCATTCATAGCACTGTGCAATAGTTAAAACCCAAGATGGGAATTTAGAAATTGTTTTGGAGTCATTTTTTGTCTGAAGTCAGATTTTTCAGTTTTTCTCCCTCGAGAAACGGAAATAATGTTGTAAAAGTTAGATATATCAGCGAAAAAAAATCGTTCAAAAATTTATTACAATAAGAAATTATAATTTTTGGGTACCCATTTTTGGGTATTCGAATTCAAAAACCGCTAAGATCCACTTTTGAAGCAAATCTGACTATTAAAAATCGTAATCCATATTTGATTCGCCCTTTTGAATTCTACAACTGTGATTTTAGATTCTGTATCAGCGATCTCAAAAACCCTCGAGCAACAAGTTTCAAGTGAGTTCGAGCTATTCTTATAAAACTTATCCGCCATTTTGAATTTTAAGAATCTGATGTCTTTTTATGAATCACTTAAAAACCCTCGAGTAACAAGTTTCAAGTGGTTGGTTGGTTGGTTAAGGTGGTGACCGAAAGCAAAACGCTACAGCTTCGGTCCAATTAGCACGTTAGTGCCATTTTGATACCACAAAACCCTGCTACATCGGATGTTTCATTTCGGATAGGGATTTATCCGCGGGTTAAATCCATTCTGTTTTGTTTAAAAACATGATAAATTCGTTGAAATCTACTGTGGAGTTTCAAGTGAGTTCGAGCTATTTTTAAAAAACTTGTCCGCCATATTGAATCCGCCATTTTTAATTTTTAGAAAAACCCTCTAGCAACAAGTTTCGTGCTAATTGCAAAACTTTTATTGTTGTTCTATTTTAAGATCATTTAAAAAACTGTTGTTTTTAACCCTCTATAACTTCAGAAAAATGACTAGGCTCAAGTAAATACTTTTTTAAAATTAATGTTTTTAATATGGAACACTTTTTCATATCTTACAGTTCAAAATTCTGATACCCAAAAATAGGTTAAATTTAGCGTTACTCTTTAAAATTTACATTTTTCGTTTTTGAGAAAAAGATATTTGACTTAATGTTTTACCAAACCAACTACCCCACCGTCCATCCCCCTTTCCCTTCATTTTGGAATTTCTATAAAAACATTTGTTTTTGCCAACGACTTACGAAACAAGCGGTCAAGAAAAGTAACGAGTGATCCTCAGAGCAATTATTCTTCATAAAAAATTAGGTAGAGTTCCAAAATAATAGGACCGACATTTTGGTGTTAACAACCCCAAAAGTCCATATTTTTATTTATATTCTTACATTTATGTATTGTTACAATTTTTAACCAAAAGAACAAGCATTTTGCGCCTTTTGAAGGCCTGAACTTTCATGGATCACCGGTGACTCTATAGCCCTCAATGGGATTTTTTTACGAACTTTTTTTAGGCCGTCTTTGGACAGCCACTAAACCTAACCTAACCTAACCTACTTAGTATTAATTGTTCACTTAACCATTTCTCGACCTTATGGAAACCAGAAACGATAGAGCTAAACCCAGTCAAAATTTCATTGTAAAATGGTTCTAAAAAACTTTTAATTGAAGATCTTTGGGTCACCGGTGACCCATTGCAAAACTTGTATTTCCAAAAAAGTAAATAAAATTTAAAAAATATGGGAAATCATATTTGAGTAAATAGATTTTTCCTAAAATCTGTTGGAAATTTGACGTATTTGGAAAAATATTGACAAAATTGTGAACGATTGAAAATACGTAAAATAATTTTTCTTTTTAGTTTAGGCCAGTCTGGCCAGTTAGGTAATAATTTCAAGACTTTTTAATAATAACTAAGCGCAATCAATTCTCTTCTCGGTACAACAGTTTTTCAAAGAACTGAATAAAATGTATTCGGGTCACCGGTGACCAATGATAAACTTTAAGAAAGGATTGTTGTCTGAATCAATATGGTTTCTTATAAAATTCGAAACTTTTTTTATTTTTACATCAACTCCCATCTTTTCTCCTTAAATTCTTTATAAAATTCAGTATGGAATTTGATTTAATCCATTTTGAACACAAACCAGAAATTGTGTTCCAATTTTAAAAATTTTTGTGATACAGTTTTTATATAACTCCGATATAACATTTCAACGTTCAAAAAAATTATAAAAAATTTCCTGTTTCCTGTTTCAGAAACCATGCAACAATAAAAAGATTATTCTTAAAATTATTCTTATTTTTCCACACGTTTTTTCTTAAAGTTTAATGACCTGCAGTTTGTGAAAAATGTATGGAGACCTGTTTAATTACACAGCCACACAAAAAAAATTGTTGTTCTGATCTGGGGGTTCGACCATGTTTATTATATGTTTTTGGGGTCGCTGAATCAAAATCCGAGGTCTATCACAACAGCATTCTGCCATAACCTCAAAAAACCCATAATTCTTAGCTACTTTATTTCAACAAAAAAAATCAATCTTCTTTACGAAGAGCTTCATTCCAATCTGATGGACTGGAACATTTAATTGTTTTTTATCTTTTTTCAACGGTTCCACATTACTCTAGAAGAATTATAAATTATTATGAATATTCAACAACAGGCAAATCGAAAATTTCCTTGTGTGTGACTTTGATGTCATCGAAGCAAATCCGTAATGAACTAACTTTTAAATGTAACAAAACACATAACGATTGCTATCACAATGGGATAGATTCTTACTTCTTCTTGTCGTATTGTACTCTACAATATCGAAGTCAGATACCAATGTAGAACTGCAGTTGTATGATGACAATGCAGGCCCGCTTTTCCACCCTTATCAGCTGCCGATACTGGGGTTCCGAGTGCCTGCTTCATAAAACGTTTCCTATGTATGTCTGCCATGACGTCATGAAACCATGATTCAGGGACTTTGCGGATCACGGAATCGCTCCATTGCCCACCGCCTCCACGTGAAGGCGCCCTGGATGCAGATGCACGTTAGATATAATCGCTTTGAATAGAACCCGAACTTTGAATTATTTAAAAGAACATATTTTTGGATTCAAATACCGACATATGAAGATTTATCACAAAGACTCATGAACAGATACCTCTACATATCAAGTTAAGTGTTCGATATATGTGGTTATTGGACTTGATAGGTTTTTTGTTAAGTGGGTTATGGGATTATTGTTTATAAGTTTATTTTTAGAGATCTATGGATGAGCGTAGAGATTAAGCTGAATAGGAGGTTATTGAAGTTGATTTACATTGAGTTATGAGGTTAAATGGGTTATACGACCATGAGGTTAAGGTAACAATATGGCTTAGTAAGTTGTAGGGTTATGGGTCTTAAGAGCTTAAGTTTTCAGTTTCCAACTCCTTTCTTAGGACTATGCGCATTTAATAATGGGTTTTTTGGAGTTATGCCAGAATCCTGATGAGATGGTCTTAAATAGGTCTCGGATTCGGATTCAGCGACCCCAAAAACATATATAAAACATGGTCGGACCCCCAGATCAGAAAAAAAATTTTTTTTTGTGTGACTGTGTTATTATTTTGATGTGAAATCTGTTATTTTATCTAGATAAATTTACTATTTCAAATGCAAAACGAATATATTTACTATTTCTTGTTAAATTTTTTGACCTCCTCCAAGAAATGTATATCGATAATAATTTAAAATTGTTTAAAACCACCAATTGTAAAAATATTAAATAGTCATTATTTATTAAGTAAGTTTTGACAGTTCTAGTAAATCGATGGTCATACGTTGACCCCTCGTAAGTAGTTTTTCACCACTTTTGAAAGAGACGGAAAAAAAGTAGTAAATAAATATAAGGAATGTGTAAAATTGATTTTTAAATCATTTTAAATAAGAAAAAATGTTTTTGGAATTATTTTGTTTTATTTTAAACTTGTTTAAATATAAGTTTCATAGAAATTTATTGCGTTATTGTCTTGTCTTTCAAAAGTGGTGAAAAAGTACTTACGAGGGGTCAACGTATGACCATCGATATATTGTGTTAGAAAAGGATTATACATTTTAGAATGGATTAAGCAATGTTGATGTAGAATAGAAAATATTGGTCTTTTCATCAGAAACATTTTTGTTTCAGACAGCGTTTGAAGTTTATATTCTTAGCTATTGATTACGGTGACATGGTTCCTCTGAAACACAAAGACTGACTGGACTTCAAACTTAAACTATAACTAAGTTCAACAAAAATGTTCTGCGCAATATTCTCTTTCAATATTTTATTATGTGTTTTTGCAACAGAGTAACAAAAATACTGTTGAATTGTGTAAAATATGTGAACCAATTTTAAACTTTAATGTCAGACACAAAAGTTACATGTAAAATTTTTTTTTTCTGCAATACCAACATTAACAGGAAAACACTGCTGTGAAGTTCTAGTAAAGAGGGTAGTGGTGGAGAAGCGGAATGAAACAAAAAAAAAAAAAAGCAATAGTTCCGTACGGAATGATTTCGTTAGGGAACATACTATAGCTTCAAGGCAAAATTTCAGATTGTTTCGATTTTCAGTGAAGTAATTTTTTTTCATTCAGTTTCATAAAAGAACAATGTGAATAAAATTAAATCCCCGTTTCCATTATAAGCAAATATCGAATTCTCTTTAAGTCTGAGGCAAATAGTTTATATACACAAAAGAGACTCAAAGCATAAAATGAGTAAAGTTATTTTTGTGCACACTTTCGATCTACATAAATTTTCTCTCAAAATTCAGGAGCAGTGGCCACTTAAAGTTCTGAAATTTGATTTAAGGTTCGAGTTTTGAAATCTCATACCTTCCGTTCTACAATAATGTAGCTCATTAGAAAGCTAATAAAAAATTTCTGTAATCAAGTTTAAAGAAACCAGCCACAATTTTTAGTAAAAATAGCACCCGGACTGAGAATGCCACATAAACTTAAAATACTCGAACTTCTTTATATAAAAAGGGAAATATTTATTCTCATTCTTCTAAAAGATATACCTGAAGAGGTGCAAAAATGGTTGAAGCTAAATAGTTTGTGAGTAGAAATATTTTTTTTTTTATTTTTAATTATGATTTAATTCTGTCTCCAATTTTTTTTTTTTTTATTGCAAAACATTTATACCAGCTAATTTTGTAATTTTAGATTCTAACCAATTGGCCATAGGTATCGTTTTTGTAATTTCTGTAGTAGTTTCCTTTATAACGAATTCAAACAGTTTCAGTACTAAATTTTCAAGGTACTCGTTCTTCGATATGAACACTTTATTTCAATACCTACTTACTTGGTTTCAAAGCTAAAAGTATTGGTACCAAAAGTAATTAGCATTGAGATAAAAGTATTGAGTTTATACTTGAAACATCCGTAATAGTTGGAGAAAACATAAGACGAAATCAATGTAACTCAGAAAGTTGATTGAATGGGATTATTTTTCCAATATTAAAACCTTTATTGTTAGATGATTGATTTAATGTATAAAACATGAAAAATAAATTTGAAACCATGACAAGCCCAGTCAGGTTGTTTCAGTGTTCTTATAAATTTCCATTTCGATTGTGTTTCCAATTCCTTTTGACTTTCCTTCAGTTTAGTTTCATAAAACGAGCTTCGGTTTCTCAGAGTCGTCTAGTCCTGAATTGTTTTCAAGGTATTTCTGAAATTGTGCTAGTTTCAGCTCCACTTCCTTCGCTCGATTCTTCTGTGCTACTGTATTTTACAGTGTTCTACTTTACAATATGTCAAATTTGCTTGCATTGTATGTTATTCTCATCAGATAGATAACAAACTGCAGTCTTCGAGTAGTCAAATGTTTGGTCGGGGCAAGTTTTATTTCTGGCACGTAGTCAATGTCTGATTGAGATGATCCAATCGCAGTGAAATTTCCAGCTCATTTGAGCATTTTGTGTTTTAGATTTGTTGTTTGGTTTGCTCTAGTACTTTTGACCGTGATAAATTTATCTGGAAGAGGCCGAGAAAAGTCAGTTTGTTACTTGTGTAATATGGTATTAGATTCCAGCAAAGAGCAAGGAGCACGTAGACTACAAAATTCATTGTACACCGTCTCAAAGAGGGACACTCCCCTTACTTAATTAGGCTGCAACTTCGTCAATAGGCTTAAAAATACAAGAAGCCTTTGTAAATTTGCATAGTTTGGATAAATCAAGTTTGACGATGTTTTCTTTAGTCAAGAAATACTCACCTAGTGTAGCACCTCATGGCCGAGACAAAGCAGGACATTCATAAATGTTATGTTCAGCAGTTTCATCATCTTCAAAGCATGTCTCACATAGACTCGATTCCTTGGCACCGATTTTACTCAGGAAATCGTTGGCTGTAACGATACTTGTGACCGGCCCAACTATGAGTCTCAAGTCACACCTTCTCAGACTTAACAGATACTTAGATCTGTCCTGTGTAGCAGAGTCAATAAATAGCTTTGACTGTTGCCAGTGTAGTTGATGTAATCTCAACTCCATTTCGTGTTTAATGAAGAAAGGATTGCAACCAATGGTGAGCTGCGGACCAGTAAAAATTATAGCTGATCCTTTTTTAGCCAACATTCGCCATTTCGTTGCGTGAGATGCCTGTATGACCAGGTACTCATACCAAAGCTTGTAGCCATGGCGAAATTATAATAAGTGATAGCAGCGTCAGCTCTGTCTTCTTCTTCTCTAATTTTTTATATGAAGATAATCTTAACTGTCAAAATTTTTGCTTTTTTTTTTGTTTTCCATGCATTTGTTCTTGTGCTTTTGACAATTACGATTTTTAGTAACAACAAAGTAGCGTGTTGTTATTGTTACGTTGTACTTGTTGTAATGCTGCTACCACCATGTTAAATCCGCCTTGCTTGTAGCTTAGAATTGCTTTATAAATTTGCACCAAATGTAATGGCTTCGAAAGTGTTATAATCTTTCTGGTTTTAAATCATTTTAATTTTAATCATTTTAATGATTTCCAGCTTATTGCCGTTTGCTTTTTCTTATTGGTTTTGGTTCTAGTACTTGGCTGTGGTACTGGGGCTCCCAGTTAAGCCTTCAAACAGGCTTCTAGTTTCCTGGAAATCATTTTTTCCACTGCGCATAATGGTGAGGTTATACCGCCTATATTCCCTCGTCAGAACTTGTAAGTTAAAAACAGATTGTACTTACAAGTGGATGAAGTAACAGCTCTTGCAGCGCAACTCTTATTCTTAAGTCTACAAAATAATAAATTTGAAAAAATTAAACTAGACCTTTTTGAGATATTAGAGATATTCACCTTTTCGAAGGATTGTATATTTTTAAAAATCTTTCACAGTATTTTCTTCTGATTTTTTTTGTTTCTTAAGCCCCTTCTTATAATATTTTCAAAGAAATACTTTTTTCTGAAATATTTAGGGGAAAGGCATGCAGGTTGAGACAGTCCAATATTTTTGTTTTTTTTTCCACTAATGGTACGAATGCTTCTACTGTCACGTTGATATAACATCAGTAGTAAATTTTTGAATTTTCCAAAACAATTCTTGTGAAAAAAGTGAATTTAGGAATTTTCTAAACGTAAAAAGGTGTACTTATTGAAGCCGTACAAAAATGTTAATATTACATTCGTTATATGTTTTGGAGGGAAAACGTCGGAGACCTCATTTTAATGCTTGTTTATGTTCGGAATTGTTATTGAACTTTTATAATAAGCGAACACGGGCAGTCGAAAAAAAGAAAACGTCGTCGTTAGATGAAGATGCTGATTTCTGATTATGTATGAAGAATTTACCAGCCAAACTAACTAGCGAAAATTCCGTGGAATGCAACAAGCTCCAACAATCATTCCATTTAAAATGTGCCAACACAACGCTAAGTTATTTCACGTGCCGAAATTGAGACTATGATGTCGATCTTTCTGACGAAAATTAATGAAATTTCTTATCTTTTTCTCTCTTCATGGCTGAGGCCTATATGATAAATAAATTAACAATAATACTTTGAAATTCATCGACATAATTTTTTTGTTCCAACATTTTGACTGTCTCAACCTGCATGTCAATAATTTTTTTTTGCCAAAAAACATATTTTCGGAAAATTGGCCATAACTTTTTAATTTTTCAAGCAATGTAACTACTCTCTGCAGCAAAGGTGTAACCGAAGACATAACGTTTGAAACGGTATATAGCTTTCTGTGATATTTTTTTTTTTTTTTTGTAAAAAATTTTGGACATAAAAACAAAACCCGTCTCAACCTGCAAGCCTTTCCCCTACATTAAATACAACGGTGATCTAAGTATGAGGATGGAACCTTAATCGAAAACTTTGAGTGACCATTGCTCGGAAACCAGGCGAGAAAATAATCAAATTTTCATCACTTTGTAAAATGTTCCCTGAAGTGATAATACAACAAATTCACATTGTTCAGTCATTTCTTGCTGGAATTACTCTTATCGTATGAGATTGAAGAAAACATTTTTTTTCAGCATTCAATTACCAACATTGGCAATAAGGAGATTTTTTTTTAAATATTTTTTTATCTTTTTGTCTAATTTCCTTTACATTTTTTATATAATTTATTAAGTTTTTTCGATTATTTTTTCAATATAATCGGCTTGCATGTTGTAATAATTGTGCTTCTTCTGATATTATTTGATTGGATGTTAATGGTTTTTCTTTTTAAGTATTTTTATTATTACATCTTAATATTAATGCTTACAATTGTTTAAAGTTAATGTTTGAATTAATACATACCTATGTATATTTTAAAAGATTATGTATGTTATTCATATCCTAACAAATACATTTCCTAAATTTTTTTAAAAATCTACTAAATGTAAAAGTGTTTTTACGTGCTCGAAAAAGTTAATTTTTTCTTAAAAAAAAAACTATTTACCTATTTGGAAAAACTTTCCAGATTAATTCATTCATAGTTGTACATATTTATATACAGTATGAAAAAATATTATTCACACCTCAACAAAGTTTTAAAACAAAACGGCAAAAGAAAAGCTAGAAATATTTTTCTTAAATTTGAAAAAATCGTATGTAATTCTACACTATTTTATAAATTAAATACATAACTTTTTTGGTATTTCCAAAAACTTATATATATTTATTTTTTAAATTATCCATAATTATCCATTTCAGTCCAAATAGCAAGGCAATCACATTTTTCACCACTGTATTTTAATTTTTGTATTTAAAAACAGTTAGCTTAAGGATATTTTTATGTATTATAAAAAAGCACGAACTTTAATCCATTTCTTGAAATATCAGAGCGAAATTCAGACTCAATTCAGGCACAAACTCAAAACCAAAATCAATTCTAAATTTAGGCTAAAAATCTGACCAAACTCAGACCAAAAATAAAACAAACCACAAATCAAAAATCAAACCGTTTTTCAAAACATAATTCAACCCATAAAATAGAGAAAAATTCAGACGAAAAATAGTACTCAATCTCAGACTAAATTCAGACTATAAAACTATCCAAAATTCAGGGCTAACCTCAGATCAAAAATCATACCCAAATTCAAACAAAAACTTACATCCATTTTAGGCTGATACTTAAATCAAAATTCTGACTGTAATCGCCTCAAAACTCAGACTCAAGCTCTGACCAGAAATTAGACTAAAAACCTGACCAAACCTTGGACCGATATTTAGAACAACCGACAACCAGATAAAAATTCAAATTAAGAACCAAACTAAAATTCAGATCAAACTTCAGACCCAAACTAAAACCAAACGCTAGTCCTAAAGTTTGACTAAAACTCAAAGTTTACTGTGCAACAATTGGAGGCTTTACAAAATAGAATGGGTAACTTTTCAAATGCAACTCTGGGTCAGTGATTTCGACCATGTACTCAGGTTTTCCCTAACATGTCTGATATCCCACCTATGGAGATACCAGACGTGTTTTTATTTTACCTAATGCATATTTCATAGCTAAGAGAAAGTTGTTTATCATGGAAGGGAGGAAAAAAAATTCTTAGACAGCAAACCTTCACCAACCCACCATTTCGGGTATTATATGAAACCACTATTCGATATATGGCTATACTGGATAAACGATTGCCAAACCTATCATAGAGTTTTAGCCAAAAATATTCACCATCGAAAAGTAGTTGGGATTAGCGAAGGTCAAAATTACCTAGCCCCAACTTTTTTTTAAGAAACTAACCCTTGAAAGATAAATTATTTTTTTTATAATTCCTTTAAACTGGTTTAATTGTTAGAAAAACTAATAAACATTTTTCGGGGAAAATATTCTTCGTCAAAAAACAGTTGAGGTCATTGAAAGTCAAAACCCCCTATGACCAATTTTTTCCCAAAAATGAATCTTTAAAAGACTAAAACATTATTTTTGCTATAATGCCTTTATACTGAATTTACCGTTGTAAAAAACAAGAAACAGTCTTTGAAGTCTATAGTCTATAACGGGGATCCCAGACGTGATAGAGAAAATCGGAGTAGATCATCGGAATCAGCTACGCCGAGTTATACTTGAAGAGTTATCCATTCGGTTTTGTAAAGCGTTCAATTATTGCACAGTGTAATTTGAGTTTTAGTGAAACTTCAGGACTCATTTTTGGTTTGAGTTTGGGTCTGAAGTTTGATCTAAATGTTTATCTTATTATTAGTCCGAATTTTTAATAGGTTGTTGTTCTGAATATCGGTCAGATTTTTGGTCTGAGCTTGAGTCAGAAGCTACAGGTAATGAGATATTAGCTTGTAAGTGAAACTGTAACACCTGAAAAACTGTTATTTTGTCATATCTCGATAACTTACCTATAGAAAAAATTAATAAGATTTTCGTGTTCAGCGTCCTCGATTTAGTTTAGAAAACATACTTTGGTTCATGTTATATTTTTAAAGTGAAATTTTGTATTCCAGTGTTATCGGTGTGAATTTTGGTCTGAATTTATAAATGATTTTTGATCTGAGTTTGGACCTGGGCAGTTTTTTAGTCTGAATTTGGTCTAAGTTTCGGTCCAATTTTTGGTCTGAATTTAGCTCGGTCTAAGTTTTGGTCTGATTTCTGGTCATATTTTTGGTCTGAGCTTGCGTCTGAATTTAGATGCGATTTCTATCACAATTTTAATCTGAATATCGGTGTGAAATTGATTTAAGTTTTGGTGAAATTCGTCCGAACTTGGTCTAAATATAGGTATGAGTTTGGGTTCTATTTTTGATCTGAATTTTGCTCTATTATTAAATTTAGTTTTGCTTGCTGCGAGTCAAGTAGTAGATTAAAACTCGTTTTTATAAGCTAACTATTTTAAATTGTAGTTGTAATTGTAAATTGTAATGGGTGCTGAAAAATGTGATGTGTGCTTGCCTTGATAAGGGACTGAAATGGATAATATAAAAAATAAATATTTATAAATTTTTTTGAAAAACGTTGTATATTTTTCAGATTTGTAGAAAATCATTTATGACTTTTTTTCGACGTTTTGTTTTGAAACTTCATAGGGGCCTGAACAATTTTTTGACATACTACATAAAAAGGCGATTTTTGTGTTTTTTTTTTTTTATTATTATCTATAAATGTACTTCTTTATTATTACTTCAACTTCATTGATACAATATGCTGGGCATTTTGAGTGAATGTTAATTGTATAATTATTTAAGTATAAATTTACAAAACTTTATGCTAATACGAAAACAAAAAATACGTTTTTTTTGTTTTGTTTTTGTTTCAAAATTAAATCGCTTTAGCCAATCCCAACTCCCAGGATGGGGCCGTTCACTATCAGCGGGGGACCCGAAAACGCACTCGATGCTTTGTTAGATGAATTGCAAACATTTTCAAAACCGTTAACACAAAATAATGAAGTAAGAATTAATAAAACTAAAATAAATTCATAAAAAATGTTATCGTTTCAATTGTTACAATATTAAATAAATAAAAATAAAAGATTTTTGCTACTTCATCTTGTGATATTTCTTTGATAGATGATAATGATAATGCCCGATGATTCAACATCTGATGAAAGTTCACAGGCAGTTCAAAGTACAGTAACGACACAAATATCACAAGCTCGACTTTATATACAAAATGATGTGAATGCGCCTCAACAAACCCAACAACAGCAAGCACAATTGTTGCTACAACAGCAGCTGCAACAGCAGCAGCAAAATCTTCTGCTCACTAGCATTAATATTAATACAAATCATTCAATACGTTCAGCTGCTCAAAATAATAATAATTCAAATCAATTGCTGATGCACACAAATGTTGGCAGTCTCCGTCGTTTACATTCATACCCGAGCGGTAGCACTGATACGGATATATCATCTTCACAGCAACAACAACAACAACAGCAACAACCACACCAGCAACAGCATCACCAGGCACACCAGCAGCAACAACAACAACCACAAGCACAACAAAATATCCGCACCAATACAACAAAACCACCCGTACCCGAACGTAATGCTGAATTGATATCAAAAGTTGGCAATAAACGTATACCGCCCCCACCGCCACCGCGCACCAGCTCACGCAGTCCATTGGCCAGTCCAACGTCACCGAATGTACCGCAACACTTGCCATCGCTAAGTGAATGCGATGGCGGTAATGGCTGCAGTAGCGGCAGCAGCAAAGAAAATGCTATTCTTGCCGCTGCCGTCGCCGCCGCCGCCGAATGCAGTAGCGGCAATTCAAGTGGCAACGAATCTGGCAACGATCATGCCCAGCGGCAAGTTGCGCTCGAGATGCGTCATCAAGAGCTGTTGAAAAAGCAGAAAATGTTGCAGGAACAATATCAGCGCTTACAGCAAATGAGCAAAATACCAACAACCATGGAGACGACGATGACAGCGGCAGATTTAAATGCACTAAAGAAGGCGGGAAGTGAATCAAATTTGCTACAACAGCAGAAAATTTCATTTAGCATTGCACCAGCGACTGCTGTAACCGTTGGTGAACACCAACAACATACCATGGATAATGGTACAGCAACAGCAGGCAGTGGCGGGATTTTATGTGACGCCAATAAAATTGCAATTAAACAAACTCATAATAATGATATGGCTGCCACTGATGGACAACAGCAAGGCTTAGAAACGAATGCCTCAGCTGTTGGTGGTGGTGGTGGTGGTGTGGCTGGTGTAGGAGCTAATGGCACTAGCAGCAATGGTGGTACAACAACTACCAAGCAAGTCTACGAAACCGAGATTCTTTAACAAAAATCAAACATTATACAAGTGTGGCGAGAAACGGAAATTGACATTTAAAAAATGTTAAAAACAATGAAAATGTGAATCTATCTAAACAGAAAATAAATAAAGTCGAATATCGAGCAAGTTTTTCATACCAACAAAAAAAAAAACCAAAACCAAAAAGACACAAAACTCAATTTTATTACATTGTATTAGCGCAAAATTGCACCACTAAAATCAAGTAAAAAAGAAAAAAAAAAAACAAAAAAAATCCAAAAAAATAAAATATTTGTATATTCACGTTGCTTAAATATTTAGTTTAGTTTTCGTAAATCACACTTGACTTCAAAAGTCTTCATTTATATTAATTAATAATAAATTCACTGTACTACATTGCATCTTTTTTAAATATTTTAGAAATTTTATTATTACAATTTAGAAAATAATTATACATATAATATAGTTTTGTTAAGACACACACATTCATAACCTTGGTAAATACTATTTACATTTAACACTTTTATTTTTGTCAATTATGCAAGTAAAATTTAATTAATTACTAAATAAGGACGCTACATAGGTACTTAATTTTTTGAATTATCACAATACCTGCGAAGAAGTTTTGAATTAATTACGCAGTCCAACAACAAAAAAAAAGAGAAATAGCAAATATAAAAAGTTTCTGAAAGTGGATCCTTATTGAACTCAAAAACAAATTGAACTATACAGGGTTGGCCATATTAGATGGGCCCACCAGAGAACACTATAACTTTGACACAAATCGTCAGATTGGCTAACGACAGCACGTGTTTGAAGCGTCAGTCACGGAAGATTTTTGCTATGGAGTAGTACAAACCAATCGAGCGTGACGAAATTGTTCAGTTGTACCTTCAAAGTAACTTCTAATTTTTTGCGATTGAGAAGGTATTTTGATGTTTTGAAGCCTATTGTTCTGATTTCAACAAGACGACGCACCACCTCCACAGCTCGTGCCACAATCGATTTTTTGAAGCCATTGTTCCCCGGTCGGTTGGTATCAAAAATGATGATTTTGACTGGCTTCCGCGTTCGCCTGATTTGACACCGCTGGACTTTTTCCTCTGGGGCCACTTAAAGTTAGAGTTTTATATGAACAAGAAAAGGACACTAGACGAACTTAAGGCTAATATCCGCCAAAACGGGTACATTACGCAATTCGTGCTCAGGGCGACCACTTGCGCGATATCATTTTCAAAAAGTGATGTAATCACATCTCCTTAAACCAAGTTAAATGATTTTCCACTTTAACAGCAAAATATGTATTTTGTCTTTTTCAAAAAAAAGGGTCCATTTAATATGGCCAACCCTGTAGACGGTTGCACAATTGTTTACAATTTTAATTTAATGTTTTTTTTATTAAAATAAAGAATTTATTTCTTTTATATGCTACATTCATATATATTGTCATTGCAATAACTCATAATAAACTATTTATTTATATTTAGATTAAAAATTTTATGCCAACTTAATTTAGAACAAAAATAAAAACAAACAAAAACACAAACTAGCACGCAATTTTATACATACATAAACACAAATGCAAAATAAGTTCATCAAATGAAAAGTATTCAATAGATACCAACAATTAAATTAAATACAAAAAAAAAAATATTGCGCCACTCCATACCATATCAGTTAAAATGATTATCGACTTTGACTCCGATTACACTGTACAACAAAATGGAACTTAAACAGTATTTTTCTGGAACATTTTTGACTTCTGATCACGAAAAAGGCGATAGCTACAAGCTGATCATTCAGCGCCACAATCAATTGCAACGGTTGCGTTAGAATAACAAGCAAGGACAAACGCGACATAGATTGACAAAGTAATAAACGATTCGAGTCATAATGCTCATTGCTGCCCTCCTGACATAGTATTTGCGGTGGTCCTTGGAGCGGTATCCGTCAAGACGGAAGGGTAGTTTTAGTGGATGAAAGTCCCACAGGGGCTGAATGTTTTCGATGCTTTCCTCCTCAATAAAAAAAAATCGAAAATGCCAAAATATGGAGTACTGGAGTACATTGCAAGTGCATGTACTTTCAAGCAGTGCCTATTAGTAAGAGCTTTTTATAACTATTAGGGGTAACCTTAGATTGGAAACTGTTGTAGAAGAAGCACGTCGAGCTGAAGATCTCGCGTGCACTGAAGATTTTCTGGCTAGACTTGGAGTCTGAATACATCTTTAGTATACTGGTTATACATTGCTCTTGTGAGACCTATTGTCACGTATGCCTCCATAGTATGGTGGAGACTAACTTGGGTTAAGTCTACAATATCTTCTCTGACCAGGCTTCAGAGAAATTTGTACCTGGGTATCACTAGTGCAATGTGTACTACATCTGGTGATGCCCTCAATATCTTGCTTGACTTGATTTCTCTGAACTTTCAAATCCGTTAAGGCGAGATGAGAGCGGTCTACAGATGATGCCCGTGAACAATAATGTGCCTTGTATCCGCTTCGGAAGAAGTCATATTCAAAGGTCTCCGTCATGCCTTCCATACCGACGGATCCAAAACCTCAAACGGCACTGAATCTGGTTGGTACTTAGACGATGAGACCAGGTACTCTTTTGCCACTGGACAGATAGCGACAGTCTTCCTAACGAAGGTTTCGATATCTTGGATGTGGTGGGCTGGATAATTGAGGGGAGATGGCTAAACCTTTCAGCTCTTCAAAATTGGTCAGCGAGTGTAAGGTGAAGGTCCTGCAATTGCACTATAGAGTCCGGAACCTTTTCTTGGCATAAGCTCTAGGGAGGTCATGCTTTAGATCAACGGCTTCGTGGGTTCTATCCATAGAGAAAGATGGTCCGAGGTTGAAGTTTCATAACATACATAGGACCTTGTACAATATTTTCCGTATCATATAATAGCACTCGATCGATTAAATAAGTAGCTATTATTAACCGAAGGTATTTTGGGACAATGCAAGCTTTCAGTGATCACAGAGTCTGCTCCCAATTGGCAGCGCTTAAGGTCTAGCATTACTATTGCACTGAAACTAATTGCACATTTGACAAGCTGAAAGCAAATACGAAGTAAAAAGTTCTAGCTAACTAAAATGCATTAAAAATGTTTGAGTGCAGAAGCGAAACCAAAACTTTGCACTCACCTGGCTTTATTCTACTTCGCCATCCCTTATTTTTGTTTCGTTTTTGCACTCAAATATTTTTAATGCTCTTTATCTAGCTAGAATTTTTTACTTCGTATTTGATTTCAGCCTCTCATTTGGATGTCACTTATTCGAGTTTTATTGCCCGAGTTACTGGGGACTAAGTTAAAGTAAATAATATTAAATTGCAAAGAAATATTTAGTTCGCAATCTCTTAATTTTGGTCGATTTGTTATGGACGAATAGCTCAATAAAATAATAATAAATGCACTACTCATGTATATGAATGACTCTGATTTTACCGATAACACAATGCACAACAAAATGAGACTTCAAAACAGTATCTGAATTGAGGCTGGGTTTTTCTCGAGGGTCTGATGATTACGAAGCTGTAAAAATTTTCCTAGCTTGGTGTAAAGTTTCGTTTTTTGAAAATTCGATAGATGAAAATTATTTTTTAATTTTCTACACGAATTACGTAATTTCAGCAGTCTTGGACGAACAATATTGTTTTAGAAAAATTTAAAATTTTGTTTTATAATCAACAACCAAAAACATTCAAGAAAAACCGTGACACAACCCAGATACTCTTTTGCTGTTGTACAGTGTAATGTCCGTATGAAATTTATGTAAAATTTAGAACAACAAATTAATTTTTTTTTTTTTAAGTGAAATGATTTTCTTTTTCTTTTAATGGAAATATTGGAAATTAGTTGCATCTAGCACCAATGTAGGGTGTAGTGATAGTCACTATTGCTCTCTATTACTTAAAATATGTAAATGCAAAATGCAAGAAAACAATTGCAAACAATTAAAAATAGAACACAAAAACTAAAAAAATGTATTTTACACAGTATTATTTAAAATACTTACCGTAAAGGAAATGAATAAAATAACTACATAAATGTGTATGAATGACAACTCATAGATTTTTATTATAATTAGTTATTTTATTATTAGTTAAATACTATTATATTATTGATTGTTATTATGTATTCTGGCACGAAATGTGAGACTGATAGTTTTATATGTATCTCATCACAAATATTAATAAAATAAAATACTTAAATAAATAAATTAACCTGTTTATGCTCATCACCATCAACATTTTACAAATCATCAATGATTTTATTTAAGTGTATCAATTTTTTTTTTTTAATAAATATTATTAAAAAGTCACAAATAAAGAAGTAATAATATGATATATAGTTCATTTTAAAAAAGAGTTGGTGTTAATTGTTGCGTATATAGAAAGAGACAGAGAGAGAAAGACAGAGGGAGAGAGATTTTTACGCTATTATAACATTAATGAGAGCATACGATGAGAAATTTTCTCAATCACTCTTTTTACTTTTACTTTTTAAGAACAAACCAAAATAACAACTGTGAAATTAAGAGTACAACATTGAATAATTTCTCTCAGCGCATGGCTACAAATAAGTACCAACTCTTTTAAAATGAACTATACGTACTTAGTATATGTATTAGTATTGTAATAAAACCAAAAAAGAAAACGAAATAAAATGTTAGAAATTAAGAAATAATTGTAATACACTTCCATATACTCCCACACACACACACACACACACTCCACTTTCCTCTACATACAGTCTCTCAACGAAATTGTTTTGTTTTTTGTTTTTTAAATATACCGATTATTTCTCGCGATTATATTAAATATCTTTACATTTAAATTTGTTTAGAAAAACTTCAGTAAACAAAGTAAATAAGAGTTAAATTTTTCAGTATGACTTTTTTCATAATAAGATCGTTCCACATTGATTGCTTGTATTTAATATAATCGTGTTGAATATTCGTTATATTTTGAATTATATTTAATTTAGATATAATTAAAAGTATATGTATGAATTTGGCTAAGAGCACTATGCATATTTAAAAACTGAACTAAATACTTAAAAACAAAAGACACACAAAAGTTTTCTTCATAATAAAGACATAATGATATATGGATGTATGTATATTATTTACAATACACATACTTAATATATATCATTCACAATAATCGAAAAGTATGCCAATAAAATTGTTTCATTTTCACTTTTAATGAAGTTAGTTTTTTATCATTTAGGGACAGCATAAGGGGAAAAGTTTCAGATTACGCTTCGCCTAGCTTTGCTTTTGGGTAATACGAAAACTATAACAGCAGCAAAAAAAACGTATCCAATAGAAATTACCACATGAGCTTGGCAACCTCTGATATCAATCTAATTGGTATTGCTAATCCACTTGTCCCATAGTGCTCACATTCTTCTTAATATACAAACTTTTAAAAGTTTTTTCGGTCGCATTAATGCATTTATATTCGAATGAAAGTTTTATAATATATAAATTTTTGTATCAAGAAATGCTCAAGTATTAGCAAAACTAACAAATCTAATATAGAAAAAAATTTACGCAAGAAGGTTTGTTCGATTTTAAAAATAGCGGAAAATAACGCCATCGCATTTGACATACAGATGGCGCATTCTTCCATATAAAGCACATCTTTGTTTCTACTGTTATTTCTCTTTCATATTAGCAATTAGATATTATTAATAATTTTATGAGAACAGAAAGCCATGAATATTCCATAATGGATATTCAGATAATATGGGAGGTGCCACACCTCCTTTTCCAATCCCACTCACAAGTTTTCTGTAGTATGACATTGTTAATCGACGTCTTCGTACGAAATTTCAGTACTGTACCGTAATTGGTTCTAGATATAAGAACTGCGCCGAACAAAATTATCCGGAACAAAAATGATGAAATCTTTTGTCCGATATTTATAAACTAAAGTATTTTAGTAAAAATTGAATTAAATTCAATTGTTAGGCTTTAAATGAACAATGATGACAGAAGAATTTCAAAAAGTTCATAGAAGTAGCAGATCAGATGATCGTTTCGGAACCAACTACGGTTCTTCATCAGTGATCTTTGTGATAGCTCCCTCATTTCAACAATCTATATAAAGTAAATGAGAATTACAAAGACAATTATTTTCACCGAATAGTATTATTGAAAGGAACTTTTTGAAATCCTTCTGGCATCATTGTTCATTTAAAGCCTAACAATTAAATTTAATTCAATTTTTACTAATTAATTTGAACTGAAAATTGAACTGCCAAATTTGGAAGAATTTGCAAAAATTGTTTCCAAACTAAAACTGTTAAATAAAGTATTTTATTTTGAAATTTTTTTTAGATTTAAAAAAAAAAAAAAACACTAAGAAACCAAGAACTATTATTATTTTTTAATAAAAAGTTTAAAATTTTCAGGAACTCCATTCATTAATGTTTTCATGGTAGTGTCCGACACCCTCACAGCAGATGAAGACCACTTTCTTTTAAAGTCTTGAAGGTCTTTGGACACTTTCTTTTATAACTTCATCTCCCTTTTTACTAAAGTCCAGTATCTCTCAATCGGCATTAGTTCTGGACTGTTTGGTAGATTGGCTTCTCTAGGCACTAAATTCACTTAATTCCGTTGGAGCCACTCCACGGCCGCTTTGTCGTAGTGACATGGTCAGGGTTAAAAAAAGTGGATACTTTATTTTGGCGTAAAATGGAAGCAAACTCTTTTGCAAGCATTTCTTAAGTCATATCGTCCCAACGTTCTATTAATCGAACAGCAACTTTGAAAATTCGTCAAAAATACATTTACAAATTTTTCCCAAAAGTAATAACTGTTTAATATTTCTATATATACTGACTTTAAAACTGCATTTAGATAATCAAAAAATATTGTATTTCACTCGACTTCAAAGCTAGGTGAACAGACATACTTTTTTGGAAGGTGGTTTTGAAAATGCACAAAAAATAGTAAAATTAATTATTTTCCATTGTAATGAGAAATTTGCATAGATAAAATTACAAACTTAATGTGAAAATTATAACTTTATAGGTCTTAATATATTTTTCTGAGGCTACAGCTCACCAAACTTTTGTAAAATAATTTATGGAGAAATATGCAAAATTCAACAAAAATTCATATTTTATGTTTTTAACTTATAATAACTTACAAAATACTTTGTTAAATACATTTGATCCCAGAGAATACTTGTTGCTCATGATATGGCGTAAAAAAATTTTATTTTTTTATATCTGGTCACCTTGTTTTCTGGGTGTAAGCCAAAAACTACTATATTCTCTAATATTCAGAAACCATTTTTTTTTTTATTTTTTAAGTACTAAAATTTCTTATTGAAGACAATTTTGCAAATTGGATCATGACATCTAGTGCCGAGACGATATGGGTTAACATATATTTCGCCGTTGACTGTACCCAATGTCACGAATGAGCTGCTCCTTTTGCCATAACTGCAAATCGCCTGCCAAACAAGAAATTTCTATGGGAATTTTGTCATCTTTTTGGCTTTGAATTTGTCCACGATATTTTCTCGAGAATCGGCTGTATAAAATTCTTGGGAAAAGTCAGCTAAAACGTAAGTCTCGTCATCCATTATGCAGCATTCAAATTTCTTAACAAAATCTTGTTTCAGCTTTTTAACTCATTGTTTTGCGATTTCATTCTTGACGGCGTTTCTATCCGCGATTCTATTGCACCTTGTACGTCTTTAGCCCAGCTTTCTTCAAAGTCTTGCTCACTAAAGTTTCTGAGCAACCAGCCTTCCTCGCCAATTTCCTTCCCGATATGCTTGAGTTTTTCTTCAGAATGGTCGCAATTTTCTTCGCCTTCATGTAGCCTTGCCCTTGTGCGTTTAATAACGTGAGAAATGGTTTTAAGATTAGCCCTCTTTGGCAATTTTTTTAAAAGGCAACTGAGTTTGCTTTTGAAAAATTTTCATAATATTTTCTCGCACTTCCAATTTTGATTGAATATAAGCGACACATAATATTTTTGGACATTTAATTCAGAGCTTATAAGATACAAATTTTTAAATTTGAATCTTTCAATAGCACAGTATGGGAATAAATGTAAGGAACAATTTTATTCGGCGCATTTCTTAGAATCCATTTCCAAGGTGTTCGAAGCATCTCTAAATCGCCTCCTGCGTCTTGTCAGCTACAGTAAGGCATTCTTCTTGTCTGATGAATCATCAAACCATAGTTCGATTGTAGTAATTTAAATTAATTTTTTTTATTTTTATTTCACTACAAATGCTAAGTGGTAGAATCATTCATAATGGTATTTCTCAAATAGTCGAAATTCCGAATACCGAGGTTAAGTTGTTCTCCTCTGCATATTACACCACTGTAGCCCGAATAAAAAACTTTTCTAAACTTCTTGTTTAAAATAACCAAACCGAGAGAAACTTCATAAAGAACAGTAGAGCATGAGAATGGTTAGCTTCCCAAGAATTAGAAAAATCCAAACGATTTCACGTATTTCGCAATGTTTCATAATTTTCATTTTCCACAAATTAGATACAATTTGATATGGAAGAAACGTAATAAATAATATCCGGTATTTGTCAGTGAGCTTAGAAATCTTCAAATTAAAGAAAGAATATGCAGCTGTAGCTTATTTTTGTTTTTCCTGTTTTTTTTTTTAATAAAGCAATTTTCCGCAATGGTCATTAATAGGATTCAATACCGTTCGATGCCAGAGCTCACCAATCAACCACATCTACTTTTGTTCTTACGTATTGTTGGAAAATAAATGAAGAAAACGAAAGGAAGGAAGGAAGTAGATAGAAAGAAGATAAATTTGGGCATTTAAAAAAAAAAAATCAACAACAATATAACAATTCAAACACAACAGATATACAAAAGACAAATAGACTGATAGATAGGATGTACGCATCCTGAATGAGAATCTTAAAGCCTCAAGCCCTTTTCCAATAAATTGCATCACAATTGCACAATTTTAGCAAAAAAAAAAAAAAAGAAGAAAATGTCACGCAATTTTTGAAATTATAAATTGATTGAGAGTTTTATATTTAAACAATAGTTTTTCTTTGTTTCAGACACCTTAGAAGACGCAAGAGTTTAGAAAGATCGTGAAAGCGATAGTGAAAAGAAAAATCTATTTTAATAAATTTAGTGACAAAATATCTCGTGTCAAAAGTGCAAAATCAAGAACAACAAAATTAAACGTGAACATTGATTGAGCAGATGTTTTTCTCTCTTTCGAATGCTCTCACTTTTCATAAGCGAAATATTTTTGCTGTTTTAGCAATGGTTTGCTTTAGGCTTGAATTTTGTCCCATTTCTTAGCTGCTTTTTGTATGAGTTTTGGTCAAGTTTTTGGTGTGGATTTGGTCTTATTTTTGGTTTCAGTTTATTTTCAGTTTTATCTGTTTTTTGTTTGAATTTAGTCTCATTTTCAATCTGATTTTAATTTGAATATTGGCCTCATTCATGGTCTGATTTTTGGACTAAATTTTGATCTAAATTTAAACAAATTTTTTGGTCTAAATATCGGTTTGAATTTTAGTCTGAATTTGGTCTGAAATTTTGTCTCCTTTTTGGTCCGCTTTTGATCAAATAATTTTGGTTTGAATTTTGTTCTGAATATCAGCCTGATTTCTCGACTGGTTTTTGATTTGTTTTTAATATGGGTTTAGATCTGAATATTGGTCTGAACTTCATTCTAAATTTGTGTTTGCTTTTAGTCAGATTTCTGGTCAGAAAATCAGCCTGATTTTTGGTACGATTTTAAACTGATTTTTGGCCTGAATTTTACACTAAGTTTCTGTTTGATTTTTGGTCTAATTTAGGTTTAATTTTTTGTCTTATTTTTGGTTCAAGTTTTTGTGTAATTATAGAAAAATTTGATAGTTAAATAAATAAACGTAGAAAAAATTGAAATGTAAACTGGCCGACACTTAAATAAACGCATTTAATTTTCCTTCAGTTTGCGTCGGCATCAAATGCAGCTTATTAACCCAGATATGCACATTTTCCTACATGTAGGTAATTTAAAAAAAAAACACTTTTTGAAATGTACTAGAAATATTCCATTGAGTATATCTTGGTTAATGTAGAATTTGATGTTAATTGAGCATTAAGATATTGCCAAGAAGACAGAGAGAAAATATTCATACTATTCTCAGTTATGCAAATGATGTTGTTTTTAATTTTTATTGTTTTTTGACCTCAAAAAGAGCACAGCAGATACACTTTTTTTATATCTGCATTTGTATTTAAAGTTTTTTGAGAAGTGAAAATGCGATTTGGTTCCTGTTTCCATTTATTCAACTCAAAAATATGTTTATTCCATAGACAAAGTGTTTTCAATTTTGTACATTCGAGTTGATTCGCAGATACACATTCAATTTTGGTTGAAACTCTATAGTTGAAATATCAGAGAGAGGGGGTTGATTATAGCTTAAGAGAAAGAATAAAGTTATAAGTATCTGGTGTAGTTCTTTGTGACTTCTGGGCAATACCTTTCGATCGTTTCTCTTTGCACCACATTCGATTGCCGTTTGTGATATTGAGCGGACGTGTTCGTAGCAACTGCGCAAAAAGAAAAAGCAAATTGTTCGTAATAATATCGAAAACAATAAAAAAACGTATTTATTAAAAGTGATTATATAATTTTAATACCGCAGAATTATTATATACAGTAAAAATTTATAAAAATAAATGATTTGCAATACTTTCAATTGCATGAATTAAAAACATTGATACGAAAACAATTTATTGAAAATAAAGGTAAATTATATTTGAAAATTTAAAAGTGCTCAAATCAAAACATTAAGTTAAACAAACTTAAAAGTTGTGCAAATAAAAAACTGTTTTGAAATATAGGGAATTAAAAAAAAAAAAAAAAACATTTTCTAATTAAACTAATACCTTAACCCTTAAATTATCAGGAAATAAAAGAGCATAGAAGACTACTTGGGAAGTGTAAACTATATAAAAAGATGTGTTTAAAAAAGTCAAAACGAACTTAAGAGCTTTAAAAATTAATTACTGTGCACCGGAGCCTGAAGTCAATCAATAATTTACGGATTGTTCAAAATTTAAACGCAAAAATCTTTACTCAGTTAGCTAGATAAATAAATAAATTTTTTTCAAATTCACATTCCGCGAAACAATGCACAGCAATATCAAGAAATGTATTGGAATCTTAACCCATATTATACTGAACTATCGAGCATAACACGCCAATCTCAAAAATGCTTATATATCATGGCTTTGATCTGGATAAAATCTTGACCTAAATAATGCGCCGTAATATACTAATAGCACTTCAGATTCACTGATATCTGCAGCTCTTTATAAACGACGAAAAAGTTCGACGACCTTAAACCTTTGGTTTAATGTATAATGACACATGGAATAGCTGGAATACTCACCAAAAACATGTCGTCATAACTTTTAAAACTTTTAGAAAACTTTTTGGAAAGATCTTAAGTCTTACTCCCAAGATTATTTTCAGGGTTTATACTACGATAGATCAATTGTAGCCTATGCAGTTTTTTTTTGTGGTGATCTAACGCCTTTACAGTGGATTTTGCTAATTTAAGGAAGCACATTAAACATTATTTTAGAATATAGCCATCACGAAGAATAATTAATAAGCTCACCATTTCAACTAATTTTCACACAATTTCTTGCTGCAGTATCCGGCATTATGGGCATTTAAGGAAATCAGAAAAATCTTATACGAAACAAAATATGGCAGACAACAGTACCAGCCGAGAAACAAGACCAAAAACCAGACCAAAAATGAAATAAAAACTCGAACTTAAAGCAAACCAAAACTCAAATAAAAAAACAAACCACAAGCAGATCAGATTAGTCGAAACTTCAGACCAAACAAAAACTTTCAAATTTTGGTTCGAAAGTCAGACCTGAATTCAAACAAAAGATCAAACTAAAATTCAGATCAAAAGCAGACCACAACTCCAAACCAAAACCTGGCCAAAATGCAGACTAAAAAAAAGATAAAATTCAGACGAGAACTTATTCTTCAAATCTAAACTGAAACTTAAAACCAGATAAGAAACCGGGCAAAACATAATCCTAAAGTCAGACCAAAAATCAGATCAAAATTTAGATAAATACTCGTATCAAAAATCAGATCAAAAACAGACCAAAAATTAAATTGAAAACCAGATTTGGACCCAAAACCTGACTAAAGTAGACCAGAACTCAGATCGAAAAATGAAGCAAAATCAGCCTGAAGAGATTAAGAATTAGACTAAAAACAGACGAAAAATCAAACAAAAACTCTCATCAGAATTCAGACAAAACTCTGTTCAAAAATCAAACAAAAAATCAGGCCTCGGACGATAACTGAGACCCGAATAGGTAAAAATGTATGATCTCATTTTTTAAACCGAAATTAAGGCGAAAACTTCGGGGTAAATATCAGACCAAAAATTAGACCGAATTCAGGCCAAAACCAGGCCTAAAATCAGTTTCGCCTCAAACCAATAATCGTACCGAAATTCAGAGCAAAAAGTTCCAAATTCAAACCAAAACTCAATCCGAAAACCAGACCAAAGTTGAAACTAAGAATTAGACTGAAATTCAGTTCCAAAACCAGATTTAAAGAAAGTTTTAAAACCAGACTGTAAAATTAGATCTAAAACCAGATCGAAAACAATTACAAGCCCTCCAAAAGTAGGGCATCTTGACCCTGAAATTTTATATTTAATCTAGTCCAAGTGTAAATAATAATTATAAAAGAGAGGGCTATATGGGAAGGGGGCTGCAATTTCTATAACCCCCGCTCTATATCCATTAAAAGAAACTGTTACCAATTACCATATCTTTTTTCATGGTCTCGAGATACTCAAGGTATCATAAAGCTCCAGGTGTTTATCATTAAGCTGAACACATTTCACACACTTCTCTCCTTGCAATTCTAAGGATATTCTTCTTGTGCTTATGTACCATATATGTGGTTTTCGAAGGGTATGATATAATACCTTGCCTTGAAATATGTATATGATTCAATTTTATTAAACTTATTTAAATTGTTTTGTTATTTATTCAAGTTTTTATTTCAATTTTCTGTTTGTTACACATACACACACATTCAAGTGCTCTTCATTTACTCTCGAAAAATCAGCATACCAACTAAAATCTACAACCCAAACTGAAAGTGCGCAAATTTGCATAAGACTAATAAAACTGGTACTTCAAAGACACTTTAACACGCGAATACATGAACGAATGATATGCGAATTTAATTTGCCAGAAAGATATACGGGAATCAAAATGAAAACTTAACAAATCCCCTCATGAATGTATTTGAATGTGAGTATTTGAATAAATTTTTGAGAATGTCTACTGGCACAAAAGCACAGAAGAACCTTAGGTTGCGAGAAAAAAGCCTCAATGATGATTAAAGATGTAGGGAAGTTAATCATTTGTAAAACCTGATGCTGTTTAGGTTTTTATTTTAATTTTTAATTTCTTTATTTCTCGTTTTCTTTGCACAGCTGGATTTATTTTCTATAGTTGTTCATATGTATGTGTGAATGTAGGGAAAAGTTAAATTAAGCATTAATAAAATTTACGATATTCAACAGCGCAAAAATATCCATGCAAAATTTTTTACATTGTATTCATGGTAATTTCAAGTTTATTTCCTGTTTTCTCATAAAGTAACAACTGATGATGTTTGCAAAGCTAGTTTCTTCCTTTATTATATAAAATTATTTCTTTTGAAAATTTATATTGCAGCAGTCACAATACATAGGAGTGAGTTTCTACTGTGAAAAAAACCAGTAAAATTGGACTCAGTCTAAAACGACGACTTATGAATAACTTGGACTAGTTATGTATAAAAAGAATTTCATAAACTATGTCACGAATTTCGAAGTTCGAATGTTCGGTTTCAGTCTTAGACACGCTCGGTTAAAAATCACACATTCCTGTTTTGTTCGGATTTGGTCATAAAATATCCGAAGACTTATTTGGCTGAATGTTTGAGATGTGGAGTACAATAGGCTTAGGTTTTGCGTACTCTAATAGTAATAAGTAATAATTATAGGGTGAATATTTTAATTGCATCACAAAATTTTTACGCCAGCCTTCAACTTTTTTTCTACACGCTTCTTTTCGGAGGTTTTAGTACAATTTTTTTTTTTTTAATATTATGTTTAATGGACTGAACATTTAAAATTATGATATCTACATTTTGTATCCCTTTTGGAGAGGTTATATCTCAACTGCTTATATTTTTGCTTGTCCAACTGCCTAATGTGATTGAGTTTCTAGTATCTGGTCTGCTGATGTTAATGCCTTGAACTTAAACCATTTTCGAGGCGTTTGTGAACGAATTAAGAGCGAAAGAACCATTGGTAATTGAGTTAGAGCATTGGTTATTTCACTTGGACTTGGAAGGAAGTGCCATCGGGATCAATAATAGGTACTGCATGACAACTTGCAGCGGTTTAGGTGTTATAAAATTAAATAACCTACTGTACACTGTTAGCCTGGCAGGTTATCTTCTAAACAATAAAAGATAAATTACTTTGATTGCGAAAGTATATCATAGTCAAATACCTTGGGCGAAAAGCCAAGGCCTGGATAAAATTATGCATTTTTCAAGCATATGAATAAAACAGATCCCTTTCAAAAAATAAGAATCCAGACCTTTAAAATCTTTAGGCACCAGAGAAATAAAAAGAAGTCTCGGACCTTCTCCTAGCCCGTCTCTGGCCATATGCAGGTATAAGTCTGTTTGTACTTTTCTGTGTAAGTATGGTTTTTATTTTCTATATAAATTTTTCACAGCGTAAACATGCGTAGAAAATCCAGAAAATAATTTTTGAAGTTGCTCTGACGTCACAGTAGCTTAAATTTATTGTCATTCTTACTCTTTGTTGGATCTGGTAATCAAAAAATAAAATTTTAAAAATGTTTAATAGAACAAATTGCTATTAGGAATTTTTTTTTCTCTCTCTCTCTCTCTCTCTTTCCCTCCCTATTACTTTTCTTATTTTTCTGAGTATTAATGCACATTTGACAAAAGCATTACGAAAACAAAAACAAATGTGCCCCATGATTGTTTTTTTTAAATATATTTCTGTATGAGGAAAGTATGCACAAGTAAAGAAAAATTATTTAAAAGCGAGATCCAAGAGTGAGTTGTTAGCTGCTTGACTACCGAAGCTAGAGGTTGTGAAAGGTGTGGGAGTTTCAAGCCTTTTAATTTCTTCTTAATCCAAGAACTATGCTTATAGTTTTCTGAAATATTAATGGAGATTTGGAAAAACATCTATCTCCAATTCGCCTTGAATCCCGCTAGTGATCTGACTGCTTAACTTAACTTATATTTCCTCTACGTGTACAAATTAATTTTGCCTAATTTTTAACGCTATTTATACTACTAATTTTTGCTTAAACAAAATACTTATTAACCTTATCTTTTTAATTTCAGTATCAAAGAAAAACTCAACACAATGCTAAAATGGGCAATAAATGGAACACGTCAATCATATTTACAGACCACCATGGACAAAATGGATATGGTTAACAACTTGCAAACGAAGAGTGAAAATAATAACAATTATATTCCAATGCAAAATTCAAAGCTCAAACGAAAATCCTGCTCAGATTGTTATTTGCTACAACGACAGCAACAATTTTGGAATGATAAGGACAATCAAATGACCTCAACGCCATTACATCATCACTCACATAACACATTATTGCAGGAAACCATTCGAAAAGTAGATAGTCTTAAGGATCTTAGTAATATAGTGCCACCGGTGCCACCTGCTGTTGGAAGCATCACTCAAACTCTGAAGCGCTCGTCAACAAAATTAAAATCACAATCACAAATTCTCTACCACACCCCAGAATTGCATATTGCAGAAAATAGATGCAATGGTAGCACCTTTAAAGATCAGCCAACACATTACGCTTCCACATTGCCACCCTTCAATGTCGAGTATTCACCATGTGCTTTAGTTCCAGGACCTATACTGGCGTTACGTGGTCTGGGCATTGCTGATGCGTATTTCGAGAAACCACGTTATTTAACTGAAGATTTTAGTAAACTGCAACAACAGCAATTGAAACATGCTTCCGAAACTATGCAACAATCACAAGTTGCTCTCCAAGAAGTACAATCATCTAAACGAGATACAACAAGAAATACGCATGCGGATGAATCTTCGTTGAGTTCATCGAAAATGGGTGATACCACATTGGAACGCATGATCGATTCAATTCTTGAGAGTACACGCAAAGAGCGAAAGTTTCTCAAATCAACAAAACAATATATACATCCCTCTCATCACGCTGCAATACTGTCACCCACCTACACACGCGCATATGATCCAGCAAATGATCTACATGAAATTTGGGAAAGGAGTATTGTTGAGCATGATGGGGAAATACAGAAATTTACCGAACGTGAAGTTTGTTCGCCACCACTTACATCATCACAACAGTCCAGCAAATTAAATAACCAGCATCATCATCATCATCATCATCATACAACCAAAGTAAATACCAGCGCATTCCAATTGAAACGTCAACGTGCCATTCGCAGGAAACGTAAATTGAATAAATTTACAACATTAAAAAATTCTGCACAAAAATTTCTCGGTTTAGGTTCAGCAGTTATTAATGCTGTACCAGTAACAACAAATCATCATAAACTCATTGATAAATCACATCGCAAAGCATACTGTAATCAATATCTCGACAGTGCACACTCAAATGGTTCAAGAGTTGTCAGCAGCATTAGCCCCGATAGTGGTCACAATTCCTCTAGCGATACAGAAACTGTAATTACAACCAAACAGCAGCATAGCAGCAGAAGTAGTAGCTGTGATGGAGATATTGGTGAGGCTTCTAGCGGGGAGGCTGTAGCTAATGTAGATAGTAAAAATTTTATTGCATTAGATGCAACGAAACGTAGATTGAGCTTTTCAAATAATAACTACCATAAAATATAAACTCATATAAATTCTTAGCGGGGTACAACAAAAATTATTTGGCCTATTCTCATGTTATCTTATACGGTTGCAAAACTGTGTATGAAAAATGAGAGAATGAAAGAATACAACGCTGAATAAGACATTCAGAGACATTTTTACTCTCACTGCATGAAAATCGATGACTATGATTGGAGTTGTCAATGCATAGAGTATCGTTTCTCTCTCTCTCTCTCTTTTTCTGCGCCTGCCATCAATTTTCCATATATCTTTTGGAAGGGTCCATTCTTTCTATTTGTTTTTATTGTATTGTGCTCAGATTTAGTTTCTTTTTGGTTGTTTTGACTTTAATTGGATATGCTTGTATATAAATTTAAAAGCTTTAGGACTTCAGAATCTAGGAATTGATTTATTTTTGTAAATAATACTATAATATTTTTGTTAACTTATAAAATAATAAAAGAAATATATCAAAATTATAAATAATTAAGCAATTTTTACTGATTTTATTACAAAAAAAAAAGAAGAAATATTGATAATAAATTTATAACGCTTACAATACTGTCCAATAGAAACAGGGATTTTTGTTTTTAAAATTGTACTTTTTGATACAATTTGAAACCAAAAAGTACATTGGTACCACAACAGCAATTTTGTTACATTTGCATTTAAAAGGCAGTACTGCGTATATTTTTTCAATTTGTTTTTGTTTTTTGGATACAAATTTGTTGTCGTCGAATGTGCTATTATCCTTTTCTATGAGAAGATCATACAACTATTTGCTTACGACGTTTTACAATCAAAGCTGGCATTTTGCACATAAATTCTTGAAATTTGGAATCTATCTCAAGTTTTAAAACAAATTTTCAATCGTGAGTATTTTTTAGGTCTATAAAAAGCATTTCAGTTTATGTACGTACTTTCAGTGATGGAGATGACCGCAAAAATATAAAATTTCACTTAGACAACAGTGGAAGAAGAAATCTATGGTCAAAGCAATAATCGATTAACACTTTAGTCAGCTTTAAAAAGTATTGAATTCAAAATAATTTTTCATACTACATTATCCATAGGGTTGCTTGATTTGTGATCTAAAAAATCAATACATTGAATTTGAATTGAATTGAAAAGCAATACAAATCAGTTCAGTTTTGTTTTTTATTATAAGCTCATTTTTTAAAGCCGCCTAGGCAATTCTGTTTACTTTCTCTAAAAAGCGAGCACTTGGAAAAATTTTATAAAATCAGTACATGCATTAACAAAATCAGTACATCTGACTATTCATTACATTTATATTAAACCGTGTTTACCTGAAATAAAGATTTCAGACTTAACCGATTATTGCCATTGACCACAGAAATGTCCATGGCTACAGCAAGAGAACTCACCTAAAGGGAAAGGGTGTGTCATATACGATTCATCGCCTGTTGTAGGACAATATCAGTGCCTTTTAAAATTTTTGGTACATTTTTGGCTAATTTGGTACATTTTTTTTATATCCATTTATCATCCCTTCCACAATCTGTTTTAGTCATGAATTCAGGTTTTAAAAAATACGAATATGAAAAATTTGAAGCTCCTATTCGTAAATGAAAACTAGATCTGAGCTTGAAATGACAACCTTGATGATAAATAAACATTAAAATTCATGATTCAAAATATGTATTAATACCTGATGAATCTTATGTTGGATATATAAAATTAAAACCTCTAAAAGAGATTTTAGTCCATAATAGTAAGCTTGGATCGTTTGTAACTGATGTGAAATTACATCTGGTAAAAACTGGAATCCTTCTTAACCCTCTAACCTGTTAGGCCACCCTGAGGCAGCCTTCACTCTATTTTAATTAATAGACAAGTGCAAATTTATTTTTTTTCTTAATTATTTGGCAGACCTGAAAAAAGAATAAACATACAATTTGTGTCAGGGCAGCCTTTTGTTTTTCTCACCTAACTGATAAAGTCAAAAACTAATCAAAAAATGGACTTCATATTGATTTTTCTTTCATTAATGTTAGGTTAGGTTAGGTTGGAGTGGCTGTCGAGAGACACACTTAGGCCTGAACGGCCCATTGTGATACCACATAGTTGGACCTACAGTTTAACGCCGATTCCGAACGGCGGTGTGGCAATTTTTTATCGGCTTGGTGGTTTTGCAATTACCAACCAATGTGTGTGCTTGTACACTATCTTATAATTCTCATACACTTCATATTGATAGTGAATATAAGAAAGTAATGAAAATTAACCACCAGACGAAGACGGGAATCGAACCCGAACCTCCCAGGTGAAAGTCTAGTGCACTATCCACTAGGCTATCGAGGTCGTCCATTAATGTTAACTGGAAACAAAAATTCTGGTGTTCATTTTATTATTATTTCAACCTTGCGGGTTAGAGGGTTAAGGGGAAGGAATTACCAAAAAATACTCATTATAAAATATTTGATTTCATCTCTGATTTCTACCTCAAATTCAGTTAAAAAGATTACATAACAGAGCAATTGCAAATAATTTTGAGCTTGTAGTTCGTTCAATTTACCAAAATATTAAGCAACTGCAGTGCAATTTAACGGCAGTGTGACCATATGTGATTATTTACCATTTAAATTCAAGTTTTTTTAGACATTATACAAAATGTGAATTGCGAGTATGGTAATCAGGTACATTTATAAATACATACATACTCGTATGCACATATATACTTAGTTTGTACTATCTATGTTTAGTCAACAGTGCATAACTAAATTATTCAAAAATATAAACGTAGACATACCGGTAATAAAAATATAAAAAAAATACATTTAGTTACTATATGTATAAAGAATTTAAGGACCTTATGAGAAATTGAATTACATATTTAGTTACAGAATTTTTTTTTTTAGATATTGTTCAAATTAACATGACCCGGTAAATAAGTAAGCACCTATATATAGTATATAAAATTTCTAAAAATTAAAAATTTTTAGATTGATTACAGTAGTCCCCGAATAATTGCATCGTTGAAAATGTATAATCACCGAGAATCAATCAATTAACCGATAAATGCAATTAATCCAGGAATTCAAAAGCATTTTGAAATAAAAACGTAGAGTTCATGGAGAAAATTAAGCGATACACATACTAGTAATTATATATTAATTGATTCACAATTTAGAGCACCGTTTATATCTACTGAAAATAAAATAAATGAATATGGAGTATTACACATATGTATTCATATATATACGGATATTTCTGGTAGAAGAGATTTATTAAACGAGGCAAAATTTTTCAATTATGAAAAACCTCATCCAGATGTGTCAAATTAACTTTTTAGTTTTACTTTGGGTTTAACTTTAAACGGAACTGCCTCGTTAAATCGACGACGCGAATTTTGTGGTTATTATTATTATTGTTGGGGTAACGCACTGCGACCTTTAAGATCTATTGTGCCCCTTCATGGACTCATAGTATTTCCATAAGTCCATCTTCCAATAGAAATTTTAGTATGGATCCTACTTCCATGGAGTTGAGATTATCACCCGGCATTTGATGGTCACCCAGATTTCTTTTACGAATATGCATAAGTGCGGGGCACTGTCCTAAGATGTGCTTCGCAGATTCATTAGCTGTAATTCCCAGTTTTGTTAGGTGATAGTGCAACCTACAATGACCTGTTAGAATACCTGTAATAATTCTAAGACTATTCATCTTTGACAAATTCATACATTCCTTGAAGCGTTTTATGTTATAGGTTCTTAATAGTGCTTTAGAATGCTCTAATCCTGGTCTATGTTCCCAGTACAATTTCCTTTGATTTTCTTCTTCTTTCTTAATTAGTATAGAGAGTGTTCCTTTACCTATTCCACAGAATTGCTCCGACCTACGAAAGGGTTGATGCTCCTTTCTTTGCTAGTGTATCCACAGATTCATTCCCTTTAATCGCAATATGACCCGGAACCTAAAAGATCCACACCCGATTATATAACCCAAGCGTATATTTAGTTTATCAAGGCACTCCATCACCAGTTTTGAGGTAACCTGGTGAGACTTAAGTGCATTGATAGCCGCTTGGCTATCGGTTAGGATCGCAATGTTTTGGATCTGGTTGAGATTGAGATTAAAGTATGAACACCTATCAATTGCGTATATTTCCGCTTGACAGATACGGGTGTACCTACCCATGGGCTCAGAGTATTTTATCCTCGGCCCAGACACTCCAGCACCGGTTCCTTTTTCAGTGAGAGAACCGTCTGTGTACCATGTTGTCATATGCTGGTCTATCTTATACGTGGTTAAGTTAACAGAAAAAAACATGAATTAATTAATTTCGTTTTTAAGTAATAAAAAGCACCGAAAAAATGAACCAATTAATAATTTTGAATAAATAATAAAGTGTTTAATAATAAAATAACAATAATTAAACTAAAATTGGCAATTGGCATCGAGTTAAAAAAGATGTTGACGATTCAACGAAGATGGACCTTGGAGTATAAAAAAATAAGAAGTGCCTTCTAGGGTTAAACTTGAATTGTTCTTCCAAAGAAGTTAGGGTATCGGTCTATGACAGAATTAATCACATATTTATTTAGAAAAATGTAGTAGGGGAAAAATTTGGTATGGAACCTCGTATTGTTCTATGGAGCAATCGATGGATGGGCAGCTCTACAAAAACAGATTCATAATAAGGTGACGGCTAATGTTATTAAGAACTTCCCGGAACAAAGGGATACCATTCTCTTTCTAATTTCTGTAGATCCCTTTGTGAAAGAGGTTGCGCCCAAAACAGGGTCAGTCATTTGCGTTTCATTGCTTTATTATTCCATCGAATCGGACGCTCTTTATAGTGTATGTAAAGTCGTTATGATAGTCCGTTCTCGTTGCCAACTTTTGACACTCTGGTAGAAATATGCTCATTTGTGAAAATTTATCAAACGACACAACATTTTTGTGATTTTTTTTGTAAACTTTATTTGTGCTAAGTAAAATTAAGGAAGGTAAGTGTAGTAAAATTTGCCATTGAACACGATGGAACTATCGATTTGTCGATCAGCTAAACTATTTTGGGTTAAATGTGTAAGTAATTTAATGAAAAAAGTAACCGTAGGACGAATCAGTTGCCAAGAGAGTAGAAAAAGAAAACATTATAAATAAATAATTTTAGCAAGCAGCAAAGAAAGCTGCAACGGATGCCGGAAAAGTTAGGAAGAAACGCGCTCGCTCAAGAAAAGTATGAGCTGCTGATTTCAGCTCAGACAGCAGGGACGAAGATATGGAGTTCGAATATGAAGAAGAATATTAAAATAAAAATAAATTAAAATAATATATGCGAAAATTTTGGAGTCATTACTATCAAAACCGGCGAGAATATGACAGATTATACCTTTGTTGCTATGACATTTTATTCTCACCCAAAACCAGTCATGATCAACAAGTTTCCATCTACCAGTAATAGAAATATTACAAAAAAAAAAAAAGCATTTCGAATCGCGAGCACTTTCGCCTGACATGCGCAAATTGACCCTTGTTTTTATTTTTATTTTCGCGTTTTGTTTTCCATTGCAGTCAAAAGATCATGTCATAAAAAAAACATCAGAAATAATTTAAAAAAATAAGTAAAGATTTCAAATGCCATGCCATGCCATTAGAGTAGAGCATCGTGAAAGGGCAAAGCGCGGAATTTTATCTATTAATATCATCAACAACGCGGAAAATCATCATTAAATCGGAAAGTTACTAAACAAAAGAAGAAAACACCCTTTGGCACAAATGAAAATGACTGACCACTCTCATTCGGTTATGAAATTACACAGTGTTACGTGGTAGCAGGAAGCAGAGAAAGGTTGAATTGATCATTTGATAGCATGTAGGTAAGTATAAAAAAAAAAAACAAAAACATTGTAAAACATTGGTGTTTATGTTTTGACCATTATTATTATTACAATAATTTTTTTCTTGTTATTGTCTGTTAATGTAAAAGAAATCAGAATTAGTTGATAAGGGTCAAACTGTTGTTACTGCAATAGCAACTGACCTTTCAATGTTTCTTTTAGTTTTACAATTTCGAAATACTATTATTTTTGTCAGTACATATGTGTGTATGTATAGATATTTATGACAATGCCAATATCTATTCTTAGATGTAAATGATTTTACGCATAACTGAACATATTGTAATACATTTGTATACATTAGGCATGGGAACCGGAAGGAAGATAATTGCAGCTATTTTTAAATGTGAAGTTATAAGGAGTTTGATGTTATATATTAATACGTTTTTTAAATATTTAATTAAACTACTAACAGCTCTTTTTCCTTTCTAACCTGTCCGTATTATAATTCTGAAATTTGGTTTGGGAGAACTGAGTTTACGGAATATATATGAAAAAAAACTTGACAAAAATTCAGAGCAAAATCAGACCAAAATTTGGAAAAAAATTTCCTCCAAATTCATACTAAAATGCAGGCCAGAATTTGAACCAATTAATGAAAATTTCGACTTTGGAGTCGTTGACCCTCTCAGAAGAAAGTGTTCTTCCCGTGGATGTTGGTTTTCGTGTTTAGGAGCCCCCAAGTAGCCAAAAAAGACTATTCACGAATTTTTACATGTCCATACGCGAGGTACACATACTGGTGGCCAAAACTAAAGCAACCGAAACCACCCAGGTGCATTTTATTCTATAGCATTTTGAATATTCAGGATAGGCTGATATTTTTTTTTAAATAATTGATGATTTATTTACTTTTAAAAATATGAATTAAAATAACACAATTCATTGGTTTTTCCCTTTTTATAAAAAATTTACAATAATATACTTACTCAAATTTTTCCAAGCCAAAACTAAAGCAATTTCTTATTTATTATTAAAATGGATATTGGCATTTTTTCGTAAACTAATAATCAATTACATAACCATTATTGTTTATAACTGCAGTACATCTACGAGGCATTAAATCTATTAGCTTTTCAATGTGGTCTTTCGGAATGATGTACCACGAGTCTCGGGTTCGGTCGCAGATATTGTGTCCTACTGTCTCTTTTTATTTTGCGATCTACAATGCTTGATAGGTTTTCTATCGGGCTCAGATCTGGGGATTGAGCTGGCCACTTAAGAACCTTAATTTTTACAGCATTAATCCAATCAATGACAAACTTTGATGTGTGTTTTGGGTCATTGTAAGACCCAAATCAGCGTCATTTATTCTTTCACATATGGCAACATTACATTTTCCAACACATTTTTATAGACAAATCGATCCATTGTTTCTTTTATCTTATAAATTGGTTCAACACCGCTGTAGAAAAAGCAGCCCCACACCATAATTGAACCGTCACCATGCTTAACAGTTCCCTTGCAGAATTTTAGATTGAATCGACTGTTAACTGGCTTTCTGACTGCAAAATTTTTCACGTCGGAGCCTTTAATAATGAATTTAGACTCATCGATGAACAATATATTTCTCCATTTTTCGGTACGCTAATTGATTTGCGCTTTAGCATACGAAAGCCTAGCCTGGCGATTTTTTGGAGAAATAAATGGCTTTTTAGCTGGCTTGGACACGTGTAATCCAGCCTCTACAGCTCGTCTGCGCACTGATCTTGCACTTATTTCCAATGACATTTCTCTGACTATTTCCGTAGAAGTTTCGACGCTTTTCGGCTTTTCTTTATTTCACTGATAATTCTTTTGTCAGTATGCGATGTGGTTTTACGAGGTCTTCCGCCACCTTGAATTGTCACAAAAGACACAGTGGCACGAAAACGACTTATAATTCGAGAAATCACGGATTTACTTATTGCAAACTTCTCGGAAAAGTTTTTTTTTTTTGAGATACACCTTTTTTATAATCACTTATTATTTGTTCTTTTATCCACGAATTGTATTTATTCCTTGCCATTTTTACTAATTATTGAATATTACTCCAATATTTATTTTAATGCGACTTATTTCGCTCGGCCTGCCTTGTTTCTTTTATTTTATATCGGTTCCGATGTAAATTAAAGCGTTGGCGATATCGCGTTTGTATCCTAACAGCTATTTTTCGCCCTCAGAATGCTCCTTTTTTCATATAATCCAGGCGTTTACAGTATAAACAACCAACATGTGGTAGAAAGTATGCATGTACCATCTGTGGTACGTTGCATAATTTCGATAGAGGGTCACCAGCGAGATTTTGAGATTTACGTTGACCATCGAGAACATGAGATTTACGTCACCCATCGTACTCTTTAGCAATTTCGGGCTGGCCGCCAACGTCAATAAAACGTTTCTTAGCAGCGATAGCAGACTACTTTTTCTGTTTGTCCAATTCCAGCATATGTGGATAGCAAATGGACGCATTTGATGTCATACCAACTAGCCACCGAAACATTGTTGTTTGAAGTGACGATTGGCGATGAGCCGCGGTTTGCTTTCTTTAACATAGTCAGTTACCGCGTCGTTCATGAGGTGTGGACGCAAAGTTCTTACGTAAAGGGTGTATTTATTCTATTGCCTCATCTCACTTCTCAATTGAGGACAGCCTTTTCCATGGGTAGGAAAAGGAAATCGAAACTATTTGAGAAATTTGAACCATTCCATTCCTCCGAAAATCACGATGTACACATATGTGTACGTTCGAAAAACTTTCCACATTTCTCCAATTGTACACACCAGCAACGAAAAAATACTCCGACTTATACAAAATTTGTTTTTATCGATAGAGGAAGGTTCTATCTATGTATATGAGAAATTTTTTTTTCACATTATTTATTTTTATTATTTAGTATTTTTAATAATATTTTGGGATCGACGATTTTCAAAGCACAAAAAACGCGAAGTTTTACCATAGAAGTCACAATAGTTTTGACGGCTAAGCTTCGATTGCAACAAAAGATTAATGAAAAAGCAACAAAGACGTCAATGCCAAATTTGTTTGGTTGGCATTTATATCAAATCCAAGAAAAATTATCAAATCCTCGTAGTTACACATATGTGTACAAAAAGTTTGAGAGGGTTAATCTCAAAATGACGAGACCTGGATCCATTCTGTTTTTTTTGTGCTCAACCTATTTTTATATGAGAAATACTTTTTTTTGAAACAGAACGCTCTTGGTCTTTAGGATCATGCTCAAAAACAAATTACTGAAAATATTCCAAAATAAGGGGAAAGGGGAAAAGTGATGATGATGGTGTGGGAGTAAGAACTGTTCAGAGTTTCATAGCGAATAGCATTCGCTCAGTCATCAAACAAGCGATTTTTCGAATTAATATCATTTTATGTCGAATTTATTTCACATGTTTTAAATACATTGGGAGCTGTGAAAAAATCAACCTTAAATTTATGATCAGCTACCCAAAATTAATTAAAAACACTTTCCAAAACCCCATGTGATTTTCATTTCAGGCACAAGTTATCTGAGAGCTACCCAGGGAACTACCCTGATTCCACTTTCATTATAGTTAAAAAAAAAATTATAAATTTTAGTACATTTTACTTAAAATAAAAAAAAACTAAAAAATTATGTAGAAAAATTAATTGTGTGTATAGGAAATAAATTAAAAGCAAGCAACTCAATTTTTGAGCTGTTTCTTTCTTATGCCAACATGACATCACAACTTTAAATCTAAATCAATTGACCGTTGAGGGTTAAAATCTTTTCAGAATTTAAATGCGTGTACATATGCAGAGATAATCTCATTAAATATGTTGTGTTTAAGAAAAACAAAAATAGTTTATTTTATATTACGTCAAATACAATATTTTTTTTTTATACTCTCAAACAAATGTCAAATAAGCCACATGTCCTTTTTTCCAGCCTTTTTTTGAGGCGAATGTAAAATTTTTCCTCTACGAGTACATTCAGATATAGAAATCTTGCTACAAGAATCTTAATTATGCATACAAGTACAAGTAAGTGAGTATGTATGTATGTATCCTATATGTGCATTTATAATAATATGCAAGAATAGTTTACCTTTTTTTTTTTGAAATTTAATTGCAGCAACAATATTGCAATGAGACACAAACATCATTTGCATATTATTTAGACTGTCCATTTTTTCTTCAACTTAGATACTTTTAACCTTATCGAATGCTGAATGCCAACGCAGCAGGATATGTTGGAATGTATGTATGTGTGTGTGTCATGTGTCCCATATGAGAATTAATGAAGAAAATAAAAATCTCTTATAAGGACGAAAGCATGTAGGTATTCATCAATTATATGTATGTGCGTGTAAGGCATATGAATTTATATATGTATGTATGTACATTCATTCATTTAACCCTTTTCTTCTTGTCTGAGCAAAATGTAAACCCAAAAATCCCCCTCTCTGTCTTTTGCACTTTGATAAAGATTGATATCTTGGGCAATATTTGAAATTGATTAAATTACCGAAAATGCCAAATTTCAAAACAAAAAAAAAGAATTAATTTTTTAACTGAGTGTCCTATATAAATGTACACTATAGTGCGTAACTATAAGGGCACCACTGTTTTCAGTGTTTATTTCACTCTCGGGAAAATAAAAAAAAGTTCAGTTCGTTCCTGTTGAATTTTTCAAGACTCTGTTTTAGTTTTGCAATTCTACGGGTTTAAATATTTTTAAACGTGTATTTGAAACAGTTTTATTTTTCAAAATTTTTGTTTCGCAAATTCTAACCCGCCAGCACTTTCGATGAATACTCTCTACCACTAGCGGATCCGTAGATTTCTTTAGACGGATTTTAACTTTTTACCCCCAAAAATTTATTTTTTTCATAATTCATAAACAACGATCAATATGTATGAGATTTTCATCGGTATGGTGGAGGGTAGGAGGAGGGGGTGCGTGGTTTACCCCTAAATCGAATACACTATACAGGTGTCAACTCGATTGCGACTCTTTTTATTTGTATTAATATATTTTGATTTGACAACCTTGATGTTTCTCCTGTATACTTACCATTCCTGGAGCGGTCAAAAAAACTCTACAAAATTTGTTGTGTTGTCAAGGTTTTTTAAGAGTAAGATAATTAAAATTATTAAATGCATAGGCCTGTGAAATTTAACCTCTTTAAGAAAAAAAAAAAAAATAGTCTCCTCAAATCGAAGACGTAGAATTTTTCTATCACGCCAGGATTTCGAAAAAAAAATAAACCCAAAAATTTTCAATTACTATAAAATCTGAAAGCAATTCCAGCAAGTTATTTACATACACAAAAACGGTTGCCCCACCTCCATACTTTTTTGACCAACCTTTATCTCACTGTGAAGATGTCACCTAAATATTTGGATTTATGATCATTCATCATTAATTCCTAAGTTCCCTAATGTAACACAGGGCGTCAATTACACCAGTTCTCCATCTGACTCGATAGCTCTGACCAGTTACGTTCATGCGATGTCATTTCGGACTCCACGGACCTCTTCCACGTCGTTCTTGGTCGACCTGCTCTCCTTGTGGTTGTGATAGACGGATTTCAAATGAGCCCCTGGCGAGCGATGTTGGTATATCGCTTTCTAAGCGTATGTCCTATCAATTGGCATTTCCGTCTACCTATAATGGTGGCTATGTCAGTCTGGCCGGTCGCTCGATTTATCTCCTAATTTGAGGCTAGTGAATTTGGAGTATATTGCATAGGCATCGGTTAATGAAAGATTGCATCGTTCGTTCATAACTTCCCCTAATCACTGCGACTCGGGGACTCCTCTTTTTTACGAAGCGTATCCCAAATGTGTTCCCGGTTCACACTATCTCGAAAGCTTTCTCAAAATCGATGAGCATCAAATGAAGCGGGGATCGAAATTCAACGCACTGCTCAATTATGATGCGCTCGGTGTTGATGTGTTCGATGCAGAAGAATCCGATGTGAAAGCCTGCTTGCTCTCCATCGATTGTTGACTCGACATGTGTCTTGATACGTTCGATGATTATGTTCGCTATGATCTTGAAGAAGAAGATCTGCTGAAGAAGCGACAGATAAACTTCAAATAGCTATAAACGCAATAGAGCATTGGACGAAAACTTGGCGCATAAAACTAAACAACAGCAAATCAGCCCATGTGAACTTCACCAATAAAAAAACAAGCTATTACCCAATAAAGCTACTAGGTGTCCCAATCCCACACGCAAACGCTGCGAAGTACCTTGGCATAACTCTTGATGCTAAGTTACGATGGAAAGAACACATAAAAATAAAACGAAATGAACTAAACCTGAGGCTAATCAAAATGGACTGGCTCATTGGAAGAAAATCAAATCTTTCCATATACAACAAAATCATGATATACAAACAAATGTTAAAACCAGTATGGTCCTACGGTGCACAAATATGGGGTTGCGCCAGCCAAAACAATATAAATGTAATACAACGACTTCAAAATAAAATCCTTAGAGGTATTGTCAACGCTCCTTGGTACGTTCGCAATGCTGATATTCATCGTGACCTTAACATCGCTACGGTTGCTGAAGAAATTAAAAAGCAAGCAGAAGCCCATTCTTTGAGGCTCCAGAGGCACGTAAACGAAGAAGCTAGTAAGCTCTTCAATACGACAAGCCTAGCCCGACGACTTCGACGAAAAAAACCACATGACCTTATTGGCAACTAATAAAAAGGAGGGTTTCTAAAAATTTCTTCACAAAAATTACTAATTGTATTAAAACTAAACTACTCGTTAGTTCCTTCAACTAGTTGTAGTGTTATCAAACATTGTTACGTATGTATATACTAGTATTTTAATGTTTGTAATAATACAAAAAAAAAAAAAAAAAAAAATGATCTTGGGTTGGCACTACGCAGATACCTCTCCATTTTCCACAGTCCACAAGGGCTTTGGAAATTTGGCTATGATGCATTGTTCCACCCGTTCAAGATTTCCCCAGTTTCCCATACAGTGTTAACAAGTGAACACCACATGTTGACAGAAATATCATGGGCCACTTGGTAAAATTCAGCCGGTATACCGTCAATGCCTACTATTTTATTGTTGGTGGGGGGGGATCGGATCGTGTTCAGAGATTTTCGCCAACGGACATATTCTCAGACAAAGCAGAGGCATAAAAAAGTTTGGAATTGTTAAATACCACTGAGAAGTGCTCTCTCCAGCGCTTAAATTGATCCTCATCTAACTGCAGCAAGGTTCCGTCTTGAGCTTGCACTGGGTATTGTGTAACAAGGTAACTGTTGGCGAGTTTTTTTTTGAAACTGTATAGACGGCAGTACTGCCTTCGATTTATACTGCTGTTTTCGCATCTGCTGCCAAATTGTGAATGTAGCGTCGTTTGTCGAACCTTACGTTTTTCCGCACATCCTTCAGCTTTACGCGGTACAACTGGGACAAATTTTATGTCGCCTTCTGTTCGTTCACAATGAACTTTTAGCTCCCTTCGGTTCTCTATAAGCTTCCAAGTGTTATCTGTCATCCACGGCAGAAAAGTTCCTGATGCCATCTTAGATCTCATCTTTAGATTCTTTTAATTTTCTCTTGAATATAGCAAATGTTTTAAAAAATAGCTGTGACTAGAATTATGCACTATAGTGTATTGTTTGTTGTCCTGCTGCAGGATTCACAGACACACACACATACATATCTACATACATTGAGAAAGACAAATCATTTATAGCGAAAATTCTACAAATATCTACATAAATATGCGTAGATAGGTTGACATGTCATATGGGTAACTAAAATGTTAAAACTCATCATTTGCATAAATAATCAAAAACTCATAGCAGTTTTTAGTTTTTTTCCTTTTTTTTTGACGAATGATCGTGATTGCTGCTGTATTTCTAATGAAGGTTCGCCTAAAAAACTCATATGAGCGATCGAATTCTAGAAAGATAAATTCATCGTAGACACACACTACCCTAAAGATTTTTAAGAAAATCACACAAATTCATTTTAGAGAAAATGCCTAAATGTTTTGTTCTTTTTGCATGTCACATTAATTTGTAGTGACAGCTTAAGCATATGAATTGGGAATATGAACATTTGCAGATGAGAAAACAAGAAAAATTGTATAAACTTATGCAAAAGGAACACATTCAGCATATTTAGTAGAAAATATCAAAAAAAAATATTCGAAATGAATCTAACTAAAACTGACAATTTAATACACCGATAATTCATATACCACTGGAGATTTGTGCGGAATTTTAAGGTAAATGGAAAAAGAAATTTACAGTTGAATGAAATTTTGGTTTTCATCGTTTTGAGCTAACCTAATCTCATCACATTGCCCGAAGTCGATATCCCTGTCAAACTAATAAAGATCTGTTAGTTCAGTGACTCCGAATACTATGAACGCGAGAGGAAAGCTTCATTTATCGAACAAGATGCCAGAAGCTCTGAATACCACACTTGGATGATGTTCCAAAAAAAGGTAAACTATCAATTCACTAAACCAAATCAATAACTATGTTCAATTTGATCTAAAGGGCGTCAATACAAAATATGGTGTAAGGAGTTCTAAGAGAGACTGTGAACAACTCAGTCAATGCGCTACACCCCAGTTAACGAAATAGCCTTAAAATCCTATTGGAATCTCGTGGCACACGGCACATTGTAGCAACTCCTTGAGTAAACAACAATTGGACCACTTATGTTTAAAGTGCCGCCAAATGCAAAACGCGAGGGATTCAATTTCTTTTGCTCGCCCACAACTGCTTTTGAGTAAAATTGTATTATAAATAGGATCAAGTAGCACTCGTATTCAAGAATGTATTTTTACATACATATAAATACAGTGGCGGATCTAGAATTTGGGTTTGGCGCGGGGGGAGGATTCTTTCTAATTAAAGGGGAAATATTAGTAACTGAAGATAAGTTTTTTAATTATTCTAAAAAGTAATATTAAACTCATTTAGCCTAGAGAGTAAACCGGAAAACAGTTTATAAATAAGACGAAAATTTGGATCAAATTCCAAAACTGAAAACTGAACAAACTTATTCTAAAACTCATATCAAAAATCAAAATTCATATCAGATCGAAATTCAGCCTAAAAGTCAGACTAAAATTCTGACCAAATTCAGATAATAAATCAGGCCAAAACTTGTATAAAAATTTAGACTGAAACTAATACCAAATATCAGACCAAAATTCTTTTGAAAAATCAGTCCAGTATTTAATCTAAAACTAAGACCAAAAATTGGATCGAATTTTAGACTAAACTTAGTCTAAAGCTAATATCGATCTAAAGCTAATATAGATCGAATTTCAGACTAAACTTAGTCTAAAGCTAATACGAAAAATTAGAAAAAATCTAAACAAAAACTAAGAGCAGAACTAAATCGACAAAACAAACCAAAATTCAAACTGTAACCAGACTAAACTTAGTCCAGAAATTAGAACAAATTATGACCAAAGCTCAAACCAAAATTTCTGACCTAACTTCAGATCAGAAATTATACCGAGTTTCAAACCGAACACTTAATTTATTCTAAAATTAAGACCAAAAAGTATGCCAAAATTTATACGCAAAATAAGACCAGAACTAAAACCAAAAACTACACCAAAATTCAAACTGAAAATTAAACTAAAGTTAGACCAGAAATCAGAACAAATTATGTCTAAAGCTCAAACCAAAATTCAGACCAGAAATCCAACCAATATTTAAACCAAAACTAAGACCAAAATCAGACCCAGTTTGGACCTAAATTCAGACCACAAATCAAATAATATTCTCACCAAAGCTCAGATCAAATTCTGGGGAAAACTTAGATAAAAAATCAGACCAAAATTCAGGTCAAAAATTGGAACAAAATTTATTTAGACCAAAGTAGGACCAACTTGTTGGCCAAAATTAAAATCAAATACAGACCAAAATTCAAAATAAAACTGGGACCAATACCAGACCTAAATTTTGACCAACATTTTGAATAAAACTTAGACTAAAATTAAGACCAAAACTAGGTCAAAACTAACACCAAATATCAGTATAAAATTCAAATAAAAAACCACACCTAAAATAAAACTAAAGACCATAAAATGAGACATCAGATTTTAAAACCAGACTTTTGGTCTCATTATGAATCTTTTCAAAAGTAAGTAAACTGTAAACTGATCGTGAAATTTCAGATCTATTGTATTCGAATAGTATATTACAACAAGTTAAACCATATAAAAATTTCAAAAAGTTATAAGCATTCACAATTTTGAGAAGGTCTGCAGCTCCTACACACCTATCAAGATCCGCCACTGTATATATGTATATAGAGTGTGAAAATATTGCCTGCTGTTGCTGCTGCTTCTGCTCCTGCTGCCCTTGACTCGTGCTTGATGTGATGCGATTACAAAGAGGACGACAGATGTCCTTAAATTGTTCTCAGTTTGTTTTCAAAGTGAGTTTGCCGTTTTTTTTTTTCTCCTGTATTCTGTTTATGTTCCTTTCAACATTTTTGCATTTCCTTCTTCTTACGTATATTTAGGTATAGCGCGCTAAATTAATCTCTTACACATTTTTGGCGCAAAATTATTATTTCATTCAGAAGATTATGTCGTAAAGGAAAATTGTTATACATTCTACTTCTGCAGCTACATACGGAAGAATTCTTTTAAGGTACATTAAGACAGACATACATGTATATATGTATGTTAAGGTATGTTTGTTTTGTTACCTCAATACATTTTTGTTGTTGGAAATATGTCACTGATTTCTTATGTTATTATTTGAAATCAGAATCAGAACAGCTGCCTGCAACAGGCGCACATCGAAATATAAAATCAAGTAAATAAATAATTGAACTAGAATTATTATAAAAGTATTTAGTAATACACTTTTGAGGGTTTCGTAGGTTGACGAGAGCTTCAACTGGAAGAAACCAAAACTTTCATAGCAATCAAAATTCGAGTGATGAAAAATATTCAGAAAATACTGGGTATATTAAGCTCAAGCGTAGGTGTAAAGCTCAAAATACTGCTGACTCAGATAGTCAAGACCTTGACTCATTCCAGTTATCTTCGAGATCACTATGGAAGTAGCTACAACAACCTAATCAACTTCATTACTACCGTGTCCTTGATGATTACAAGTTTTCCATACAGGGATCACTGCATAAGAAAGGACAAGAAATTGTATTTCATCTTCTATGTGAATGACTCACCGATTTACCTACGAAAGAAACATCTTCGATTATCTAAAAGATCTGATTGATATTCAGATTACACGCAAAAAACAAAAAGCAAGAAGTAGATATATAAATACTTAGGTCATTTGGGTTGGTGATAAAGGGTTAATATTTTGCATTAAAAATATTCCACAGAAAATTTTATTATAAGTCGCTGAACACTCAAACCGTTTTAGATGCAAAATCAACCAAAATTATAATAAAATAACAGATAATAAAAAATTTTAAACATGCTAAAAAGATTGCATCGAATATTAAGCCTGACTTTACGATCATAGTTTTCTATTCAGTTTTTATTAATACATACATTCATATGTATGCACATACATATGTATGCACATACATAGATACAAATATTATTCCTTCCCGCAATCGTTTTTTAATGAAGTCGTAATAGTTTTGAGAGACAATGAAATACCAGTAGCTTCTAAAATTCAATTCAATTGCGCCCATATCTATGAGAGTATCGACTTATATTAATCGGTAATCAATATTTGATAGTCAACAGCTTCTGGCTGACATTTCATGCGTGTGTAGTACATTTAGCTGAAGGATACGAGTATGTCATCAAAATAATATTTTATTGTTTTTTTTTGCTTCATTCTATGGTGGTATTGTACTTACTTATAACACCTTTACCCGTATAAATTGGCAAATTTTATAACATACGCACGCGCGCCAGTCTGTATTGTTCTACTCAAAATACGCTATACGAAAATGTAGTCATTTGTAACAACAACAACAATAAAATAATAAAAAGGAAACAAAAATTAAAGTCGCAAATATTATCAAGTAAACACTTTATGTGAAAAATTGTGAACATGTGCAAACACTCACCACCAGCACCACCACCAACATTTCGTTAGCGACAAAGATTACTTTGGTAGATACAACATTTATTTTTTAAATACCTATAATCGTATATACATGTCATTCATTTTCTGGGGAAGTGAAATTAAATTCTGCTGGTCAAAATTTAAGTAAATATATATATATGTAGATACCTATAATAATAAAGTCAAATAGGTTGAGTCTTTTCGTCTCTTCAAAAAACATTTTAGGAAACATCGATAATGCCTAAACGGTTTATGGGAAAATATAAAAATATAGGATCATCACCAAAACTCTCTCATTGAATCGAGGAAGAAGCGGATTTAGAAGAGTTGGGATTTTATTTGGGTAGAGTTGCCATTTTTATTTTATCTAGTCCCGGGACAAATCACCAAAATTAAAATAATATTGGGGGCTTGCATTTTGTGCCTGGGATACAAAATAGACAATATTTGTTGTGAATGTTACATAAATTAAATTTTTAAAAATATCCAATTTAATTAAACAGGCGTTGTATTTTTTGTTCACTTTATTTTGTTTCCTCTTTTTGATTTAAGTTCTTCATTATATTATAATATTTAATCAGGGTTGGCCCTCAAAATTATTTACTAAGTAATAAAATTATATTCCTTTTATGAGTGGATATTGAAACATTTTTAAGCGTGAAAGCAAAAATTAAAATTCCATAAGGCCCTGGAAAATTGTTGTCCCGGCGGGACATTTATAAATTAATGAAAATCCTAGATGTCCCGGTAAAAAACGAGACGTTTGGGAACACTGTATTTTTGGTAATCGTAATTTTGGTTAAAGTTTTGTTTTAATATTTTTTGCCCTTGTTTTGATATAAACTTTAATCTTGTTTTCAACCTAAGATTTGGTCTGATTTTTGGTTTGATTCTGGCTCAATTTTTGTACCGAATTTTGGTCCAATTTCTTCGTGTTGAGTTTGATCCGATTTTTGGTTTGAATTTTGACCTGATTTTTTATTCAATTTTCAGTCTGAGTTTTGTTTTTATCTTCGATTTCGATTGTGCTATATTTGACTTTTAGTCCAATTTAAATTTTGGTCCGATTTCTTGTTTGAAATTTTTATCTCATTGTTAGCCTGAGTTTTGGTCTGAATTTTGATCTCTTTTTTTAGTCTGAGATGTGATCTGATTTTTTGTTTTATTCTGGTCCAATTTTTGTTCTTAATTATGTCCCAGTTTTTTGGTTTGAGTTTCGTCTGATTTTCGGATTGAGTTTTGGCCTGATTTTCAATGTGATATTAGTCTGATTAGCCTGATTTTTTATCTGATTTTTAGTCTGAGCTTTGTTCCTAATTCCGATTTGGGTTACGGTATAATTTTGGTCCGGTTTTTGTCCTGATTTAAGTCTAGTTTTTGATTTGAGAGGTAATTTAGTTTTTGGAAAGAATTTTGGGCCCCATTTCTGGTTTAAAATTTTACCTGACTTTTCATCTGATTTTAAGTCTGAGTTTTTGCCTGAAATTTGATCTCGGTTTTAGCCTGAGATGAACCCATTTTTTTACTTGATTCTGATTCAGTTTTTGTTCGGAATTTAGAACAATTTTTTCGGTTTGAGTGTAGTCTGATTTTTTATTTGAATTTCGCACTGATGTTTTATCTGAGTTTTGTACTTAACTTCGATCTGGATTATGGTATAAATTTTAGTCCTGTTTTCGGCCTGATTTAGGTCTGGTTTCTGGTTTGAATATTAGTTTGATTTCTGGTTTAAATTTTGACCTAACTTTGATATCGTTTTTAGCCTAAGTTGTAGTCTGATTTTTTAATTGATTCTGATCCAATTTTTGTTCTGAAATTTGGTTCAATTTTTTGGTTTGAGTTTGGTCTGGTTTTTGGTTTGAATTTTGACCCGAGTTGAACTGATTTTAAGTCAGAGTTGTGTTCCTAACTTCGATCTGAGTTGCGGCATAAATTTAAGTCCGGTTTTTTGACTTCTTTAGGCACGGTTTTTGGTCTGAATTTTAATCTAATTTCTGGTATAAATTTTAAATCGATTTATGGTTTGAATTTTGATCTGATTATCGGCCTGAATTTTGGGTTATGGTACTTTTGATCTTTTTGTCTTAGAATCGGGATGATTTTTATCTTGAATTTAATCTGATATTTGTATGCTCTCGGCAATAGTTGCTGTCTGATTTTTGGTCTGATTTTGATTTGATTTTGGTCTAAAATATGATCTAGTTGTCGCCCAGATCTTTGGTAATTTTTGGCTTGAATTTTTGTCTCTTTTTTATCTAAATATTAGGATAATTTTTTGTCTGTTTTTGTTTTGAATTTATATGCGATTTTTGTTTTACTTACTCTACATTTGTATGTAATTAATACATTTGTCCACATTTTAGACAAATTTTTGGTCTGAATTTAGGCGGAATTTCGATTTGGTTTTTGACTTGAAGTTTGGTCCGCTAAGTTTTTGTTTGAATTTGGCCTAAGTTTTAGTATGTTTTTGATTTGAGTTTTAGACTGAATTTTATAACTCCGTTGCAAACTTTAAAAGGCAAGGCACATATAATTTTTTTTTTTTTTTTTTTTTGATGTCTACTAGAATTAATTTTCAAAACATTGTTAGTTTTTGTATTTGTGTTTTTTTTTTTATATGTTTATGCAGTTGCTCGAAAGACATGAAATATGTATATGAATTATCTATGGACACGATCAATAATGATTAGATATTATTCTTCGATTAGATCATTATCTAAATTATCACAAAATTATACTTACTTGACATAATTTATTAACGATTGTAGATAACATAATGTTATTGCTTTAACTGAACTGTTACAAGCTCAAATTGGTGATAACGTTAATCTAATCTATGTAAATCAACTTTGTGCATAAGTAGATCATATCAAGATATGGAGGACTCATATTTGAACAAAGATTATGAGTACTTTCGGGTATCTATTCAATAAAAACTACAGAATTATTCTAAGCTACTCGCAAACACTTAAGAGAGTATTTTTCTTCTTTTTTTTTTTTTAATTTTACCCCATGTAATTTTTTCTTATAAAATTATGTTAATTTTATTAGTGTTTTGATATCATAACGTCGTCTCTTCACATATATCATCTTTCAGCTTCTTGCACCTATTATATTAAGGTTTCACGAATTCATATTACATAGAATCACACCTTTTTCTTTTTTAAACAGCAGCTGACTTTACTTTTCCACGTACGGCACTTATGTATGTATGTGAGTTTGTTTACATACATATATTATGTTAATTTCTTGTAATTTCATATCAATGAAATAACTTGACTCTGAAAAATTTGAAAAGTTAAAAAAAAAAAATACTTGAAATGTAATTGAAGGTTACCAAAAGGTTAATTTTATTACAAAATATAATCGAAGTTCTTTAGATACTGTACACGGATAATATTTATCTCAGAACTTCATGTAAATTTTTGCTAATTGGCCAGACAGGATTTGTCTCTCTAATACTAAATGAAAAGATGAAATATAAATAAAGTTTTTTTTACATACTTACGCACATATAATGTTTGTTTAGCCCTTTACGGCCATTTAAATGCATTAACTTTTTAAAATTGTAGAATAATTAAAAAAAAAAATTAAAGAACAATTCCTGGATAACTTTCTTTTGTTAGGTACCTCAATTAGTTGCGTTAGCGAACCATACTAGATGGCAGTTACTTGATTGGTTTGACTGCTTAGATACATTGTTGTTGTATATTGTGGCTTTCAGTACTCATCTATTCATATGTGCATATTATTAAGGAAATGAAACACATATGTATGTATGTCTGCACACTCGTATATTGCCATCAAAGAATGTCCTTGTAGTTCAAATGGAAATTAATTTTCGGTAATAGGAACAAGGAATGGCTCAAAAAATAGGCTTTCTGTAGGGGCTCGCCCCTTGCAGTTCGAATATGAAAGCCAAAATCTTTTCCAATTCACATATGTGCATTCATTCAAAACAATTTAAAGTTTCTGAGGCAGCTCGGGAACGAAGAAATCTCGACATTTACTAGATTCTTCGCAGTCCCGAAAAAGTATTGCTCCAAATAAGAATTACTCTTTTAGACAACACAATTCTGCCTCAAATTTAAAACTGGCGTAAAAAAGTGGTGTTATCTCGTCATTTTTTTTAATTCAGAGTGTAGGTTAGCCCAATGAATTTTACATTTAATGTCCGCCATAATGGATCCTTCGTATTAGCTTTTAAACTTTTCATCTCATATTCAAATTCAGGGGCTCAAAAACTTGTACGCGTGAGTCCTATGAGCTTGATATTATTTTCATGTCTGTCACAATGGATCAGCTATTTTCAATTTTAAATTTTTTTCTTTATATTTGAATTTAGATACCAAAAAAATACCTTTGCAGTATGTAATTTTCGTGAAAATCCAATGAGTTTTATAGTTCTAAGTCCGCCACTTTAGATGTCCTTGTCGTGTGTTTCATGTCTTTCTTTTATGCAAAACCTAATAAATTTTGAGTTTTTAATATAAAGGGTTTTTCAATAGATATGTTCGAACTTCGACCACTTATTACTTTGACATCTTAGGTGGCAGGACTGTCATTTTTCGATGTTTTTGTTCTTCCATAGTCACCAATTTACCATGGAGAGCTACACCATTTAACAACACGTCGAAATTGTTAAAATGTATTATAAAAATTCGTGTTCTGTTCGCTAAACTTTTCGCGAGCGATCAATTGAACGAATTATTGCGAAATTCGAGCAAAGCGGTTCGGTTGCCAATCGAGTAGTCCCAGAACGATGCCGAAACGCGCGGTCTAGCGAGAGTATTGCTGCTGTTGCTGAAAGTGTGACTGATCCTCGTCGTATATAAAGAGTTGGCCATTCGGTGACAACAGATTCATAAAAAATTGGAACTCTCGGATGGAGTCCTGTAAACGAAACCACGGCAACCATTTGAATGATATCATATTTAAAGCGTAATGGTATTGAATGTACTTTAATCCGTAATAAAGGTTTCTTTTTATAATATTAATTTTAAAGTTCAGACACGCTTAATGAAAAGTCTTTTATGTAATCTATTATTTGATTGAAGATAAACTTCCATATTCAAAACACGATTTTTAGAGAATCAAACACGACAGCTTTTATTCAAGTTTAATTGTTAGGAGGAGGTAGGTACCACCCACCTTTTTCCATGAGGAGCTCTCATCTATATGTTCTAGTTCCACAAAAAAGAGAGGGATATAAAATATAAATATTTTCGTAAATCAAATTGATAGATCACTTATTTAAAACTCCCATTATCTGCACTGGTCTTGAAACAAATTATTATGAGAAAAAAATACCGACAAAATCTGTGAATGGGGCGTTGTTCTGGATGGCTTCGTCGTCATTTTCAAATATTTTTGGAAATCCGAGCTGATCCGCCCTTCGACAAAACGCATTTTTTGTTATCCCCGAAAGCTATCATGGAGAGATTTTCATTTGAGGGCAACGCTTGCCGGAAAGACTTTTAAGAAGCAGATAAATTCGATGACGTTGATATTCAGTGATTGAGTCGAAAAGTTCCGATTAGTACTTAGTTCTCATTTCAACATTTAAGACCATTAATCTTGTTGTAAAACGTTGTTTTGAAACTAATCGAATCAACATGGAAATTCTTACCGATCTTATAAATAATTTTAAAAAATGTGCATGGGTACTGGTATATTATAACTCTAAAATATATTGAATAATGCTTACAATTTCTGGCGGGGAGGGTTTGGAAATGATGTCTGAATAAGCGGGAGAACCCATTCAACGAGCGTTTCTAAAATTTTTGGATAAATACAAAATAAATACGATCAAAGGTCCATCTTATGAAGAGCAATTGAAGAAGCTGTTATTGAATTCTCATCAAGACATACAATACTTGGTATTTAAAGGGATTTCAATAATAAATAAATAAATATAATTTTGAAATAAATCCTTTTATTTTTTTTTTTTAGATTAATTTTCTTCTTTATGTTATATTGTACTATCAATGCAACAATTTATAACATAAACAGGAAATTGATTCTTAAAGGTGTTTTCTTGCCGGAATGAAAATCTCTCCATGATAGCTTTTGGGGATAACTTTAAGTTTTTTGGGTCAAATCAATGCATTTTCCCAACCAAACAGTGATATATAGGGTTGCATGGTCTTATGGTATATGCAACTCCGGGTAAACTGGCTGACGAGGGAGTCAGATAGTTACGACTAGTGGCATTTATTTCAGTACTCAATGCCATTAATGTTTCTTGTGAACTAAGAAAATCAACATGGAAATTCTTCCTGATACTACAAACAATTAAAAAAAAATTGTGTATCCAATACCCTAAAAGTACAAGTTATTCCGGATCATTTTGAATAGTGCTTAAAATTTCCGGGGGAAGAGGGGGAGGGGGTAAGTGTAAGGAAGGGAAACGATTTGGAAATTATATCTAAACAAGCGGAAGAACCTATTCACCGAAAGTTTCTAAAATTTAATTAAATAAATATGATCGAAGATCCATCTTTTGTAGAGCGATTGAAAAAATGTTTTACTGAATTCTCTTTAAGACATATTTAGTATTTCATAATTATTGTAAATATATTTTATTAAAATTCTAATAAAATATCATTTAGGAATAAATCGTTGTATTTTTAGATTAACTTTCTTCTATATATTAAATTTCTTCAATATATTAATGCGAGAATCTATAACATAAACGGGAAATTAATTGAAAAAGCGTTTTGTCGAAAGGGGGATCAGTTCGGATTTCCAAAAATATTAGAAAATGACTACGAAGCCATCCAGAACAAAGCCCCATTCACAGATTTTGTCGGTATTTTTTTCTCATAATAATTTGTTTCAAGCCCAGCGTGTATCTGAGAGTAGTCATATGTGTACCATTTACTATATTTTATTTTTATCCAAGCAGCGGAGGTATTTTATTTCGATCTTTAGAAACGAATAGATCGTTGAGGCTTAAATCTAAGTTTCGCTGTCTTAATTTGCTTAGGCCCTTACACTAAATTTTTCAATACCGAGTTTTTTATGGATTATGATATAGCGTGTCAACTTTCATCTGCACCGAAAATTTTACAGACCTATACCGGACCTTTTCTTTAAGTTTAAATTACAAATTCTCGAAACAGTACTCCAAATACAAAAATGATGTTTTATTTCTCCTGTAAGATGTGAAAAATGTGTGTTAGGGCTTTACCAAATTAAGACAGCAGTATGCACATCATTCCTTAAAACCAATTGATTTTGTTACCTTCTTCTTGTTTTGATATCTTCACAATACAATGACAATGTGTGAAACCACAACCACATCGATCGTATTGTCACTCACTTGGACGCTTCAAAACAAAATTCAAGAGAAATTAAATTTTTAAGAGTACGAGTAAAAATAAAGAAAGAACATTTAAGAGAACGAGGAACTAATATTGCTTTCAACTTGATCGTAAGGTTTTCAATTTCAGACTACATGAATATGTTATAATGAATTGAATTAGAGGGAGTTTTACTTAAATTTTGATCATTTTTTTCTTACATAGTTCATTAATAATAATGAACTATGTAAGAAAAATAAAAATAATTCATTTATAGCGCTTTTTCTGCGCTATTGCAGGCATACTAAGACTTAAGTGTGCGTGTGTTTTTTTTTTTACTTCACAATGTTATTATTAGCAAAATTTACAAAATATGCTCATGTTTATTTCATTGACCATATGCTACGGAATTTTTTTTCGTTAATAGTCTAAATATAATATAAACTATAAATGTGCAATGTGAGTTAAGCAAAACAAATGGAACCAGTTTTCCGCTTCGTTGCAACTGCTAAGAAGATTTGCTATTATTGTTTTTTTCTTTTTTTTGTTGTTGTTGTTGCTGCAGTTGTTGAGACTTAGTTGCCTTCGATCGAGAATCATTGGAAAAAAAAATTAAATAAAAATAAAAAGGGATACTTACTTGCACATACATATACATATGTACCCATGAATGTTGATAATTTTTCATGCAATATTTAAAGTTCATTCCGAAATTTAAAACGAGACCAGTTGCTTGAAACGGGACAAGCAAGATTTTGAAATAAGAAACGGGCGAAGTGCAAGCTCAAATAAGGATAATTTAATTCTAGAGACACAACAGTTTCATGATGAATTATGAGAAAAAATATAAAAGTAGATAATATATGCAAAATAGAAAAACTAAGTAGTTAGGTCAAAGAAAAATACATACCATATTTCATTCTCACAAACATTGACGCCTAGTAAAACTAATCTTCATATATATACATGTTTACCTCCTAAATTCAAAATTATTAAAATTTGCATATAATATAAAAAGAAAAAACGTAAAATGTTAATGAACTTATTGTAACAAATACACTACATACATGTATCCTGCGCCCAGTCTAGAAATTTTCTAACCCTCGAAAAAAAAAAACAACAACAAAATATCACCTGTTCTTGAAATATCCTTAAAAGAAATTTAGGGCCTTTCATGTTGTTGATCAACGTCAACGATTGTTGTTCTACAAACATTGAAAAGAAATGCAACAATTATACATCAATGATAAGAAATCAATAGGGCATTTTCTTAGTGTCTGAACAGTGGCTGGTTGTGCGCAGGTGGAAGGACATTCATGTATATATGTATGGTATAGTGTGTGTGTGTGTATAGTTAGCTGTTTAAGGCACAAGAGCTCTATTCACAATTTACATAAATGGCGCGCGTTTATAATCACAGTTTGCTATGAAGGCGTAGCACACACACACACATAAAAACATACTGGGTGATTATTGAGACAGATGTATCATTATTTGAAATAATTAATATTCTTATTAATTACATGAATTCTAAACTATTGGAATCAAGCTATGAAAGTAAATATTCTGCAATGTGGTGAACCTTTAATTCAGCTTTGCTGGATCTCAAATACGTATTCAAATGTTTTAGAAATGAAAAATTTATTTCTGGACTTGCCGGTTTTATGAATATATTTAACTAATATCGAAATCAATAATAATAAATAAGTAAAAAAATTGTATGAAGTAATTACAAAAAATTTAAACATCAGAAATTTTTCAAAATTTTATTATAGTGTAAAAAATGTACAGTAAAGCACATAAAAAACTTTTGTGATGGCCCAGAGCGGGCTAGAGCAGACTAAGGATAAGACCGGAAACTAGACCAAAACATCGATTACAAATTTTAACCAAAAATCAAATCCAAATTCAAAAACTCAGCAAAACGAGGTCAAAATTTGAACAAAAAATTTAGTTTCAAATTCAGAATAAGAGCCGACCAAAAAACTAAGCCAACCTAAATACCAAATTAAAAATAAAAACAAACTAAAATTTAGACCAAAAACCGGCACAACATTTAGTTCAAAATTAAAATCCAAAAGCAGACAAAAATTCAGATTAAAAGTAGACCAAAACTTAGACAGAATTCAGACGAAAAGCAGGTAAAAATTCAAACTGAAGCAGATCAATGGCAGTCCATAAATCGGAACAAAATTCAAATCAAAACTCAGATCAAATTCACATCAAAATCAGACCTTTAAACCGCTTAAAAAATTAGACCAAAAATCAGATCGAATTCAGAGTAGAATTCAAACAAAAATTTAGTCCATAATTCAGATCATGTGCAAACCATTTATCAGACCTATATACATTTATCGAAAACACTAACTGAGAGCAGACTAAAATTCAAACAAATGTCAGACTGAAAGTTATGGTCAAATTCAGACTAAAATTCAGATCAAAAACTGAACAAAAACTTAAACAAAAAACGGACGAAAATTTAGATAGAAAATCAAAACAAAATTTAGCCGTAAGAAGCACGCCAAAATTCAGAATAAAAGTAGAACAAAACTTGAACCAAAAATCAGAGAAAATTTTAATCCAAAATTGAGGCCAAGAGCAGAATAAAACTGGGTCTAAAATAGATCAAAACTTACAAAAAATTCAGATAAATTAGGTTAGAATTCAGTCAAAACTCAGACCGAAAGCAAACTACATATCAGACCAAGACTCAAACCTAATTTCAAACTTGAGATCGAAATCAAACCAAAGATCAAACAAAATTCAAGCTAAAATTCAGATCAAAACTTTATTCCAATTTCTGATGATAAGGAACAATCAGACCTACATATATTCAAAACGAAACTCTCTGCCATGCTTGTGAGCAAAGATAAGACCAAACTTTAGCAGCCAAAAAAAAAAAAATTAAAAATAGTTAAAAACTAAGTCAAAACTCCGACTAGAATTTAGTCCCGAAAGCTGACTACAAATCAGACCAAGACTCAAACCAAATTCTCAGCAATATTAAACCACATCAAATATCAGACAAAAAATCAAACCGAATTCTCATCAAAAATCAAATTACATCAGAAATCAGATTGAATACTTGGACCAATTCAGATAATGGGGAGACCAATAATTAGACCTCGGCTAGGTCGGCTGGGCGGGAGGTGGGCGTGGGATTCGTCGTAAAAAAAGCAGACTTAAATCCATAACTAAATTCAGACCAAAATTTAAGGTTGAGTTCCGACCAAGAGTAGACCAAAAATCAGACAGAAATTAAACCAAATGCAGACCAAAACTCAAATAAAATTCAGAAAAAATTTGGATAAAACTCAGACAAATGTCAGATCACAATTCCAAGCAAAATTTAAACCAAACTCAGCACAAAAATCAGACCAAATTTACACCAAAGATCAGAACAAACTTCAGATCGAAATCAAACCAAAACTCAGACAAAATTCAGACTGAAATTCAGACCAAAATTTAATTCCAAATTAAGATGATAAGGAACAATCAGGCCTGTATATATTGAAATCGAAACTCTCTGCCATGCTTTTGAGCATAGATCAGACCAAACTTCAGCAGCCCCAAAAATAGGTCTGATGATTTTCCTATTATTTGAAAAAAGATAATGTTTTTAGGTAAGAAAAAAAATTAAACATTTTATAATGCCTTTCAAACAAGTTTACATTCACAAAGATCCGATTGTGTTTTCTATGTTTTACTAATTTTTAAACTGAGTTTAGTTCCAGGACAAATTTTTCAAACCAAAAAATAAAGTTCTTAACATTTCTGGCCTAGAAATATTATAAATACAGAATTGCTCAGTAGCACTTCCTCTCCCATGATTTAAAGTCAACCGTTCTATCAAACATAACAATCTAAATTTTGTTACATAGTGTTTTAAGAACTTTAAAGAAAGTGATACAGTTCCAAATAATACATGCAATTCATCAAATAACAAATTTCTGCTCTGCTCTTTCCCATTTGAATTTAAATATTACTCTAGAGACAATTATTAGATTCCGGCTTGATTGATCTGATAAATGAATACGATACAAATTAAATGCCGAATGCCGACTCAGTTTTCTTCGATAACAAAATTATTCCATAAATATTTAAATATGTACCTAGAAAATAAAATATTCATTTTGTTCGATTATGATTTTCCCAAAACTGTATGCAGCTCACTTGACATAAGCACCACAAATTCCCCTTTTTCATTTAAGAGGTTGGTAAAAATAAGAAAAAAATAAAAACCAAAAAAAAGGTGCAAAAGATCATGAGCTACAAAAGCAAACAAAATATGCAATTGTCATTTTCTTTGTAGCTAAATAAAATATGCAGCGCAAAATTTTTATACAATAGAAAAGTGTTGGATGGAAAATTTTCCCATTTAAGAAATTGTAGTATCACTTAATCTTTTTTTTTTTTGCATTAAGGAAAGATTGACAAAGGATTTTGATACAAATGACGAATTTTTAATGAAGCTGTCAATATTCGCCATACAGAAATATAAAAAATTTATGATACTGATCATTTATTTAAGCATATGCACTCAGCATAATGATAAAGAAATCGACGACGGGGAAAAAGAAAAACCGTTTAAATCGAGTTTTATTGAAATATTTAAATGACATATGTAAATTTGTTGGAGATTTTTAAAAATATTCCTGCTTATTTTTCTCATACTGTTCTGATAATTGGTTCTCAAGTGTTGATTCTACATATGCACTTCTTCAACTTAGTTCATCAATAAATCACTAAAATTCATCATGATTTTCAAAAAAAATAAATTTTATTTTCTTTGTTAAATGAATCCGAAATTTCAAATCCGTCAATTGGAAGGCCCAAAAATTTGTTTTTCTTTTTATTGCCAAAATCAATAGATAAACTATTCAAGAAAATATTTTTAAAGTTACAGACGCCAATTCTAAATATTTTTAAATATACGAAGCATCAACGATTAGTTTTGTTTAGATTCTTGGTGCAATTGAAAACTTTGAAGGGCATTTTCTCCGGTTTTTATTCAGACGAACTTTCGAAATTGGCGGGCATGATAACTAAAAAACTAAACGACTTATCAAACTTTTATCTTTTATACTAAATTCTCTTCTAAGTGAACCAAAAAAGTTGGCCAAAATGTCTATTTAAATAATTTCTATAGCACCTTAAAGTGTTTTTTTTTTAAACAACCTTTTTTTAAACCCGAGAAAAATTATGAATTCATGATTTTTTCTGTTTTATTTTTTTTTTGGTTCACCTAGAAGAAAAATATATAATAATTCAAAATTTTTTTTGGATTTTTTTGTTTCAGTCAAGAGTTACGAGCTGGATATTTCTCACCGATTAAAGACTGCAGCTATTGTTAGGTAATTTATTATTTTACTGACAAACCAACTTCTTTATATACTTTAAATATAAACCAAAATATACTTTGAAGGTCACGAAAAAAGGCTTTTTTAACCCGTCTCATTCAGGACACCCCCTTAAAGCATATTTTGAGCAAATAAAAAAACTAAGAGAAAAATATGGTTAACGTTTCTACATGGACAAATTTTCGCTTTAATTTTTCTTATCAAGCAATAAAGATCAGTCCAAAATAATAATTAATTAGATTTCTAAAACAGGAATCCCCCATAAAATGCATACACGAAATTATTATGGCATTACAAAACCGTAATGAGTCATAACAATCGTTTTGATGCAAGTCAAGTCAAGTCAACTCTATCAGTCAACGGTCATAATGATTTTTATCATTCATTGCAGTGATAAAGTGACATACGCGTGGCTACACCGTTTTCCATTTTCCTAGTATCCTTAACACCAATGAGAACTATACAACCATCATATGCTAAACTAAACATTTATGTTAATATTTTTGAACTACGAACATTTAAATTGTCGATTTTAAACATATGCTCAAAATTGTCATTGTAAGTGACCCACTGAGTTTTTGCGGTCAAAACAAATATTATCGCTACCGCCCACTGATCGTAATGACAGATATTTAAGAGTATAGGTATAACATTTGGACATGTGTATGTAAAATATTTCATCATCATCACAGCATATTGCACACCGGAAATGACATGCAGCCGTAGTTAAATTTAGTTTAGGTACACGTTAACAGTGTGTCACATTTTTTTCTTTTTTTTTTTTTTTTTTGTTGCTGTTGTTGGAGTTTTCATTTTATTTTAGCAAAACTTTATAGATTCGTTTTTCTGATATGACCAAAAATAAGTAAACCACAATAACAATAATGTAAGGGTTTCATTGCGATTTAGTTTGGAAAAAGTAAAACTCATTAGGCTGCAATTTTCATGTCAAATGTTTTTACTTGCATGTAGTATGTACATACCCAGGAAGGAAACGAGTGTCATCATTCCTTAATTACTTGTCGGTAGACCATCCGTCTCTAACTTTCACGGGTTCTACCAGGCGACCTTCTCAAGCCTATTAGCGGATTCCACCTTTATGCAGATTATGTCCTACATACTTCCATTTTTGTTTTGTAATCCTAAAGCCAAGGTTCCACGTGATTCGGTTGAGCAAATTCTCATTCTCATTTGGATTATAATTCTTAGACACCAGTTTACAAAAACTTAAATTTGCCTGGTTATTATCGTGGGAATTTTACTGATCAAGCTGTCATAGAGTTGTACTGAAATTACGTTGGATTTGAACCGTCATCCTTATGTCTAAAGCTTAAGTTTTTGCTACGTATGTGAACTTGCTCACTGCTTCAAGTGTGTAGCAAAAAATGTTTACAACATCTGCTGAACTTTGCAGCTAAACTTTGGTCTACTTAAGATTGATCTTTAGACCGATTGACCTGACATATTTAGTGCAGGGGCCTTCTTCGAGTGATCGTTTAGCCAATGCGTAGGAGTCAAATATCATCCGCGTAGTCGATATTTTGTAGCGTACTAGTCATCGCCCCAGCAGGTCACAGTTGGGGAGTGGGTGTAAGAATCCATTCAAAACGTTCCCAATTAATAATAGAAATTGAATCGAAGCACGGTTCATCATACCCGAATTTCAAAAAAAATATGTATAACTTCAATGAAACGTAGATAGGATGGGATCCAATTTTATTCCTAAAAATTTCATCAATGGATTAGGGGAGCCTGCAATGCTTAATGATGACTTGTGATCTACTCAGGATGAGTCCGCGTAGAACTCCGCCTGAATACCATTGACCGTACAGTATAGATGAAAGAATTGCCCAGTAACCCTTCAGTGCCGCAGGAAGTCTGAATTTGTCGAGGCGGATGCATTCAAGTATATACCTTTTACGGTTGTATTTAGGTCATTCCTGCTTTTGAAAAACCCTGTCACCCTGGATTTGGGAGATCAAAAGTGTGTATTATTTCACCGGTATCTTTTGGATAAATATGTATTTCAGTCATTATGACTATTGTTCATGAGTTTAAAAAACTTTTCGAAAAATCTAATGAATTTCGGCGATATTAAGGACTTCTGAGTAGAATCCCGCAGCTCATTTTTGACCCATCAATATAGAATTCAATCTAGAAGTTTACGTCTGTTGATAAGAATTTGTGAAAGCTATTTTTGAAGTTTAGTTTGGGTATTAGGTAAGCCATATTATATAAGGAAGGTAAATTCGGCATCTGCGACCGTAGTTAAAGCCTGCGATGGCCTGACCATATACATAGTTTTATAAGTAGCATTTATACTAGATCATTGAGAGCGTCTGTTGACCAGACTACATGTATTGTAAGTGATTTAATATAAAATAGTTATGTAATAAAAAGTTTTCACTACTGGGTTATGCTATAGTATAAAACATAAGTACAAACATATCTATTGACTACATATAAAGGACCACCGCATTTTAAGGACATAAACCATTTTAAGTGAGACAATCTCATTTAAAATATCTAAATTTCCTTTTCACTCTTTTTGGTTAATGATAAGGTAATGCCTTTCGGTACATATGTTTGTAACTATACGCTAAAATTAATTTGTTTCACTTTATACTCGCCATACGTTCATAATTTAATTGAAAAGAAGAAAAACGAATTTTAATACTCATTTATCTAAGCATACAAAATGTACCCCATCTAATGTGTTTTGAAAAAATTCTTGTTCTCCTTAAATATCTATAGTACCCGTATTAGTATATAATTGTTATCATGAGGCATAGTAGATTTTAAAAGAGATCTTGCAACGATCGGTTCTCATAAGAAATACGATCACATGATTGAAAGATTATAAAACAGCCTTCGAGTGCACCATTAGGGATCGTTTGAACCCTGGAATAATTGAATTTAGTATCCTTTCAAATCTTACCTGGCTTTAGAATATAGAATTTGTAATTAGGATTGCTCTGCTTTATATGATATTCCACGAGATTTCAGACAAAAAGGAGTTATAACAAGAACCCCTTGCCTTGCTTAGCTGCTTCTATACTGCCATAGTCTAGCTAAAAATAATTTCAACCTCGATCGTCTTATTGAAGGACAGTAACCATATATCATTGTGTTGTCAAAATCTTGTAGAGTTATATAATTTCGCCAGAGCAGATCATTCCCAGGTAGTTTTCGGAGGTCCGTTTCTGGCCAGTACAGGCAAGCCTTTACCCGTCTTGTTTCGTCTTTCCTATCTTATCTACGAGGCCGACAAGAAAACTTGCTGAATAGAAAGCCTTTTTGTTTATATTTTGTATTCCCTTGTGGTTGTTAGGGCCTCCACAACTCCTGCGTCCCACCGCGCACGGTTCCTGGCAATGATCTTCAATTCGTTCCAACTTATCCCGATTTGCTGCGCTTCTTTTTCGACTGTTGTTCTTCAAGTTGTTTTAGGTCTCCCAACCCGCCATCCCTCTTGTGTGAATGGGTTCCAGATGTATCGCGTTTATGCAGAGTGTGCCAAATCCACTGTCATTTTCTCTGCTGTATGATAACGTCGGCGGATTTTTGGCCTGTTCTATTTAGCAGTTTTTCGTTAGATATGCTTTCGGGCCAGAAGATACCCAGGATTTTATGTAGGCAACGGTTGGTAAATTTTTGTGGCTCATAATGTATCACAGTAGCTAAACATTTAATACTGTACTCGGCCAAAATATTTTCAAGATTGCATACATATGCAATAGCAGGCGGCGATTGCTTCGCAGTTTTAATTTAATTGCTTCAATAATGGACATATTTTACACCCGTATGGCAAAGCCATAATCTGAGGATCTCTATTTATTGTTGAAAAACTTCGACCGCCAGATTTTTTAGAGTGTTGTGAAAGCTCCCCTTACTTTTTTTCTAGTCTTAACGCATGTGTCTTCAGCTTCTCTGTTTTTTGAACTGAAATGCTATGGTAAATAATTCTAGCTCCTGACAACGGCATCATCAGCACTATGTTTCTCATTTTTCTTGAGTTCAATAGAGTTCTCATGTTTTCACCAATAGGTAACCAATTGTGAAGCTTAGTAGTCTCTTGGCGCAAGTAAATGAGGATCTTTTATCCTTCCCGTTCTAATGCGAGCATTCAAAACGAAAATATTACGCAAAATCGATGATCTTATATGCTTGAATAATGTTTATTGAGTAAGATAGAATCATGAGCTTATAAAAACTTCCTATCCTATCGACTATCCTGTCTAAGATCAATTCTATTTGAACCGTATTAATATTATAAAACGAGTAAAAGAGAGCGACCTTTTATGAAATAGTCATGAGATGTGTATGTAGATACTTATTATTTTCAATCTTCATACAAACATTATTTACAAAATCTTATTTAATTATTCAAGAAAATGTTCTACATTCCGATTGGGACAATATCAAAGTAAATGCCCCTGTGTTGTGTTTTTTCATTACCTAAATAAACAATAAATAAAAGGCACACGTACTTTTTCAAAGCGGACTAAGGGGTGAGCTTACTGACCATGCGCTTGCGCGAGGATAAAACGCGAGATGCACAATATTTTCGGTTGACTTTTTTCACCTTAAGATTAGGAAAATTCATGCCATGCATTTCATGCAGTTCAACTGCGGTTCAGATTTTTCACGCTAACCAATGTTGATATTTCGTTTTTTTGTGTGTTGAGGAGTAGGTCATAATTTGTGGGATTATTTTAATTTTTATGTTTATTATACGTGTTTATTTATAAATAGATACTTTCACCTTTAATTTGTATCTATAATGACTATTATACCACTTCAAGTTATGTATCTACGTATACATGAATTTGTATAGAATGGGGAAACAAATAGCCATAGAGTCTAGCGTTTTTATGTTTCAGGTTTAATTAGGAATAGAGTCCCGCACTAACAGATCCAGAGATTTCCCAACGATTTTTTTTTTTCACCTTTAAAATTGTATTTTGATTCATGACCAATGATGAATATGTATGAGACTTTCATCGGTAGTGTCTGTATGTGTTTGTCGCTAAGCATAATGTGCTCACTTGGAAAATCTCAAGTGGTCGTTGGTGTGTTCGGTGTTCAATTCCCATTGCAATAAAATGTGGGAATGGAATGTATTTATTTTCCGCACAATTCTGCATTAAACTCACAAAAATATCAAACAGACATTTTAAAATTTGTTTTTAACCTTTCTGCTTATTACCATTAGTACAACTTGCCCAACGGACGTGAAGAACAGTCTAATAATTTCTACTATAAACTCGAAAATGCAAAAAATTTCAATAGATTTGATCAAACTATCGATTCGAAACTTGGAAGACTTAACAATTTTTCAACGTTGATTCAAAAATCCGTATTTTTGCCATTACAACTTAAAGATATCGTTCTGATTGATACTTACACATCGCTGCTTTAATTTGCTAAGACTCCAACATCAAAATTTTTAAAATCGAGTTTTTGATAGATTATAATAAAGCATGTCCACTTTCATCTATACCAATTTTAGAGACTTACACCAAAAACTTACGCTATTTTGTTTTAGTTTAAATTACAAATTCTCGAAGCAGTACTCCAAATACCAAAATGTTTTTTGCTTCTCCTGTAAAATTTGAGAAATGAGTGTTAGGGCTTTAGCAAATTAAGGCAGCGATATAAGCCTTCATATAATACCACAAAGTATTTAATCTTCCGAAAACACTTAATCCGGAAACGATTCAAATAAAAAATTATCACCTATGCTTTTGATGCATTTTAAGCATGCAGAGTTAAAGAAATTTGTGTGGCGAGAAAATTTTAGTGTCTCACTGTAACAATGCGGTAAATTCAAAGGAGCATATCTATGCAGTTAAATCCTTTATTGTTTTGTAATTTGTTATGAATAGATTACAATTACGTTTTTTAAATTTCAATTATTTTAAGTAATTTTAAATTTCATTCATTGATTCAATGTATTACAAACTTAAGTTGCGTAAAAATTTCTGCACAATAGGAGGTAATAGTAGCATGCACGTTGCTGATTAAACCTATTTTTCAATCGCCCATGATCTTTGCATTCTTGTGGGTTCCAACAAGCGCCATTTTCGTGATGCTCCTGTCTGGCTTTATTAGAATATGCCTTATCAAACCTTTATTTTCCGAGTTCTTGGTTCTATGCCTCCAATATCCCAAAAGTAATAATTTCTTATTACATTTGGACAGAATATTCTGTATATGATCCACAGACACTTGCTAACGAATATTTTTTGTTTCCGGGTGATGTGTGGAACTTGCCAAGTTTCTGCGAGGATGACTTTGCATTAAGGTTGAATATTCGGATTTTTGTTCTTCTGGAAACTTGCGAGCTTCTCCATACAGTGCAGTAATCGTCCGAATGCAGCTCTATCTTTAAAGAGACTGTTGCTGGCATCCTCATCTGGGGTCGGATCGTCTGATTCGTGAACGTACAACACATCACGTGAAAGTGAATATTTTGCTTGTATTTTGGTGTGAACTACGTGACCATCTGTGGATACCATGTGGTCTAGGTAGCAGAATTTGGTCAAGTATTCAACACACTGGCCTTCAATTTTAAAGTGGTCACCGCTGATGTTATTAATCCTCATGGTTTCGGTCTTCTTGATGTTGATATCGAGGACAACTTAGTGTCCTGCATCACAGCTGCTGTCAATGAGCTTGTAGGTTCTCTAGTTGACCATGTTTTGCCTCTTTTTTTGAAGCATACGATTACCATAACTTTGTCCGGGACGATTGTAAGGAGTAGGGGGGAAAGTGAATATTGCCTGACTCCGGGGTTGGTGTTGAATAGTTCGACGATGTTTCTAATTCAAAGCTCTCACACATTTCTATAATGATTAGAATGTGGTTATAGGGGGTTAGTTTCCTTTGTAGAGGTGTCTATATTGCGACTTTTTTAGTTGAATCAAAGATTAAAATCGATAAATAACATCCACACCACTCAATGGATTGCACAATAATTACACAGACTTTCCAAATTAAACTTTTTTTTAAGAAGATTGAAAAAAAGAGCTATAGCTTATATACATACACGATCGTTCATCGGAATTTAAAAAAATCCTGAGCAAAACATGTAATTAAAATCTTAATCGGACCGGGATAAACTAAAAAATATACGAAAGCATTCCAAAAAACACACGCCATCATTTAAAATTTTTAGGTTAGAGTTTCTCAAAATTGTATTGAATTTTTAGTTCAGAGTTTATATTGAAACTAAAAAAAAAATATATAAAACTTTTCTGTATTTTGTAGACGGTAGAAAATGAACAAAATAGATATTTTACATTTTTGGGTTAGGACTCTCTAAAAATCTGACGGTTTCAAGAATCAGATCCACCACTGATCTGCTATACTGGTATAGACCGAAAGGAAAATATAACCTTTTTCCAGCTCTCCATGATTTTAGTTTTTTAGACGATAGAATATGTACAAATCCGACTTTTGGGTTAAGATTTCGCGAAATCCTATTGAAATAGAAAAATTTTACATCCCAATTCGGAATCAGCAAACAAATACATAGGAAACCTTTGTGTCCTGAGTGGGAGAAAGCCTCCTTGGTCGTCGCTTAGGCTGTTCATTATTTTTTCTAGTCTGGCTAAGATTATTATAGGCATTATTTTATATATAGATTAAAAAAAATTACACTTCTCCAGTTACCACAATCTCTCAAGTCATCGTTTTTTATCAGCTTAAGATTGGTATGATTTGAAGTGCTATTGGAATAGTTTGGCTGACGTTTAGACAGAATCGGCTAGCAGTAAATCTGGTTTAGCACCAATTTCTCATGCTGCTCTATTCAGCTTAATCTTCTGTATTGTCTCCTTGATTTTTTAATTTTTTTTTTATTTTATTCTTCAATTATTTCAAATATTCTTTAATATTAGGTGGCGTAGTTACTGTCGGTCCTCAGTGAATTGTAGTCTAAATTATTTTGAAAAAACTTATTGAATTTTAAATTATTTGCATTTAATTATTTTCTTACTTGCACAAAAAAAAAAAAAGCTATGACATTGTGAAAATATAATTTACGATTACATTTCCCCACAACGAAAAAAAAACTAATAAACTGAAAAAGAAAAATACCAATACATAGTAGTGGCATGTAAATTATTGTTGAATAAAAATTTGCACAAACAAGGTAAAAAAAAATCAACCCTTAGTTAACCCCTGGTGTTTCTTTATTCCTTTATTCAATATATTTTTTTTTATATTTTCTTAACATAACCTTAAACTCTTACATTACACATATGTAGAGTGCACACATGCGCCTAAATAGTATGAAATGCAATTGTACAAATATTTGCCATTTTGCCATTTGTGAATTGCGCTTTGATATTGTTGTACGTACTTTGAAATTATTTCAATTTCAATTTCCATCCGTTTCAACTGATCACCCCATTAAATTTTCTTTTCTTTGCTTTAATTTTTCCTTTAAAGAAATCTGGCATTGGGTGCTCCTGTGTATTTGGGTGCTTGTTCGTATCTGCTCGTGTGATGTGTTGTTATTTTCTTCGCTTATGTTATTTCTCTCGTCTTTGTTTTTTTTTTCCTTATTATTTTTTTAAGAAATACATTTACCTAAATAAACTCTACAATTCGCACCTAACACATGTATGTACTGCTGAGTCTAAGAATTTTAGAACAATTGCAATCACCTTGAGGTTTAGTTTTCGTTATACGAATTCACGTCCAAATATACAATTACTGTGCCTCTCTCGTGTGATATTATTTTATATCAAACAGCGGCAGCGACAGTGTATGTACATACGTAATGTGAAACAGAATAGCCCAAGTGAGAGGGAAATTTAGATGAATCGGGTTTACATTACACAACTGCGAACTATCTGTAGAGATCTACGTAAAAGTGAAGCTCAGAAAATGCTCTTAAGAAAAGACAGTTTCAAAGAAAGTGTCGTGAGGCGCTTAAAATCACTGACCACCAATTATCGCAGATGTGTGAATTAAATGAACAAGAAACTGGCCTGCGGAATTTGAGATTCTACAAGATTCCAGAATCCTAGTAATCATTGTCCTTACAATTTTTCACGCTGACCCCATGCTGAATGTAAATTGCACGTGCACTTAGTGGGGGACAAAGGGAAGGTTTTATTTATGCTGTGAAAAATTCATCGTTAGCACAATCTGGATGCCAGACGAGCTACAAATGTCACAAGCGGGAAAGAAGATTTCAGTCAAGAATTACGCGCTGGATATTTCCCGCCGATTGAAGACTGCAGCGACAAGACGCTCATGAAATAGACTAATAAATCTGTTGTAATTTCTGTGGTCACAAGGCATAACAACACAACTCGAGTTTTGTCGAATCCGATTGAAATTTTCATATCCGATTTTATACTGTGTCAAAATTTTATGAATATCGTTTCAGTGGTTTACGAGATATAAAAGGAAAAATAGCACTACTCAAATTGGTTTCTATTAGCATTTGAATCTTTGAAGTGCTCTCCTGTAAAATTCAAAAAACTGACTTATGCTGTTATGCCTTGTGACCACAGATTTATTATTTTACTGCCAAAAATAAAAAACATTTTTTATTTTTTTACTTTGAATATATACAAAAAAAAAAACAACCTTAAAGTTCAATGTGTTCATTTCTTTTTTCCCCCTTCAAAAAAAATCACTAAAAAATGATTCTTTTTTAAGTTCTAATTCAGGACACCCATAAAAAAGTTTATAATATGTTGTTTCAAATGGTTCGTATTAAAATTCGCCCCAACCCAAATGACTTTTTTGATTATCTCGACCTCCCCTATCACACCTCATATACTAAATCTCATGAAAAACCCTATACTATAACTTAATTCAAAGTGTAAAGCAAAGTTTTATATCGAGGACCTTCACGATCACCACCCAGAAAGTGTCAAGGTTTATATTTGCACAGATTTCAATTGCATATATTTCTGCTTGAAAAACACTAGATACCCAGTGGATTGATTTTCTAGTATTGGGTTCAACAAAGCTATAACCCGAACTAAAATCCACCTTCGTGTTGTCTATATACTAATTAAGAGCATAGGGATTGAAGTTAGGTCAGTACTCAGTCCGGTCGACCTAGAAGGAATTACATTATTGAATTACCTACTCAAGCACGATTTCAACGATTTCAAGGGAATTGTAAACGAGGTGGGAGAAAGAGGAATGCAACAAATATTTCGGGGAATTTAAAATAAAAGGTTAGGTTAGGTTTGGAAGGCGTGTGCGAATGTATATATATATAAATATCTACATATATACAATATATAAACCCGCACTTCCACTCGGAGACGTAATTGTCCATTGCGATTGCCCTCATTTAATTGCCCCGATGAGGCACGTCTCTAACCATGGTTTCCGTCAGCAGTCCAGGTAATGTCTTTATTGAACCATTTGGTTCTCCGGATGAAGGTAAAAAGATCCGATAGTTCCACTTTCGCTATCTCTGTTAGACTTTTGAAAAAGCGCAACCCCAAACATAGGAGTCTGCTCATCTGCAGCTTTGAACATTGACATAGAAAGTGAAGAATCGATTCTGTCTCTTCTTCATCATGACAACTTCTGCACAGTCCGCTCGTTTGAATGCGCCATCGTTGAAGCATTGGTGCAATAGCACAATGTCCAGTTATGACTTCTGTGAGCAGACGTACTGCAGATTTGTTGTGCCCTAAGAGGATATTTGTCCTCTTCCTATCTAACCTTGGCCACAAGGCCCGTGAAACTATACAGTCATCTAGGTTAGTCCAAGCGTCATTTGACACCGCTGTGGTGTACTCGTCTTTTTTCTTAAATATTTCACACATCGGAGATTGTATAGAGCTATCCGCTTCGTTAATGCCCATTTCAGAGCCCCTTCTGGCCATTTCATCTGCTATTTCGTTCCCTTCAATATTGCTACGTCCAGGAACCCAGCAGCGAGTGACCTTGTGGTGCTCAATGGTCATCAGTGAAGCACATTTTTTTACAATCTCTGATTTAACTATTTTGGATTCCATTGCCTTCATTGCAGCCTGACTGTCAGTAAAGATAGTGATATTCGAAATTTACAATAAAAAATCCATATTTATTTCTCTGAGAGAATATGGTTTCATCAAATGCTTTTGTGAATAGTTTCTAAAATTTTCAAATGGAAACATTTGAAAAACCTGACGTATTGACGAAACTTCGCGATCGGAGCCTGGCGCAAATTTCGTGTTGACTAGCGTAATAAGGCTTTTACCAAGTTTTGTTTTCAACGACAAATATGAAATATTTGGTCGAAACCGAAACGAAATAAGAAAAAAAACTTTGTATCTTTTTCTCGTTTTTTGAATATCGGGGAGTTAAAACTCGGAAATCGGGCAACCGTTAAAGAACAACCAACATTTCAATGGCAAGAGTTGATGAAGTACGCATTGCTTCAATTGTGGAGAGACTTGCTTGTAGCTTATGTAGTTTGGTGATCTTCGAGCTCTGCACGATTTTAAAGGCCGCTAACATATTATTTTATTTATGGAACAGTTTTTTAGATATTGTAATTTTGAAATTTTTTCGAAATTGTACACTTTAAAATTCATATCTTGAGTTAGAAATGTCCGGCCGTTCTTGATTATAAATGAAAGGTATTAAGATGGTGAACATATCTAATCTGATTCGGAATTGGTTAACTGAATTAAAAGATATCGATGAAAATAGGTCACTTTCAATCACGACTGATTCTGTGCTCGGGAAGATAATGAAAAATGATTATCAAAACTTCTGATTTCCCTTCATGCACGTAAAGCTGAAACTTTTACGCAAAAAATAAGACCAACCAGAGGAAAAGCGACAAAAAATGGCATACCATAGATGGGCGTGGCAGTAGTCCTATCGTGAAAATGTTTACCAAATGATCACTATTGAGCTCAAGTACAAATAAGCCAAATTTTGGCCCCACTGTAACCTTCGAACATACAATTAAACACGATTCTATCAAAATTTGTGTTGGTATCTGTTTTGGAATTTCAATGTTATGAATAATTTTATTATAGCTGGAGCTTTCACTTCGTAGTTTATGCTGATCATAAATGCGCTATTATTTAAATGGACATTTGAATGAAACAAAAAAATAGTGTGAAAAACCACAGCTTCTGTTGCTCATCACTGATAGACTGCTCCTCCACCGGTTCTTCTCATCGCTTTGTAAATCCAAGTCATCAAGAATCACCTGTGGCTTAAATTCATTTTACCTGGCATGCTTTTTAAGATTACTATAAAATGCTTTCTTCTTAACGGTAAAAAAATACAACGCATTCAAAGTAAAAATTATATCTTTATGTATATTTGTTTGTAATAGGCAAAGAAATAAATTTTAAGTAAATGCTTTTATCAATTTTATTCGTTATTACTGTATTTACTTCAGTTAATGAAAAATTAAAAAAAAAAAGAAGAAAAACAAAGTAAAAAAATAAAAAACGGATAATAACCTGAGTTGTAACAATGATGTATGAAAATACAATATGGTTTACTGATTTTGTTCTTTTCACTTCCTTTCCCCTTGTTTTTATTTTATTTTATTAATTTTTTGTTGTTATTATTGGAGTAATCACATGAATACTTTCTTCTGTGTGTCATTTGCATTGTGATTTTACCACATATACCTATATTTAAATAATAATAATTCAAGCTAAGAAAAAAAAATGTTTCTCTTTTTTTAGTAGTTTTTTTTTTTTTTTTTTTTTGTAGAATGAGTTTGTTTTGCGCCTATTTGTTACTATTAGTTATATTTCTATGTACTGTACTGTTTGAAATATCTATATATTAGTTTTATACACACATTACTGTGTATCTCCATCACTCATTGGTAACGTCGCTGTGGCTGTTGTTGTTGTTCATCAAAATCACGGCTCTTGGCATGGCTGCTACTACGTTCATATTCCCAATCACGTTTACGATCACTACGAGTGCGACTGCTATGACTGTGACTGCGACTACGGCTGCGGCTACGCGTGCGATGTTTATGTTTGTGCTTCTTTTTGTGCTTTTCATGATGACGATCACGACTGCTGCCGCTGCTATCATTTACTGGACTATTCTTATCTCTATGCCGACGATGATGATGTTGATGATGATGCTGATGATACGCACCACTAGTGGACGAAGTATGATAATCTCTATCGTCATGATCAGTGCGATAATTGCTAACTGGAGGAAGCTCACGATTGGAATGTATATCACGACTACTTCCAGGACCAGCATTACCGCTGCCGCCACCACGACGATCATAAGTATCTTCAGATTCAAAATCACCACCGGCACTGCCACCACCGCCTCCTCCTCCTCCACTCCCCACACCAATAGCTGAAGAAGTTGCTGCTGCATTAGTTCGTACAGAACTCAATTGATGTAGACTAATTTGATTTGAGCGACAATATTGTTCCAGCTTTTTTTCAATCTGTTTTTGTATGGGTACAGGAATACGCGGAAACAGTGTAGAGAACCAATCCAATTTCGTTAAGAAATGATATACCATTTGACCGATTGTCATAGTCTGAAATTAAAATAAAAAATAAAAAAAACAATTTAACATTTATTAGTTAGAAATCAATTAGTTGAATAAAAGATATTTAAAAAAAGGAGATATCAAGAAATACAGTGATTATGCGTTTAAGGTGCTTCTATATCATTTGAAACGAAAATTTGGAAAATTTCGTCGTCTCATCTTGAGAAGTTTGTAAGACCAACTCGGAACTCGTCAGAAAGAATTTGAAATTTCTGCCATTTTATATTTATTTAAAGTTTGTTTTCAATAAATTATTCTGAAATAGATTTGGTCCATCATGGCAAAAAAGAAAAATATGAGTGGGCTGGGTGCGGCATTCCCTTATCGAAGTTATTGTGTTTGTTTACAAATAAACCTGAACAATTTATCAAATTTAAAAAATTATAATCTGGCAATACCATGTCATGCGGCACACGCGGCGAATCAAAAAACTGGTCCACTCTGAGGGCCATTAAGACGGTCGAGCATGCTCGATAACGGCATGCCCTCTCGTGACAAATCTGATCGTGGAGACGCAAACAACGGCGGTCTTCAAGCGTGCTCGAAGACATGCTCGCCAACGGCTCGAAGACATGCTCGGCTGTATAAGCGCATGTCGATTCATACATTTCGAAGCATATTGATCGCGGAAAAACTTTTGAGTCAGTTTATTGAAATGTGTACAACTTTGTCCTAGCTTTGAAAAATTAATAGCGAACTTTACAAAAACAATATATTAAAACATAAAGCATATTACAAAAATTAAAGGAAATAGAATAAGAAATTTAATTTATTGCAACTGTTGCGGCGAATGCCGGCGCCATTTTGGGTTGCTTCGTCAAAACGGCTCTTCTATTAAGAAAATTGTTGGCCCAGAAGCGTGAAAAACGCCTTTTGGCCATTTTTTATCATATATAAAATCTAGAAATAGTTTTTTTTTCACTTGTTTCACTAATTTCTTATAATTCTCAGAACTTTGAAAATTTCTAACCTAAAAATGTAAAAATCGAAAAACAGGTTTTAAAGAATTTTGTTAGTTTCATTATAAACTGATGTTATTTTCCTTTCATAAAAAGTTTTCAAACCAATCTAAAAATGCATTACAAATTTGAAAAATTCTAACCTCAAAATGCAAGAAGTCGACTTCGAATTTTTTGATAATTTGTAAAACCTACTTTTACTTTTAGATCATTACTTCTGATTTCATCTTAACCATTAGAACCTGTTCGCCCTGCAGAGGAATTTCAACAAAAACCAAAAAACCATATTGAGTTTTGTTGAGCAATTTTGTTTTGCTATAGATCATGTTGGCCTTTATTACATTTCTGATTCAATTTCGAATCGAAATAGTTGCGAATATATATTTATATGATTCAAAATTATCTCTTGCATACTTACATGCCCACCTCCAGCTTTAACATCAATCTCTTCCTCATCCTGCAGATAATCTTCATACCAATCATACAGATCACCTGGTGGTTGAGTATATCTTAAATACATAAAGCCTAAAACAATAAATTGAAAATATTTACAACAATTACTTTATATTTCTATACTTTTTATGTAAGTTCATTTTGAATGTAAATACCTTACCTAGTGCCCTGATATATGGTGAATCGGTATGATTTAATAATCCATTAATTTGTTTGCGTGTCAATCGGAGCGTATATAGTTTATATAGCAAGCAATATGCTGTCGATACAATTCCGCCAGCACCAACACCACGTACCTGAAATTTTTTCGCATAAACTTTATTTTTAAATAAAAAAAAAATAATAATAAGTATAAAACCAAATTCATACAGATATTTTTATATAGATTAGTGCGAGGTTTCATTGTAAATAAATGTGTAAAATAAGTTCAGTTTAAAAATTGTGCAAATCTCTAATTTCAGAGAGTAAATCAGAATTTTTTTAATCCATTCATAATGGGGCGAAAATTAATATTTAATGTAAAATTCTTCAAAAAAAAAAATCTCAAAAAATTCAGATTTAGATTTCGACAGACTAAAAGAAAAGAATTCACCAAGTACATATAACGAAAGTATGCTATGAATTAAAAGAAGCACCACTAAGAATTGTCTAGTCTATTGTAATCTAAAGAAAAGTACAAATATCAAAAGGGGATTGATTGACCACACTCTGCCTAAATACGTTAGCATCGTGCTGAAAGCTATGGAGTAGAATCCGTTCAATATTACTTACCAGATCGCGTGAAACTTGGAGAACGGTGTAGCTTGAAACTAGCCAACTTGGCAAAAAAAAAAAAAACTTGAAGAAGCTAAAAGCAACTTCTAAGAATAACAAGCGATGGAATTAAAGAAAATAAAGAAAATGAATATGCCCGATATGGACGACGAAAAACTATCGGACGGAAAGTGAATAGTCAGAAAATCCCTTCAAGTTATCGACGATAATCGATTGTGATTTTGTATCTACAAGAAAATAATTGTTGAAGTGAAATCTTTTTGTTTGTGCGTGCGAGTAATTATAAAAAGGAAAGTTGCAACAAACATGGAAAGGCTGTTAAGCACTTTGGAAATTGTATAACTTGCAGTTCGTGCAACATTTCAGACAATACAATAGCAGACAGCCTAGCCAGAGAAGGAACAGATGATGCGAATAAGCTCTTGAAATCTCTTAAAATATACATACATACAGCCTTGGGCCGATAAGCTTCTATGAAGCATTCAAATAGTAGACAAACTCACAATATGACCTATGGCTGCAAATCAAAATTTTGCTAACATAAGTGTAAGCGTTGTTAACGCTGGGCTAGGTAGGTATTCACTTACCCCTTCTGCTTTAATCAATCAAACTAGGCGACGACAATGTCAATCAGTCCTCAATAGCCATTAATTTGTTGGGTCAAGAGAATTAGCAATTGACATGAAACCTAAACACAAATCTATATAAATATATTACAATATTCGTATGAATAAGAAAGTAGGCACTAGTATATATGTATGTTGTAAATATGTTTGATAAATCTTCAAAACGAAATGCTACATTTCATAAACTCACTCCGCCACACATGCCCGTCTGACCGGATGTCTTGCGTGATCCTCGCTCCCATGGTTCCATATGCTTTACTTGATAGTATATTTCATCGACAACCTCGTGATAGGTTTTGAGCTTAAACAAGTGCACTATGTAAATATAAAAGAATGAAATTGCATTTGGTTGGTTTAGCATTTAGTATTCCCTCCATTTTGTTCTTGTTGTTGTTGTTTTACTATACCTTTGCAGACGTACCTTTAAAATAGCTAGAACCCTGTATATTGGCTAGAATGAGAGGGTTTAAATTCATCGAGGCTTCATTGCCCCACAATGGTAGCGTGTTATGTTGTTTGCCAAATTTTTTTGACACGGCTGTAAACGAAAGAAAAGAATCGAAAATTAGTTATAAGGTGATTTTTTTTCTGTGTGCGAAAAGAAAAAAATGTGCCAGGTCGGAAGCACATGAAATATATAACATGAAAAACAACAATTATGTGATAAAACAATTAGTTGCTAGCCTCGCTTTTATATTAGTTATATATGTTTATAAATATATTACCTTACCTTCTTCCATTGTTGGTTTTTACTTTAATTTTTTACTTTTATGTATATTTTATAAATTGCATTTCTTCTTTTCCAAAATCCTAAACGTTCTGACAACGTTTTGACGTTCGAAGTAAAGCCAAAGTTCTTGCTGAAATATCCGCAAGATGTCGCCTTAAATGCCATTTGGTTCGTAATAGATTTTTATATTCTGCTACAGAGTTGCAAAAAATGTACGTTTTAGTACAAAATAGTTACCATTGTCCGTTCACACGAAGAAAACAAGAGATAATTAATTTCTTCGTGGTGGACAGTGTAAATTTTTGCATAAGACCCACAAGCATGGTAAAAGAATTAAGAAGGTAGATGTATTTTGACAATTTGATGAACTATGACAATTGGAAGAAAATCTGTTTTGATTGTTGTTCATGAATGCCCTGGCAACATCAAAAACATTACTAAATTTCTAATGTTATATCTAAACATACTTTTGTTATTCATTGTATTGAACACACTCTTTTGACATTTACCATAGTTTTTATTCAACATATTTTTTTTTTTGTTATTTGAATTTAACTCCTTTTTTGTATTTTGTTTTGTTACTTTTTCTTTCAAAATAAAATGTCAGTTGAGTCTGAACCAGCGAACGAAAATATATATTTTGTTCTCAATTAATTCTATTCCTTTTTGCAATTCTAACTTACATAGTGTTGCATGTACATGGAGAGAATAATTTATAGTTTTTTAAATTTACACACTAGATTAAATTTATTTGGAATTCAGAATTTCTAATTTGGGTAGAGACACGACAAAAAGAACTCCATTGAGAATCGAATATCTTTTTTGACGCGAAATTGTAATTTAGGCTAAATTTTGCATTTCAAAACAGTTTCAACGAAATGTGAAATTTCGGCAAAATTTGCTCTCTCGTGTCCGCATTATAAAAATGAAAATTATGAGAAATATGATTGATTTTCATCATTTAGCAAATAATTATGTGAAATTTATTTAACAGCGAATTTTGGGGAAATGCAGAATTTAAAATTTTGGTGGCACACGACAAAAAAAAAATTTCATTAAAAATCGAATTCCATTTTTGACAGATTAGAAGTATGGAGAAAACGAATTTTCGTGAAAATGCTGCCTTTAATTGGATTTGGATAGCAAGAATTTATATACCAATTATAGATAATTAGAGGAATAGCAATGAGTTGCTTTCCAGATCCATTTTTTTTTTTTTACTCTTCCTTTTAATATTAATAAATATTGGAAGAGCAATTATTATGAATACAAAAACCATTTTTTGCAATATATTAAAAAAACGTAATAGATTTTATATTTGTCTTGTGTTTTACAACCATATGTTTGAGGGTTGCTGAGTTTCTTTCCCTATTTCAATTGAGTTTTTTTGAAATTCGGTGTTGATATCTAGAATTTAATTTGACAGTTTTTGTAAAGCTAAATTTAAAATTTTGGTGGGTACACGACAAAAACAAGCTGCTTTCAAAGTGTGTTAGATGAGCGTCGCTGTGTGCTTCAGATTAGCAAAGCGTACGCCATTTTTGTAATCATATTATTTTTCTGATTTTTCAGTCACCATGATTTCTCAAAACTATGACAAACTCGGCATAAGTTCGAAATCATCCAAAAATTATATGGGTAAATATATTTTTAGAAGGAAATTTAAACATTTCACAATCTAGAATTTAGTGATTTTCAAACATTTTAAAACTACTGCATCATGCCATTTCTAACACTGATTACTGATTTTTAATTAATCACTTCGAAATCAGATTTTCTGATTTGAATCCAGTAAATTTTACCAGGGCAGCAGTTATGAAAACAAAATCCAAAATGTCTAAAAAATGTAATAGATCTTATATTTTGCTGTTTTTTGCAGCCATGTGTTTGAGGGTTGCTGAGTTACTTTCGGGATTTCAAATGAATTTCGCTGAAATTTGATTGAAATTTAAAATTTCATTTAACAGTTTTCGAGTATGGGAACATTTTTTCGACTGTTGTGGGTGAACGAACGCACCTAATGTAATAAGTTTTTGCTATACACTCATAGAATAAAAAAAATAATGATATAATTTATAAAGAATTTATTTATAAAATTGTTAATTCTTAATATATATTATAGATATACATACAAATATATATATATATATATATTTAAATACTTATAAATATATATATATATATATATTTATGTATATGTATAATTATATATGTTTATATGTAGACAATATTATTATAATATTAATTTGAAATAACAGTTGGAAACTATTTACTTTTTTCATTTTTACTTTGGAATAGAAAAGAAAACATTTCGAAGTAATTTTCGAGTGCACATAACATAAATACGTGTAAATATGTAAATTTTAGAAATTTCGTTAAGATTTAAAATATGGCCTTTTTAGGTTTTCTCTTTTTTAGTTTTTGATTTTCTCTTTTTTGTTATTTTTTTATATAAAATATAATTTTGACATTGTAGAATAATCAATCCATCAATCGAACATTCAAAGCAAAAAGAAATTGGCTAAAAATCTATGTATGGATGTATATATTTATGTATAAATAATAGAATTAAGGAGTCATCTCAAATATGTGTGTATGTATATATAAAAATAAAGAAAGAAGAAAAACAAATATAAACGATTTACGCGTTGCCTAGAGCTAATTCGTTTCTCGTTTATCCCGCTGGCTAATCTGCGCCATTGTTATGTATTGTCGCACCAGGCGCGATATCTCATGGGCCTGCTCAGTCTGTACACGTATGACACGCTGCTGCATTAGATTACCCACTTTCATGTCCAAGAAGAGAGCGCCATCTTCAGAACGCACCTGAAAATATGGAAAACAAATCAACTCTAGATGCATATCTTTTAAACGCGATGTACCGTGCTTACCTTACGCGTAGATATAACCTCCATGAATGACCAGTGCTGTAATGTCTCATGCGTGTTTGGATCCAAAAATAGCACACCACGTCTATTTAGGGCCAGAATCAGATCACGCCACAATGGACTACTTTCCTCGACGTGTGGTCCGTCTTCGGCCCAAATGCGTTTCACTGCAAAGAAACTACTGCCGAAGAGCGGCCACGCCGCCAGCACATTCAAAAATTGCGCCTTCACCTGTCCTGGGCTTAAGCCGGCTATTTGCGGCCAAGCCGATTGTACCAGACCCACCCATTGTGCCGGTCGTATTTCACGTATGCCCAACGCCGGTTTCGGTAATAAGAATTTGATTTCTTTCATCGCTGGCACATGGCTCAAGTCTGCAGCACGATGTAGTAAAGCCGCGATGCGTGCCATATCGCGTACCACCTCTGGTATGGGTACACCATTACCGGGCAGCTCCAATAGTAATCCCTCTAAGTAATCGGGAGCGACTTGATTGAATAGTACCTCGACATAGAGTGGTGTCGGCGCTGGATCACGCTTCAGTGCGAAATGCCATACAGAGCGACAGAAGATTAAATAGAACGGCTGACCCGATTTGAGTAGTTCCGTGGTCACGTCCAAGATGTATTCGTCGGCGGCGAGCGGCATAGTGAATGCATCACCCTGTACAATACAATACAGCGAGAATTCCTGCTGCTCGGCTTCCGAATCGACGCCCAGCAAAGCGCATAGCTCAGTAATAACATCAGCAACAACTGTAGAGCAACGTGTGTTGACAACACGTTCAGCTCCGCCCGGCAAACGATAGATTTGACGACGCGCTGAACGTCCTGCTGATACAGCTGTAACCTCCTCTACGCTCGGTACATTCTTACGACCGCCGCAACGTGCTGTCTTACGGAGATTGGTCAAGCAGACAGCCGCCGTGCCATGACACGAACGTCGCCTATCCGAAGCAGCCGATGTTAGATGCTCCATTAAATACGGACGCAATGCATCCGAACAGCCGAAGTAGGCAGCCAAAATGCTAAGCAAACGCCAGGCACGCTGTGACGAATCGGTGCAGGGTGAACGATTTGCGGTTGTTTGCTTCATCAGTTGACAGTAGACTTCATCGCGTAACGCCAAATATTTGTGACAATGCTGTGGATATCGGAAACAAGATGTAAAAAGGAAGAAACGAAAACTCGTAAAAAGCAACTCACCATTAAAACCGTGTAGACACATTTGACCTCGGTTAATTCAGGATCATGCGGTATATCACCACAGTAGCGCAGTATGCATTCAAAGCACTCAAGGGCCAGTGGGGCTAAATCGTTGGGTAATCGCAGTAATGGCATGCGTATAGGCATGCCCTGCCATTTAACCAATTCGGCGTAAGATGGTGTACGTCGATCGCCACCACCATTGCGTTCACCGGCTGAATCACGCGCATGTGAGCGTGATTCGGGTGGTAATTGACTGTAAAACAAAGGAGGACATAAGTAAAACATTTGATCAAGCAATCATTTTTGAATTGTTTTTACTCACTCGTTGCGGAAGTGTTGCATGGCAAACTGTAGCAGTGAATATTTGGTGACGGAGGGTGGCGTGCCGCCGCTGGGCTCCTCTGTCATATAATTTGCATCAAGATATTGTCCAGACGTAAGCTGATGTTGCTCTTGTAGCTGTTGTTCACGATGATGTTGCTGTTGTGTTGGCTGCTGCTGTTGTTGCTGTCCCCCACTTGAAATTTTACGTCCCGAATGTAAATAACTTGTTTGCTTCATAAATTGCTGACGTTCAATGTGACCATTATTGATGTGTGCACTATTTAACATTTGTAAATCTATATCAACATCGCCGCCATTGCTAGCATGTGAATTGTGTTGTTGTTGTTGCTGTTGATGGTGTTGATGATGCTGTTGCTGCTGGTTTATATCATGATGTTCTATCGTATCTTCGATGCTATTGAAACGATGATGCATGGATTTTTCATGGTGATGGACACCGCCACCACCACTACCACCTCCCCCATCGTGACCATCATCTATCATCATTGATGTTGTACTGTGCATGTTATTGTTATGTTGACTATTGGGCATTGCGTTTGTTTCGCGATGATTAGATTGACGTGATTCGAGACGCTCTATGGGAACATTGAGTGTTTGAGCTGCTGCGCGTGCGCCGGAAGAAAGAGTCGATGCTTTAGATTGGGTCTAAAAGTATAAAAAATAATAGTATTTGGTTTATAGATTCTATTAAGTAAAGAGAAAAATTAATATAAGAAATACTAGTACTTTCATTCGGTGTTTCATGCGAATTTTTTCATGTACATATGTCAAAATAGCAGGAATTTTTTAAAAACAAAATACCCTGGTTATTCGCGTTTCATAGGTACACGAAATATTAACAGATCCCGTAAAAAATATGAGTATATGAAAACGAATTCAACAATCTGATCAATATATTATGAAGATTGCGAAAGGAAGATAGAAAGATAAAAGGAAGTGACAGTCTCACAAACGAACGAAACTATTTTCGTTCTTTGCGCTCATCCGTGTTAAGTCGACATACAGTATCAGTCTAGCACATCTGGATAGTGATCTGATACCCGCAAACTAATGTGAGCGATGGATTCGTTTGGAACACACCACGTCAAAAAATCTTCAAATGCAAATTCAAGCAGAGCCTCGGATAAGAAACCTCCCAACAGCTCTAACAGGATAGGTTTCTCTATTCACCTGACAAATGGCCTCGATAGACATCGGAGTGATATCCCTTTATACAGAAAATACATTGGTATGGTTGTTTTAAAATAGCATCATGTGATAATTGCTACAGCTACCATGATCTGAAACACTAATTTGGTTTGGGTTTGTGGCTAGCAAGAGACTATGCCATATTGCCTCACAGTTCACGGCGGAGAACGAGAGCTTTGCCGCTATCCGTATAAATCCAAAATTCTTCAACTTCAGCATGATTTTGGTTCACTCGCCGACGAATGTTAAAGACGATACGACCAAAGATGACTTCTACGAGTTCATTGGCAACAGTCTCTTTGTTTCGACGATTGGAAAAATGTTTGAGACTAATTGTTTTCGCATTGCAGTTGTTGTATTTTTAGTAGATGATCTCTGATTAACGAACACAAAATCAAACTGATAAACGTTCGCACGATCCGCCGCAAACATCGACTCGGATTATTACTTTGTTGCAACCAATATCTGCAAATGTCTCTGTAGCAAAAAGAATCGCCAATCTTCGACATCAACATGATGCTATATGCTGCAGTGAATGCCGTTTTCCACTCTATGCATATGGTTGTCAAAGAGGTATTAAAATACCATCCTTGATAGAGAAATTTGGGCATTTCAATGATTTCTGATACTATTGAGAGTGTCATGATGCTATTGAAGTAACCGGGTCGCCCTTCAGTCAGTTACAATGCGACATGCCAAGCAGTGACACAAAAAGTTTAGGAGGCGAAGAAATTTTTTTTCTAGTGAAGAGAAAAGAACATGAAATCGAAGATCTGGAAACAGTAATGAGACTCCAAAATTTTTTGAAAATATTAGAAGCCTTGCTGAATGGTCTGAAGGCCTAGCCTCTTCCTGCAAGAGCGAAATCTAGCGACAGATATCCAGGCATTATGAGACTATGACGGGAGAATAATTCCGCCAGTCGAAAATTCTAATTACCGACTATGACGAGTTTTTAACAGGCATCACATGTCTGGACTAAAAATACAACATCTACGGGTGTAGATGGTCTGCCCGCAGAATTATTTAAGACCTAAGGCGAAAAGCTCACAAAACGAGCTCATTTGCGGAATATGCCAAATAAAAAATGCTCAGTGATTGGAACCTCACCCCAACTCGGAAGAGGGGCAACCCTATGATTTTCGCCAACTGCTTACCGTGGTATGAGTCTTTTTAATACCGCAAATCAAAGTTTAATGGATCGTATAGTTTGGAACACTAAAGTTGATCGTCAATAAGCTGTTTGAACCTTATCATTGTGACTACAGGCATAAGATAGATGCTCACTCTACGCCAAATCTTAATTAAAAACTGGAAAATAAAATCGGCTGATCATCTACATTTGTTCATTAACCTGTTTATATATAAATTCAAATAACGAAATTGACATGAACTTAAGTCATGACTTTGAAAATTAACATCTAGATTTAATTTTCATAGTCTCCTAAAAAACTATCATGAACTGATCGAATGGGGCCGGTTCAAAAAAAATTACACCTAGAATCATTTTCTCACAAACACACACATTCTCTCATGTACTAGACTTTCAAATAACGAACTGTTATGCAGACTAGCTGCAATGGGGAAAAAAACAACAACATAAGTATATAGAACGGTAGAGGTAAATAGTTTCTTTCAATATCTCTATTCACTGAAGATATTTGGAATCAAATCTGTAATTCTGGGTTATGATTTCAAATATTAGTAGCTTATATAGGATATTGAAAGATTAAGAACTATCACTAAGAACACTGATGGGGAATTGTGGCGGATTCCGAAACGGCCGTCTGATTTGCCCGTCTCTATATACATTGTTGTTGTGATTTGTACATTTGTTCATTAACCTGTTTATATATAACTTCAAATAATGATCATCTTTTCGTCGATTATAAAACCTTCTTCAAGAGTGAGATATTAGCATCGTTGGACACAACTGACAGCCAACTAACATTATATATTTTTTAACTTGGAAAAGGAGTCCCAATACCATGTGTCTTCAAATTAAGAATCACGGCGTCTTGGAAAAAATGTCACTATCGACAATTATATCTTTTAAGTCGTATATTTAAGATCCAGCATTAACAACAATAATAACAATGTCAGCCTTGCGATAAAGCGAAGAATAACTCTTGTCAATAGACTCTTAAGAAGCAGAGTCCACTCTCGACGAACAAAACAGCACTTTCTCGTCCTAATGTATGGCGCTGAAAACTGGATAATAAGGGTCAAAGACGAGAAGCTGTTGGGTGCATTCGAGAGGAAACGATGCACGATTGATTTATGGCTCAATATACGTGAAATTGGAACCATAAGCTTAACGTGTCGTTTGCCAACACTGACATTGTTAAGTTCACAAAAATCTTGTGGATTCAAGTGAATGAAAGAAAACGATCTGGTTAGAAAGGTTTTCTATTCAAGTCAAAGTGGAGGAACGGACAGAAGAGGGCAACCTAACCTACATTGGAAAGACCATATACAGGAAGACCTGATTTGACCTTATCAATTGTTGCCAGCTAGCAAATAGTAGCGACGAATGGTTGGAACGGTCGGTTGCTGTGTCAATCAACAAAGCGAGTAAATAAATAGAACTATAATGGACTATTGTGACATAATATTTGTATTTAAGTATTTATAAAAACTTGATCCTGAAAAAAACAATATAACAAATCTTATGCATATATTTCACATCTTGAATTGATTGTGAAAGTTTTCAAATCCACTAAATCTCAATTTTACGAATTTTTTTTTTCAAAACTTGGCACAGTAAATCAAACAAAGAAATAAACCAACAATCACATGCAATGCATTTGTAATGCCATGCACCACAACAAAGGAGAAGACCTAGGCGGCGAATGGCAGTGGCGCGACAACTGGTTTTGGAAAGGTGACCGTGCTCAAATTTTAACGAGATTTTGTTTCGTTTTTTTTTTCTCTTTAATTTTACGTATGTTTCATGTCGAATGCGACGAGATAATTACAAGGTAATTTGTAATAGCTATCGGTATTTATATATCTACATATATGTAGTTATGGTTCAACATAAAAAATTTCGCGATGCTGTCAGTTTCCACTTTCTGGTTGTTTTGCTGCTTGCCACAATCAACTTGGACACAAATGCCATGCCACACCAATATATCAAATATTGAATATATAACACGTGCTCGTACATATTTAATGGATAATTTGCAATATTCGAAAGTGTATTTCATTATTTACGATGCAAAGCGATTTTTCCACTTAAAATTCATAAATACGTATGTAAGTGTGTGTGTATGTATTAAGCAATAACATTTCAGTTCATACAATTGATATTCAAGGTGCTCTTAGAGTTTAAAAGTAAAACATATATAACATTTATTATTATGCAAATGCATCTTTGTATGATAATATTTACATATAAGTAGTTTCTTTCATTAAATTTTGACAATATTATCAAAAAATATGCAGTACTTTTCGTTTATAACGAACCTGCTTAAGGGGAAGTTTCGGTTACAGTTTTTTTCTTAAGAGAAGAGAAAGGAAGGAAAGAAGAAAGCATTTTACGCTTGCTGGATCTTCGATGACAACCATGTTGGTCATATATATTAGGCCTTATAGAGGTATTTATATGAATCGTTGCTTTCGATATATATTGAGGATACGTTGGCCAATGACTGTATTGAATCATGAGCTATGATATTAATTGGAAACGAAGTTCAAAAACAATGACAAAACCGAATAATAACCTTGCAAAAGAAGCTACCGAATGGAATACCCAACAACATTAAGGTCAGGTCAACACCACTAGCACAAACAGCGTCGCAGGGCAAATCAAGCTAAAACACCTAGCAGGAGATATAAAGAAATGGAAAAAGTCTGTCTTTATCCTATGTCCCACAAAAGATTGGAGGACTTCAAGAACAAAAAAATAAATTTGGTAAAATCACCAAACTCAAATTCGTTCGATCAGGGCATTCAACTACAGTCGAAGATCGAACGCAGTTCTTTATAAGGGCCATAAAAAAATGAAAAAAGTTTGTCTTTATCCTATGCCCCACAAAACATTTGAGGACTTCAAGAAGAAGAAGAGCGAAAAAATTTCAAATTAACATTTTGATAAAATCGCCTATTTTAGTTAAAATTTTTATACTTTCTAAAGATGAGGAAATATCGGTCCTGGAGCTTGTCGACAAATGTCGATACTTTCAAAAAATTAACGATATTTGTCGACAAACAATAAAAATAAGTTTTTTCTCAATTCTATTCCATTTGTGCCTCAAGAACACAAGCTTTTCTGTTAGAATAGGCGACCATCGTGAACGTTTTTCCATGATTGTATTATCGAATTTTTTTTATTTTTTTTAGTTTCTCTCTTCGCGTTAGAATAACTGTGATAACGATTACGTGTTCCGGTAACTTTTTTTATCTGCATTAAAATATACTCCTTTGTTGTACGTATAAGCATCATTAGGACTTGAAGAGTTAAGAGAACAGGAGAATTGTATTTGACGATACAGCAGCAATCGGGATTTGGTCCAACAAATTAGATATTCTCGTTGAAAGTGTAAAAATAAATAGTTATTTGAAATATATTGAGAATAAATATATTTCAATATATAAAACCAAAAAAGTCTAATCACCGGTGCCAATAGTTCACAATTAAAGCGCGTAAAACCAAAACGACAAAAAGAAAGAGGACAAAAGATAGCAGTGTTGCATCGAGAGGTAAAGCGAATATACGGAAAAAAGGGGTTTACCCAAAATAAATCAGCATTTATAAATTTCTCCTGATATGTTTGTAGGTATGTTTTTGAAATATCGATATTTATCGCTACCAAAAAATGTTGTTCATACATTTCGATATTAGTGCTTAACAATAAATTCTCGACAAGTAATGATATGTTTCCCGTACCTACTTTTATGATGTCCCTTGAAGTTATCGAAATTTCGACCGAAAATGTCGATTTCATTAGTCGATTTTTTTCTTTTTATTTTAATTTCATAGTTTTGATAAAGCATAATACAAAAAAAAAAAAACTTTTTTTTTTTAAATCATCATTCTAAAGTTTACTATAGCTATTGAAGTTTTAATTAAAATATACAAGCTATACACAATTTTAATGAATTTCTAAAAAAATAGAAACATTGAACTTCTTGCAGCAACAATTAGTCTGCTCTTAGACATGGAGAGTCTCTTGAAACTGTCTAATGTGTAGGTAGGTTAGAAGGGGGAATACCCTTTTCATGTCAATTCCTCTTTCCAACACAATTTGACAGTTTCAAGAGACTAGTCTCCACGTCTAAGAGCAGACTTAGCATTATGCAATTTGAAAAATTCTTTTTGCATTTCATTTAAATTTGTAAAGTACAAAAAAAAGAATATTTCAAAGAAATTTCGATGAAAAATTTAATAAAATTTGCTATTTTGGTCAAAATTTTCTGAGCTTTCGAGAGACATAAATGACAATATTATAAAACAAATATATTTATTCATTATCTTATTGGTATTTCTATTCGAGTTTTCTACATTTATAGTTAATAACAGTGGCCCTTGAAATTACCAAAATTTTCATCGAAATGATTGAATTTTCTGATTTTTTTGTCACCAGTTTTTTCAAATTTTATGTAGTAGTTTAAGAAGTTTCACCTAAAATTTATAATTTTTATAAAATTTTCAAGAAAATTCTAAAAACATCGAAATATCGAGGCATCAATTAACAGATTCGATTTGAAAATTTTTTGCTGCATTTCATTTATATATTCATGTGTATAAAGTAAAATCACAGAAGATTGATATTTTTTAGAAATTATTATGAAAAAATTAAATAAAATAGCTACTTTTAGTCAAAATTTCGGTACTTTCGAGAGACCTAAAAATAATCTCCGGTTCCATAAAACATTCAAAGTTAGGAATTTTTCAGTAAAAGCATGTTACCATTTCTAGTTGTTGTTGGGATTTAGATTAAACATTCAATAAATTATTGTATAAAATAAAATACTATGTTCAACTAAATTAAAAAAAAAACATCGAAACATTGAGCCTTTTGCGGCCTTAGAAAATTTATTTTTGCATTTTATTTGTGTGTTCATTTGCATAAAAAATGACGATGAAAAATTTTTATGAAATTACCAAATTTGTTGAAAGTATTAGTACTTTCGACAGACAAGAAAACAATTTTAACGAGAGTCTCACGATGGTGAAAATTTAGAAGTTTTGTATTAAATTTACAGTTTCTATACGACTGCCAATGATTTTCTAAAAACATCGAAACATCGAGCTTATTTTTGCACCAACTAGCGTTATTTGATTTAATTTTTTTTTTTTGCATTTCATTTATATGTTTGTATATATAAAATATAATCACAGTGTATTAAAATTTTAAAGAAATTACAATGAAAAAAAGTTTAGTGAAATCACCGATTTTGCTCAAAATTTTGATACTTTTAGAAACCTCAAAACAATTTCAACTAGAGTCTCAAAATAGTTAAATTTTAACAGTTTTGTCTCGAACTATCAATTTTTATAAGATTTCCAACCAATTCCAAAAAACATCGAAACATTAAAGCTTTTGAGTTAAATTTATTCGATTTGAAAAATTATTTTTGCATTTCATTTATACGTTCATATATATAAAATATAATTACAGAATATTGAAATTTTAAAGAAATTGCAATGGAAAAATTTTACGAAATCACAAAATTTTTCCAAAATTTCGGTATTTTTTAAACACCTGTAAAAAATTTTAACCAGAGTACCTCAACGTTTAAAGTTTAGAAGTTTTGTCTAAAATTTACAATTTCTATACGACTTTCAACATATTTCTGAAAAACATCGAAAGTTCGAGTCTATTTTTCCATCAATTAACGTTATGCGATTTAAAAATTTGTTTTTTTTTTGTTTTTGAATTTATTTATGTATTTATGTTTGTAAAGTATAATCACAGAAAATTGAAATTTAAAACCTCATAATATTTTAACTATTATTTTGAAGTTTTGCATTCAATTATAAGATTCTCAATTTTCAATTTTTGAAAAAATCGAATTTAATATTTTTCGATTTTCGAACGTTTACGTTAAGTTATTGTTTTCCACTAAAATATTTTGCCTTCTGAATAATTTTGACGGTCACTGTAGAAAGAGCGAATTTGAATTTTTGACTTTAAGCATTCATTCCTCATCATTCATTTAACCAAACTATTGTATCCATCTATCACTTCAACTTATAAACTTGATTTTTTGATGAAAATTCATTAAACCAACAATTACCAATGGCATAAATTGTCAATGAAAAAATTTTATAGAAATTTTTTTTTAAAGAAAATTCACTATTGTCACACATTTATATATGAGCGAGTACATATGTATATATAAAATGTAAGTAGGAATGTAACTTGTTTTAATTTTTCTTTCTTTCGTTTCTTTCATTGTTTCACTTTTATATTTTTTAAACAATAAACAATTTTGAATTGAGATTTAAATACTTTCTAGGCTTTCTACAATGGACATACGTACATGTACTAAAATGTAGAAAAAGTTAAAAATATTTTAATGTCTTTTGCACATTCCCTAAAAACAGAAATATTTTATAGACATTCTATTTATGTTATGCGTTGAAAAACAAAACTTTTAACCGGTAGTTAGTGTCTATAAAAAACGTATAAGTTTCTTTAAATAGTTTCAGTTTCAGTATGCAGATATTTGCAAATATTTTATATGACTGAAAGTTCACAAGAGCCAAAAACTAAAATCAGAAAAAGAAAAAAACAGAAAATAATAAACGTGCATTTGAATATTAATTAACTTAATTTCATTTAGAGCTGAGCTGCGAAGTTTTGCAGCGCAGCGCAGCATAAAGAGTAATTGTAGTCGAGAGATACATATGTAGGTACATACATACATACATAGATACAAAAAGAAAGTTTACGCCGCAAAGGCCGCCGGTCGTATGGTTGCTCTTTCAGACGGTCGGCCGTTTGTACGTTTGGTCGGTCATTGTATCAAAAAGAGTGTAAAGTGTAATAACATTTTGCTTAATTGAAAAAAAAAAAAACAAAAGCAAAAACAATAATAAAAAACAACGACAACAACAATACCATAGAAAACAAAGCGATTATGTGCACATGTATATAAAAGTTGCGCATGCGCGAATTCTGACACATTCATCTTTAGCTGCAATTAAAAAGCAACAACAAAAACAACCACATAAAATAGCGAAACTAAATAAAAAATGTAAAAAAAAATAAAAAAAAATTAAATAAAAATTGTTTATTAAAATTTTTTGCTCTGCATTATTATTATTATTATTAACTGTTGTTTTTTTTTTGTAAGTATCGTCAGTTTGCACACATACATGTGTCCATTTACACATAGATACATACTTATATTTACGCATACTTGATTTAAAGTTTAACGCACATGGTAGATTCTTTTGTGCCAATAACAACATAAATATTTATAAAAAAACAAATACAATACAATAATGTAGAAAGATGCTCTTTTTCTTTTGTTCGGTTTAATCGCGTAGTGTGGCCTGGCCTAGTTTGTTTTATGCTATATTGCTTTGAAGACACACACACATACACTAATACACATTCATTCATACCTGAACCCAATAAACACTGGCATAAACCTTTGTAAAGTTCATTGTCGCTTGGTTTAAGATTAAGCATTTGGATCATTACATATTATATTTATAGCTCGAAAAATATAGCTTGACCCGAATACATAAATAAATGCTTGCAAACGGAAAAATTCAAAAATTTTCAAATTTACAAAAATTCAGTTTGTTTGAAAAATTTCCAAAATATCAACTCCAACAAGGCAACGTCTTTTGTATAACTGAACCAATTTTTTATTCATAATTTTTCGATGAGCTTATTCGATATACGAACATTTATTATTTGGATTTTTGCTCTACATTGAATAGTTTTTAAGTAATTAGTGATTGAAAATGTTCGATTTTTTTCAACTCCAAATCTTTAAAAAATCGTGACTTAACTTTTTTTCTTTTAAAACTAGAATCAAACATTTTGTTTTGGAATAACATGATATTCGCTGTTGTTGAAGCCAGTGTTTCTGAAAATCACAAATTATCGATTCGACATCATGCTCAATAAATTGGCCTTTGTTCATACATTTCATGGAAAATTTGGCGTAAAGATCTTGGTTTGGTATCTTACAAAATTCAATTGGTGCAAGAATTGAAACCGTCAGTCTTGTAATTGGTCGCTTTCTCAATTCATCATTTTGGCGACAGTATTATCTCCAGAAATGTAAGGGTAAACTTGGCTCCGAAGTCATGTGATTTGACACCGCTGGACTATTTTTTTGAGGATACGTCAAATTATTGGTCTATGCGGACAAGCCAGCACCAAATGACGCTTTGGAAGCCAACATTGAACGCGTCATTGCTGAGATATGGCCCTAAATGCTTAAAGTGAAAAAAACGATCACACTTAGAACCTCATCAAAAGAGCAGCAAAAAGAGCGAGGGATTTAGCAAACTAAACCGAGGAGTGTGTTACAGCTACATAAACCTATTCGCCGATTTCAATAAAAGTGTTAGAAAATCAGAGAACAAAAACAACTCCAGAGTAGTTTACGAAATCAGACGAAAATGTTCAGGCATACCAATAAATTTCCATGTCTAGTGCCGCCGATTTTTACTTCCTGGTCCTCGATTAGGTTTTGCATAAAAACAGCGTGCAATAAAAACCGAGGTCTCCAGTGGAATTTTACAGAGCAACTGAAGGAATTCGTTTACAACATCTGCTTTTTAACACTCTAATGTTAAATTAAAAATCAATGCCAGAAAAACCAAATCTATGGCAAAAGGCGAATAGGTTCAGTCAAGGTTGAATCTGAAAATTGCTTCACTTACTTGGGATGTATCATCTCAGTCAAGACAGTACCAATAATGACCTCAACCCTAGAGCATATTACACTAAAAATCAATAAATAATCCAGTAAGAATTCGAGTTTGCTTCTTTTGAAAGAGAAGAAAGCTCTGTGTTATTTTCTTTTCAAGAATGGAACTTAAGTTTCGGGTTATCGTGCTACCATTCCTAGTTTGCCAAGATCTGTTGATTGTTTCTTTTGATTTCTTCATCTTCAAACTGGAGTTCAATGTTTCTTATAGGTAACTTTATCGATATCTGCTAATTTTATGGACATAAGACTTTTTCAATTCTTGACAGTTCATCCGCTTTTTCCTTCCCTTAACTATTACAATGTATGGCCGGAAACTCAAAAGAGTTTAATTTCCCTAAGCGCGTTGAAGCATTTTAATACTGCTTGGGATCTTATAATCATGATTGTCTATTATTTTAGCTATGACTCTTTTGTATGCTAATAATGCCAAATACGCTCTGTTTCGGCAGTTATCGCTTATCTCAGGATTTGGTATTATTTGATTGTTAGGATCTCGTATTCGGGTATTTATTCCATTTTGTTAAAGAAAAATAAGGGGATCCTAATAGCACTTGACATAATCTTCAAAGGTGCATAATTCTGTTCACATTTTTTTTGATAAAAACTAATATCAAATATTTAGCATTATGAAGTCAAGTGTCAAAGTTTATTGGGATATAAAATACAGCAGCTGTATTTGTTTTTTTTTTTGTTTGTTTGTTGTGTTATATATTTATTTATTGAAAAGTAGAAATTGTAATATACATTACACATTTCTAGTTTTTATGCTTTTTTTATGTGTTTTAGTTTCATTTATCGTAATCTTTTAATAAGCAGTAAGTTGAAACAAGTTCATTATCTTATAAACACGTACTGCACACAAAAATTGACCTTTTTCTCAATATTTTTTTCTAGAACGAGCATCAACAAAGTTGAGAGAAAATGTTGACCTCATATGTGACCAGAATATGCTAGTTTATTTCAACAGAGAAGAATAAAAAATTAACTCAATATATTATGAACTAAAAAGAAAGAATACGTGATTCATAAAAATCAAATAATTAAATATGGATTTGAGAGAAACGAATAAAATCTTAGTTTCATATTTTGTCGGCCATCACTGTTAAAATAATGCTGGATAAAGATAAGAATAGTCCCTCTTCCCTTTCCGATAAATATTTTAGCCTTTGTATCATTATTCCTGAATTAATTAAGATATTTGAAGAAATTCCCACCCTACTTAAACTTTATAACATTAAAACTAAAATTAAGAAACTCCAGAGAAAATTTGGATCGTCATGGTTCGGTAGAAAATTGTATAATATAATGAATTCAGAGCGGAGAACAAACTTATTTTCAGACCTCCTTGATTCAATACCAAAGACAGAAAATATTTGTACGGAAAAGATTTCATCTAAGTACTTGAATATTTTCTAGTATGAGTACAAGTACCAGCAGCAGTATCGTACTGATACTCAGTATTTTGGTACTGATATTTGAAAAAAATCCAAGTACAAGTAGTTTTTCAAGTATTCGTTCTTAGTATTTTAGTTTCAAGTGTTTTCAATTATTTTTAAGTATTTTCAAGCATTTTAAAGTACCCATTTCAGATATTTTCAAACATGTTCTAGTATTTTAAGTATTTCAAGTATTTTCAAACAATTTCTAGTATTTTAGGTATTTTAAAACATTTTCTAGATTTTCAAGTATTTTCAAACATCTCTTTTTACAAATTTCAATTATTTTCAACTTTTTTGAAGTATGCCAAGTATTTTCAAATATTTCCTGTATTTTCAAGTATTGGAAGTACTTTTAAGCATTTGTAGTTATTTCCAAATATTTCAAATATTTTAATATTTCAAGAATTTTCAAGAAAGTCAAGTATTCTCAAATACTTTCAAATCTTTTCAAGTTTCAATCAATTATTGTTAAGTATTTTCAATAATCCTCAAATATTTTCAAGTATTTCAAAAAGTTTTAAGTATTTAAAATATTTTGAAGTATTTTCAAGTATTTCAAAAATTTTGAAGTACCTTAAATATTTTCAAGCATTTTAAAATATTTCAGATATTTTCAAATATTTTATTATGTTTTAAGTATTTTTAGCATTTTCTAGTGTTTTAAGTATTTTTAAATACTTATTTTAAAGATTTTTAAAGTCAAGTACTTTTAGTGTTTTCAATTTATTTTCAAATATTTCAAGTAAGTCAAGTATTCTCAAGTCTTTTTAAGTTTTTGAAGTAATTAATCAATTAATGTTAAGTATTTCAAGTATTTAGAAGAGCCCTTAAACATTTCCAAATGTTTTCAAAAAATGTTTTGAAGTATTTATAAGAATTTTCGAGTATTTCAAAAATTTTTAAGTATTTTAAGTCTTCTTCAACATTATCAAGTTTTAAAGCCATTTCAAGTATTTTCAAGCATCTTCAAGTATTTTTCAAGTATTTTTAGTATTTTCAAGTATTTCAAGTACTTTTAAGTATTTTCAAGTATTTTTAGTTATTTTCAAATATTTCAAATATTTTCAAGAATTTTCCAGTATTTCCAGTATTCTTAGTACTATCAAGTTATTTCAAGTTTTAATCAATTAATGTTAAGTATTTCAAGTATTTTTAAGTGTTCTCAAATTTTTCCAAAACTTTTAACTATTTTTAAGAATTTTCAATTATTTTCAAGTAATTTAAGCCTTCTCAAACATTATCAAGTTTTTAAACAATTTTCAAGTATTTACAGTATTTTCAAGTATTTTAAGTACTTCTAAGTATTTTTAGTTATTTTCAACTATTTTGAAGAATTTTCCAGTATTTCAAGAATTGTCAAGTAAGTCAAGTATTCTCAAGAACTCTCAAGTCTTTTCAAGTTGCAATCAATTAATGTTAAGTATTTCAAGTATTTTCTTCAAATATTTTGAAGTATTTTCAAAAGTTTTAAGCACTTAAAATATTTTCAAGTTTTTTAAAGTATTTTAAATATTTCCAAGTATTTTATGTCTTTTCAAGTTTTTGAACAATTTTCAAGTATTTTCAAAAAATTTCAAGTAGCTATTTTAAATATTTTCTTTTTTTATATTTATTTTTTATAATTATTTCAAGTATTTTCAAGTACTTTTAAGTATTTTTTGTTATTTCAAGCATTTTTAAGAATTTTCCAGTATTGCAAGAATTTTATAGTATTTCAAGAATTTTCAAATATTCTCAAGTCATTTCAAATTTCAATCAATTAATGTTAAGTATTTTAAGAATTTTCTCTTCTCAAGGTTTTAAACAATTTTCAAGTACATATTTCAAGCATTTTAAATTATTTTCGCATATTTCATTTGTATTGAAATTCTGAGTACTGATACTTGATAAAATATTGATACTTGGATTTGCATAAAAGTCACCAACGGGACTTCAATAGTCACGACACAAAAAATCAAGAGATTATTTTAACGATTTCGATAAAATACCTGATATGGGTTAATACTTTCCCGCAGAATTGCATGTCAATCCTTGCAGCTTTTTTGAAGTTCAAGGTATGATTTTACCACAGTTTGAGATACAGCACCTTGACTCTCGACTTTTGTACAAATACAATTGATTTTGCTTTATATAAAGTTTCGAATATCATTTAACGCTCACACAAAAACACAAAAATCAATGAAAATGTAAAAATCAATTACAAGTTTATCATTAAACTGAAAACGGTACACTTTCTTATGCCTAAATAGTAGCGACTGTGTGGATACGAGTTTGTTTTTTTGTTTTTAAATAATTACTAACAAATGTATACTGGATTTACTACTTGCAAGTTAGTTGTTGCATTACGAGATAACGAAGCTACATAAAATTAACTAAAATATGTGTGCTACGTGTGTGTGTGGGTATATGTTTGTGTATGGTTTGTAAAAGTGGCAATTTGCAAAAAAAAGAAGGTGCCACTTATGCAACCAAACTAAAAAAAAAAGCGCTCGAACAATTTTTTTACCTTACACAATCATAGTTTTTTTTTTTATACATACATCGAGGTACTTTGCTAATTATATTTGAAGCTGTAAAAATAAAACTTATGCACGAAATGTGTGTGTGTGTATGTGTGTACATTTGGTTAATAATGCATTTGACAGTTATTCAGGGGTCAAGCAGTTTAACAAATTATGCATGTATATTTCGTAATTCATTTATGTTTTTGGTTTTATTTATTTATTTTTTTTAATTTTAGCAATGAAGTGAGAAAATAATAACGATCAACACAAACTAAGTACCAAACCTTTGCAGTTATATTATTGTTATTTGCAGAAAGAAATACTATTCGGAGATGTACAGATACGTATTCGCCAATCTCGCAGGCGGTCACTAGGGAAATGGCTCGGTGCGGAAAAACTGGATAAACAATAAAAGAATAAATAATTCGAGGCGAAATATCTGTAACATATTCTAGATAAAAAATTAAGCTGGAAAGCTAATAACGTTTTTAGAGCCTAGAAGGTCAAGGTTTCAATTTTGTCATGTAAAAAAGCAGTAGGCAAAAGATGGGGCATAGAACCTCGAATCGTTCACTGACTTTATACGGCTGTCATTACACCAATTCTATTTGATGGTGCAATCGTTTGTTGTGGATTTATTTTTGGCAATGGCTCTCCAAAAATAAATCCACAAACAAGGTATTAGGCAAGGTTTACACAACGGCATCATTGTTAATCACAGGTGCTTTCCTTACGCGTGAATACCATTCTCTAATTAACTCCTGTTGCTCTCTTTGGGACACAGACCGCGGCCAACTCAGCTATCAGGCTAAATCTAGTCAGTTCCAGGTCTAAACCATTTGTAGATCGATCCAAAATCTTTTTTGAATTCACCACTTTATCTAAGAACATTGACTAAACCCTCCCCATACCCTTCTTCGGCAATCACTTTCATTCCTTCGAGAGATGATATCTCCAGCAACTTTTACACCGACGGATCTAAACTGAATAGAAAAGTAGGTGGATCGATATTTTCTGAGCAACTAGGTAAGATCATGGCCATACATGTAGCGACGAACTGACTGAAATGTAATAAATTGTCATGATATTTTTATTTTCAGCGACAGCCAACCTGCTATCACACTCCAAACTAGTATATTAGTGACCTGACTACCTAGATTGGGTACAAAAATGCCTCTTTCACAATTTAAAAACTACCCGGGGGTCCCACTGACAACCTGTAGGCTAAGTGTTCAAATGGAGTTCTTGAACCAGGCGAAGGTTCAAGATCAATAAACACGTATGACCAGAATATAATCCCAAATTTTCAAGGAAGCTACTATCTCTCGGAAGAAGGCAGATATACAAAGTTGTAGCAGTAAAAACTGGTCAATGTCTTATAGACGTACACGCCTCCACGACTTTTGCAGAAGTTGTGCTAGACCTGGCTATCTGTAGGAAAAACACCCTAGGTTAACACTTTCTGGACGACCTATCCATCTTAGGGTCATCTGACCTAGGGGACCTACTCAAATATGTAACTAAGTCTAATTGGTTCTATTAATTCTGGTTCTTATTCTAAAGGGGATGGAATGAACACCCACGTGGTAACACAACTGGCCGTATTTGGCCTAAGTGTGTCCTGATGAACAGCCACTTAACCTTATAAGTTTCTATTGAAAACTTTGCCATTTAGAAACTTTTTATCGTTCGTTGACGTTTGCAAAGAACAAAAAAAAAATGGAATCCTTATATTGCTGAAATAAATACATATTTGGACCCCCACCTGCCATGTAATACTAAAGGAAAAATTAGTTAAGAATTGATTTTTCTTTTTGGTTTGAATTTTGATTTTTAGTTAAATTTTTAATCTCAATGTTAGTCTAATCTTGGGTCTGACTTTAGATTTTTATTAATCTAGATTTCAGTTAGATTTTACGTTTATTTCTCTCCTGAATTTTGTTACGATTTTTAGACTATTTTTGTCCACTTTTTAGTCTGACACAATTTATTAGTCTAGTTTAGCGTCTGAATTTCGGTCTGATCTTTAATTTGTCTTTTAGTTTCTGTCTGAATTTCGGTCCGATCTGAATTATGGTCTGATCTTTAGTTTAATTTTTGGCTTATTTTTCTGAATTTTGGTCTGTTTTTTGTCCAGTTTTTGTTCTGGATTTTAGATTAATGCTAGACTGGCTTTTGATCGGGTTTCTGGTCTCAGTTTTGGTATAATTTTTTGTATAGTTTTTAATCTAATATATCTTTTGGACTAACTTTTGGTCTTATCCATAAGTCAATTTTTGGTTTTTGATTCGGTTTTCGGTTTGGATTTATGCTTGATTTTGGCTCTAGTTCCTAGTTTGAGTTTTGGCATCTGTTATGATCTGATTTTTGGGATGAGTTTTGCCCAAAACTATCGGATTTTGATCCTGTTTTTAGTTGGTTTCTTGTCTAGGGTTTGGTCTTATTTTTTTGTTCAATTTTTGATATACATGCTGGCTAACTTTTCCGTTCCGATTAAATTTTGGCATAATTTTTGATCAGATTTTTCGTATATGTTTTATATGAAACCTTAATTTCGATTTCTGACTGATTTTGGTCTGACCTTTAACCAAATTTTAGGTATATTTTTAGTCTGAATTTTAGTTAGGTTTGTAGTTTGATTTATAGTTTAAATATTTGCTTCATCTTAATCTAATTTTAGTTCTGTTTTTGGGGTTTTAATCTAAATTTTTGTCGGAGTTTTGGTTTCGTTTCTAGTTTGGTGTTTGGCCTGTTTTTGCCTGAGTTCTGATTTATTTTTGGCTTAGGTTTTGGTCTAATCTTTTGCCTAGGTTTAGGTCAAATTTTGGTCTGTATTTTTCCCTAAATTATGATCTGATTTTTAGTTTAACTTTATGCCTATTTTTGGTCTGAATTTTAGTTCAATTTTTTGTCCAGTTTTTGATATAGATTTTAGACTAATTTGGCTTTTGGTTGGGTTTCTATTATCAGTTTTGGAATGATTTCTTATATATGTAGTTTTAAATCTTTTATATATTTTTGATTAATTTTTGGTCTTATCTATAAGTTTATTTTTGGATTGAATTTTGAGTATATTTTTAGTCTGGGTTTTGAACTATTTTCTTCTGAGTTTTGCCTAATCTTTAGCTTCATTTTAGTAAAAATATTGGTCTGGCTTTTGGTAAGGGTTTTTGGTATGAGTTTTGATCTGAATTTTCACTGACCTTTAGGCTTAGTTTAGACCTGTGTTTAGTCTGTATTTTGGTATAATTTTGGTATAGAGAGTGGGATATCATTTTTAGAGATGAAATGAAAAATGTTTTTGTGAAGTATTTTTGGTTTAAAATATTTTTTAATTAAAGTAGATTTAATTAGAATTTATAATTATAAAAATAATTAAATGGTTCTCTACAGAGATGGCAATTTTAGCGTGCTGTACATATTACCGACAGAATTTTAAAAGTAGCCTTCTGACATATCTTTAAACACCTAAGCTATTTATATACATATATGAACTAGCTCGGTTTTGTACAATCTATTTACCTCGCTCATATTCATAGTCTCAAATCGTGCTAGTATTTCTTTGACTGAGATTTTCGATTCAGATGGTTCTTCAACAATAGTTTCCATGCGCCCCAAAGAACCAGAGCTAGCAACACTAGCACGTCGTTGCTTACCGCCAATGCCAACACTAACACTACCAACACCAGCAATATTAAGATTTCCATTGTTAGAGTTGAATGCCGCCTGAAGTCCTGCCGAATTATTAAATTGAATTTCTTCAAATATTTCCATATTATTTTGACGATGCTGTTTATTTAATTCGTCATCATCATCATCAATATCATCATTATCGTTATCAAGAAGATCAACATCAAGATCAATTTGTTGATGATAGAAATTGGTATTTTTATTATTATTAGAATCTCTTTGGTGATTGATAGTATTATTTTCATCATTATTATTATTATTTTCTTTGTTATTATTACTGATATTATTATTGTTATAATGAAAATTATTATTATTTCCTTGCTTATCATCTTCAATGCAATATTGCTGCAATTGTTGCTGCAGTTGCTGCTGATGATGATGATCATCGTCTTCAGCGCTCCAAACATTTTCAAAATCTAAATCATGACTTAGCGATGAGCATTGCTCATTAAATTCACGTATCGTCTCATCGGTCAGCTGATCTAAATCGCTGCGTCGATGCACTTGCACCGCAGTGGTGCCGGTAATGTGCGCAATTTCAGCATCATCGGAATCGGTTGTATAGATAATGCCATGATGATCCTCAAAACTATCAACATCATCGGTGAGATTATTAAGTGAATCTAATGATGCTGATTTATGTTGATGATGATTCTGAGTAAATTTATCAAGTTTATGCTGTTGATGATGATGTTGCTGATGCTGTTGCTGTTCACATTTATTACAAGCGGCTGCTAATTGGGCCTGAAGTTGTGTTGGCGGCGGCAGCGGTGCGTGAGTGATATCTCTAGAGTGTGAACTGGCAGTAGAGCATTTATGATGTGCATTGATTTTTCTAGAGCTTGGTGGTGTATAACTATTTTTTATAGACTTTTTATTGTTCTTCGTTTGTAGTGTTGGTGGTATGGGTTTGGATGGTATTAGTGCTGCTGCAGCTGCTGCTGTTGCATTCGTGCTTGCGGTATTTTGTAAAATTTTAAAATTATTCATTTTATCATTATTCATTTTACTAATCAATGATTCAACTTTATTCACAATGCTGCTGAATTTATGATGTGCTGTTGCTGATGATGCTGTACTGCTGCTGCCTGCATGTTGAGATTTAATGGATCCAGCAGGAGCTACAGAGGCTCCTGAGTGTACCGAGGATTTCGTTGAACGTATACTTTCGGACATTTTCAGAATATTTTGAAGTCTTAGGCAATTTTGCAATTAAATTATAGAATTCAATAAATGAAAGTCGGCAAGTTTTTGAACATTTTGAGGATTCATGATTTATCTCATTGAAATAATATTAGCAAATTAGCAAATTATTTATATGCATGTATGTATGTTGCTCTTAACGCTTTTCATGTTTAAGATTGCACCATCACTCAATTTGTTTTTTATTTCTATATGTTTTTTTAACTAAGTATTTCTCATTTTATTTATTTATTTATTTATGTGTGTTTTTTTTTTAATTTACACAAAAACAAGTGAAAGTTTTGCAGTTATTGCATCGGACTCGATTCGATTAAAGCGCAAACCAAGCGATATCCATTTATTGCAACAGCAGAAGAAAAATATGCACACAATAAAAAATGCATGCAGCAATTGTTGCATACAGCGACACTTGTTACTACCAACAATACCAATAAAGATTGCTGCTTACTGCTTTTTGGATTGATGGCATTCAACAACATTAACTCAACTTAATCAAACTCAACACAATTAGGTCCAAATCAATTGGGTCAAGAAGTACTATATGCAAGTCACAAGAGATTTTGCTCATTCATTTATTTAAAACAACATTTTTCACAAAAACAAAACAAACAAAAAAACAAAAACTTTTCACTTGTTACATTTTTCCAAAGGAAACCGGATGCAACATTTTCGTTAACGAATTTATTCGTAACGAAATCAACAAAACAACTGCATACATATATGTAACATTATTATTATTTTTGTGGTTGTTGTTGTTACTAATGCTGCTGCAACAATGATCAATGCAATTGTAATCGATATATTAGAAAAAACAACACACTTCACAAATTCTTCTCCCCAGAAAAAAAAAAAAACAAAACGAAAAACTAAAAAATTCAATCGAATGATGAATTGATAAGTTTTTTGCGCACAATTGTAATCACCGTTGCACACGCTTTTTTCCAACTGAAAACGTGAAATGTCTAACATAACTGCTTGACCATTTCACTAAGCAGCAGCAGCAACAAATAGCAGCAACAAAGCCAGCAACATGTAGCAGCTAGCAAGCAGTAACTAAACTAATAAAGCAAAGAGTAGCAGCAGTCAAGCAGCGAGCAGCAAATAAGCAGTAACTTGCACCTAGCAAGCTGCTAGTAGCAGCAAGTCAACAGCAGCAGCATTCAACCGGTCAACAACAATTCATAAGACTAGTAAGTGTAAGTAGTTGAAGTCAGTGGCGGAACTAGGAATTGAAGTTAGGGAGCATAGATTTTGCTAATTTATAGGACAATTATCAGACAAAAAAGGAGAACATATTTTAGACCAAACTTCAGTTCTAAATCCGATCAAGCATAAGAAAAAAATTCGACTAAAAATCTGATTAAAAATCACTCCAGACCCCCGGTTAAAAATCAGACCTAAAATCAGTCCAAAAACCTTATCAAAATTCACACCGAAATTCGGGCAAACATTTTAACAAAAATTCAGACTAAAAACAAACCAAAAATTAGATCAAATACAGTTCACAATTAAATCAAAATCAAGTAAGCCCTTACACCTAAGATCAAGCAAATAACATACCAAAATCCTAACTAAAAATCAGACTGCAATTGAGACCACAATTAAATCTAAATCCAGTAAAAAATTTATAGCGAATTCAAATCGAAAATAAGAGCAATATTATCAAATTATATCAAATTAAAAATCAGATCAAAATTCAGATTAAAATGCAGACCAAAAACTGCCTAACCTCAAATCAAATCTTCAAAAAAAAAAAAAAATGGGACTAAAATTTAGACCAAAACCAGACCAAAATTCAGTCTCGAATTCAGACTCAAAAAGGACAAAATTCAGATCAAAATTCGACCTAAGCACACTTCTACGGGAATTCACACGAAAAACACCCAAAACTCAGACAAAAATCGACTAAAATCCAGTAAAAAAACAAGCCAAAATCAGACCACACTTCAGTCTAGAAATTTAGAAAATGAGGCCGAAATATAAACCAAAATTCAGATAAACATCACCAACACTAGTCGAACTAAAAATCGGATTAAAATTCAGACTAAAAATCAGTCAAATTCTATATCGAGATCAGACCTGAATTCGGACTAAAAGCAAACTGAAATTTAGGTCAAATTCATTTCACATTTAAATCAAAATCAATCAAAATCAGACCAAAAATTAAACAAATATCAGACTAAAATCCAAACTAAAAATCAGACCGCAATTCAGACCAAAATCAAATCACAATTCAGTATAAAACTCATAGCGAATTTAAATCGGAAATAAGGCCAATATTTAGACTAAAGACAGGCAGAAAATCAGTTAAAAAATCAGACCGAAATTCGAATTAAAATGCAGACCAAAAACAGACCAAAAAATTTCGGATCAAATCTCAAAACGAAGGGGACCAAAATTCAGACCTAAATTTAGTCCCAAATTCAAACAAAATTTCAGACCAAAAAGTACCAAACTCATTTCAAAATCAGACTAAAATTTAGTTTAAAATTCAAATCCCAATTAGACCCAAACTAATTTCCACGGAAATTCAGAACAATACCACCCAAAACTCAGATAAAAGAGAGAAATTTAATCAATATCACGCCGAAATCAGACCACAGTTCAATCTAAAAGTCAGACCGAAAGTCAGAAAACTCAAACTAAAAAGAGGCTGAAATATAAGCCAAAAATCAAATAAAAAATCAACCGAAAATCAGATTAAAATCCAGATCAAAAATCAGACCGAACACCATATTAAAATCAGACCTTAATTCAGCCCAAAGCTCAAACCTAATTCGGACTAAAATTCAGAATGAAAGTCAATCAAAAAGTCAAACCAAAATTTAGTTCACAATATGGACAAACAAATTTTGACTTAAACTTTCGTTTTTGAATGTGTACGTGTAATTAGGATGAGTGGTTAAAATTTCAGAAAGCTTTGATTTTGGTTGAATATATTTTCATTTAATTAAAATCAAATATTTTTGAAGTGTACTATGTACATATAGGACATTGGACATATCTGGGTTAATCTAGAGCTAAGTAGAAATCCTAAATTTAAAGATGCTAATAGATTCTCTTATGCAAATCAGTTATGCTGTACAAATATTTTCAGGGAAGCTGCAGTCACCACATCTCTGCACTTCTCTGAATCCGCCACTGGTTGCAGTTAGTAATTCCAAACATACATATGTATAAAAAGTTGCCTAGCGTAACTGTGGTTAGTTATGGCTGGCTAATGCTTAACATTTTTAACAGTCACCTCTACTCTACTAGCGTCTATCTAGTAAGCTTTATACTCGTTGGTTAAAACTGTTAAAAGAATGCTCAATACCAGTAGTCAAAACTAGTAGAAATGCAGAAGAAAGAGAGAGAGAGTGAGATAAAGCAAGAGAGAAATATGCAGAAACAGAGCAAGTGAGAGAGAAAGAAGAGGGATCGCTTAAAAAGTGAAAGAGTAGCCAAAGCTGGTCATAGCTGCAGTAAAGTGTTAAAAGCGGCAAGAGAGAAATATATGCGTATATACATAAATACTCGTATGCTATTATGCTACAACTAAAAAAAAAAAAAAACAATAACAAAACCACTAAAATAGCTGTACTCATAAGTCGCTAAAATAGCATGGGTAGCTAGAGCTCACAGCTAGCTTTGTAAGTATGTATGTATCTAGTGATATTTATTGTTTCCATAGATGTACATGAACAGGCTTTCATATTCGTAAAAAAAAAAACAAAAACAAAAATAAAATCAAATCAAAAAAACAACAGCAAGAAAAATTACATTAAAATGAATGCATGTTAAAGGTGGATCGAAAAATATAAAATAGCTTTACTCTCATTTTTTGGGAGTTTTTAATAAGAATTTACTTTAGCTTGATCCTACAAAATATACGGTTGAGAACAGTATCAAAGTTTATTGAGGGGAAAGTATTCTTGGGAACAGAACTAACTGGCTCAGCCCTGCCATTTTTGGTTTTACTCAAAAAGTAGAATTTTTTATTTATTTTCTCTTTAAAATTCATAAATGCGAAAAAATCAGCACCCCTCAAACAAAAACACTTCTTGAATTTAATTCTGTTACACAATAACCTATCCAAATTTTTCAGAGTCAAGATAGAATAGTATCTTAAATTTCTTAATCTTCTCAGGAGGTTTTAAGCAAATAATATCCATTTATACATTACTATCATTTCGATATCAGTAAAAAGTAGCCCTCCAATATTATCAGGCAGCTTAAGAACAGGGGTAGGATTGAAACAGAGAAGTAAAATCTTTAGAATCCAGTGTCTTCCAATCAAAAATACATGTGGTAAGACTAAAAGCATAGTTTAATCATGTTAGTAAGTGTGAAGGGCAAGCAGCCATCAAAGTAAGAAGTTTTTCAATAGGGGCAAACAATATTGTATTAAAATTCAAACGCATCCCAAAATTTTATTTTTTTTTTTGATCTAGCAAAGTCAAAATGTTATTCAAGGTGTAAATTTTTATCACGAACGAGGAACGTTTGGAAATTATTAAAAATTACTAACGAAATACTGAGTCGGTGGTCGCTACTTTAAGAGCGCTTACTCCAATTTTGGGTCGTAATAATCGTCCCACCAGACAGGCTGTGCGTACTATAGTGGATAAATTCGAGTCAACATACCTACTATTAAATGTTCCTGTGCCATTAAGGCGACGCACCGGTCGTAGTACCGAATATCGCAGTCGTAAGTGCTTCAGTTCAAAATGAGCCAATTCAGTCGATTCCACACCATTCACAGGAATTTGAAATCTCTCAGTCCACATTGTGGCGAATAGAAAACAAAAAGTGACCATGTGGTGGGGATTTCAAGCCAGAGGTGTTATTGGACCGAATTTTTTTTTTGTCGATGAAAATGATCACCATGTTATGGTCAATGGAGTTTGCTATAGTGCAATGTTGGAAGAATGGGATGGCCTTGACATAGATGGTGCCACATGCCACAATTGATCTATTGAAGGCGAATTTCGGCAATCGTGTAATCTCAAGAAATATTCCGGTAGAAAGGCCACCTCCCTTATGCGACTTAGCGCCGTTAGATTTCTTTTTATGGGGTTAGATTAAGTTGTTGGTTTATGCCATCAAACCCCCTCCTTCTCCGTAAATATCTGAAGCCATTGGTCACGTTCAGAAGACTCTTCTGCTTCGCCACGTTTACCTGAGTGCCTTATGAACGCAAATTGATCACTTTATGATCAACAAAAATTATATTGAGTAGTTGCCATTCAAGTGAGCGTATTATTTTTCTGATACTTCAGCTCAACATGTTCCTGAGCAGAGGTGCTCTTCATTTGAACGCAGCCATTATGATTGTTGATTTTCATCAGGGCAAGGTAAAATATTTACGAAAAAACTTCGTTATCTGTAGTTAGCTTTGATTTTTTTTTTTTTTTGATTACCAAATTTGTTTAGGACTTTCAAACAGAGACAGAAACTATAAAATTTAAATTTGCAAATCAAAGTTTACTACGGATGTTTTGCCTTATCCTGTTGATTTGGAATTAAAAGCATTTTTGAAGCATTGAAAAGATCTGCTAGTAGTACAGATATTATATTTAATAGTATTTCACTATTAATACAATAATTTTCTTATTGAGATAAGCATTTTTTGGTGTTAAAAAGGCAAAATCATTGGTTACACTAAAAACCACCGAAAATCAGTGGTTGGATCAATTGATAGTTTTATGAATTTAAGAAAGGATATTAGATTATTTTAGATATTTTTTTAAAGTTCCTTGCTTCGGATCGGACCTTTTAGGTCATCGGGAATATAATTGTCTAGATGATTCAGAATTTTAGCAAGGCATTCTCATAGAAGATTGTTTATACTTTTCTATTCTTCCTGTGATAAAGCTCGTGCAGTGATTCCTATTTGAAATACCTAGGACAATACCCGGTAATCACCAAAAGTTATGAATCAAAACTCTAACAAAAAAACTAAAATTCATTTAAGCATTTTCCACTCTACCCTAATTTATGTCGCTATAAACTGTGCACATATTGTATAGTATGAGTTTCTGTGTTTTATCGCATGGAAAATTAATTCAATTTATTTTATGTTTCATTTAATATACATACAATTGAATTAAAATCAAATCTGTATGCACTGAGATGTAAAATGTTGATTTCCAAAATTTTTATATTTATTTATTAGGCTTTCGAAATTAGTTTGCTATATAGTTTTTTAACGCTTTCTAAAAGAATTTGCATGGTGCTACAGTTATTAATTGAAATCAAATTCAATTGAACTTGACTTGCTGAACTTGTTTTTATTTTGTGGTAGCTGCTGCTGCAAGCTACGATTTTTTTTTTTTTGGTTTTTAAATAGTCGAAAAGTTTATCGACTCATTGAAGTGTAGCATAAGCGTAGAAAAACAAATATGAAGGTAAACAGGAAAAATATTTAGGCATGAATGTCACCAGGGTGGAATTAACAAGAGATTCCCGAAACTTTAAAGAAAAAAAAACTATATAAAAAAACATCGTCAATATGTTGTGTTGCTTTTTACCATCATTAAGGGCACCTTAAAATCAAAAACTGTGCGACAATTTGATTGTTTACAAAATCAAATGGCAAACGAATAACTTTTTAAACCTAATTTGGGGTTGTTGATTCCATGGTCAGGGTGTCTGAGTTCAATACTCTCTAATTTTGTTTAAGAAATATACAAACATAGTAACAACTACGAATTTTTGTAATAATACCTTTATTAGGAATTAATCGTTCGAAAACACAACCAATCATTTTCGAAGAAAATATTCCTCATCGAAAAATACTGGGGGTAGTTTAAGGTCAGAATTACCCAAGTAAAATTATGTGAAGAAACTAATTCCCGAAAATTAAAATTTTTGTTATATTTTTAGTAGACCATGAAAATTAAATCTAAGCGTTAATTTGTCAAAGTCTTGACTACTGTTCCAGGTTTTTAGTAGGTAATGTATAACAGGCTTAAGGAACGTATATGTGTAGTCATCACAACAACAGTGTATACAGCGACGGGCGAATCAAACGGCCGTTTCGGAATCCGCCACGATTCCTCATCATTGATCTTAGTGATAGTTCTTAATCTTTCAATATCCTATTTAAGCTACTGATATCTGAAAGCGTAACCCAGAATTGCTGATTTGATTCCAAATATCTTCACTGAATAGAGATATTGAAACGGCCGTCTGATTTGCCCATCTCTGTATACACTGTTGTTGTGATGACTACATATATACGTTCTTTAAGCCTGTTATACATTACCTAAATTTTTGTGTTTTTGCATTAATTTTTATATACTAGATTAACCCTTAGAAAAATTTTTTTTTTCAATCAATACTATCAATTTAGTGATTGGTTTTTGTAATTCTCATTAAGAGTTATATTTTTGCCAAAAATACCTAATACTTTTGACTAAATCTGCATGTCTTAATTTCACAAAATGAGTATAATTTTAGTCACATTCGTGTAGGTTAGCCCATCATTTGAAATCACGAATCTTTCGTTCCTTTTTTTTTGCCTGATCTGAAAGGTTTAAGCATTGGTATATCATAAATTATTAAAACAGGGCTAAAAATTAATAAATTAGGTTTAAGTAAATGTCGAATAAATGAAAATTTTAACGGGTTGAAAACGAAAAAATCAAAATTTCAATGAATAAAAGCTATTAAGGGTTAGTCTCCTAAAACAAAGTCTTTTTCTGAGATTTTTGTCATAGCAATTTGTATTTTTTTTTTTTGATATTTTGATTTTTTTGTACATAATATCAGAGGTCTTAGACTAATGGAAAATAATAATTTATAATGGATACAATGATCAATTTCATAAAAAATGTCAAACGTTATTCTGAAACCTCGTTGACATGATTTAAAAAAAAAAACATCAAACCGATCAGGTTCAAATTTCAAGGGCTTATTCTACACGACAATGCCTATCGCCGGAACTAACATTATGATTATTTACTATACTTAAACATAATAGTAAACAATTAAAGCTGCAAAAATGGGGTCAACATTTTATTTTTACCACAAGTATAGAATTCTCGGAACTACGATTTTATACTTGCGACAGCGGAAATTCTATATTTCAAGAATTGACTTGAAGTTCTGCTTTCAGTTATTCCAAAGTCGAGATGTGATGTTAACTAAAACAAAACTTCTTTTCTATTAGCCTCAGATCTCTAATATTATGTGTGACAAAAATTGAAATTCTCAAGAAAAATTTACTATAAAAAAAAAAATAAATAAAAAAAAAGACTTTGTTTTAGGAGATTACCGCCTTAAAATTAACGAAACTGAATTGATCGATTCTTATAAAAGCTTTCCATTACTTTTCATTAAAAACTCGTTCTCTAAATTCAAGAATCTTTAGCGCTTCGCTTTTCAAAGAACATGCTTTTGACGGCTTTAAGCAATGTATCGAAATTTACATTGCCTCTTCCGAACTTTTTTTAAGCCGATATGCTTTAAAATGCGAAAAACAGAAGAAAATCCTTTTAACATAATTTTCCAACTTTAAAGTGACTAAAAACGCATTTCAAGGGTTTTTACATGTGATCTAATTTACACGATCTAATTTAGAAGGGTTACCTAACACTTCCATGTGATCTAATTTAGAAGGGTTACCTAACACTTCCACATCTATTAATTTTTTAAAACAGATTCGTGTTTTTAGTCAAAGTTTTTTAAGGCTAAAAAAAAGTGTGGGGCTAGAGGGTCACTCGATGGTGAAAGTTCTTCGGGTTCACCATACAACTTCTCACTCAATATTAAAATCATAAATTTTACATGCTCTTTCCAGAACTACAGGCTTTCCACTTTAAACCTCTAGCAGGCCAATTTTTTTAGCATTAAAAAATATGAGGATTGGTTGATTTTAATGCATTAAATTCGGAAATAAAGACGAAAATCGAATTAGAGTCATTATTTTTGCTCGTGGTGAGAAATAGGTGGTCCAGCGAAAATCTTGTAGTCCCGATAAGTGGAAAAGTAAAAAATTTATTCCCTACTTCCTAATACCTTTTTCAACTTCAACAAACAACTATAAATATATTTTTTTAATTTGAATTAAATTTTCGCAAATAATTTTAATATCACCCAAAATAATTTTTTTTCTCGCCTTTAGGCGGACGTGCCTGCTAGAGGGTTTAAGGAATCTACGCCGGTTTCAATCGGATCTGATTGGAGGATAATAGGATCTCAACGAAATTCGCTCATTGGCTATGGCCATCCCTTAAAAGTTTTAGCTGGAGCTTGGATTTCATTATTGATCGTTTTTTCATGTTTATTAAGTTCGCTTGCCCTGCGAATTTCATTTAAGATTCCTTCTAGCACTAACGGATTAAATTCCATTGTGTAACTGAGCTACTCATGGATCAGATTCTACTACTAAGGTATTTTAGTATTTTCATTAAATTTCTTATCATTTGAATGAGGAGCCTTATTTTTATCTAAAAGACAAGACGCTAAATATATTTCATTACAGATTACTTCTTCATACATAGTCTCGCAGTTGAGTAAGTTTAAAATTGATATTTGCCACTTAAAAAGGTTTCTAAAATCATCACTCACCTTTCTGAATTCCTGGATAAATGTAGCAATCATTGTCTGAATGGATGCTGCTCTGGCCGCATGCAGTGCCAAATGTTCGCCGTTGCGCAAATTTAACTGTAACGATGCTGGTCGTGGAAGCGTTACGGCATTTTGAATTTCATTGAATGAAATGGACTGTACGACAATTAGATAGTCGGCATCGCGACGTGCCAAAAACAAACCATTATGTGAAATGCCTAAAATCGAGACATCGGGATACTGTGGTGCACCTTGTACGGCGAAGAGACGCGCAAAGTAGAGCGGCCAACTGCGTGCCATATCGATTAGATGACGTTTAACTATTGCTCGTACGTTTTGCTGGCGTATTGTCTCAACGGTTACTCCATGTCCGTTCAGCATAGCCATTGCGGCGGTCTTCTCTTGCGGCGATATGCGTAGACATGGCGTTACACCGAAAACATCGGACACCACTTGTGCGAATAGTAAATCAAGTGCAACAGGTGGCCCGATAGGTTCATTCGGATGGAAGACTTCTTTGCGTACTCGCAATTTCCATGGCACGCGATTGTACGTTAGGCATGCAGTTGCCGGACTTTTGAGGGATGGTGGTGCGGGTACTGGTGCTGGAATAGCTGGAAGTGGCCATTCGTCTGCGCCATCGGTTTCTTCGTCCCGACGTGTACTTTGTGACATGACTGTGCTCGTGGCCGATGATTTTCGCTTACGTTCCTTTTCGTATTTTTGTGCCATATGTGTACGGAATGTGGCGGGTGTGGTCGATGTAGAACTGACACTAGCACTGGTAATTGTTTGTTTATTGTTGTGATTGCTGTTGTTGTTGATGTAGTTGGGTGTTATTGTCGTTGTTGCTGGTTGTGAGAACTTTCGTTCGTATTGTGAATTTAACGATAACATATTATTGTTGTCGGCATTGCGTTCTATTGTGGCCGTGATAACTTTTGGTGGTGCTGGCTGATAAACTTTGTTACTCTCGCGCTCGCGTTCCACTTGCCGGATCTCATATATACGCTCACGTTTCTCACGCTCCTTCTCGCGTTCACGATCGCTACCACTCGATGAAGGACCTTCAACTTCGGTGCGATCCCAAACGGACTCGGCAAAATCATCTCGATCACGCGAGCGTGAACGTGATCTAGAACGGTCACGTTCAGCTTTAATCTCCTTCTTAAAACTGGTTTCGTAGACCATGTCAAGCTTAGCCGCTTCGGTCCTTCCCCACGAATCATACGTTTCTTTTGAGTCTTCCGAATCATTCCAGTTATGTCGCGCCCCAAAAGTGTCACGCTCTTGGCGTTGTATGAACGCAGGAACATCTTTGCCATTTTGATTACGATAGACAGCATCGTCCGGCTCGCGGCCATGCTCTTGCATTGGCGGACTTTTTGGCGCTGGTGGGGGAGCAGGTGGTGCAATGGTTGGTGGACGTATTGGTGGTGGTGGTGCTGGTACACTGGGTGCTGGCGGAACGACTGATGGCCATGTGGGTGGAGGTGATAATTTTCCTTCCATCCGTTCGATATGTGAACGAACTGATGGCAAATCCTGTGCACCATTGCCATCCATACTGGCGAAATGACCGCTAAGCTGCTGTTGCAGCATCAGTTTCCTAGTATCTTCCAATTTGGCAGGCGTTCGCTGCTCTGACTTCGTGCTAACGGTTGAACGCACCGAATGTCCCGCAGTCACTTGTTCCAATCGTTGACGCATCTCCGAACTCAGCTTTAGTTTGCCAACGCTACCTGGTGGTGGCCTATCGGCACCAATTTCAAAACTCTTCTTTGCTAACTTTGTTGTTATGATAGTTTGCTGCTGTTGTTGCTCAATGATTTCTTTGGGCATGTGTTTACCTCCACTAGTCTCAATCTTAATCGAAGTGCGCACTAGCTGCGAAGACTGTACTGGCATGTTTGAGGTTGGTGATGGACTTTTCGAAGCATCAACTTCAAACTCTTCCCATTCAATAGCTGAGCCACTCATGGAACCGTTGCTACTGTGGAATTGTGATTGTGGTGTAGTTTTTCGTTGTGTTTGTCGCATTTTAAATGCGAAAAAGTCTTCCTCTGTCTCGAACTGTGGTCCATCTTGTGGTGGTGGCCATCTCCACTTACCAATGCGTACGGTTTTTGCACGACCATAAGGATCCAGGAAGTGACGTGTTTCGGAGGGGTCCTTGGCTTCGACCGGTGGTGGCATTGGCGGTGGCGGAGGAGGTGGAATTAGTGAGCCGCCGCTCTCGGAAGACGCTTTTCGATTGCGGTCACTTTCAGAAAATTGTGAAATGCGATTCTTTACACTTTGTTTACGAGTGTTATTTTGTTGATTCTGCGTTGTGGTTACGATTGTTTTCGTCATAATATTGCCATTGGAATTAGAGGAATGCTGTTGCTGCATTGTGCTCAAGACAGGAACAGGCGGAGGTGATGTAGTGCCCGTAGGGACATCTTGCTGACTGAGTAGTGTCTGCAATGCTTGATTTTGAGCTAAGAGCTGCTGCTGAATTTGCAAGTTTTGTGCCATTGCAGACTGAAGAAAAGCCCGCTGGACTTGATGTTGATATACATTGGGATCTGCATCGGCAGGAATATTAATTAACGAATTTCCCATGATTGGACTGACGATCGGAGATGTTGCGAAGCCAGTATTCGTTGTTGACTGTGTATGTGTAGTGCCGCCACCTTTGATGGTTTCAATAAGTTCGGCTTGTTCTGTTAACGTTTTGACTGCATCATTTACAAAGATGGGCTTGAATAAACCTGTGATATATTCATCCAAGTTCGAGGACGATGTTTCTTCTGTATCTTTCTCGCCGCCACCTTTGATTTTTTTACTCAACGTTGAAGCATCCCACAGTAGTGCAGTAACATTCTCCAAGTCTGCCGGAGCTTCGAAGAAGTCGTCTTCCCCTGAATATGGCAAAACATTTTCAACGCACTTTTTGCCGCCACCTCTTATGCTTGCTGCTAGCGATCTCGCATCTGACAGCTCATCTAAAGAGCCATCCAAAACTGGGCTAAATAAGTCATCCAGGAACTGATCAACATCTGAAGCTTGTGACGGTACACGTACACGGCGTACATGTGAAGCTAGTGATGGTGCCTCGCTTGTGTCTGACATAGCAGATGAACGTGTGGCGTATTCAGATTTATCCATATATTTGCTTGAATGCGAACCGGTATGTGAACGACGTCCAGCATTTTGTGATTTTTGATAGCGTGGTCCACTTTCCTTGCCCATCGGCGCCAAACGTTCGGCTGAGTGATAACGTTCATTTAGACGGCTTTCGGAGAGACCCAAATTAGTCAACTGCTCAGGTTCTGGCGTAGGATCTAAGTCGGCAGCATCTCCTGCTAGAAGATCATCCAAAGATTTCGATCTGGTTTTTTCTTGTTCAAAATAACGTTCGTTCAGTGCTGAGCTTCTGGATAGAAGATCTCGTGAAGTCTTTCTAACCGGATGCTCAATATGTGGTTCAGCTATTGGTGCTTCATGTGAAGTAGACACTTTAATTTTTGGTGGTTCGGGTGGTGGAACTTGTGGCCTTTTTGGACTGCTTGCTTCATTCTCTGGCATAATTGTTCTAGTAAATTTTGCACCCGTTTTTAGTAGATCACTGCGCACAGCTGGGAATGCTGGACAAAGTTCTTTCTCTGATATCAAATCCAAGACGTAGTCTAATCCACACGAGTCTGTAATAAGCTTGCCATCATCTAGTACAACAGTCCAGCCTCGATTTGATATACCCATAGTAGAGATGGCCAAAGAAGCGGCCTCTTCACATGATGTCCACGAATCTATAGCAACAGTTTTCGTTACGTCGTCAGGCAACGTCAGCGCTACTGCAATGTCAGACATGCGTGATATTGCGCGCCACTCTACCCAAGAAGGAATGAAGTTTCTGCAAGCATTTGCATGCGTGTTGCCTGAATTACGTAGTATTTTCTTCAATAAAAGTTCCTTCATTGAAGCTGGTGCGTTGTCTATAATGAATTTCATCAGGTATTTACTGAACGCAGGACCCGGCTGGAAACATGACAAGCACTGTGCCATTAACTGCCATATACGTTGGGCGCTTGTCTCATCTGCATTGTAAACTTGATTACACAGTTGCACTAATATTTCATCACGGAGACCACGAGACGATAAACCTTTATGCACAATGTAATCTGAGAGCACTTTTTCCTTGCTGCCATCTAGTGTTTTGTCATTGGTCCAACGTAAAATCAGCTTGAAGACAGCCAGCGAGTCTTGAAAGTCTTGATCACGCGATGCGGCCCTTGTAAGGAATGGTGTTGAAATCGGTTCGCGCCTTGGCGATAAGCGGAGGCCATTACAATAAACCGAGCTAAATTTGCCAAAGGAAAATTGATCAAGATCTTTTGGTAGATCACTTGCAACCGGTGGGCCAGGCACTGTTCCCACCACTTTAACCAGATGTCGATCACCATGCACTGGAGTCCAGCCATCAGTTTTAGAAAATATAAAAGCTAACTCAGCGGGAATATCTAGATAAGCGATTTGATTGCGTTCAATATTCTCTTTGGCTATCTTTTTAGCCTCGCGTTCTTTCTGCGCCTTCTGTACTTCCTGGCGTCGCTTGTACTCAGAGCGTAATTTGATGACCTTCTTCCTATCCGTTTTGCCGCGCCACATTGATTGAGCGCGCACAGCACCTTGGCGCAACTGTAGGAATTTCCGTTTTTCACGGTGACCACGCCATTTCGATTGAATCTTGATAGCGGCTTTCTTCTTGCGTGCCAAATGGCGACGCACCAGCATACCACGCACATTCTTTTGTATTACAACTGCTGCTGTCTTCAACCGATCTGAGCGCCCACTTTCTAGCAGGCGATGCAAGGCTTCTCTCAAGAAAACGCGTGTTGCGCCCAACTGAAAATCGGGACCTTCAATGCCCGTACGGGGCAATGATTCCAAAAGTATGCGGCATAATTCACGATATGGTGTTCCTCTCGGTAACGGATTTTTCAGCAAATGACGATAACGTTCGACAAAGTGTTGGAAACGCAAACGCACCGGGTAACCTTTTTGCCGTATCTGAATGGTGTCCAACATACCCAGATAGCGCAGCTGTTGCAGTACACATGGCATATCCATTTTCAGCGCATGTTTTTCATTGTTAGGCTTTATACAACGTACAAACCAAGGGTTGCATCGGCCCATGGACTGAAGCAATTGTTGCAGCGAGTCGGAAAAACGTGCAGCTACCGTTGGCGTACGCGGCTTCATTGTAACAAAGCGACCATTGCTTCCTTTGGGCAGCGTTTTTCCAGAATCACGCTGCGCACGCAACTGCTTCGTCAGGTCAACGACGAGTTGTAGCTTACTTGAAGCCAACAATTCCAGTACGTCACCACGTAGAGCATCACGATTTTTATCTAGAAATCCATCAACGCAATACCAAACCTGTCCGGCATAATGTGTAATGCCGAACTCTTGAGCTCCAATACGTGGCCGTGAGTAAAGCTCGTTGAGCGCATGATTGTAATGACATTTTTCCAAAAAGCTCATATCAGAAGCACGCGGAAAGTTCGACTCATCGTCGAGTAAATGAAATATGCCAACAGGTTTCTTTGCTAGCAAATGAATTACGGGCAAATTGTCATCCCAAGTAAGCGGAGTCCACTCAAGACGCTCACGGGAGTATTCAGCCTGCTCCAGTTTGAAGACATGCTTGTTAAAGTACAATTGTAAATTTTCATTTGCATAATTAATGCACAGCTGCTCGAATGAATTCTCCGCCAGATCTTCGAAGCCAAATATATCAAGTATGGATATGCGATGTGCATCGTGGGTGCCGCCCTTCTGCACAATCGAATTGATGCGTGAAACGAGCCAATTGAAGAGCCCGGCATATAGAGCTTTTGCGAATGCATCTCTCGAATCCAGAGCCTGATCAATACCCAGCGGTGTATGCAAGCGTTCAGACCGGGCTTCTGTGATGCGACTAGTTAATGCACGATGCAGACCTTCGGCTGAAATATGCAACAAATGAGCGGCCCACTTGATTTCAGCATCGGAACCAACTTCAACACCTTCCTGTCCATGACGTAATTGCCTTCGATGAAAATAGACATTTCCCAAGTGCAGCACAGCCGCCAGCACACGTATGATACCTTCGCGTTCACCCTCCGACACGCCTAGAACTTGCATAGCACTTTGCAATGACTCCCAATCAACACGACCCGGTGCACAGTCAGTAGCACCTTGGTTTAAATAAAAGTATTTATCAGCTTCCAGCAAGCCATATTTGGTGCGTTCAGCTTCCGACAGTCCGCCTAGCATTTCATAGAATACATGATAATTGCGTTCTCCCGGTGCCTGTGTGACTATGCGTGACTTCTCCAGCAAATACTGCGTGATTTTAGCACCGACAATTGCGCCATTTTTAAAGTATACTTCAAGGTATTTTCCAAATCGTGAACTGTTGTCATTGCGTGCGGTACGCGCATTACCGAAAGCTTCCAACAATGGCGCAGCTTCAAGTATCTGCTCAGTAATGACTGCCGAAGCGGAACCGCCACCCGGCACCACAGCAGCCAAATATTGCATTACCAGTTTCGTGGATTCGGTCTTACCCGAGCCGGACTCGCCGGATATAACCACAACTTGTGGTAATGGCAGTGCGGCGTGTGCCCCTGCACCAATAGCAAATAAATGTGGCGGCATTGCACCCAATGGTTTGCCGGCGTACTGCTTAGCCATCTCCAGACCATATGAATCCGGAAACATTTTATATGGATTGACAGCAATCAGAATACTACCAGCAAATGTGTATATTAAGCCTTTATCATAACGTAAACGCAAATTCCAAAGTAGTGAAGCTTCATGCAAATCATCCAGCATAGTCATATCCTCCACGCCAGAGTTGCCCAGATCCTGACGTGGTCGCAGATTACCCTCGCCTGGTTGCAGCGCAAATGTTTGTGGCTAAAACAAACAAGAGAAAAAAACATTGAATTATTCCATCAGTTGAGCACATAAATGCAGTACATACCATTACACAAATACAACAAATATTATTTAAATATATACAAACATGTCTAGCAATAACATCGCTGCATAATGTCGACAACTTCTTGACACTTTGCGGATAACGATTTTTCGACATTTTTCGTTCCTTTTCGCGTTTCTCTTTCATCAAGCGTATAACTTCCGAACTGGCATCGGAGATATGAGGGAAATCTTCAATACTAGGCGGACGTTGACGGCGCAAAACATGCGGCGAAAGAATCGCTATTGATGGTGATGGAGCAGGACTGGGCGTAATGGAACCACAACGTTGCCATGGTTCCAAATGAAAGCGCACAATACGCATTCGCAAATAAAAAAAAGAAGAAAAACCTCGCTCGGAACGAGCGGTAACGCTTTGCCTTTACGCTTTAAATCAAAACTAGGTGCTTTCTTCTTTGCGAATGAATTTTTTTTTACATTTTCTGAACTCGAAACACTTAAGCGCTAACGCAAAGAATACGACACATATCAGTGCGTCGTCTGCTACTTTACTAAAAGGAGCGCACACTTTATTGTCCCAGTAAAAGCGACAACAAACGACGCATAGTTGCAGTAGCTAACAGCCAGCTGCAGCAGCAGCTTAAGTTTTCCATAGCATAAATGTTGAAGAAGAAAATTGAATTCAAAACCAGACCAGATAATGTGCAAAAAATAAATAAGAAAAAAACATGTTTCCACAGGCTACTCGCTTACTGCTGCTGCTGCTGCTGGTGTTGCTGTATTCTTTGAGTTACTTTTTCTTCTAGTGTTGATAAACCTGAAATTTCTTTTCGAATTTAGATATTTAGTGTATAAATGTTTAATCAAGAAACTGTGGCCAGTACAGCTCAATGACGAAATGCGAGTAGCTACATAGTATATACATACATGAAAATGCAGCCTCGACTTGACGCGAATCGAAGACGATATACCAACTAGCGAGCAGCAAGCATATTAAATAAACAGTTATAATTGAAGATTCCAGCAAGAAAACTAGTTACTTTCATCTGGCAATCATTGCCAATTCTAATCAGCTGCTAACATCTATATTTTTTAAAGAACAAATATACATAAACGATAACATAGAATTAAGATTTTCAATCATTTATTAATATGATGTACTTACATAAATTATGTATCTACTTCATACTTTAATTGATATGATTAGTGATTTTGTTTTTGAGGTTAACTTAAAAAATCTTTAGCTTGGAGCGGCGTAAACTTGGAGGCACTCTGGGCATCCTTGTTTTATAATAAGGTATATCAAAGGAAGAGAGACAAGTAAACACCAATACGTTGGACATTTAAGAAATTAAGCTCATCTGGGAATCGAACCTGATGCAGCTGGAACTCCAGTCTAGCACTCATTCACCAGGCCATGAAGGTTGTACCGCGAGAAAGAACTTTAAATTTAACAGATTGGATGCCGCAGCGACATGGCTACATCTGTCGAAGCTTATAACTCATGTTTTTTTATGAACATAAACAAATTTCCAACAATACAGCGACACGACGGCAACTGACGCACCCATAGATTTAAATCTATTTGAACGATATTTTGGCATGCGACGTAATGAAAAATTTCATTTTGCTGGTTTCTAAATGAATCAGTTTATGAAAAGAATTGAAGTTAGTTCGTTTATTTTATTCAAGTTGCAGGCGACACGACAACTTTAATTGAGGGCGTTATGTTTACGATGACAATTGACGCAATCGCAGACTTCAGTCTATTTCTATGATAGTTCAACATGCCACATAATAATGAAAGATAAACAAATTATCAATTCTGTAAATAATTTAATTTGCTTCTTTCGAGCAAAATATCAAATGATGAGCATTGTTAAAATTTATTATAAAAATTCGTGTTCTGTCCGCTAAACTTTTCGCGAACTACGAAATATTTGCGGCCAAAATGATTGTCCAATTGTGCAATCAATTGAACGAATTATCGTGAAATTCAAGCAAAGCGGTTCGGTTACCGATTGAGCATACCGAAAAATCCGGCTATTGCTGAAAGTGTGGCTGAAGACCCAAACCTCTCGAATTCTTGTCGTGAACAAGACTTGAACATGCATCCATATAAGATTCAATTCATACAGGAACTAAAGCTCCAAGACCACCAAGCTCATCGTAAGTTCGTTGATTAGGCACTGGAGCAGTTCTAAATTTAAGCGAAAAAATCATCTTCAGCAATGAAGCACTCCTTTGGTTGAACGGCTTTGTGAGCAAGCAAAATTTGAACAGAGAGCAATCCACAGCAGTAGCAAGAGTCTCCATTGTATCCGGAGAAACTTACTGTTTGGTGTGAATTCATCTGGACAACATATATCTCTTTAAAATACTAGAAAAATGGATAAAATTGTGCGTTTCAAGAAATAAACTTGAAAAATTACAGCGCTTGGCATGCGTTCTAGAGAGAGCGTTCTTAAAGTTATCGTAAATCTGATTTATCATTAATGGAGCCAAGGGGGTGATTATAGGGATAAATTTCCAGTCTGAAACTCTCAAAGATCTTGCTCCCCCTTCCGATAAATTATTTACTAAACGTCTAAAAAAGCAATCTAAAAAAGGACATATGAATGTGCAGAAAAAGAGGAAAAGGGGGTTACCTAGGAATACACATCCAAGCACATTTCAAAGAGAAAAATACGCCATTGTCAAACATATTTGATTCGGAATGAATAGGAAATATCATAGGCTTTAAAATCCGATACTTTCGAACACAGATGAGAAACTGCGATCCTTGTGAATAGTCAAGTACCAACTAAATTGCTGAAAGCTTACTTATTCACTTATAAACTGGGAATGCTTGATAAAACCTAATAATAGCTTTGGTCAGAGGTGCCCACGGTCTATGCACTTGGTGCACATTTGTTTTTGTAAAAGCAATTTGGCATAGGCTGATCATTTCTCATCTCTTTTCTTTGCCTATACCAAAGTACAAAGCAACAACACTTTCATATATTTCTTTGGTCTTCAACGTAGATTTTGTTGTTGTCTAACGTATGAGTTTATAATAATAAATTTAATATGAATTGGTGTTTGCACTTCAATAAGAAAATTTTGGGACTAACGAAAGAACGAGAGGAGATCACAGGGAGAGCAAAGCTCTTTATGATTATCTCAGTGATGAGGACTTTCTAACTTTTTTCATTTTCTCTTTGCCTTTATGAGCATCATCTCTTTTTCTGGAAGATTTTAGAGAATATATGAAATTTCCAAGACTTAAGATTAAACCAGAGAATCTTTTTTATTTTTATATTCTAATTTAAATTTATATTAAGAAACATAGAATCTAAGCCAGTAAACCACAAATAACAAATTGAGGTCTATGAAAATAGCTGGCTAAATTTACTAAATATAGCACAAATGTTAAACTAGACACTTCAATTATTTTTAACTTGTAGTAATTTGTGAATTCATTAGAGTAAAAATACAACAACAGAAAATTAACACAAAAGCTTTACAGTTTTTAATAAAGTATTTTAACCATAATTATAATGGCTTAAAGCACAAGCTAAAACTTTCGTCATCGTGTCTACGAAATATTTGTAAGCAAGAAAAAGCTCATTGTTATTGTTTGAGCACTGACCACTTATTTTTTCGCTATTATGTTTATGACAAATTCCCCAAATTCCATTTATTAACACACATATATACTGTATGTGTATATAGAAAACAATTAGGCACACATAACCCAACGGGGCGGTTTGTCAGCAGCTCGCTTTAGGGGAGCAAGAAATCAGAATTACTTTTTATTGTTTCTAGAGAACATTCATTGGTGAAAAGCAATTGATTGTAAATAATCAAAATTTAATATATTTTTTCAGTTGTTTCTTTAATATTAGGTAATTGTTTTTGTAATTTTTGTTTTGTGTATAAAGCTCGGTTCACGCAAAATTGGCACGCAGGAAAGTTGCTGTATCTTTTTAACCAGAATGCATTAAATGATAAGTTTAATATTGTGTTTTAATACTATAATATTAAAAGATTTAAATTTCTATGTTGTGCAAAAAGTTCCGGGTATTCCTTTTAATGGACCCCATCAACGTTTGAACATCCGCTCTGGATACTTTTGCTACTATTTGGTTCCATTTTAGTAACATTGAATTCACATTTTTGACAATACCTGCATTTTTCTTCAACTTATATTTTGTAATAGCCCAGTATTTTTCGATCGGTCGAAGCTGGGGGCAATTGGGTGGATTCATATATTTGGGCACTACATCTACTTTATTTGTCTGATACCAATCCATGGTTTTCTTAGAGTAGTGGCAACTGGCTAAATCAGGCCAAAACTTCACTGGCGAATGGTGGTGACGAACAAATGGCAATAGTCGTTTCGAAAGGCACTCTTTGATGTAATAGCAGACGTCATAGAAGAGGATGTCAAAAATGCCGTGGATTTGAGACCACAGCTGCAAATAGCCTGCCACACCATTGCGTTCTTTGCAAATTTATCCATCTTTATGTACTTGAATTTTGAGAGTACATTACCACGATTCGTTGCCATATAAAATTTTTGACCTGGAAACTGTTTAAGATCAAATTTTGCACATGATTCGTCATCCACAATAATGCATCCATTGAATTTGGTCAAAACATTATTATAAAGAAGACGAGCACGTTTTTTGGCCAGCAAATTCTGTTTGTCTGTTCTATTTGGATATTTTATAGCACGATTGCACTTTAGCCCAGCTTTTATACGTATTCGTCAGCAGTACTTTTGCTGGTATTTTTGGCACGATCGCTATCCGATAGTCCGGGATTGCTTTTGATGGACCTCAAGATCTTTGCCTTTAATTTTAGGTTGGTGGTTCTCGTTTTGTTCACAACTTTTTTAGCTCTTTCAACACTAAGAGTTTCTTTATATCGTTTTATAACTCTACATACCGTTCTTTTGAAGATATTTAACACTTTCGCAATCTTTGAACCAGACCACGATGGATTTTCAATAAATTTGTTCACAATCAATTTTCTATTTGCAGCTTCCATTGTGCACACAATCACCAACTTGCGATCAATTAATATGAAAAATTTATCAACTAACGGTACTGGCATTGTAAACAAATCCCAGTAAAAAATTTGTTGTTCTTATGACTAGGGGCGACGTGGTGACCACAATTTGGCGTGAACCGCGCTTTATATGCAAATATTTTTGTTTTAATTTAATAAATAAGTTTGAAAAACATAGATTCGAGTGTGAAAATAGAGAATGAAGAAAAATATAATGAACTGCTGATGAAAAGATTTTTATTTGAGACGCCTTTTGGAGCATTTATTTGTCTGTAAAAGCAGAAGCGTTGAAAATAGTGTTTCTCTCCAGTGACATGCAATAATGAAAATCTAAAGGTATGTTATACACAGGAATAGATCTTACTGTTGACTTGAGAGCACATCGAAAACATTGTCGGAGTGCTTTTCGCCTACTGGGATGTACCGACATAAATATATTTGAATGTGTGCATGTAGTTCACTTGAAACGTTGTAGATATATTTTGTGGCAAGTTGTGTTTGAGCATTTTGTTGAATTAAATGTTATTGACATGAATAATGCTACAAGAATGCCAAGTTTCTATGTAGCATTAGTAAAAAATATTTATGTAGATATATGTATTTTGAAAAAAAAAACAATTGATTTAAATAGTAGTGCACATAACAAATTGGCCGATGATTAGCCAAGGTATGCAACTAATAGATTTAACATTTTTGTGATTTTTCTCATTTTCTCATGATTTAAGAAAAAAGAAAAGATTTCCTGTTTATAATATTAAAATTTGATACTAATATTGCGTTCTCATAGTATCGAATTCTGCAAGTGTCAAGCTCTCATAGTATCGAGTTTTTATAGCATCGAATCTTCGTAGTATCGAAGTCTCGCAGTATCGAGGTCTCGTAGTATTGAGTTCTCATAGTTTGAGTTTTCATAAGATCGAGTTTTAATAGCAGTTCGAGTTCTTATAGTATCGAATTCTCATTGTATTGAGTTAACACAGTAACGAGTTCTCATAGAGTCGAGTCCTCATAGTATCGAATTCTCATAGTATCGAGTTTTCATAGTATAAGGTTCTCATACTTAGTATCGAATTTTCGTGGCATCCAGTTCTCTCTGTTTGAGTTTTCATACCATATCAATTTCTCAATTTAGAAATAGTGCAGTTTAATAAGAATGAACGTGAATTCACTGACCGAGTGCCGTAGTCTCTTTTCCTTTTTCTTATATGAAGTTTTTCTCTCTGTTAAATTGAGGGCTTAAAAACTTCATATAAAAAAATTGAAAAGGGAATGAATACACCTTAAAAATTACAACAGATCAGTGGTATCTTTCATTTTCAAGCGTCTGTTACCCTCACTGAGTAAGAAGTTTTGAGGTAGTGTATTTAATCCGAGTGGATAGCATTACTTTTAATATATTATTCGATGATTTTTAGATTGAGATAGCTGAAGTTTTTCACGATGTCGCAGATGGGATTATGTCCAAATGGGCTTAATAATCGCCTTGCATATTAAAACTCTATACTCGAGGCTGGAGAGAAATATTGATTTGAACTTTTTTTGTTTCAATATGTTTTGGATATCAAGATATTTGGATAGCGGTGCTTTGATATATGTCGTCGCCTGAGAATTGATTTGGCGTATGTGTATAAGTATTCCTATGCCTATACGCCAAATCAATTCTCAGGCGACGATGTGTCTTTTCTTAGAGTAAATGAGATATGTACGCATTTGAATTTATTTATTCTATTGGAGCAGGTATTTCTCCGGGGAGTTATGAGGCCGGAAGTGGAAATAATATAAAGCAAAGAACTTAAAACACAGGTTTGAGGAACTCCAGCCAAGATAGCGAACGATCTGGTCGTGATGCCTTTGAATTTTAAAATAAATTTTTTATTTGGATAATTCCAGTAAGTTTCGACTAAAGTTGTTTTAAACCCTATTTCGATATCGATGATTTGTTGAACGTGGACAGAAAAAATTTTAAGGTTTAAGAATTTGTATTTTTTCAGCCTTATCTCACATGATTTACGTGCAGTTGTCATTCAAAATTTTCGAACATGTCCCAAAAGAACTCATGATTTCCGTTGCATGCAATATAATTATGTAATAACTTAAAAAAAAAACAAATTAAAAAAAAATTTATTCTGCGAACAAAATTTTTCAAGGACATAAGATCCTACAAAGATATGTGAATATTTCTGGAAGTGTTTTTTTTTTTATTTTTAAATTTCAGTATTTTGTAGGCTTAAGAATAAGGGTTAAACACTGAAAATCACCGACTTGGTTTGCTATGGGTAAATATGGGATAGCAACCAGTATGTAGGAGACACATTATTAGAATTCGGCGAAGTTCTTTGACCATCTTTTCCTTTTATGAAATCAAAGTCTGATGCATTTCTGGGGCTTATTTCATTTGAGATTATAGATCCTACATCCATTTTTTTATCTCAGGAGGTGCTAAACTACAACTGCTTTTAAAGAGAGAAATAAAGTTTGAAAATTGGTGGTGGGATTATTGGGAATAAGCATCGACTTCAAATGGCTCACAAATTCCACTCCTTTTTCACTGTCGCTTCTTGCACAGCTACCAGCAGTTTGAATAATGGTTGGTTACGCCAAAAAAAGGACCCTTCAACTTTTTGGTGGCACGCTACAACTAGTAGTCGAATGATTTTCTTGGCGATACTTTGAGAAGATAATTGTGAAGGGACTCCTCTTTGATGAGTTTAAAAGTTATTTGAAATGCTTTTTTGGGATGATGAAAGGTCTATTTTGAGATTTAGTTCCAATAAAAAAAAAACAGAAAAAAAAACATGAGTGCTCGGAATACAATGATCGTCTAATCTACTAGTTTTATGTAATTTTTGGTATTCTTCTGGCATCTTTGTTCATTCAAAGTCTATTAATTTTAAAAACCAATTACTTATTGTATTTCTTGTAAAAAGTCAAAATTGTTAATTGAGCTTCTTGTTGATTACCCCTGGTTTAAAGCATATTTGTTGGTGGTTTGAAACTCATTAGGAAATCGGCGGCTTTGGGCATACCAATGAAATTGACAAAAATATCTTATCTGCTCTATGCCCTGCAATGCCGGTAGTTAGATTTTTAAAAGGCATTAAATGAGTCAATCATACTCGAGTCTTGTCCTCATCAGAGTTGAAGCCAGAACCGAACTGGAGTTGGTTCTAAGGCAAACGTAGACTCACATACTAAAGCTTTTAATGAAATAGATGGTCATTTTTCCCTTGAATTTAAAAACCAAAGAAAACTCTCATCAATATTAAACTGTGCAGTTTTATTAATAATATTATGAGCATTTTTCTCCAAAAATCACACACCTCCTTGGTCTCCCGCTTCCACATTATCTCATTTTTTTTTACGCTTTTTGTTAATTGTACCACTTTTTATGCGCCATCTAGTGTTGAAAAAAATTACTAAAAATTGTTTGCTTTATTTGGTTTCAAAAAAGTCTAAATTTATAAAGATCCGATAATGTTTTATATTTTTTATTTATTTTTGAACTTTTCAAACTCAGCCCCAGTACGAAAACTTCAAACGAAAAAAGTGCGCACAGTATCGCGTATTTAACGAAGTATTTTGGTTTTTGCGGCACATTAAGTACCTCATTGAATTTTACACGTATAGCAAACTTACTTTACATTTTAGCCAGAGCATTGAAATGAGGAAGGGTTTGAGCATAATTTATATAAATTATGGTCTCAAATTTCAATTGAAATTTTGAGGACATTTCTTTCTAAGTTCATGAGTTCAGCAAATATTAGGAACAACTCACAGGTTAACCATTATGCAGCATTGTTGTTTTAATATTAAGTAGACATATTTGTAATATTTAAATTAAATATTTTTATGAAATATTCTGTTGCAATTTTCTTACCTTTCCTTTAATGAGCGCTTGCACAACAATAACTTGTGCAGCACGATGTACTTCTTGAATTTCACCGGGAATGGGATGACCCATACCCGGATCAAACCACACCAAATCACCCTCGGCCCAATCCATGTTTTATAATCAGATTTATTGTTGTGTTTTCCGTACTCGTTGTCCGTCCTTTTTTAAACCGTTTTCACGTTTATCAAAAATATTATTAACGAAGATAGAGTTTTCAGTGTTGTATTGATGATGTAGTTTACATTTGGAAATAATAATTTTTAGCATTCATTTCTGTAAAAATTAAAAAAAAAAAAATGATTAATAAAAATTTTTTAATTATGTTATTTTGAGATAGTGTTTAACAAAGTTAAGGGCGCTTAAAAGCGGTTCAAGATTAAATTTTATAGTTGTTGATCTCAGTTGGAAAAGGAAACCGTTCCCAATGGTTTGTAAGCTCAAGATATTAAGCTGAACCCACTATAAGTTAGACGAAAAAATGAAACTCAATGAACTTTTGCATTATAAACGCTTCTTCAGCATACACTAGATAATAATAAACGCTTACTTTTTTCTATACTTTTTCATGAAATGCAAATATGCAATCGCATGATGAATTGCTACTACAATAATTTAACAGACAAATCAACTGAAGTCACACGAACACACACCCACTTTTTCATTTGACACTTTGTTGTCTATAAATAAATAAGTAAAAATTTCCCTCTCGTAAAAGATCCAACCCAGTTGGTATTCGCCAGAGTTGTGAATTCATTGAACTTTGACTACTAATTTTAAAATTTTTTAGATTTCATGCTTCATTTTTATGTTTTTTGTTTTTAATTATTTATTGCAGCAAAAGTTGCAGCTTCAAGAACACAGAAAAAATTTTAAAGCCCAGATCAAAATTTAGAATCTAATTTTCTTAGATTTTAGACCTACTTTTATAAATTTCTTATGATTCATAAGCGTGTGTAAAAACAATGCCCTCACCTTACAACTACACACATCTTATAGTATGCGGAAGTTATCATGGAATGAACAACCTGTAAACCTTGAGCAGATACTAAACCAGAACAGAGTCTGACCGCCGCAGTACCCAATACTCGTATGCGCGCATTCCTTAGCCACATAATCAACATATTTCCATTTGGGTGCATATATATAAACATATTTCTATGTATGTACATAGGTGCGTGTCTGTAAATTTTAATTTTTAGAAAATTCAGCATTTACTATATATTTGTTGTTGACTTCATTCATTCATACACACAAGTTTCGTGTAAACAAATAATAATACTAACAAATATTGACATAAAACTGCACCAAAATATCTCGCTAATTAAACGTTTTTGCAAAATTACTACTTAGCTACCACATATGTACATAAAGTTTATTATGGGCACACACTTTCACCTGCCCTATCAAGTATTCGAAGAGTTTGTTCGATGCTAATTTAATTATGAATATGCATAAATATGTACAATATGTAATTTTTTATTTTTTACAATATTAAATATGATTGTGTACGTGACATACACAACTGAATTCTGGTACATAATAAAATAAAATTCAAAAGTGACATGTATAACCAAGATTGAATTAAATTAACACTTTAATTTCTTTGTAACTTGAGTTTATAATTTCAAAAGCACTTGGAATGATTCTAACATTCTGAACACAGTACATTGTATCAGCGTGTATATTTGTGGCATGTGTGGCATGCTCTCACGTGTTGTAAGAATGCTGAAAAAAACAAAGTCATGACAGAAACCACACGAGTACTCGTAACAATTCATGTACACGAATTTTAGGTTAGGTTGGAACCTTAAACTCAATTAAAAAAAGTAAAGAAATTAATGAAAAAGTGTGGTTGAATATCTTTTATTTAAATTTTTTAAAGAGTTCAAAGTGTACATGCACAGTTCAAAACATGCTTAAAAACTGTAGCTGTAGAAAACATTTTTCCTTGATATTGCAAAAAATGTATATACACTCATGTACTGAACCTTTGTGTTGATTTCGTAAATGTGCATATGTTCAAGAACATAAGTGAACACTAATGAACTGGTCTTTCCTGATATCTTTCCACATATACATGTTCAATAACATGTGTGAACACTCATGTATAGAGCATTCTTAATTTTTTGGCACGTGACCATGTTCAAAAACACGAGTGATCACTCATGAACGTTGACATATACATGAACATGGATGAACATTCTTGTTCTGAACATTCTTCATGCCTTTGCACAGATACATGTTCAAGAACATGAGTGATCATTCATGCAATAAATAGTTCTGATTTTGTTTGGATATTTACATGTTCAAGAACATGTGTGAACACTCATGTACAGAGCACTACTAATATTTTGGACACGTGTACATGCTCAAGAACACGAATGATCGCTCATGTAAGTGTACATGTTCATGAACATGAGTGAACATTTTTGTATTGACCATTGCACATGACTTTGCATGTGCAAGTGTTCAAAAACTTGGGTAAACATCCATATACCAAACGTTCATTAACTTTTACTAAATCTATATGTTCAAGAAATCTATATGTTCTGATTTTTTTCGGATATGTACATGTTCAAGGACATGTATCCTCATTGTTTGGCATGTGTACATGCTCAAAAATACGAGTGATCACTAATGTACGTGTACATATTCATGAATATGGATGAACATTCTTGTACTGAACATTTCTGATGCCTTTGCACGTGTAAGTGTTCAAAAACTTGAGTGGACATTTATACACTGAATGCTCTATAACTTTTAATAAGTCTACATGTCCAAAAACACGAATGACTACTCATGTAGTAAAAATTTCTGCTGTTTTTTGGACATGTACAAGTTCAAGAACGTGTACATGTTCAATAACATGACTGAACATTCTTGTACTGAACATTCTTGTACTGAACATTTTTGATGGATGCCTTTGCACTTGGACATGTTCAAGAATATGAGTGAGCGTTCATGTATTGAACTTTCCTCAACTTTTACCAAGTGTACATGTTCAATAACACGAGTTATCACTTATATAGTGAACATTTTTAATTTATTTGAACGAGTAGATGCTCATGAATATGAGTGAATCTTTTTGTACTAATCATTCCTAATAACATGAGTGATCACTCATATGCTGAATATTGAACATGTTCAAGAGCATGCGCTATCGCTCACTGTACCTCTTCCAGAATACAAGTGCATACTCATGTACAGAATATTCCTAGCCTCCTTACACGTGATCCTGAAAATTTCAGATATTTTTACACAAATACTTGTTTAAGAACATGTGCGGTCACTGACTGAACATTTTTTAATCCTTTTGCAAGTATATCTATCCCAAAAAAATTAATGATTATTCATTTACTGAACTTTCTCGATATCTTTGTGCGCATACTTGTTCAAGAATGTTCACTCATGTACGGAACATCCTTGATCTGTTCATACATTTACATTTAAATATCCTTGTTCACGAGTGATTACTCACATACTGAATAATCTCTTTGCTCATATTCGTGTTCCAAAAAATGCACAATCTCTCACATACTAAACAATCTTGAACTGTTTCTACGAGTACAAATGCAAAACTAAAAGATCAAGTGTACAAATGTATGTCAAATTCAAGTCGACTAAATATAAACATTCTCTTTGATAGCACTCACTATATTCAGCTTGTACGAGTAGAAAATTTAGTATTTTACTCTTGAACATTTACATCCGTGAAAAGATCAAGAATTTTCAGTGCAAAGGTCACGTGGATGAACAAATATGAAATCTGATAAAATATAAATTATTGCTAATTTTTAAAACATTTTTAGAATATTAAGCATTGTTTTTGGAATATTTCTATTGATTGTTATGGAAATCATTTGGCAAAAAAACTTATGCTGTTATGCACAGACTTTAAGTTTCATTCTTATACTTATGTATAACAGTCATCGATGCAATGTATAAAGCCCACAATATTATATGGGCATGTGTGTGTGTGTCTGCCATATGAATTTGTGTCAATGAAAATGAAAAATGTTAAAAAACCAATCCTCAATCTTTGACGCCATATATGAATATTGTGATCTTCTATAAAAACTTCTCCTTCAAATCATTTCGAAATCTTTTAGAAAAATGTATGACTGGTTTATTTTTTTTTGTACTTGTTTTTTATAAAAATAATATAGGTGCAGCTTTTGCATGTTGAGAAATCATAAGAAATATAAACAAACAAACAAATAAAGAAAATAAAAAATTTATTTCCATTGCATTGCGTGGTAGAAAACGAAAAACTTAGGAAACGAACTCGCTGTAATGTTAGCAATAAATACATAAATTTCTCTTGGCAGAACAAAGATTTTTTAATTTTTGCTTAAAATAATTATATCATATAAAAAAAAAACCGTGAAGATTGATGTGCTAGAAACACTAAAGATTTAGGAGACGAACTTGAATCAATATTAGATGAAATTAGAAATTTAGAGAATATTTTTGAATGAAAAATATTAAAATAAAATTTATTTCCATGCACACTAAGTAGTAGAAAATAAAAGACTTTAGAAACGAACTCTTTTTTATATTGTTTCGAAGTTTGATTGTAGACAAACAAAAGACTTAGGAAACAAATTCATGGTAATTTTAGCAATGAATATATAAAATTCTTTTGGATGTTTTTTTTAATATTTGATAACATGAAAACAACAAAATATACTGTGCTAAATTGCATTGTAGAAAAACAAAAAACTTAAGAAACAAACTGATTCAATTTTGAGCAATGCATGAGAATTTTCAAAAACATTTTGAATAAAAACCAGACGAACAAAATGAAGACTCATTTCCACTTTATTACAAGGCAGAAAAACAAAAGACTGAGGAAACGAACTTGTTTCAGTTTAAGCCTAGATTAGAAATTCTAAGAATATTTTGAAAAAATCTCGGAGGGGGCTAAAAACAGATATATTTTTGCAAATAATTTTCAAATCAAAAAGAAATTATTGTATTTTAATTCATTGCGTGGGAAAAAACAAAAGACTTAAGAAACGTTTCTTTTTTTCTTATTAATTCGAAGTTTTATGGTAAGTAAAAAAAATTACTGTAGAACCAAATATCAACGAGATTTAAGATTAGAAATAAATTTGAAGATCATTTTTAATGTGAACTTGAACTTTTTCCATGGAGGATTAAAGATAATGGCATTTTTGATATTTATTTACCGAGAAAAAAATTATATTTCAACTATACAGTGTGATAGAAAATACAAAAGACTTAAGAAACGAACTCGTTATTTCGATTTTTTTCGAAGTTTTCAGAATATTTTTACGGTGAAGAGCAAAAACGGTGAAAAATTTGATATAAATTCGGAAGGGAAAAAGGAAAAGAGGTTAACCTTTCTTTCTCTTAGAACCAATTTATAGATGAGATTGAATATATTCTCAAATAAATAACAGCCATATTTTTATGAAAAAATCCAGCCAAAAATCTACTACAATGGTTCATTACCTTTTCCTCTCTTTTACCCACCCAAAAACAACGATATAAGGAACGAACTGAAGCAATAATGATCTTCAATTTACTTTTTGAAATCATTTCTTTCATTCTTTTTATTTATGTTAAAAATACAAATCCATTCTTACACTAAAATACAACGACTGAGTGGATTTATTCTCTTTATACAATTTCAGCTACGGATTAGATATTTAAGATATTGACTCCACTGCTCCTAATCTCACAGTCAATTTCAAAGAACCATTTATGCATAACAAATTAGCATAGGGAAATTAAAATGTTTAAGATTTTGTGTTACAAAGTCATCAACGAGACTAAAAGATCTTTAATCAGTTGACAATAAGCCAAAAAAAAGAAAATAAAAGTCAACACAAAACTTTCACCTGTTGATGGAAGCAATGTCTATCAATCTATAAAAAATAGAAAAATAAAATTTTTAAAAATTCAAAATTTCATTAGCTGATTCTGATGACGCTTATAAAGTCGAGATGAGTTGATTTCAGCTGCCTTTATTATTTCATCTCAGAGCGATTGTTTAAATAATGCGCTCAAATATTTTTGATTTGAGAAATTATTTACTAATAATAATAATAAAAATAATAATAAACCAACATAAAAAGAACGTGTTTCTTTTACAGCACGCAACAAACATAAAGCCACGCTTATAGGTATATAATATATGTATAGAGTAAACACACACACTCATGCATACACACCTGCAATATCTGTTTGCCCTATACACTTGTAGGTATGTATTTGTATACAAAACAAAAAAATGCTAATGGTTAACATTTTTAAACAAACATAATACACACGCTGTTAAATACTTAAGCGTTTGATGATCGCTTGCTCACTAGCTAGCTAGATAGCTGACTAACTGGCTGGTTGTGGGGCTTACACGCTTACTTACTTGCTCTGGCCTGACTCTGACTGGCTGGCTGGCTGTTTGCTGTTCGACCGCATTCCAATGTTAAACAAAAACAAAAACAAATACATATACGGCGAAACAAAAACAAAAAAAAAATTTAGTAGCATTACCACTTGGCAAATGCAGAAAACGAAATTGAATGAATATGACTAAATGAATGAATGAATTTACAAAATATTTTTGAGTGAAAAACAAGAAACTATATGGTATATATGTATTTATTAAGGTATTTATATAGCTGTATATGTGTACTTATTGAATTGAACAAGTGAATAACGCCTTGTATCAATAAACTGCAAGTATACATAAGCATATATGTATTCGTATGAAGGTATAATTAATCCAAGATATGTAAGTATATAATAAGTTGAATATATATAGTTTCTATAGACCAGTGCAGCAGCGAGAGATTAAGGTGTTTGCATTTCATTACTTGAAGTACCTGCTATGAAAACTGCAAGTGTCAGAGGAGAGAGGTGAATATACTGATGTGTATATACTGATGGATCACTTCATTCAGCTCTTATTCTCGCATACTTGTGATGCATTTCGGGCTATCATCTAAGAACCTAAACGAAGATGTTGTACTCAAGTGGAAGCTTAGACTAGAGCCAACAAGACAGGGAGCTTGGGTGGTTGGCGTCAAACCTCGGTCTGACTTGTTTAGCTTAGGTCAATAAAAACTGTAATGAAAAGCAGCTGCTCTCAGCTCTCTTAGTGTTTATCAGAGGCCAATGAGGACTATGAGTAACGAAAGTGTTTTGGTATATATTATCGTCATTAAAATTACCGCGGCATCTGTGCAACGACTGTACTGAAAATGAGAGACTGTAAACGGTGTTGACTTTTTCATGTTGTTGAGCCCCTAATTTACACCAAGTTCGGTTTCAAAGAAGCTAGCTATCAGGTCTATCCTTAAGCTTATAACTCACTGCCTGGGAGAATGCAAACGAACTATTATAAATTTTAAAACGACTACAAAAAAATACACAAATGATAGCCATTCCAATATTGCAGCAACTTCAATTCTCATAACTGGTTCAATTAAAATTGAAACCTATATCCAAAAACAAAACTAAATGCATAACAAGTGCATGAAGCGTATCCCGAAAATTTGGTGACCGAATACCATATCAAAAAAAGATCTCTACGACAGTTACCAACCGATTCTTATTGCAAATGAGATGAAATTCGTAAATGGAGATTATCGGTCATACTCTCAGGAAGCCACATACCAAGCTCCAAGTATCAACAGCTCCTGGAGTAGAACTCTCAAAGTAGTAGGAGGCGTGGAAAACAAAATATGTCTGGGAAACTTACACTTGACGAAGTGCTCAAAGAATCTAAACTGACGTGGAAGGAATCACACTAGTTGGAGAAGTTTCATGCTAGAAACTACATTGCATATAGAGTGGCATACCGAGGAGTCTAGTTGGAGGAGAAAAAACCCGCAAAGTTTCTGTGATTTCCGTGAAATTCGGTCCCAATGAATGGGGGTGATATTTCATATTTTGGGGCCTTTTTTCAACTTTAATTTTGGGGTCGTTATATTTCATTATGATACATATGAAATGTAACCCCAAAAGAAAAAATGAGAAAAGTATCCAAAATACGATAAATTGGCTCCAAAACATACATATCGCTAACCAAATTTACTAAAGCTCTAACATGCTATTTTCAAATTTTACAAGAGAAGCAAAAAACATTCTGATATTTAAAGTAGATACTGTTTCCAGAATTTGTAATTTAAACTCACAGATCGTAAGTTTTCAGTATGTCTCCACTGAAAATGGACTCGTTTTATAATAATCCATCAAAAACCCGATTATAATTAGCGAATAAAAAAAAACTGAAACGAGTCCCTTCTGCACTCGTCACATTATGTGATAACATAGTTACTTTACGCATTGTTGTTTACTTCATTACAAAAGTTTTCGTTTTTATATTCCAAAAACTGCAATCATGGGTTTTTTCAATTTTTCATTTTATCTGTTCGCTTTTTGCACGTTTACAACGCCTAATATTGATATTATTTAACAATTGCAATTAGAAAAGAATAAACTATAAACTAAAATAAATTATGCAATAAAACACAACAATAAATAAAAACAATTTTTAATATGTTTCACTATTCTATTGATATGTAAGTATATTCCGCAACCGTTTTTGATACAAAAATTATGTGTTGCATACTTTTGGGCTTAAAGTAAAATATACATATAATGAAGAACACACTTATAAACTCACACATATATTACTACAAAACCTCACACGACACCGACGTGATATTTGATTTTAATTTTTGACAATTCCCTTCATAGTCCAGTCACTGTAAATTTTCCTTCAGCCCCGAGTAAAAATGTTATCACATCAAAAAATGTAATTTATTAAAAACTATTGATTCATTTAAAAGAAAATATATATATTTGATATGGCTATTTCTGTTTTCATAACCGATTATGAAGAAACATTGTAGAATGCGGAAATGTTGGGTTCTGGCCAATATTTGATTTTACTTATATATTATCATTGAGGCCTTTTTTCATTTCTTCATTAATTTTTGATTTTGGGTCTTTTTTCATTTATTTGTGGGGTCTTTTTCATAATTTTGGGGGCTATATTTTATTTCACTAATTTGAGGCCTTATTTCATTTTGAAAAGATGCCCTAATTTTGGGGTTATTTTTCATTTTCAGTTTGGAGTCAAATTTTACGAGGCCTACTTCATTTAATAGCAAAATTGGTTCATTGGACTAATGGATTACACTATGCAACACACTTTCGTATCTAGCGTAACTACGATGATAGCTGAAAAGTACTTAACCGAACAATAAAAACCCTATATAGAATTTTGCCAAAAGTCTTGATTAGGCGTTCGATACTCATAAATAGTTTAAATAAATAAATAAATCGATGAAGTAAGAAAATAAAGAAAACTTTGTGTTTTTGAATAAAATTAGCACTAAAAACTGAAAAAAATAAAGAAAATGTTAGATAGCGCCCTCTATCGGGCGCCTGAGTTAAAAGAAATTATCAAAAATTAACTTCCCATACGAAAAACCTTTTTCCATGCTATATACGGCCCTGTCTCTACATATACATACACCATAGTCATGTCACTCTCATTTTAATGGAAAAAAAATAAATAAAAAGAAAAATTAACTAACTAAGACAAAATAAAAACCTTAAAACATACATAAATTTACTATATATATATTACTATTGTAGATACTTTCATTCGAAGCGCGCAACAATCAAATTAAATCGTGGGAATTTTCATAATTTTTTGTATTTTTTTGTTTTGTTTTTTAATTTCATTTTCAACAGCAGAAATATTGCAACAAGACACAGCAACAACATATCAAAAAGCAATAACAATTCTCTCATAATTTAAATAACATTACACTGCACATACTTACATACATTCATACATATTAACAATTATGTAAAATTTGTTTAAACAAAAGAACTTTGAAAAAAATAATGAAAAAAATTAGAAATAAAAAAAGTTTTCTGAATCATAAATATGTACTTTATACAGAAGATAAATGAATTTATACTACAATAAAAGAGGCGTGGCTATGAGTCACCTTTCATATAAACTTCGGCATGTGCTTTTTTATTATTTATTTATTCTTGATAGAAAATTTTGTTATTAATTTTTGCGAAGATGAGCCTCATTTTTATATATCAGAAGTATATTCCTGATGATTTTCAGAAGTCCGAGGGGAAAGAGTAAGGTGTGCGAATTTTCATGCACTCGATGGAGATCGAATATTACTCTATTTCTAATTTTTGAGAATTTTTTTTTTAGCTTCTGCGAAAATTTATTCTTTAAAGTATTGTCCATCGTTAGCCACAAACTTTTCCCATCTTTCTGGTAGCATATGGATTCCACGTCGAAAGAACTCCTCATCTTTTGAGGCTATCTACGAATCGACCCATTTTTTGAGTTCTTCGAAAGAACGAAAGTGTTGTTCAGCCAGGCCATGTGTCATCGATCGGAACAAGTGGTAATCAGAAGGAGCAATGTCTGGAGAATAGGGCAGGTGGGGTAGCACTTCCCATTTCAGCGTTTCCAAGTATGTTTTTACTTGCCTTGCAACATGCGACCGAGCATTGTCGTGCTGAAGAATAACTTCGTCGTGTCTATTCTCATATTCTGGCCTCTTATCCTTTAATGCTCGTCTCAAACGCATCAATTGTAGCCAGTAGCGGTCGCCAGTGATCGTTTCATTCGGTTTCAACAGCTCAAAATGCACGACACTTTTCATATCCCACCAAATATTCGACATTTTCAGCTATAGTAAAACACTTTTGTAAAATTATGAAAATTATTTGACAGATCAATTTTTATAGTATTTTTGGCGCTCTTCAATGTCAAAAAAATGGAGCGTATGATAGATATGAAGTTAGTCACAATTACGAGTTTATACATTCATACTCCTAATAGATTCCTAATTTTTTTTTATTTTTATTTTTTTTAATTCTCCAAAAAGGTTAAAGTTATTTTTAACATTATTTTTTAATATATAGTTTAACTTTTAAATACTTATATGAGGAAAAAAAAAATAAAAAATTTTATGTGCATATATTAAAATAAATAAATCTCTTAATATTTGTGTATTAATTTCAATCATCTTTTTATGCTTCGAACTCATTTATCTTATTTAAAAGTTGAACATTATTGTTGAAGTTAAAAACAGTTAAAAACTATTTATCATCATTTAACTATTAATTATTATTTTAAGTATTTTGTTTTTTTTTTTTTTGCTTTTGGGTATTGTTTAATTTGCGATTTCCATTTAATGCTAATTATTTTATTTATATTTTTAATTTATATATTTTTATTGGTATATTTTATGGCCTCGTACCTCATTGTACTGCACACACGCATACACAACACACCCTCGTACACCCTCGTACACCCACCCATCCCATTCATCTATCTACCGGCTCCACCTGTTCGCATGTTTGCGTAGCAGAAATTGCTGCACGCGCATTTTAATATTGAATATTATAACAAACTAAGTAACTACAAAATAGAAATAATGTATTGGAATGCGATTGTAGGTTGAATGAATGAATGAATATGCAATATACTTGAATACAGTTGGTTACTTAAATATTCAAATACTTATTAGTCATTTTGTGAAACTGAAAAGTTTTAAAGTTAGAAAAGCTAAAATTGGGGATTTGAAACTAAAAAAAATCGTCGGTTTGTAAATCAGCAAAATAAGAGAATTTATTTTAGCATTGAATATAATATTTTGGGATATAAATCTTCGAAGAATATCTAAGAAAAAGCTAACCCATTAAAAGTCGATTTCTTATATCATGGATAAAAAATATGTTTTCAAAAGTTTTCGAACTGAAAAAATCCTGTTAATTCTGAGCAAGAGCAGACCAATTCCGATAACAAATTAGACCGATATTCAGATCAACTCCAGTGCAAAACCCAAACCCAAAAACAGACCAAATTCAAATAAAAAATCATACGAAATATTAGACTGAAGTTCAGATTGGAACTAGACGAAAATCAAACCAACCAAACTCAATCTATAAGTCGGACGAAAATTCAGTTAAAAAATAAAACAAAAATCAAACCGGAAGTTAGACCAAATTTCAGAACTAAGTTTGGACCAAACATCAGACTACAACTCTAACCAAAAACCCCATAAAAAGTCAAACGAGAGCAGATAAATCAAACCTAGTATCCGGGCTAAAACTCAAACCAAGTTCAGATCAGACATTAGACCAAGATTAGATCCAAATATTTTACAAAAAATTCAAAAACCGATATTCAGATAATTTTGAAATGAAACTGGGACCAAAATCAGATCAAATTTGTACTAAAATTCAGACCAGAAATCAAATAAAAAATGAGACAGAGATTCAGGCCGATATTCAGATCAAATTCCGACCAAAAATCATACCAATATTCAGCCCAAATTTATACAAAAATTTAGAACAGAGTTCAGGCCCAAAATCAAATTGATATTCAAACAAATTCTAAATCAAAAACAAGACCAAAGTTCAAATCAAATTCATACTTGTATTCAGACCAAATAAAAAGCCAAACTTAATTTTTGACTAGACGAAAAATCAGACCAAACTCAATCTACAAATTTGAGTGGAATTCAGTTACATAATAAAGCAAAAATCAGACCAAATTTTAGAACAAAGTTCTAACATCTAACTACAACTCTGACCAAAAACTACACCAAAAATCGCATCAAAGCAGACTAAAGCAAACCAACTTCGACTAAAACTCAGACTGAGTTCAGATCAAATATCAGACTAAAATTGAGAATAAAATCAGACTAACAAAGAAGTAACATTTATACCTAAAATCAGACCAGAATCAGACTGAAGCTCAAACCTAAATTGAAATCGATATTAATACCAAATTAAGACTAAAACTCAGATAAAAAAAACTAAAATGAGTACCTTCTACACTCGTCACATAAAAGATTTCGTTTTTATGTGCGAAAATGTTTAAGATTTTTAATTTTTTTTCTTTTCAATGCACTTTCTTCGCGTTTTGCACGATAACATTATTTAATTGATATGTAAATATATTCCACAACCGTTTTTGGTATAGAAATTATGTGTTGCATACTTTTGGGCTTAAAGTAAAATATACAATAAGACAAAAACTTATAAACTCACACATGCTATGGAACCTCACGACGTGACATTTGATTTTAATTTCTACCAATTCAACCGGAGTGAAGATATGATCACATTAAAAATTCAAACCGAAAATCAGACAAAAATTTAGATTAAAAATCATACAATAAGTCAGAAAAAAATTCAATTCAAACATTCATATTAAAAAAAAAAACACAAAAATCAGACCCAAATTCAGACCAAAACTCAGACCTAAGATCAGACCAATATTCAAACACGTTTTAAGCAGAAACCAAACTAAAAGTCAGACAAAATTTCAGATCAAATTTGTACTAAAACTCAGATCAAATTCAGTTCAAAAATCTAATAAAGAATCGAACCGCAAATCAGACCGATATTAAGATCAAATTCAGACTAAAAATCAAACTTAAATTCGGACTAAATTTAAACCAAAATTCAGACCAGAATTTAGGCCTAAAAACAGATCGATATTCAAACAACGTTTTAAATTAAAAACCGGGCCCAAGTTATAATCAAATTCGTACTTAAATTCTGGCCAAATTCAGCCCAAAAATCAGATTCAAAATCCAACCGAAATTCAGCCCAAAAGTCAACCAGAATTCAGACCAAAAATCAGACCTGAAATAAGAATAAAAACCAAATCATAAAATCTGATCCAAAAACAGATCACAAAATAGACCCAAAACTATATTTTAAGCTCTTAAAAAGTGTGGTATAAACTGATCCTGAAATTTAAAATTCATTATAGCCTTTGAGGAACTGGAGCTCTTATGGTCACTCTTTGGATGTTTCCCGGTCCAAGAGCCTCTTTTAAGTATAAATGTTGTTTGAATAAATATTGTAAGTTTGAATAACCGCCGATGTACATCGTCGATATATTTTTGTCCGTAGTCGCTGGACTTTATTGTTCTTTTTCTCGAAAGTTTTTCTTACGAGGGAACTAGAACTTTGCACTAGCTCCATTGTACTGTGTTGGTCATGAAATTGTGGTATTATTAAGGTTAATTTCTAATGTGGGTAGGATTTTTTCAGAAGTAAATTTTCGAATAATTTCGATACTATCGGAACAGGCTTCAAGAGTAATAGGGTTCTAAAGACAATTTATTCAGTTTTGTTTGTGATGGAACTAGGTTAAGTTAGTGTGAAGTAGTTATTCTTTACTAGAGGACCTACTAAGGTCCATTGTAAAACAACACGAGAGGTTTTTACAGTTACTTTAATCTATTGTGACGGTACCCAAATCTGATGTAGAATATTTCTACTAACTTATTAATTGAAAAAGCGAATAAAGAATGTTCTTCGTAACGGAATAAATACCAAGTCAATTAAAATGAAAAATTCTGTTCTCAATTATACGCCCACCACTGTAGTTATGTCTATATGTATAATTTTTGCATTATTTAATAATTTCTCAAGATTTCTTCATAAAACGCAGAAAAAACACAAATTTTAAGGATGCGTTTTTCGGTTGTGCGTAAAATTTATTTGTTTTTGTATTTAGTTATTAAACGAAAATTCAAAACTTGTTTAATTAAAAGAAGAAATTATGCCACGAAATCGCAACATGAAAGTGATTCAAGAAAATAAAAATAAAATAATAATAATAAAATAAAAAAAAAAAACAATTGAAAGTTAAACTCACTTTCAACTGTTGAAAACAACAATAATTTTAAGTTTAAGTTGTAGACGAAAAAGAAGAAGCATAAGAAGAAGTATGTAGTTACAAGAAGAGTGAAATGTTTTTTTTTCTTATTTTTTTTTTATTATTTTGTATTCATATTCAATGAAGAAAAAAAAAAAAAAAAGAAACTTTCAAATTTCACGAATGTTTTTGGTATTCATGCGTTAAGGATTCTGTCGATTCGCATACCTAGTTAGATAAAAATCATACATAAATAAAATAAAGTTAATTAAATTTTTATTTTACTTAACTTTTAAATTAAAACGCATTCAATATATTTATGTTTTCTATAATTACCAATTAAAACTAATTTAAACTATGGTCAGAGAGCCAGACTTAAATCATAAAAAATCATTAAAAGCAGCCAAAAAATTGGACCGATATTCAAACTGAAAGCAAACCAAAATTCAAACTACAAATCCGAATGATATTCGACCTAAAACTTCGACCAAAATTTATAATAAAAAACTAGACCAAAACTCAAACCCAAAATCAGGCCAAAAAAGTGGTTCTCTTTTCAAACCAAAAGTGGTTCTCTTTTCAAACCAAGATATGACCAAAAACCAGCCCAACGTTCAAACCAAAGTTCAGATAAAAAACCAAAGAAAATTCGGACCAAAAGTGCGCAAAAATACAGACCAAAATGAGACCGAAATTTAGGCAAAAACTCGGCACAAAATTAAAACCACAGTTCAGACTAGAATTCAAACCAAAAGCATACCTAAATTTAGACCCAAAAAAGGAACCGATATTCAAAGCAATAGCAAATCAAAATTCAAAACTCTAATGAAACCGATATTCAATTCATAACGACAAAATTCAAACTAAAAATTAAACCTAAAGTAGACCAAAACTAAAAAAAAAATTCAAACCAGAAATTTTGCCGAAATTTGAACTAAAAATCGGGCGATATTTAAAGCAAAATTCAAACTTAAAATCGAATCAAAACTCAAACGGAGTTCAGTTCCAAAATCAAATCGAAGCTCTGACCAAAATTTAGACCGAAATTCGGAAAAAAAATAAGATTAAATTTAAACTAAAATTAATACCAAAAATGGACAAAAGTACAGGCCAAAACTTTTACCAAAATTCATATCAAAAATAAAGCCACAAGCCAGACCGATATTCAAACCAAAATCATATCAAAATTTAGCTTAAATTTTAAACTAAAAATTGGGCTGATATTTAAAACAAAAACAAACAAAAATTCAAACCGAACTAAGGCCAAAAATTCGATCGAAATTCGGACTAAAATTCAGACCGAAATTCAGAAAAAAATCTGACTAAATCCAAACTAAAAATAATACCAAAAACGGGCCAAAAAAGACAAAAACTTGAACCAAAATTTAGACCAAAATTCAGACCAAAATTCAGATCAAAATTCAGACCAAAATACAGAACAAAAACTCAGACTAAAAATCAAACCGCTATTCTAACCAAAACCAAACCAAAATTTTGGCCAAAACTCTGATAAAAAATCAGACAGAAATTTCAATCTAAAATAAGTCAAAAAATTAAATTTAATTTTCACATTTTGATATATTTATTATTTGTTTTTGGGAAACCCGGTAGCCCTCATAAAAGTCTCTGAAGTCGAGAATTTATAAGATGTTCCCCTTTTTTTTATTGAGAAGTGGTGGCGTATTTAGTCATCAAATTCAAACTATAAATCAAACCGATATTCTACCCAAAATTACGACCAAAACCTATATTAAAAGCAAGCTGAAACTCAAACCAAAACTTAGATCACAAATCAAACCTCAAATCGGGCCCATATTCAAACCAAGATTCAGGTAAAAAACAAAATTCATGCAGATCAAAAGAGGGCCGAAATTTAAGCCAAATTTCGACCCAAAATTAAAGCCACAAAGCCACCGATATTCAAACCAAAAGCAAATCAAAACTCAGCTTAAAATTTCAACTAGAATTTTTGCCGATATATAAACCAAAAACAAACAAAAGTTCAAACGAAATTAAAGACAAAAATCAGATCGAAATTTGGACTTAAATCCAGACCGAAATTCGGACAAAAAAAGAGACTAAATTTAATCTAAAATAATACCAAAAATAGACCAAAAATAGAACGAAATAGAGACCAAAACTTGAACCAAAATTTGAAGCTAAAATTCAGACCAAAATTTTAACCAAAATTCAAACCGATATTCTAACCAAAGTTAAACCAATATTAAGGCCATTAACTCAAAAATTAAATATACACATTTTGATATATTTATTATTTACTTTTTGGAAGCATACTCTCTGGAGCCGAAAATTTATGAGGCGTCAATCATCATTTTTTTTTTCTTTTTTTTTTTGAGAAATGACGTTATATGTAATAAAAAAGGCGAGACAAAATGTTAATGAAAAACTTTTTTTTCTATAGTTAGCATTTTTGTTTTTGGACAGCTACTCAACCTTAGCAGAAACTCCATCAGCATTACGACTTCGGTGCTCACGGGACACTGCATAATAGGGAGACATGCTGCACGACTAGGACTGCCATTCAATGAGTTCTGTCGGGGCTGCGGCTCTGAGCAGGAGGAAGAAACAGTCCTCCATTTCATGTGCGAATGCCCATCCCTGGCCAGGAGGAGACTAAAACTCCTGGGCTCACCTTTCTTTACTAGTCTGTCCGAGCTATCATCCGTAAATATTAAGGACATAACCAGGTTCATTATGGAATCCTCATGGTTCTCCAATCCCTAAATGGGGGAGTCGCGCCGTATTGTGGTATCACAATGAGCCTAAATGTGCTTAAGTGTGCTTTCAAGCAGAAGGCTGCCACTCCAACCTAACCTAGCATTGATTTTTTGATTTTTGTTTAGGTCTTTCTGTATTTTTCTTTCTCATAATAATTCAGTATAAAAAGCTTTTACCCTAAAATAAAGCAGGTTAATCTAATAGAATTTAGAATTAAGAAACTTAATACAAATTCAATAGCTTCAAATTAGTAAAAAATAATAACAAAAAATAAAACTAAAATAAAGCTCATGTTGTCTAGTGTAATTTTTACGCTAACTCAAGGTTAGTAACACACTAATGAGGGTAAATGGGGAGTAAGTATTTGATGGTGACGTCACATACACAGTCACACATACAAGCATAAATAACTACAAGAAAAAAATAAAAAAAAGTTAAAAAAAATGTATTTGAAATCACTAGAGCTTGAAATGTAAACAACAACAAAAAGCAAACATCGATTTGACACAAACAACAAGTGATAAAAATCCAAAAAAAATAAAAAAAAACGAAAATATAAAAATTGCTACTTTTAAAATTCAACAGAAATAAAAAGTGTAAAATTTATGTATAATTTTAACAAACACAATAAGAAGAAGAAAAAAACGTGTAGTTAATAAGTAAGTAAATATCTTAGTAAGCAGTAATAAATTAACATCTAAACTTCCACTTTTTGAATTAACACTAAAAACTAAAATTTATTCCCAATAACAAAGCAAAAATCGAGCGAAAGTTTCTAGGTATTTCCTAACTTTTTTTTAAACTTAAATTTAAACATTCTACACAAAATAAAAAAGAGAAGAAAAAAAAAAAACAAAAGTGTGTCAGAAATTTCACGTTAGTAAATAAAATGAAATCAATTCAACCGAAAAAATACAAAATACCAAAAAATTATATCAATCGGATTTGAAAACTTTAAAACTCGAGGCAAAATCGAACAAAGAGCAAGCATTTACTCTGAATGAGACGAACGAATGAATAAGCACGAACGGAAAGCATATGGGTGAATAGTCGGACAGACACACAGACGACAAACAGTGAGACAGGCAAAAAGACAAACGATTAGACAGTATGCTGATGCTGGTATTTTGGTATTTTAAAGTTATTTTTGATAGTATTAGTTAGTGATTCCAACAGCGAATTGTATTGTTTCATTGGTTTAAACACATACACAAACGCATGCACATACACGCACACACACGCGCAATCAAATCACCTGTGATGATGGTGATTTTACAATTTAAGCCGAGAATAATTGAAATTTTTTAATAGTTTTTTCCTTATTTTTGTTTTTTATTATTATTAACTAATACGCAAATACTATATGTAAGTGTGTATGTATGTGTATGTGGTTATTAATTGATGATATTTTGGAATTTTTGTCAATTTCAAGGTAAGGTACATAATATTTTAGTTAAACAATTAGTTTGACTTTGCGGTTTTCTTTTGAGTTTGTAAAAAAAAATTATAGAATTAGTAGAAAAAATTAAGATAACTAAAAAATTACTACAAAAATATCAAATAGAGATATTAAAAATCTTATTACCACAGTGCAACACAAAAACAAAGTCTGAGTAGCAATATTTGATAAAAGGTGGAACTTGCACCTAAGATACCGATCCAGCAGCTCGTGAGAATGTTAGAGCTTTGATTGTAGACTTTAGCAGCAAACTTATTGAGGCCAGGCCTATAAGAAATCTTCGAATCGAAGAGTTTTCACGATGACCATGCTAAGATGGAGCAGCAGTCCTGCAGCAGTATTTGGACTACCTTTCATTATTTCTTTCGCATTCGATAGAGAGAGATAGAGAAAGTGACCAATGATCAAATGACGCCTTCAATGTTTTCACATTTAAACATATATGTCTTAGATTTGTTTTAAGTACCGACGCATTCAATCAGCGAAGTTTGATTGACGTAAGTAAGCCGTTCGTACTGACTGTCGGATTTTTGTTCCGACTTAAGACCAGTCGCACTTAACCAAGGACCGCCTACCTCAACCAAAACAAATAACAATACGTTTTTTATTCTCTGGAACTTGAAATGCTGGTTTGCCTGTTCTGAAAACTACTTACCTGTGCGAGAATTGAGCAGAACCCAGGTTCAAGAACCCAGAGCTGCTCAGTATTGCCCGGCCTAATACATCGGGCAGATAGGCAAGCGGCATTCGAATCCTATCAGGTAAATTCTTAACTGGTTAGGGATTGTTTTGTGAACAAGTTCTGTACACTTTCTATTCCTACAATACTTTGTGTGTTGTAGGAATAGAAAGTAATGAGAAGGCAGGTGAACTTGTAGAAAAGGGGACTGAAACCACATTTGTAGTGTCCGAGCCGTTTTGTGGAATAGGAAAAAGGTCTCTAACCATAATGCTAAAGAAAGATAAAGAACAATTACGAAAATCATACTGAGATAATGTACAAGAAATGGAACAATAAAAAACTCTTTTAGAAACATATGACAGGCTGAGAAGAAAAGCGGGCTAAAATTTATATAAGAGCAAAAGTAAAATAATTTAGAGTGTCAGTGCAAGAATGTCATAAGTAATACGGTTTAGAGTAAAAATGAAACGCCTTAAAAGTAAAAGCAAAAATGATATAACAATTCTTTCTGAGCAAGAACAGCATAGTTTTTTATTCCGTTTTCGCTCTGAACATATTTCGTTTCACTTTTGCTCTGAACATATTTCGTTTTGCTTTTGCTCTTAAGTAAAATTATTCCACTTTTTTATGGACGTTGAAGTTATACCACTTTTCCTCTCAGCCTCTCATATAAACTAAAAAAATTTAAGGGATGATTATAAAAGTTATTCTTACAGGGTACTGCTGGCTGAACTATCACCTGACTTTGTGAAGAGGATACCGAAACTCCTAAACACATTCTAGGACAATGCCCTATGCTTACGCAAATCCGGAAAAGGTACTTGGGAAACTATCAAATACCAGACGACATGTTGCAACACTTAAAAATAGGCTTCATACTAAGAAATACTATTATCCTTTAAGGATTATAGGGCTCATAGGAATACTGAAAATTTGGAAGAGTTTTTCCCACGAAAAGTTTGTAGAATGGTGCTAATAATTAGAATGCTGCCAAGCTAAGGTCGAAAATTAGATTTGAGTAGACGGTTCAATAGTATGATGATAAGGGAGTTTTTATTATAATAATTTTCATATCATAGTTACTTCAAATTATATATCATGTATGTACAGGGCCGTAGCCAGAAATTTTTTTTTGGGGGGGAGGGTGGGGTTTTCATTCGAAGAAAATATTCATAAATAATTTTTATCAAACTGATTTTTAAATACAATAAATTAAATCGATGATACATTTGATGGACCCTATAAAATTAAAATTTTAGGAAAAATTCTCCGATTTTTTTTTAATCTTAACCTCAAAAAAATGGCCAAAAGTGACAAAAAATTCACAGAATAATCAAATTAAATTTTTTTCAAATAAATATTACTATTGAGGGACATAATTTCATTAACTCATTGACTTCTCACTTCTGATGATGTACCCAACCTCAAAAAAATTACCAAAAATAGTAGAGGCTCATTTTTTTCAAATGATCATCATTGGGAATTTGAGCCATTATCAATGATAAGGAACCCGGATTAGGTTGGCTTATATTCCCTAATTTCGTGAAGTCACAGCATTGAAAGAGATCTTTCTAGTCGTGGTGCTCTGAGCAATAATGCGTTATAAAATTAATTTTAAGATGGGTTTTGCTAATAAGATGAAGTTTTTGCGAAAGAATTTTTCACGTTGAACACGAATCTGAGGTCAAAAACTTCCCATCACGTAACGTTTAAAAAAGGAAAAAAATGGGGTTCAAGCAAGTCTTATTTTACAAGGATCCAATAATTTTTTCTATTTTTATTAATTTTTAAACTTTTCAAACTGATTCAGGACGAAACCTTAAATCAAAAACAGTTACTGACCCAGAAAAACTATGAATGCAGGAGTGCTCAGTATCACCTTCTCTTTTTGAATCCGTAGTCAAACCTCATGCCGAAGAAAACAAATCGGATTTGATCGCTTAGTGTAACTAAGATTTCAAATTTATTTTTTATATTTGACTTTTTAGATAAAAAACCGATAGAAGTAAAAAATATCGTTAAATAGATTTTATTTTGACTTTTTTTTCCATCCATTGGCAATTAATCTAAAAAATTAGAATAAAGTTTCCACATTTCGGGGGGGGGGGGGCGGTCAGAACCCCCAAAACTCCCTCCCCCCTCCCCCTAAATACGGCCTTGAGCTCCACCCTTTCAGTCACTCTTTCTCAGCAAGCGGTACAACAACAACCTTAAAGATAACAAATACTACCCCAGCTACTTCGGGCACCTCTGATATCATGCAATTCATTTGGAAATGGTTTATGAGACAAGCTAAATGAAATCTTCATCCATCATTGCACGAAGCTGTCAACAGATCGAGAAGTAAAGGAGGCAGGTGGCATCACATTCATACTGCAAAAACAACTCTATCAAATACAAGTTAAAGTAGAAGTTGAATTAATAAATGTTTATTGTACAATATATTCCACCAATCAGTAGTTGCAGCCATCGATCGATAACTTGTTGACTGGGAACAATAGCATCATTGCCACCGACTTTAATTGGTATTATGAATTGTGGTGTTTGCGACAGAGAAATGCCTTTAGCTTCTAACTTTGGCATTCTAAACTCAGATTGCTTCAGCGCACCAAATATCAGCATCGCAGGTGCCTCCATTTCGAACGGTAAGTTTTAGAGCAAGAAACCTGTTCTCAGCTCTAATTATCTAACCATCATAATTACGGTTTAAAAGGTTGAAAAGCCCAATGATTTCGTAGGGACAGATAGCTGGGTGAACATGACACTACAACAAAGCCAATTAGAAAGAAACTCAATAATCAAAATCCACTGTGGACATTGAAGAGAACAACTGCGAAATTGTGACCAAAGCTAATATTTTCATGTTTTTTTTTTGAGATATACGACCCCTATAATTACAGAGCATTGTGCTGATTGGGGAAAGAAGATAGTTAAATTGAGGGTAAGTGAGAGGCGAAAGAGAGAGAATTATCAGCAAACGTTTGTTTGAATTTCAAAAGGTTATAGATTAGGTTAGGTTAGGTTAGGTTAGGTTAGGTTAGGTTAGGTTAGGTTAGGTTAGGTTAGGTTAGGTTAGGTCACGATCAGCAGAAATCTATCAGGCATTCAGACACGCCCACAGGAGATTTAATCAGTTTGACACCGCAACAACGGCCCTTATTCAGTATACACAAGGCATCAGCCTTGAACGCTACTACACCAAGGACAGCGGCAAGAACACCAGCAAAGCAGCATGAAATAAGCGTCGTACAACCACCACCAACGAACGCGTTCCAGGCCAAGATGGCAAAGCTTGGAGTGCATATTAACAAGCTTTTGGTGTACTATGATGGCAGAAAAAATGTCCACTCAGAAATTAAGCGCTTAGGATCAATGATCAAGGGTGCTTATACCGAGGCAATGCTGGAAATGGAAAATTGCGACAGAGAAAATATATTAAAAACAGTCACGTCTGACATAAAGGCGAATGGACCGGAAAGAAACGTACGAACTGACACACTAGCTGAAGTGGCTAGCAAAGTGCCACCACTATCGGTTAAGAGAGTGAGAGCCAGCACAAGTCCAGACATGCAAAAGGAGAGCGAGAAATTACCTGTGGCAAAAAAAAGATGCGCCAAGGTAGAAACGCAACAGGTGAATTCATCGAAGGAGACACCTAACCAGAAAGACACTAAGGAGCCAAAGAAAGCTGCATGGACCCGTGTAAAGGACAAGAGGACGAGGAAGGCCAGAACTATAAGGACTAGACCTGATGCCATCATCATATCGAAGGCGGGCGACGCTACGTACGCAGACATCCTGCGTAAAGTCAAAACCAGCGACAACCTGAAAACCCTGGGAGAGAATGTCAAATCCATTCGCAGAACGGCTAAAGGTGAGTTGCTCCTGGAACTCAAGAGGGCTCCAGAAAGTCGTACGGTCTCATACCAGGCGGCTGTAGAAGAGGTGCTTAAGGAGACAGCCAAAGTGGCGGCCAAAACACACACGGTGACGCTGCAGTGCAGAGACCTCGATGAAGTCACAACCCCGTTGGAGATTTGTGAAGCACTTCATGCCCAGTGCAAAATCAGGCGTCCTGACGAAACAGCAGTTAAAAGCCTGCGGAAGAGCTATAATGGCACACAAACAGCTTTTATCAGCCTGCCCGTGGACGATGCGAAAAAAGTCATAAAGACGCAACGAGTACGCATCGGTTGGGTGATAAGCAGGATAAGGGAAGTCGAGTCCCCCAAATACTGCTACAAGTGCTGGGGCTATGGCCACACAGCGCTGCGCTGCACCGATAAGACAGATAGATCGGGGCTCTGCAGGAGATGTGGGGGAAAAGGACACATGGCGGCAGCCTGTTTGAATAAAGAGAAATGCGCCCTGTGCAATGGAGCGCATGCGGCAGGGAGCTCAAAATGCCCTCTGCTTCAAAAGGCACGAAAGAACTTGAGATCATGAAAATTATTCAACTCAACCTCAACCACTGCGAAGCAGCACAGGATCTCCTGCGGCAAACAACAGTGGAGCATGGCTTCGATTTAGCGTTACTGTCGGAGCAATACGCGAATATGGACGGCCATTGTTGGACATCAGATAAGACGAGCAAAACAGCCATTTGGATCTCAGGCAAAGAAACATGCCAACAAAAAATGGCAACAAATGTGCCAGGCTTTACGTGGGTAAAGACGAACGGCATATACCTATTTAGCTGCTATGCCCCACCTAGCATGAGTAAAGAAGAATTTGAAAACATGATGGCGTCGCTGGTATCTGAGGCGCATGGAAAACATCCGATATTAATCGCCGGTGATTTTAATGCGTGGTCCACCACATGGGGGAGCACTCGTACCAATCAACGTGGCAGGATACTCCTTGAAAGCCTAGTACCCTTGGAGCTGGAGCTACTAAACGAAGTCGGACATCACACCTTTGAATCTGCTAGGGGGAGCTCTATAATAGATCTCACTTTTGCCCACACCACGATCGCACGGCGTGCCAAATGGAGTGTGAGCACCATTTATACGCACAGTGATCACAAGGCTATCATTATCGACATCGCCACCCATGTACCATCTCACGCACCTTGTATGCAGAAGGCACAAAGGAAAGGGTGGAAGAAGGAATCCTTCGACGCCGAAATCTTCAACATGGTTTGGCGCGACGCAACTTTACAGGATGGTTCAGCTGCCGAACTGGCAGACCATGTCACTGCACTAATGGAAAATGCATGCGACGCAACGATGCCCAGACGTTCTGGGACGTCCAGGAGAAAACCAGTTTACTGGTGGAACGCTGAAATAGCCGATACCAGGAAAAAATGTCACAAAGCACGCAGGAAAGCGCAGAGAGCCCGCTCTCTCCCCACATGGGATGCTCTTCATTCCGACTACAAAATAGCAAGAGCTACGCTAAAAGTTGCCATCAAAGCTAGTAAACACGCTTGCTTTAAAGCACTGTGCGATAGTGCGGATTTAGACCCTTGGGGTATGGCATATAAAATGGTAATGAACAAACTCAGAGGCCCGAGGTCCCCACAGCCGACCTGCCCATCGCTAATGCGAACAGTGGTAGCTGCTCTTTTCCCACCGCAGGAACAGCTCGTCCCAAACCGAAGCCAATACACCTGTGTAGTCACCCCGGACATCACTACCAGCGATGTACTTGAAACCTTGAGAAGGATCGCTGACAACAAAGCCCCGGGACTAGATGGGATTCCCAACATTGCAGTTAAAACAGCGATAAATACGAAACCGGAGATATTCGTCAAGCTTTTTGGCGCCTGCCTGAAAGAGGGCGTATTCCCAGACCCATGGAAACGCCAACGATTGGTGCTTCTGCTAAAGCCAGGGAAGCTGCCGGACCAACCGTCATCATACCGCCCGCTTTGTATGTTGGACACGCTTGGCAAAATTCTTGAACGTATCATATGCGTCAGGCTCCAGGAATTCCTTGAGAAACCGGGCGGGCTTGCCGAGCTCCAGTTCGGCTTCAGGAAAGCGCGCTCCACAGTTGACGCTATACACACTGTAATGAACATTGCTCGCGAAGCCACTAGTGGAAAAAGCTGGAAAAGTGGCAAAAAGAAGTATTGCGCAGTTGTGACGCTGGACATAAAAAATGCCTTCAACTCTGCGAGCTGGCCCCAGATTATGAGTGCGCTGCAACGTTTCAACGTGCCGGAGTACCTGCTGAGAATTATCACAGATTACTTCAAACATAGAGTGCTTCTTTATGACACGGACGACGGCGTGAAGCAGTACGAGGTCACAGGAGGTGTACCTCAGGGCTCCGTTCTCGGTCCCACATTGTGGAACGCAATGTACGACGGAATTTTCAAAGTTGATCTTCCCGAAGATGCCACACTCGTCGGATATGCCGACGACATAGCTATGGTAGTAGTCGCCAAACATCTGGACTTACTACAGGCTAGATGCAACGATGCAATTGCAAGGGTGAGAAGATGGTTAAATAGCTCAAGACTGGAGTTGGCAGTCCAAAAAACGGAGGTAGTGCTATTGAGCACAAGAAAACAGCGCGAAGAGCTGGTAATCACAGTTGGGGATCATTGCATCACCTCACAGCCACACCTAAAGTACTTAGGGGTACTCATCGACACAAGGATGACATTTAAGGAGCACTTAGCAGCCGTCAGTGGTAAAGCGGCTAGAATAAACGGCGCGCTAACGCGCATTATGTGGAATATCGGAGGCCCACGGGAGGGCAGGCGTCAGCTGCTTTCAATGGTGACCAGCTCCGTTATACTGTATGCAGCACCCATCTGGGCGAACGCAAAGAAGACACATCTGAAGGGCATTCGCTCGATTTATAGGCTCAGTGCACTGAGGATTGCCAGCGCCTATCGTACAGTGTCGGACGACGCCATTTGCGTCATAGCAAGAAAATTGCCCATTGACCTACTAGCAATAGAAATGAAGCGCCTTTATAGTATAACTGGAGAAAGGCCAACGAACGTCAGGAAAACAGAAGAGAGGAAGCGTACCATTATGGAATGGCAGCGAAACTGGGAGCAGTCCAAAAAGGGTCGCTGCACCTTTAACCTAATCCCTAATATAGCAGCGTGGATGGAGCGCAAACATGGAGAAGTCGATTATTTCGTCACCCAAATGCTCAGCGGGCATGGGTGCTTTAAACAATATCTGCACAGATTTAAACTTGAAGAAGACCCGTTCTGCCCGAACTGCCCGAGCGAACCCGAGGACTCAACACACATCATTTTCCACTGCCCACGCTTCAACAGCATCAGGGAGGAACTAGAGAGAGCTTTTGGGGAACCCCCCACGGTAGCCAACTTGACAGCACAGATGTGCCAAACGATAGAGAAGTGGAATGCAGTATGCAAGATGGCGAAGAGCATTCTGACATTATTAAGGAATGCTGAATCTGAACGCAAAGCCGAGCGTGCGCAACGAAATATCGCAAATACAGAAGACGACGAGGATGGGTGATGAACAATAAACAATTATTGACACAACACAAATAGATCCAAACAACAGAATCAACAAACGAGTAACAGCATAAAGCTGAACCAGCCCTGCGAAGTAATACCAACAGGTAGTCCCGCGGGGAGAGTGGTAGGAGAGGAAGTAGGTGGTTTTAGTCGGTAGGAATCCGACATAACCGTAGAACTGGAGTTCTACGGTATCTATGAAGATTTCCACCTGCCAACGTACAAAAAAAAAAAAAAAAAAAAAAAAAAAAAAGGTTAGGTTAGGTTAGGTTAGGTTAGGTTAGGTTAGGTTAGTTTAGGTAAGGTTAGGTTAGGTTGGAGTAGCTGTCGAGAGACACACTTAGCTTTGAACACTTAGTTGGACCCACAGTTTAACGGCGATTCCGAACGGTGGTGTGGCAATTTTTTATCAGCTTGGTGGTTTTGCCATTACCAACCAAAGTGTGTACTTTTATACTTTCTTATAACTCTCATACACTTCATATTGATAGTGAATATAAGAAGGTTATGATAATTAACAACCAGACGAGGACGGGTATCGAACCCGAACCTTCAGGATAAAAGTCTAGAGTACTACCCACTAGACTATCGAGGTTCAGTTCAGCTTTCAGAACAAATATTATGGGGGACTTACTCTATAAATGTTCGGTAAAGCAGAAACCATAGTATTGTGTAGTTCTGGAGTAAACACAAACTGGCATCTCGTCAGAGCATCTCCATGAAAATATCGATAGAATAAAGTTGTACACGCCTCGCTTCTGAAATCTTCCAAGAAGTTAATAGAGCTGGAAACTATACAGTCCTCTATCAGATTCATCGCACGATGTTGGATATGGTCCAAAACTTTAGTTCAGTTCCTGAAACTCCTAACAATAAATACAAATAGAACTCTTTTTTGAGTCGATTTTAAGGGATGTAGATCGTTTCAGTAGATCAGTATTTATCCCAGGAAATTTACTCTATAAACCCAAACTCTTTCCCCTCCCCACCTCCCCCTCTCCATCCCCCTCGTTGGCCATGAATCAAAAAAAATTTCAAGGGATGAAAAAATTAAACTCCCTTCCTTAGGAAATCTCTGAATCCGCTCTCTTTTATTAGGGAGTTTACCGAGCACTGCCCTACAAACGACAAGCATTAGAGCGCTACCCGCAGACATTTTCATAAACTCAAGACAACAGAGGTAATTCAAACAGCTTAAGGTGACCAATGTCATAAAATACGTGAAACTGATACAGGCACTTGGGTCAGATGTCATTTCAATGATGAAGCCAAAATTTATGGATGCACTGGGAGTGAAGTATCTAATCAGAGTGCTCATTTATCAACTTTCCCGTTAATGCATTATAAACAAAAAAACTAATTTTCCTAGAGCAGGTGTTTACAATCACTTCTGAACAATGACAATGAATTGTTTTCTTTTTTTACTTCTTCTTCTTCTTTAAAGCAAAAAGAAAAAACTTAAAATTTTCAATTAATATTTAATAACAAAAATATTAACAAAATTCGGTTATTAATTTTTCTTAAATTTTCAGGTGTACTATATATAAAATTTGAAAGAAATACTATAAACTCATAGAAAATTAATAACTATTTTTTCCCTTTGAAGCATTAACTATGCTACGATAAATTCAAATCAAATATGTGAACTGAACAAAGTCGTCTAAAGTTTATTGCCCTCTACTGTTGTTGCTTCTGTGTGTGCGTGTATGTGTGTGTGTTTGAGTATGAAGTCTTTGAGCTGCGAAAAGTAAAAAATATATAAATATAAAAATAAAAACCGATTTCACTGTTTGCTCAGTTTAGATGCGTTACTTCGTCATTCGTTCATTGGCTATTTCAGTTCAATACGGTATTGTTGAGGTCTTCACATACATACATACATTCATATATATATGTATATATAGTCGTATCGTAACGTATGTGGAATAAAATATTTTGCCGGTAATTAAGCTACTTAACTTACAAGAAAAAAAAAAAGTGAAATAAAAAAAATAAAAAAAAATTACAAACAAACAAACTAGTCAAGAAAACCACAACAACAAAAACAAAACGGTCATCGTCATCAAACCAATGTGGACAAGCATTAAGAGTGTCTTCAACAGCAGCGAACAACAGTTTGCATAAAAATAAAAAAAAAAAATAATAAATAAATAAAGAAAAACAAAAACTTCATACACACACACATACACAGTTGCCGCACGCAGGCAGCAAATGACAATAGTGTGTTATGGTCTATGCTAAATTATGCTATTTATGCTTTACTTTATGGTTAGTTTGCGTATAATATGTGACTTGAATGTCATATGAGAAAATCTGGATGATCAGAAAATATTTTTGAGTGAAAGAAAATCAATGAATTTGCATGCATGTCCTTGTGGAAGAGGGGGGGGGGGAGGAAGGGAGGAAGGGTTTCACGTTTTAATTCCTACGAAAATTATTTTAACCCAGGAGACCAACAACGATCATTATGATTAAGAAATTTTTAAGGAAGAAAGAAATGTGCAAGATTGAAAAGAAACGGGAGAGCAACCCTTAGAAAAATCCACAAACTCGAGACGATCAATGAACTCAACACTTTCACATTCACATGTAATGAAGTGGGTAGTGCCATCAACAACGCTAATCCATCGAAAGCGTTTGATGCCAGATGGTATCTCGATGGTAATGCTTGCAATTTGCAACTGTCAACAGAAAAATCAACAGCAACACTTTTCACCACCTGGACGAAGGAAATAGGACTAACGCTTGATATAAACATCGAAGGTAGAAGCATACCAAAGGTGAAATACCCTAAAATACTTGGAGTAACCTTCCACAATCTCCTTCCTTCTCAGCACATGCCAACAACCTACGAAATCGCTTTTGAGGACGAAATAATGTGCTGAAAGCCCTAGCTGCGAGAACATGGGTCAGGTACAAAGAGACCATTCTCATCATCTACAAAGCTATTGGAGGGTCAGTAGCAAACTATGCGGTACCAATCTGAACTCCACTTATTAGCGATACGGAATGGAAAGTCCAGCAAACATGTCAAAACGCAGCTCTGCGTACCGCTACATGCTCCCACCTGCTGCTCGCAAAACAGTTCCTACTCGTGTGTCAAAAAGAAGATCCCCCCCCCAATACAAGCCTAAAAAACCTGCACATCATTACCACGGAGCATGTGGAAAGACCTGACCCAGCATAGGGTAGACTTGAAGCGATTTACTAACCTGACACCACTGGACAATGCAACATGTAGGACTGCACTCAACTCGCTGCATACGGAGGCGATAAACATGGCCAAGGCTGTGTATGCCCCGAACACAGTGCTGAACGGGTGACCACCACCCATAAACGGTGCAGAAAAAAGGTTTCTAAGAGAAACACGGTGCACTCTTGCACAACCCAGATCCGGATGGAGCCGCATGCTTAATTGCTATAGGTTTAGGATCAGCGAGGAAGTCACGAACACCTTGTCCAAGCTGTGCAACTCACAATTTTCCTGTCCGCAGCACCCAACAGACCTAACCCCACTCTCTTTTCGGACGCATACTATTCCCGCGGGGCTTGACTATAAGTCCAACACCTCTCACACATAAATAAACACATTGAAAATAAATTTCACGCATGCTAGCCTTTGCCCTACGCTGGTGTTTATGCATTCATATTATTTATGCATATCATAGTATTTTCATACAATTTGACAAACAAACAAACAAAAAAATAAATAAATAAAACAACAAAATAAATGGTACAAAAAAAAGTAAAAAGCTTGCAAATTTTCTTTTCCAATTATTAATTCAGTCACATGCACAGGCAAAAGTTTGCTTAATATCAAGTGTAAAGTGTTTTCTTTTTATAATATGCAAAATTAAAAAAAAGAAACACACAGTATTTGAATGCATTTCGCATTTAAAATTTCATTAAAATTCAAATCAACAACATACAACAAGTACAACAACAAAATACATAGCCAAACAAAGCAAAAAACAAACTAAAGACTTAAGAACGAAACTTTTTTTTTCAAATTGGTGAAATACACGAAGAAGGAAAGAAAAAAGCGAAGAGGGCAAAAAGAGAGAGAAATCGAGAGAGAGAGAGAAAGACTTAAGAACAAAACTTAAGAAATGCTATATATGTATATATGCAAGAATTGAGAGAGAGAGATTGCAATCAAATGACAGCGCCATTGCCATCTTGAGAGCACAAAAGAGCATAAAAGCTTATAAATGAAGAAGAGTATACATAAGTGTTTTTTTTTTATGTATGACATCTTCAGTTTGGCATGATAGCGCTTCCGCCGTTGAGTCTGTTAGTATGTGTCCGGTTAGATGTTTCTGTCTTGACTGCTTTTTTCAGTTGGTTTGCTCAACTGGCCGAAGGTATCTGACTATAAGTCTGTCCAACTAACTGAATACCTCCTATCTTTCCATAAATATGAAGGCATATAATCAACATTAACCGATTATCGAAAAGCAACAACGTATTTTTGTTGTTTTATTATTATTGTGATGTGTGTGTGTAAAGCATAAACATGACAAATAATGGGTGTGTGTGTGATAGTAGAAGATGATGTTCATCGTTCGATATTAACCGGAACCAGTTTTAATTTTCTTTTGTGTTTCTTTTTTCTTGTCTTTCATTTTTTTTTTTTTAATAATTTTTTGAAATATTTTGCATGGTTAACAGTTATGCTATCGTACCGTTTATTGGTAATAATTTTTTGGGTTCTTTTTATTTTATTTTTCATAAATTCTTTTTCGTAGTGCTGTTTGTTTTCGGTTCTTCTGCTGCTCAGTTTAAACTTCAATCAGTTCTGGTTTATTTTTCATCAAACAATTACTTGTTTCCAAGAATATTTTTTTCGGTTTTTTTCTGTTTTTTTTTTCACGACGTGGCTGAAATGTCACATTCCTGCGTATATTTTTTAATATTTTTTTCTCACCTACGGTTCATTACCAGAACCATGAAAGTTACTGTGCTTCTTTTAAGCCTCGATTCAATAAATTGAAATATACATTCATTAACCTTTTAAGATGATAAATTCAAACCAGCTCATATCCATTCAACTTATAGCAATTTATGTTGTAGAAATGGATTGATTTCTTATGAAAGTGCTATTCATTTTATTGCATTCCTGTCTGTCAGGAGTAAGATGGTTGAACTTATAATTGAAAATAAGTCTCCCATTTGAAGCTATATTAAAATCAGTACAAAAACAACATCAAATTAAATGCCCACAAACAAAACGTTTTCTCAAGTGGTTGAAATACATGAAGAAAGAAAGAGCGAGAGAAAAATATTTTGGTCTCAGAACATTTTGTTTTAAAATTTTTTTACTCGACCGAATGAATCTCGTCTTGATCTCGTTTTTCGGTCTCACTTCGTGACCTCTTAAGACAATAGCTTCAACAGAGTTTGATATTTTTTTGCTCAAAATTAGAAGAAACTCAAAAAAACAAAAATGAGTACCTTCTGCACTCGTCAATTTATATGATAAAATACTTTACGCATTGTTTTGTTTTCGTTTTTATGTTCCAAAAAGTGCAATGCACTTTCTTCGCTTTTTGCACATCTACATCGCTTAATGATGATATTATTTTACAATTTCAATAAAGAAAGAATAAACCATAAACTAAAATAAACTATGGAATAAAAAATACAATCAAGAAAAACAATTTCTTTGATATATATATGCATCCCTTTTTAATATGTAAATTAAGTGTTGCATACTTTTAGGCTTCAATTAAAATATATAATAAGCACACACTTTATCCCCGAGTAAGGATATTTTCAAATCAAAAATAAATGTTAAATTCCTGATTTCATAAATATTATTTAATCGGCATCACTAGTTTTGGCATTCAACTAAAATTTTATCATAAAAGATAAACTGAATCGGAAATCTCGGATTTGAATTACTTTGCTACTTCCATAAAAAAATAAAAAACTGCTTGACGGATCAATTTCAGACGTCCATATAACAATGAGTCAGTACTGAGAAGCTAGAGAGTGCATACTTTAGAGTTTTTGATTCATCCGATTCATTATAATTTCTGCAAAGGTTATCATGAATCAATTCAGAACTATGCTGCACCAATATGGTCTCCTGCCATCAGAGAGACACAATGGACGAGAATTCTAACGAGCTAAAATACAGCTAATAGAACAGCAACAGGATGTGTATTGAAGAATCATTAGCAAAAGAAGTTCAGCATGCTAAAAATCAGGGCTCACAATACACTCCTTTTGAAGAAATTCCTGCTAAGCTGGCATATGAGTGATCACTCTAAACAATTCGCTCACAACCGCAGCAGAACCACCTTGAAACACCACAGTGAGATCGCAAGATTCACCAACCAAAGCCAGTTGGAAAAATCGGCTTATAATGTGACCCTGAACGTTCTTCAAAGAGAAGAAGTTGAAGAAGCCATAAATGGATATGTCCCAAACCTGGTCCTACTTAGGTGGTCATCCTCTGACAATAGCTGATGAAGAAAAGTCCATGTCCAGTCTCGTGCAACTTCGACCTGTCTGGAGCAGGGTATTAAATTGCTAGATTGTAAGATAACTTGTGTCATATGGAAACGTACAGAAGCAACAGCCTGGTTCGTAAGCCTCGACTTAACCGACTAAGACTGCGAATAAAACGGTGAATGCGAATATATGACAACAGCTTCGAGTAGTCTCGTACCAGAAAGGGAAAACCAGTGAACGACTTGGACAGACACCTTGATACTGAAAATTTGAGAGCTTTATTCAAAACATAAATAATTTCCATTTCATCATAAAACTTGGGGAACAAGACATCTTTTATGACAGGTGCCTGAGGCTCTCTGAGGGAAAAGGTAAGACATAATCCAGTAAAAAAATTTCGCAGTACCGTTTAAAAAAAAACTCATAAAATAATTTATTAAAATCTAAAAATCTGAATGGAGAGCTAAAGCCCGCTCAGCTCTGCCAGGATCCGCCGTTGTTAGGAACTAATATAAATAGTGAATATTTTATTCAAAAGTGAGAGGCTCAAACAAAATTACCGACTGATTCTTTATAGTTTTCCAGCTTGCGCTTACATTAAAAATTTCAGCTTATTGACCTGGCATCACAAACTAAACGCTCGACTGCTGCTAATATCAAGAGAAGAGAAGCAATTACCGAGGAAAACCAAGTACAGCTTGGCCCCCACCACGTGCGGGGCTCGACCGCAATCGGGGCATATGCCCTGAACAGTTTCGTTGGGTATGCATACGTTGCATCACTTACCGCTTCAGCATGAAGTTGCTTGATTGCGGAATTGTACACATTGTCGTCCAGCGAGTTAGTGTTCGTTAATCTGGTAATGTCCTCGCAGCATATGGTCAAGTCGTCACCGATTTGCTGGGGTGGGAGTGGGAGTGTGGGGAGTCTGTAGTTTGGATGTCTGTCATTGTGGCAGGTCAGCCAAAATTGCTTCGTCAACAGGTCAATATGATTTTTGACCTTCTACATTTTGGTTTCCTCATAATTTTTCTTTCTGATAATTTTTCCAGACGAAAGCCCCTACCCGCAATTTTTGAATTTCTGGAGTGACTTGAATGCAGTCTGTAGGCGTGGCCAGCTTTGTGGGCCTTGACCTCACTGAACGCATTGTCTTCGATTAAAATTGCTACAACAACAACAACTTGAGGCCAGCGAACAAGTGTAAAAGAGTCCATCACGACAAGAATTCTCGAACTTCATACAAAACATAATCGAATTAAGAGACAAGAAAAATTCGTTCTGGTTCTTTTCCATTCCCGTTTCAGATTGAAAACTCAGAAACTAATGCAAGTAGTCGAAATATAATCCAAAAGTACGAGGTTCAAGCTGAATTGCCGACAAGTTCTTCACACTTTTGCACCTCACACTTAAGTTTAAGGTATAAATTTATTATTTACGTTGATGTTTGCAATTTTTATAGGGCAATCATAATAAAATACTCTAAAGCTATAGATACTTGCACAAATTCCAAATAAATACAGCTCAATTTAGGTTATACAGCAAGAAAAAGCTAGAGAAAGATTTGCACTCACGTTCTTGGATATTTTGATATCAAAGATGGCTGCTGCTGCTCCGGCGACGTTCAATACTTCACTCACTCTCTTGCGATCACACACACTCTCTCTCTCTCTCTCTCACTCTCTTTCTCTTACTCTCAAGATGAAATAAGACTATTTCAAGTAGTGGTAGTAATTCCAAACAAATTGCATCACATCAAACACCACACCACATACAGTATAATTTGCACAATTACAACAATCAAAATAGAAAAAAAAAAGGTATTTACAATATCCATTTACTACTAAAATATGACGGTGTTATTGTATTTATAGTAGTAGTAAAAACAACAAAAACAAAAAAAGATTTTCACAGATTTTCCCTTAACGTTTGAAAAAAAAAGTAATAACTTTTTACTATGCGAAACTTTGCTTTGCTTTACATTCACGTCAACACGACTGCCACGACATTCGTTTCTTTTTTTTTTTTTTTGTGTGTTTTTGTTTTTTTATTTCTTTTTCTTTTTTCTCTCAATTTAAATGTATGCCGCCGTATATGTTTGTGTGTGTGTGTGTGTGTGCATAGAAATCGAGCTAAGAAATTTAGTTTTAAAAATTTTTTCTCAATGCACTGTACCTATATTTTCCATTAGATAACATGCTCCTGCTCCTTTATGCTTTAAATATTTATATCCTTTTTTTAATTTCGATTAATTGTTCACAAAACGACACGAATAATATTTATGTTGATGTAGCAGTGTTATTTTCATATATATATATTTTTTACGTTTTGTATGTATGTATGTGTGTGTGTGAATTCTCCTTCGGATCAACAGCACTCTTACAGTTTTTGTTGTTTTTGTTTTGCATGTAAGCGAACGAACGAGCGAGCAATTTCACACAACAAACTACTTCGGTTGAGAGTCAATAGGCAACTGACAACTTGTTGCTGTTGTGGAATGCAGGTTCTTGGCTAACGTGATTGGGTTTTTTTATTTTGTTTTAGTTATTTGTATTGCTGTTGTTGTTGCTGTTATTACTTTAACACATGCTTATACATGTATATAAATGCCAACACTCACACACAGGTATTTCGTTGGTACATAAACCCAGACATAAAATGTGTAAATTTTTACCTATGAATATTATAGAAAATCTAACCCAAAAAAAAGACTACAAGTCCATTCACAAACTTCATTTATTTATTACCCTCTATTATTATTATTATTATTATTATTATTAGTATTAGAGGAGCCCAACCAGGCAGGCACTGCGACCTAAAAGATCTTTTGTGCCATTCCCCATTTTATGACAAAAGACGTTCGGCTGACCTAATAAAAGTCAAGACATCTTTCGTAGAAGAAGATTTCATGTGATCAGCCGTCAAAAACGAATAATCAAAGATTCTTCCTCTGAGCCGAGCCAAGCCCGGACACTCACACAGAATGTGAAGTGTCGTCTCGTCATCTTCCATACATAGACGACATTCTGTCTCATTGGACAGACCTATTTTGCTTAGGTGATATCTGAGCCCATGGTGTCCAGACATGTAGCCCACCAATAGCCTAAGGTCAGGTTTGGAATAAGAGATGGGCTGATTTTGGGCAAGCGGAATGGTGAGAGCTTTTGCCTGTCTTAAACCTGGGATAGAGTTCCAATACTCTAGCCATTTTGCCTTAGACCACTCCTCAACGATAGATTTCGTAGAGGCCCAGCCGATTCCGCAAAACGGATCGGGGCCGAAGTGCTTGGTAGATGAACCTTGCCTAGCCAGTTTATCGGCGGCTTCATTACCAGCAATGTCACGGTGGCCGGGTACCCAACAAAGCGTAACTTTGTTACGGGTAGACAAGCGCTGGAGACTATCAAAACACTCTTTCACCAGTTTAGATGAAAAACTCCATGAAGAGAGTGCTAAGAGAGCCGCCTGGCTATCTGAGAAAATTACAATATTTGCGCCTTTAAGACCTTTATACAGGTTTATATTAGCGCAGGTCTCAATTGCGTATATTTCGGATTGAAAGACACTGGGCCAAATACCCAGAGGGATTGAGATTCTAGTATTGGGTCCAGCAACTCCGGCACCAGAACCACAGTCCATTTTCGAGCCGTCTGTATACCAATTGAGAGCAAAGGGACCGAAATCGGGACATTGGCCATCCCATTCGGACCTGGAAGGAAGAATGATGTTGAATTTCCTACCGAAACATAGATCCCTAACCATATAATCCGATACAGTACATATTGGAGTGTTAGGGATTTCGTCAAGAATGCTCAGGTGACCATAGTTGCCTTCCAGTAAGCTTGACGATATACGCAGCCGCAAAGCAGTATTTGCAGCTGTTTTCTTGATGAAAATGTGTAATGGCACCAGGCCAATCAACGCTTCAATGGCAGGAGTTGGACAGGTGCGCATAGCTCCAGTTATGGAGACGCAAGCAAGCCTTTGGAGCTTGTTAAGTTTGGTGATGGCCGAGCCCTGCATGACTTTGGGCCACCACACTACAGCCGCATAGGCTATGACAGGTCTAACTATCATGGTGTAGAGCCAAAAGATCATCTTAGGAGTAAGACCCCATGTTTTACCAAAGAGTCTCTTGCAGGCCCAGAAAGCCCTAGTGGCTTTTAAGAGGACAGTGTGTAAGTGAGTATTCCAGTTTAGTCGTTTGTCAAGCGTGATGCCTAAATATTTGACCTTATCAGAGTACACAATAACAGTGTCTTGTATGGAAATGGGACCGAGGTCCAGTTTGTATCTCTTAGTAAAGGGAACAAGAACTGCTTTATTGGGATTGACCCTTTAGTCACTACATATACCGATTTTAATTTTATCGTTTATTTAATACTAGGTGAGCTTCGCCCCGCTGAGCGACACTTGCAAAGTTGGGGAAATACGAAAATTACAGCAACATATATATACCACAGAAATTAACATATGAGCGTGGAAACTTCCGTTATTTCTAATCCAATTGTCCAATAGTGTCCACATTCTTTTTAATATACAAACCTTTATAATTTTTTTTGTCGCATTGATACACACTTTTATTAAGCATTCATATTCGTCATGAAAATTTTATAATTTATGAATTTTTATACCAAGAAAATGCACAAATATCTGCAAAACTAAACTAAAATGCAAAAAAAATTGCATATAAAGATTTGTTCGATTTTAAAAATAGCGGGAAATAACGACATCTGTTTGTCAGATTTCACATTTGACATGCAGATGGCGCACTTTCCACTAATAATAATAAGCCCGATAACAACTAACAAAAATTAAAAAAAAATTGAATGAATACATGCTTCGTTTGTGATACCGAACTTGCTTGCCTTCAAACGATCGATAGACTGTGGGTCATCCAGATTAAGAGTTTATGGAGTTTAGGGCTAATGGAGTTTAAAGATTATATGGTTATGAGGTTTTTTGTGTTGAAGAATCAAGGGACTAAAGACTCAAGGGAAAATTGGATTTTTCGGATTCGGATTCAGCGTCCCCAAAAACATTAAATAAACATGGTCTGGTTAAAGAAAGCATTTTTTCAACTTTTTTTAGAGCTGTTTCTTAAAAACTAACTTTTAAAAACTTTTTCTTTGTTAGAGCAGCTTTTTATGTTTACAGATTGATAGTACTCTAAGTAATTTTTCTGAATTCAAAATTTGAATTTCAAATTGAAGGCAGTATTCTGAATTCACACTGATGGTTTTTGAATTCAAAATGATTCTTTCTGAGTTCAATCTGTAAATGTATAGTTTCTTGCAGCTTTGAAAATTCTGTAACTCGTAAATATTTTCTCTTTCTGCACCTGTCTACACTCTTTTCAAACGAACTATATATACTTTTTTGCTGGGTACAGTGTATGTACATAAGTATGTATGTAAGCGTGTCGCCATATATTTGTGTAAGTAAGAAATAACATTGTGGCACAACAGCTCGATACAAACCTAGGTCTAGCTATACGCAAACACTCATGTTGTGCGTGTTATATTTTTGCACGATTGAAAGTGATTTTCAGTTGTGTGCTGAAATCACATAACGATTTTTTTGTTTTCTAAAGGTGTGTCATTGTGCCAACCAAGAGAAGGAGCTGAAATTTTTGTTTATTTTTACCTTATATGTAAATTGAACCTGAGATCTTAGATAAAGTGAACCATGCATGCAAAACTTACAGCACGGCAACCTTTGAGGACTTTCTCTTCAGCTCCCACAACCCCGCTGATCAGCAAGTACATATACATACATTGATATACACCGTCCGTCCTCTACCAAATGGGCCAAAAAGAAAAAACAACACAACACAGCAAAAACAAAAATAGCAACATCAGCAGCGGCAGCAGCAACAACAGCATCTTCACTTCTCGTGCTCATTTGTTGTACCTATTTGCTTTTCATCAATGTTTTCTTTCTAACTTTTTGTTTTTTTCTTTTCCTATTATTTTTTATTCTCATTATTTTCTTTTACATATTCTTCTTTAGCATCATTTTGTTTTCAACAACTTTGTTTTGATCTTTTTGCTTTTAAGCCAGCTTTATTTATCTTCGAATGCTCTCTTTGTCTTTCACTCTCATCCTCACTCTCATTCTCTCTCGCTCTCTCTTTATTATACTATCAATTCAACAGGTATATGAGCGTAGATACATAGTCATTTATACTATTACTTAGAATGCGGTATGCAGATACTCTCCCAAACTCAGCTTTGCCTTTTCTTATTTTTTTTTTTTTTTGTTTGATTTTTATCACAATCAAGACACAAAAATCTAACTACTTATAGTAACACGGAAGACTTTTGATGCGACATTTGCAATTATTATTGTATAAGTAACAGCTTCATACATAAATACATACATACATACTACCAGATATACTACTAGTGTATACTTATGTCACCTTTGCGAATTTTTGTTTTTTATATTTCTAGTGGGATTTTTTTTGTTGTGAATATTCGACTGAATCAATCATACATGGAGTTATAGGTAGGTATCAACCCAATAGGAAATGGTATTAGGTCTTCTTTCATGATTGTGTTCAAGGCGAGTAAAATAGAATTTTGTTTTGTGGAAATTGACATTAAATATTTATTTGAATGGTAACGAGATGGAAAATTTAGAAAAATTCAATGGGATACAAAGTGAAAAAGTTCCATCAGAACATCTCAATTACGTTTTATGATGGTAAAGACTGGTGGAGAGGGTAGAGTATAGTAGACTTGTGTGTAAATCAGACAAAAACCAGACCAATATTCGATTGTAAATATAAACCGAAAGCAGACAAGAAGTCAGCCCAAATATCAAATTAAAATTCAGCCCAAATTCACACTAAATTCTAACTAGCACTCAGAACAGATATTTAGACCGAAGCTCAAACCAAACTCAGACTAAAAATCAAACCTAAACTGAAATCTAAAAAAAAGTGAACCAAAATTCTGACCAAATTTTGGCAAATCTCATCTAAAGTCAAACCAAATATTAAGCAGAAAATCAGTCCAAAATTCAGACTATAAATCAGATGAACAACAAAACCTAAAATTCAGTCAGAAGATTGCTCTAAACTCAGGCGAAACTTGAATCAATATTCAGATCAGAAATCACACCAAAATTCAGATCAAATTTGGACCATAATTCATGTAAAATTCACACAAAAAATCGGATAAAAAATCAAACCAAAGTTCAACCCAAAACCAAACAAAAAATCTCTCCAAATCAAGGCAAAACTCGAAACGATATTTAGATCAAAACTCAGACCAAAAATTAGGCCAAAATTTAGATCAGAAATCACACCAAAATTCAAATCAAAACTCAGACCAAAAATTGGTCCAAAATTCATAAAACTTAGACAATAATTCATATTAAATTTGGAAAATAATTCAGGTCAAATTCACACAAAAAATCAGACTAAAAATCAAACCAAAGCTCAAATCATGAAAATTGATACTCAAATTTGAACTTAAATTCAAATCAAAAATGAAACAGAATGTCAGACCAAAATTCAGATAAAAAACCGGCCATATTCAGACGAAAACTAAGACCTAAACTCCGACTAAAAATTTGACTACAATTCAAAAAACTTGGACAAAGTTGGACCATAATTCAGATCAAATTCATACAAAAAATCAGAGCTGCGTTTTATTCGCCACTTGCTTCTAGTTATGTATAACTAGCAGCGATAATTGTATGGGAAAACAACAACAAAGCCGCAAAGATAACACGTTTAATTATAGCTATTATGTATACTTAACAACTAGTTTAACTACTTCAAATTCTATTACGAACTGCCATAAGTGAAAGAAGAAGCACGACAGTTTGGCAAAAAAAAAGGAAAAAACAAAGAAGGAAAAAAAATTCGACATGTTTGCCGGTCAAAATAAGTTAAAATCATTGTTAAATTTTCTTATAAAGAGTAAAAACAAAAAACAATGCCCACGATTAACCGCAATGAGTGGGATCCATTAAAATTTTTCACCTCTAGCTGCTGAACAGTTTCATGGTGAATATCAATATAACCAAGAACAGACTTCACAACTTGGCCGCACATGTTAAACTAGATGGCAAATAAAACGCTGCTGTTATAACAAATTTCGGTTAAAAATTAAACTAAAACATCAGTTCGAAATTCAGTCTAAAACCAGACCATTTCTTCTCATCAGACAGACCTAGCTTGTGTATGTATTATCCAAACTATCAAAACACACTCTCATCAGTTTCAAGAAAAAAAAATCTAGGCCTTAATGGTCACCTGTTTTGAAAAATATTTTTGGCAAAATTCTATAATTGTGTATATTTTGGTTTGAAATACACTACCACCTGAACAACAAATCATTTTTGAACAATATGTCAATTTAGAATATAAGTTGTGACATTAACCATTATATTCGGATCTGGAAAAAATAATGATTTTAAATTTCTTACCAGAACACAAATTCACAGTCATCTATTTCGATACGAAATAGACTAAAGAATTTATAATTTCATTAGAAAACTATTAAATTAATTCAAACGAGAACTAAATTCTCAGAGCATTAGATCCGTGTGTGTTCCAAAGAAGAATTGCAGGATACTAATTCAGTAATTGCCTCAATAACTGAGGTTGTACAGGTCCGTATAATTCCCGAAAAGAAATCCAAATGACAACCGAACCTTGCAGGACCTTTTGGCCCCATATAAAAATGGTGTAGGTTATAAACTGTATAGCTATCATGGTATATAATTAGAAAATTGTCTTGGAAATCAGATCACAAGCCATTCAAAAAAACTTCTCTTTAGCTGAGAAATTCCTAATGGCTAAAAAGCTAATGGCTTGGAATAAAAGTTTAAAAGAGTGTATATTCAAACTACAGATTTCCCTATTGTAATATCGCAGTTATTGACTTTTCAGGGCCCTCGATTACTGTCTTGAAAAGTTATTTTTATACTTTTAGGTCTAATTTGTACCGTTTTGTAAAGAAAACAAGAACCGTCTCATTCAATTTTTTCATCAACAATTCCTTGAAAGTTCTATGGTTTTCTTGGAATCTTACTGAGAATAAGCATGAAGGCTAATAGCCAAATTGCAACCAATCCAATTGAGCTTTGTAGGATTCAATTTCAAATCAAATAGAATATTCAAATTGAACTCAAGAAGAGTTTTTTTTGAATTGGGTCTATTTAAATTGGACTCAAAAGAAGTTAATTTTAATTCAGTATAAATTGAATTTAGAAAAGAATTGATCCAGTCCAATTGAACTTTGAACGTAACCAATTTCAATTTAATATAGGCGAACTGAATTAAGCAGCGTCGATTTAACCCGAGATAGTCAAATTCAACTCAGAAATAGCTTATTTTAATTTGGTCCAGTCAAATTGAACTTAGAAGAAGCCAAATTATATTTAGCATAGTCAAATCAAAGAGAAGCTCATTTGAATTGGTCGCAGCGGTTATCATCCACCTGAAAAGACAGTTTGAATTCAAATCAATCAATTTTAATTCACTTTTAAGAGTTCAGAACCTTTGAATATGGAGATATCTATTCCTGTGCAAGGTGGATACTACGAAATTTCCATGTTTCCTGTCAGGCCACTTTAATCTGTGCTGTCTTAATCAAAGAAGATGCAGAAGCTACAGAGCATCCTCACATATGTGACTATGTTGAGCTGGTCCAACCAAGAAGGTAAGCTTTCCTGATGAAACTCTAAAATCCGGATAATATAAAGAACACCGTGATTAAGAATGTATAGAACTGGATAAGGACGATTCAAATCTTTGTACTTAAACTAATTCCAGAATGTTATATCCACAAATTGATAATATTTGGTGGGTTAGTAGTAGTGGTGAATATACAGCTTTGGTGAAAAGTTTTATATCGCATTTAGCGCCATCTAGTAGTAAGTAGCAACAGCGATACTCAACATGCTTTAGTGATTATCAGTGTGGCCAACTTTTGTTTTTCAAAACCCGCTAAAATGTAGAAAAAACGCGTATTTTCTTTAAAAAAGCGCTAAAATTTTTCTTTATGAAAGTGTAAAACACAATTTTTTTATATATGTATTAAAAAGAAAATTATTTAAAAACATGTATTTTTAAAGTTTTTAATTCACAGCATTTCTAAATTATACAATTACAAGAAAAACTAAAATAAGATAATGGAAAAAGAGTATTTTATACACTTTGATCACAAAAAAATATAAAGAGTAATAATTTATAACTATTACATATCGATATCGAAGTCTATATTCTCTTCATTACTATCAGCTTCTTCTGGCTAAAACACACTCTTTAGTCGGAACTTAGAAGCATTAAAAACGCTAGTGCTGTTTATTTACGTCATCAGGTATATCGTAGTTTTCACAAAATGTATTTTCGTGTTTTAATTCATTTTTTATATGAAGTAAGGAATTTTTTCAATTGAGTGAGTTATTTCGATAAACAATGTTGTTAGGATTATCCAGGAAATGGATTATATAGCGGAGCATTTAGTGTCTTTTAAATTGAAAAAACGTGTTGAAATACCCACTGACCGCTAAGTAACTATTTTCCCGCGTTTTAATTTTCAAAAAGCACTAAATTTAGCGGGAAAAGTGCTGAGTTGGCCACACTGGTGATTATAAAAATTATGTAAATTTATGATACATTCGATTTATGACAGAAATTTTTAGGCAAATAATTTAAAGAAAATTAAGTACAAAGTTGGAAACAGCGCTTGGAATATGGAGGAATGTTTCTTCTCCAAAAGAGTATCTTAAAATTATATCGTAATGGAAATTAGAAAAATAAGCATTTTATATTGTAACCATTTATGTGAAATATCAAAATTTTACAGTCTAGACAAAAACTTACTAAGTCTCCTTTTCCACACGGCAAGTTTTCTTGTCGGCAAGCCGAGCTCTTAGGCAAGAGAGGGAAGAAGAGAGGGGACGAGTGCAGACTTGCTCGTACCAGCAAGTTTTCTTTAATGTTGTTCGTTCTGTGATATTTCTCTTTATTCCTATTTGTCATTTTAAGTTGGATGCGAATTGATTTTGGTTTCTTATTGGAATAAACTGTTTTCATTTAAAATTTCACTTTTCTTCTATTAATCCATTTATTTTTATTCAATAAGCTGATTTGGCTTTTCATTTCTTTATTTTTATTTAATAAAATGTAAATAAAATGTTTTTCACAACACAAATGAAAGACAAAGTAAAAGCAGAATTACTTATATTTAGGTTGTTCTCATTTGGGAATTTCACAATATTTTGAATAAAATGCGTTTCTAACCAGAGAAGATTGGCTTTTATTGTCTTATGCGGCATTCACGCATATTAGTCCATAGGATATTGCGATTTATGAAACTCTCGGTAGTTGACGTAAAAAGTCAATAATCTAGTTTGTAAATTGGGCGGAGTATTTGAGATTTTAATGAATAAATATGTTTTTATCCTATCAACTTCTGTACAAGAACCCATTCATGCTTATCACCTCCGATCTTAAACAATTCAGTTAACTGGTTAACTGCAGATTCATTTTTGTTCAGCTAAGCAATGGTTGATAAAACCTCATCAATGAGGCAGTACGTCCCCTTTTCCACACGGCAAGTTTTCTTGTCCGCAAGTCGTGTTTATAGGCAAGAGAGGAAAGACGAGAGGGGACGAGTGCAGACTTGCTCGTGCCGGCAAGTTTTCTTTTATGCTATTCGTTCTCTGACATTTCTTTTTATTTTATTTGCGAATTTAAGTTGGCTGCGCATTGATTTTGGCTTCTTATTGGGAAAAAGAAACATTTTTCAAATGAAATTTCAGTTTTCTTCTATTCTATTATTTTTTGTTCAATGAACTGATTTCACTTTTCTTTTATTTATTTTAATTCAGTAAACTCTTAACAAAAAGTTTATCACAATACAAATGTAAGACAAAGTAAACCAGAATTGCTCAAGAAATCTTGCTGTTTGGAAAAGCAAGTGGCAAGTCCAAAACAGAATTGGAAACTTGCCGACAAGAAAAATTGCCGTGTGGAAAAGGGGGGTACGTTAAAGTCGTCGTCAGCGACCTGTTTTAATTGCAGCTTTTCGTCTTTTATCGCTCTCTCATAGAAGCCTATGCAGACCTTGACAGCAACAAAGTTGTTTACGGCGCGAATCCTACGTATTTCCTGTACACTGGAAATATGTCATCCGTCAATTCCAGCATTACCAATTAGATTTTGTAGAAGATCGAACAGTTTTATATCGTTCTCGGTTGTTTCATCGTGGAAACTGTAGGCCGATTATGTTGTGTGCGCCGGATCCGCCTTTCCGAATGCGATTCGCTTAACATTATCCTATCACGAAAGACGAACAATTTTGTTTCAATATTTCCAAGAAATTTGACAGGAGACTTCCAGATTTTATTGTGTATAAAGTCGCTGGGGCGTACTGGTTAGTATGCTAAAGTGCTACGCAGTGTTCGGCAGAGTCAAAAATCAAAATGAGAAACAAACATTTTCTAGATAGCGGTGACTTTAGCTTTATATCTATCGAGAGCATCTGCCAGTTAGATGTCACCATCTTCCCTGTTGAATTTGCATTCCAACCTCGACATATTTTGAAATTAATTTTCAGCTGCAACAGGAATTGAAACTCAGCTAAGCAATTGTTCCAATTCCACTTCATCAAAGGAGGAAAAAAACCATTTCTTATTTATTTGCCACATTTTAATAATTTTTTTTTTTTTTTGTATTGATTTTTATTTATTTAAAATATTTATAGTTATTATAAAGAAGAGGAGTGGTGTACATATTTTATTCGTATATTTTTATGTATGTTTATTAGAACTCGTTACAATACTTGATTTTATTTATTATTTTTTATGAAATACTCTCCAAAGGGGAATAAAGGAAGGAGTTTTGAATTTGTTGGCCAAAGTTTTTAGTTTCCAAAATGCTATTATTTTAATAAAGAAAATAAAAAAAAAACTTAAAACCAAACTGGCTTTTTACGTGGTTATTTATAGACAATTTTAGATGCAAGATTCAATTTGTTTGGATTTCTTTTTCTAAAAAGTAAAGTAGCAGCAGAGCCACCCCATACATTGATGAATTTATTGTATTATTTTATATTTTTCGTATACGTGTTTATTCGTTTTTTGTTTGTAGTGTAAGTTTCATTTCAAATGAAATACAATTTGTGTATGCTTAAACCCATAAAAAAAACAAGATTCAAGTATACACATTAATGTATGCATAACTTCACAGATTGACCAAAGATTTTTCCTCTACTTCGTTTTGTTCTTGTATTATTTGTTTAAGTATAGAATAGAATATTTGACTTATGACAAACATATTGCATCGTTAGTGTTTTCTTGTTGGTTTTTTTTTAAAAGTAAATTGTAAATATTTTAATAGATTTTTTGTTTGTTTTGTTTTTTTTTTTATATATTTATAGATATACATAATTATATTTCTTATGCTTGTTGGTATACAATTAGTACAGAATTAATGCTTTCTTATCGCTGCTTTTATTTCATTTTTATTTTTAAATTGTTTTTAGTATACATTGATGATGAATTTTGTTGTTGTTTTAGTAAACACTTTATATTAGTGCACAATAATACTAACAAAAACCGAAAAAAAGAGTTCAATATTCTTTTTTTCGACGTTCTTTTTTGTTTTTAACCTAACTTGGGAAGTAAATTAAATTTAATTTGTTTCGTATACATTTTTTTAAAGTTCAAGAAGATTTTATTTATTTATTTTTTTTTTTTTGTAACTGGTACACACACATTGATGATTGAATATAAAAACGATTGAAAAACACAAATTAAAACAAAAAAGTTATGAATAAATGGCATTGAGCTGTAAAATGTTCAGTTTGCGATAATTTGAGTAACTGAATATTTTAAAAAAATTTCAAAATTCATTCTTTACCCCATAGCATAGAGTAAAAGAGAAAAAAAAGTTAAACACTGACGTCATACCTTACACTTTCAATTCCCTTTAGCCTGTCGATTTTCCGATACCTTCGCATATAGATGTTTAAACATTAGCTCAGTTGCTAAAATAAAATTCTGACAATCTTTCTGTTAATCATTAGTTTCATTTGACACTAGTGATGCTCAGGTCTTCTTTGAGATATTTGTAGCTTATTATTATCAAAAAAATCCATGCAATTTTTAAATGAACTCATTCAATTTTTATATGAATTCATTATAATTTCATTTAATTTTTATATAAATTCATTAAATTTTTACATGAATTCAATCGATTTTTATATGAATTCATTAAACTTTTATATGAATTCATTCATTTTTTATATGGATTCATTCATTTTTTATATGGATTCATTCATTTTTATAAGAAATCATTAAATTTTCATATAAATTCATTAAATTTTTATATGAATTCTTTTAATTTTTTTATGAATTCATTTAACTTTTTCATGAATTCACTCAATTTTTATATGAATTCATTTAATTTTTATATGAATTCACTCAATTTGTATATGAATTCATTAATCTTTTATTTGAATTCATTCAATTTTTATGTGAATTCATTCATTTGTTATATGAATTCATTAAACTTTTATATGAATTCAGTCAATTTTATATGAATTCATTTAATTTTTATATCAATTCATTCAATTTTTATATGAATTCAATAAATTTTTAAATGAAATCGTTCAAGTTTGATATGAATTTATTAAATTTTTAAACGAATTCATTAAATTTATAAATGAATTCATTAAGTTTTATATGAAATCATGAAATATAAAAGTTCAAACTACTTTAAGTAATGTATAAAAGGCTTAGTGGAAGTGAACTACTATGAAATGAGCTCAAGCAATTTTAAAACTAAATCATTAAATTTTTATATTAGTTCATAAACTTTTTATATGAGTTCATGAAATTTTTGAAATGAATTTATGAAATTTTTATATTAGATCACGAAATTATTAAATGAATTCATAGAATTTTTAAATGAATTCAAAGAAAAACTTGTGATTTATAAATGAATTCATTAAATTTTTATATGAACTCGTTCAATTTTTAAATAAAATCATTCAATTTTTAAATGGATTTGTTCAACTTTTAAATGAATTCATTCAATTTTTATATGAATTCATTCAATTTTTATATGAATTCATTCAATTCTATATGAATTCTTTCAATTTTTATATGAATTCATTTAATTTTTAAATGAATTCGTTCAATTAATAGAATTTATAATGAATTCACTTAATTTAAAGGTCACTGGATTCTGAAATGAATTAGTTGGTTTTTAATATAAATTTATTTAACTTTTAAAAGAATTATAAAACGATTTTATTGAGTTGACATTTTTAAACCATTATTCATTCTTGATTTGAGAAGATTTAATTTTGTGTCAAACTTTCATTTGTTCCTGCTTGTCAAATTGTTGTGCATATGAAACTATCTTTCGAAGGAATGAAATTGATCGAAAGTTGTAGAAGAGAAGACAATCGTTTTACATTTGCCGATTTTTGAAAGTAATTTCTTGAGTTTTCAAGCAAGAAAAAGGTCAGAAGAGTACTATTCTCTTTTCGCATTTCCCTCATTTGCCAACAAATTAAAATAATTGTTTTTTATTTAAATTTCTACAAACTTTACAGCTCAAATTATGCAGCTAGATTTCATTATCAAAATGCCCGAAAAAGTGATGTAGCTCAATTAGTATATGAATGTTTTTTTTTAACTTTTCAGTTGGTTTTGTTTTTTGTTTTTTTTTTTTTTGGTATACATGATTAATATTTCTCAAAATTGTTATTAGTTAGTAGTTAGTTTTCAATTAGTAGTATACACCGTTGCATTCGTTTCATTTTTGTTTAGTATACATTGTTGTTTTCGTTTTAGTTGTTTCTTGCTTGTATCTTAAACACTATAAAATATTTATGCTTAGAAAAAAAGTTACGTATATCTGGTGATTTTCTACAAATGAAAAACGCAAATTCGAAAAAAAAAATTTCTAAATAATTACGATATCATCAATCATTATAAAAGCAAAAATAAGAAAACAATTGCAAATAATAGTAATAATAATAAGTAATAATAGATATTAATAGCTGCTGCTTTGTATGCTTAAACACTAAACACTAGTCCCAAACGAAAAAAAAAAAACAAAAAGTATATATAAAATAATAAGAAAGAGTGTAACACACCACATTAAAAGAATGCAAATAAAATTATTGAAAAAAAAAATATATTTGATTTTTTTCGATTTTTTTCTCCTTTTTTTTTTTTTGTTTTAATTGAAATTTGTGTTCAAGTTGATGTTGTTGTTTAGAAAATCAAAGGACAAATTTACAACTACTACTCTTCTAGGTAGCTGTATAATAAGCAGTGTGTATGTATGTATGTGTATATCTATGTATCATCTATATATATTCTTCTTCCTTTTTTGTTTGCTTCCATACTCTACACAACAGTTCTACTATAACTGTGTGCATGTATGCATTTAATATTTGTTATCAAAATAACGCCCTCAAGGGCTAAGATCCTGATGCAGTGAAGGATCGTATCCACCCATGCTATTATCGTAGGGTTGCTGTTGATCATAACCGCCTGAGCCCATTGAATAGCCCATCGAATCTTGTGGTGGTGCAGGCGACATCATGGGCGTAGTAGTACCACTGGGTGGTCCAGCCATGGAATAGGGTGAAGCGCCGGCAGCTTTCTTAGCTGCATACAAATTGGCTTCTTCTTGTGCCTTGCCAATGTTCTTCTTATAGCGAATGCGTTTATTGCCAAACCAATTGGAAACTTGTGAGACCTTGATAGAAAAATATAATATTATATGTTAAGATTTGTTTTTTTTTTCTTTGCCAACACCTACAGTTATGCCACATTTACGCGCCAACTCCTCTTTGGCCTCTTCTGATGGATATGGATTACTCAAATGACTATAAAAATATTCATTGAGTATCTCTGATGCTTGTTTGCTAAAGTTGCGTCGCTTGCGTCGTGCATCTAGGAACCGTGAACGCAATATCATGACCGCTTCGCAGGTGGATTGCTTCAATTGCATTTGAATCGAACTAAATTTCTTGTGTATAATTTGTACCATACGCTCAATTTCTTTGGGCGTAATGGGCCTGGTGCGACTTTGCTCTCGCAACAAATTCATAACGTGTGTGGTGAATTCATTGCATGCTTGCTCATATTTCTCCAGCTCCTGATGGTAGATCTGTCGGATTTGTGCTAATTTGGCACGATAATCCGAATGTTCGATTGCATTGTCGGCTCCATCGATCGATAGCGAAGAGCCTAGATTGATTTTTTTTTTTTTAAATAAATGGTAAGTAGTGAGTGAGTATGGAGTTTAATAAACATGATTTCTATAAGAACCGGCATATAAAAAGTCATGGGAAAGCCAATGGTGTAAATATCGCAGTCAATTTAATGTTTCTATTAAAAAATTATCCTTCAAGAGAGCTTAATTATAAATATACATATAAGCCAATCTCACTGAGGAATTTCAAGAAGAATATGATGTCTGGGCGGTAACTTTTCCTCCTGCAAGTAAGTACGCTCCAGGGAATTTAATTTTTCTTAGACAAAAGCGGAAGTTGCTATCCTATGCCTATATAAAATGTACGTTGGGGTTTGCTGTCAAAATCAAAAGAGAAGAAGGCCCTTAAGTTGGCTTCGGTTGTTAATCGTAAAATTGACATAGAGATGGCGCTTCAAGCGAATGGCAGTGGCCACAATAACTACCAACTTACACTATATTTGGGCGAGTTTTAGTCACCCTTTGAATAATATCGCAAGGAACATCTTAATAAATATGCCGTCGCCATAACTCTGAGATTTATGGTAGGTACATATTGTGAGAAGCTTGTCAACTATAAGCCTCCACAAATGAGGTAATAATTATTTGAAGTCTGACTGAGGTTGGCCCCACTTGTTGGTCTCAGCAATAACTATTGAGCGTATCCATCAGGAAAATTTCTGGATTCTACATTTTTCATGCGCTGTTAATAATAAGGCAGTATCCGTATGATTGTTTTAATGCATTTCCTCTGACGTCTGAAAATTAGTTCCACTATTATTTTAAGAAAGAAGGTTAGACTAATAAGTCTGACGGATTTTTGTGTTGAGTAATTTGTTCTTTAATTTTTCAAAGCCACTAGTGCTCTTTCCTAGATACCTGCCATTCTCGTTAGGTACAGTAGAAAGGTAAGTACGGGGTACTAGAGGCTTCTTTTTGATTTATCGGGAAAATACGTACATTTTTTAAGATATACGGTTTGTTTTTTATTTTATCCGATAGAGGAACCTTGCCATTGACAATTACAAAAAAATATAAGCCAAATTGCCTTCATGGCCCCTCTTTCATACCTAAGATTTTTTAAAAAAAATTGTGTTCAACATTTTCACTCATTTGCGCTTATTTCAACGGCATGAATGTTGTCTTTAAGTGCTTCAGTTGACTCTCAGCATTGGAATAAACCTTATTTTTTGCGTAGCCCGAGTATAAAAATTTCAGACGTGTTGAGTGGCATGATATCTGTAACCAATTGTTATCATCAATGACTCGGCCAGAAAACATTTCTCACAAAAGAACAATATTTGTGTGGCATGTGAATACCGTCTTTTTGGAAGTAAATATCGGCGACATTCATTTTGAGTGTATTCTGATATTTTTGAGATCTTTTTTTCAAAAGTTTGTGCAGTCATACGCTTGTCAAATAACTCTGTTTAATAACAATTTTGACACCGGTTCTTAAGTGCTTTAAATATACTTATAAGTAAATTTTCAAAGCGTTACCTTGACTTGCAGCAGCTGCTGAAGCAGCAGCAGCACCACCGCCACCCTTTTCTGGTCCAGCGACACCTTCAGCAATCAACATGTTATCCAAGCGCATCAATTGTGGATCTGGTGGTTCTTCCTCTTGAGTGTTGCGAATTGAAAGAACTGTAAAAAAGTAAAATAAAACACAATTTAATAAAAATAAATTATAGTATACTATTATGACATTATAATCTTCATAAGTCCTTAATATAATATAAATTCTGAATGGATTGATAGCATTTTTCAATTCGAAGTTATTACTTGTAGTTTTTAGTTCAGAGAGAATGCTTTCCTCTTAACCCATTAATAACTAGAGCCTAAAAATACGTGTAGAAAGTTGTGAATTTTGTGTGGAGGATGATGTGACACGCTGAGAGGAAAAGCGGGCTAAAATTTATATAAGAGCAAAAGTGAAATAATTTAGAGTGTCAGTGCAAGAATGGCATAAGTAATACGGTTTAGAGTGAAAATGAAACGCCTTAAAAGTAAGAGCAAAAATGGTATAACAATTCTTTCAGAGCAAGAACAGCATAGTTTTTTATTCCGTTTTCGCTCTGAACATATTTCGTTTCACTTTTGCTCTGAACTTATTTCGTTTTGCTTTTGCTCTTAAGTAAAATTATTCCACTTTTTTCTGAACGTAGAAGTTATACGATTTTTCCTCTCAGCCTCTCATATGACATGTAGAAACCAAAATCAGAAATATAAAACTTCAGGCGGACGTCAATTGGCCGAAAACTGACAGAGTAAAGAGGGTCAACATATCTGTGTTTTGTCAAAACAACCTATCTCTGCATACGAGATTTCATGTTTCCAAATTTATTTTTCTTTAAATTCATTAACTGTAGCTTAAACTAAAAATACTAGAAATTTTGGAGAAACGTACAGCAATAGCTCGTCAAATTTAAAAGAAGAGATGAAATCTCGTATGCAGAAAATAGTTTTGTCAAAAGACCACAGATATGTACTAAATGTTACATATACCTATGTAACGTTAGTTATTAATGGGTTAAGTCTCCTGCTCTGGATGGAAAAAGCGACCAAATGTAGAAAAATAGCGCACTCTATTATTATGACAGCGATAGGTAACAAATTTTGTTGTTGTCAAGCTCTCATCTCATCATCGATTCCTATATCTCTCATCAAGCATTATCTTCTCATGTTTTTTGCTAATAAGTTGAGCATATTTCTCATTTTGCTAAAGAGCTCAAGTTCTTTTTGAAGTTCTTCAGGCGTCACTTAGTACGACTCGAGGGTTTCAGTTAAGAATTTCTCAGGAAATTTCATTCGGGTCCTTTCACAAATTGATATATTTGACTGTTGGTTTTACATTGCATGTTTTGTATAGGTTGGCATAACTAATAACATTTGAGACGCCCACACTTCAAGTAGTCGGTAGTCGTCGCACCCATATATAAACGAAGGTTTCGTCTGTGAGGAAGTCAGTTGTGGTTCGTATAGCAGCACAGAAACGATGTTAGATTAAACGAAACTGATAGTAAACACAAGTGACTTTGTTGATTCTGGTCAGAACGTCCATTCTCAACCGATATTATGCTTTCTAGGTATGCCAGTTGACTGGCTCCTTGTTCATGGTATTGATTTTCATTGCTTTTATTTTACCGGATTTGATTTTGAACCCTTTTTCTTTTGCTGATTCTATACGAACATTATAAATTCGTCTTTTGGGAGAGCTTTCGGAGAGCTAACCACTGTGGAGTAGTTTAGATCTGAAGTTTATGTATTGCGCTTTTATTAATGCTTTTTGGGTATTCCTCTCAAATACCGGGCATTCCAGATGCTCTCGAACACCTTGCTTAAATAGAGAAAAATAAGTTAAACTGTCAATTGCCACACAACGTTAACTAGTTCGACAATAAACCTTAGCGAAGTTGGTCTTACCATTGAAACAAATTGTACAATTGCATCAGAATTCCTGGCGGTTGAAGCGCCAAAGTATTTGGACCCGCCACCGATCTTTAAGGAGTTAATTTGGTCTACATATGAACGATTGTGGGGGGAAACTGAACTATTGTTCTCTTAGTGTGATCTATTTTCAGTACGATGCGATATAGCAGGAGGCAAAAAAGAACTTTAGAAGTTATGGAGAGAATCCTGATTCCTAATAGTGCTAGGTCTCTTTTTAGAGGTAACTATCAGTATATCCTATAGCCAGTCGTCAAGAATTTTTTTCCCCGATCCAGATGGACTTAAATATTGGGTGCAACAATTTAGCAGTATGATTTTGAGGATTTCATCTAGAATTCTGTCATGGCCGGAGGATTTGTTTTGATTTGAATGGTTAATATTTTCTCGGAAATTATGGTGAAGGGGGCTAGAGGGATCGGCGGTGTACGGGTATAAAATATTTAGAATTACATAACCGATGACTTTCTCTGAGGCACCAAACTTGCAATATTCATAATTAATATTATTTTCAGATGTATCAAACTTAAAACCGTGAAGAGCTATAAAAAACCAATCACCGATTTGTGATCAATGATCCAAAGTTAACCTAAAACACCTTATGACTCTTAATAAGAGTCAATTTTCTGATCTTGGCGTCCTCAATAGACTTTCCCTTTTATTATTTTTCTAATTTGTTTCAACGATTCTAATCATCGAAACTAGTCTTGACCTCTTTATCCTACTATCGTACAACTCAACCTAATAGAAATTTTCTTCTTTGGAAGCATTTTCTTTCTTCCTTCTTCTGTGGCACACAACAGACACCAGATTGTGGCATCAAATCAAGTTGAGCGTGTTGTATTTTTACACGAATGAAGTGATATGTTTAGTATTTAAATTTTTAAAAATGCAAATAACAATATACTTAGAAACACATTTTAGCAAAAAAAAATAAAGAAATTTATACACGCAGCACATATCACAGAATGTGCATAGCTAAAACACGCGCACCATTTTCACAGATTTTTTTTTTTTTTAAGAAATACCCTTTCATCAGCATACACACACAATCATACAACAACAACATGAAGCTGAAGAAGAAACCAACCTTCAGATGAAATTTTTTTTCTTTGTTGCGTTATAGAGTAACATAAAATTTTATTTGTTTGTGCAAAAAAAAAAAAAAAAACAAACAACAAAAATCTTTGAAACGAAAACGATAACAAACACACACACATACATACCAACAAACAAATAAGACATTTTAAGGCACAAACAACTACGTCAACATGCACAGTAGCAACCAACATCTCAGCAACAAAATGTAAAAAAAGAAACATAAGCTGCCAGCCAGCTCCATGTTGCCATTGCTGCTGCTCCATCGCACAGCAGTAGCAGCAATTCGTCTTGGGAATTGTAAGAGAAGTTTTTAGTTTCATTTTTGTTCGATGGCTCGACGGTGGCACATTTCATTGTGCGAACTGAACGGAATGAACTTATTGCTTCATTTTCATTTTAAGTTTTCATCCACTACCGACAAGCAACCTCGTCTTCTTATTCCTTACTTACTACCTCCTCCTCTTCTCTCTCTCGGCATTTTTCTCGAGGGATTCGCAAAAATATGAAGTTGAGGCGAAAAATTTGCCACATTACAATTTTAAATTTTTATTTTATTCTTAAAGTTGTTGCATTTTTTATTATTTCTTTGTTTTTTTATTATTTTCTTCTGCAAATATTTCTTTTACTTCCGCTTCTTCGGCGCGTACTGAATGAAGCGCTCAATATGGGGCGACTTAAATTTAATGCATACATATGTATGAGTGTGTGTGTTTACGTTATACATTTCTGCATAAGGTGAGAGAAACTATACATAGGTCAGCTTTAAGCCGCATTTGAAAGGTGGAAAAGTCTGTAGGTTTGCATTTAGCGACCTTGATAGATTAATAGCAGTCAAGTGGTAACCTAACAGATCTAAGGTGTACAAGATAGAAAACTAAGATCGGGCGCAGTCGAACTTTAATCACCCTGCACACTTTTGCCAAGTTTTGTTTGAATTATTCTGGTCACGGATATACAGAATAAAAATAAAAGAAATTATTCACCCCAACTGTAGTTAAGTTTGAAATTGAGAAGAAATTAGCTCTGAATAAAACACCTGGGTCTGACTTGGAAAACTGATTCCAGACCATCAGTTCAGCTTTAGAGACAAACACTCAACGAGGTGTATAGAAGTACCGACGTCAATGAAAGAGCACTAGAAGATAAAAAAAAACAGGGACCGTAATCATTATAAGCAGTATGAAAAAAATCAAAATTTAATGCTTATTACTTGAATTTTATTTGTTTAATCATCAATAAAAATTATTTTTCGATTTTTTATTTTTTGCTCAGAAATTATAATAAGTTTTTGATTTTTTATCTGTTTGCTCAGAAATAATAATTATTTTCTGATTTTTTTTTTTTCCTGAACATAAAAATATTAAACATTATTTGATTTTTATATTTTTGATGGAAACGAAAAAATCAAATCGTTGCACAGCTTTGCACATCGTGTGTTCAGTTAGACCGAAATTCATGTGATTATTTGTGTTGTTGTTTTGTTGCACTAAGTACCGCTTGTCTGTATACATAGTGTTAAGCTGAAGGAGAAAAATGTTATTGCGGGAGTGACTTTTGTCAGCAACAATAACAGCGAAGTGTTGGTTTTGTTGTTGTTGTTTTGCTTTTTGTTTTTGTAGTTTTTTTTTAGATAAAAACGCGGAAAACTTTTTACGACCAAGCTTAAAACCATAAAGCTGTGCAACGATTTGATTTTTTCGTTTCAATCAAAAATATAAAAATCAAATAATGATTTTTTTTTTCCTGATCATAAGAAGGAAATCAGAAAATAATTATTATTTCTGAGCAAACAGGTAAAAATGCAAAAATTATCATAATTTCTGAGCAAAAAATAAAAATCAACAGGTAAGAAAAAAACAAAATTTCTACTGATTCCAACACCAAATCGATACATTTTGATTTCACAAATAAAGATATTCTTTATAGACCGATATATTTATATGAATAGCCAAACTCTGCCAAATATCTAGGCATAAGGCGTTAAGCTACAAGCAGAGCTTGATCTAAAATTAAAAAATTCGTATTGGCTAAATGGTCGAAAACCGATGCTTTCAATCTACAACAAAATTATTTTGTATAAACAGGTCATCAAACCTATTTAGACCTATGGAATTCAACTATAGGGTTGTGCCAGTGAGACAATAGCAATGCCAATTCAACGTTTTCAGAACAAAGTACTTAGGTCAATCGTCAATGCACCTTGGTACATTCGCAATGCCGACCTGCACCGTGGTCTGGACATAGATATGATAACGAACGTGATAAAAAACTCGCTAATACTCATGCTGTAAAGCTTCAACGACATGTAAATGAAGAGACTTCAAAGATCGGAGGTGGGTATGGTTATAGCCCGACGACGTTGCAAATTTTCACAATTATTTTAGAGGCTATTTCAACGAATTATACTAGCCTTTTTGAAATTTTCACTAGCCCACTTGACCGATTTTACTTATTAATAACCTCACTTGTATCTACCTATAAGAAATGTAATTTGATTGAGATCTCTTAAGTTATTTTTGAACGCTGGTGTAACTTTACTTTATACGGAGTACGGATTATTGATCATGTGTTGAGCTTAGAGTCGGAGAATTCGACAGTTTCAAAGTTAGTGTATTTGGGCAATAATGTCGATTCTATTTTTTACCGATCTTCTTTACTGCAAGAGACTTCTGACTTCGAAAGACTAGTGACACAGAAAATCTAAGCAACGTCTATACTGATAGCTCGAAATCTGAAGATAGCTCGTCTTTTTCAGGCTGAAATAGAGGAAATGAAATAAGGCTTCAGAAAGCCTTATGAGCAGTAGAGATAATCTGCGACATTCAAATTCCTCCGAAGGCCTTGGAAAATAAAATTTTTAAATCTAGAATGGTAATAAAATACTCTCTCTTCAAAGCCTTAGTGTCTTCAATAGATATCAACTCTGGTTACGCTACATCTCACCATCATTCAGTTTACTCAGCCTAAATCCGTGCCGTATGGCAAAACCTTTCGAGTCCCAATAATCTCGTCCGAAACTGAATAGGTGTGGCATTGTTTTTTTTTTTTTAAATTACACTTTACAAACGTGATCGGGTTAAAAACGAACGAAAAAGAGGAACTGGCGGATCCAGACGGTCGAAAAACTTGAACTTTTATAATCATTTAAAAACTTTCCTTCGACTTCAATAAATCTGGAATTTCTGTTAATGGTATGGGATTGTTTTTTGATAAACTGTAATCCCTCGGTTTACGTCGTGATTCATTCTAAAATTTGTCGACTCAAATCGAAATGACACTTAAATCGAAATGAGATAATTCTGTGGCAATTAGGAATAACAGTTAAACTCAAAAGTCGACTAAAAACCAGCTGCGTTTTTTTTATTATAAATCCCAAAATGTTGAAAGTTTTACAAAAATGTTTGCAATTTAGCAGTCTCCATAGATTTTTATTACTTAAACTCCAATAATTATTTAAGAACTTTTAATATTTTGAGTTTTATAATGAAAAATACACAACAGGTTTTTAGTCAACTTTTGAGTTTAGCTGTTATTCCTTATTGCCATAGAATTATTTCCACGACGTAAATCGAAAAACAACATAAATCAAATTATAACAGACAATTTAACGACGTAAATCTAATGAAATGGTGCATTTTTACGAACTAAATCGGGATGACGTTAATGAAGACGACGTAAATCGAGGTATTACTGTATTTTTATGACTGCTTTTGTTTGCACTTTTTACTGAATGGTCTGAGTTTTAATTTAATTAATTTGAATTTCGGTCTAAGTTTGGTCTGACTTTTGACCTATTTTTATATAAAATTTTTTGGTCTAAATTTTTCTGTGAATGCTCTGAGTTTGTGCCCGAACTTTGATCTATATTTAGGTCTGAAATTCGTATTAAGTGGGCTGAGTTTGAGTCCGATTTTGGTTTGATTTGAATTTCGTACAGAATGCTCTGAGTTTTGGGTTCGTCTGTGATTCAGTACGATTTTTGATCTACATATTTTTAGTTTTTATTTGAATTTTGTACTGAATGGTTTGAGATTTGATTTGAATTTTAGCCTGAGTTTTGATTTGGGTCCGATTTTTAATTTATTTTTGCACGTCCGTCCGAATTTTGTACTGTACGGTCTGAATTTTGGTCTGTGTTTAGCGACCGTAAGGAAATCAGAGCAGATAGCACAAAACCGAATCTGGATTCGTACTGTCTGACCCCAATTTCTTGTTACAATTTTTGGTCAAAACATAAATTTTGCCCCTCTGAAGGCCTGAACTTTCATGGGTCACCGCTGACCCTGTGCCCCTCGATGGGATTTTTCCGCACATTTTTATTAGATATTTTTTAAAGATAGACAAAGTAATTAAGTATTAGTTTTTCACTTAACCTTTTCTTGACCGTAAGGAAACTAGAACCGATATAGCAAAACCGAGTTCAGATTTGCATTCTTCGACATATTCGGGTCACCGGTGACCCATAGCAAAACTTATATTTCTAAAAAAGTAAACAACAATTTTTTTCTTTTTCCACAAACTTATTAAAAATTTGGTGTATTTGGACAAGAATTTTCTAAGAATTGTGTGCAATTGAAAATTAACAAACCAACAATTCTCTTTCCAAAAACCCTTAAATTTATAAAAATTGATTAGATAGTTTTAAAAAAATAGCAAAAATTAATCTTGTGACACCGGTGTCACAAAAATCTGGTACCGAAAAGGTTAATCAGATTTTGATTTAAATTTTATACTGAATGGTTACATTTGGGAGCAATTTTTTATCTATTTTTAGGTCCTTTTTTTTCTAAAATTTGTAGTGAATGCTTTGAATTTTGATCTGAGTTAAGGTTCGATTTTTTATAATTTTTTTAAAATCTGTTTTTGGTCTGAAAATTATAACGAGTTAGGTTCGTTTTTATTGAAGATTTTGGTCAAATTTGGGGCCCGGTTTTTGATATTTGTTTGTGTTGGTCCGGTTTTAGGTCTGAGTTTGATTTCTACTTTTGATATATATTTTTAGTTCTACTTTTTATCCATCCAAATTATGTACTAAACGTTTCGAATTTGAAACTGATTTATGATCTATTTTTAGATCTTGTTCTTGGTTTGAGTTTTGGTCTAATTTTTAATTTATTTTTGTTCTGATCTGTTTTTTATCTTAATTCTGAATCTGAATTTGGGTTAAATTTTTAATCTATATTCACTGAATGGAATAAGTTTGAAACCGATTTTTGATCTATTTTTACGTCGCAATTTTAAATGTACTGAATGATCTGAGTTTTGACCCGATTTTTGTTTTTAGTTTGAGTTCGATTTTGATCTACTTTTAGGTGATTTTCTTTATTTGAATTTTATACTGAATGATTCTTTGAATAAACGAAGAAAAACGAAACCTGTGGAGTTTGAGGGACGAGAGAAATCAAATTTAATCGATATTTCATTAAGTTCTATCAATTTGTATATTCGAAAACCGGACTTAGAGAAGAACCATAGACAAGTTTATGCAGGTCTACAAAAATACAAATCTTAAGAATACATTTTTTAACTAAATTTAAAATGATGTAAAGCAAATGCTTAACTTCTTGATAACCTTATTTAAATACTATACAAATATATATTGTATGTAGGTGTTGATTTGAAAATATTATTAAAATACCTTTATTTACAAATTATACGATTGCGAAAAAGAAAACAACAAAAAACACTTGTGACAAAAAGCTATTCATGCACGTAGATGAATAGAATATACAAGTAAAAATATTCAACTCATAGTTGTTCGCCAACAGGACTAAGAAATGCAGTGACTGAGTAAAGGAGTGAGGCAGGGCAGGAAAGAGTGATAGCGAGAGAGAGAGAGAGAGAGAGAGAAAGAGAGAGTATATAACAAAATAAAACCCGCTGTCAATGCCAATTCTAAAGAAAAATAGCATGCCAATAGGAAATTATGTCATCGAAGACGATGTCATTAACAATGTTCAAACTAGATAAGTCTCTCACATTAAGAATTAAAGGTAATCAACTTTGAAATATATTAAATATTAATCGGAACAAAATGAAGATAAGGAAAGTGTCAAAAATATATTATGAATAAAATTATAAAAAAAAGAAGAAAACTTTAGAAAATTAAATAATTAATAAGAAAAATCAGATTTCATTGCAAAAATGGGTATACAATTCACGAATGAACAAAACTAACGTAAACATTTCCAACTCGTCCTTAAAATATATATATACTTAATACTTATACAATACTTTCAAAACTCAACGCACGTTTATGCTACCACTGTTGCCACTGTGCAGGGAGCAGAAAAACAGATTAGATTAAAGAAAGGAGCTTGTGTTGTGTGTGTGTGTCGTTTGGTTACTTTTGCTACTCAATATCGACGTGGTAGAAAAGCATAGTATAATAATAAACGATAGGAAAGGAAGTCGTGCTACATTTACGAAAATAAACCAGCAAAATAACAAAACACCAAAGCAATATTATTGTATAAGTATATACTGTGTATAAAAGAAGAAAACAAGTGAAAATATTATAACAAAAACATTTACAAAGCAAAAGAGTTTTGATTTTTTTTTTTCTTCAAGACTACTATAAAGGGTGAGATAAAAATATGAAGAAATTTTTGATTTTATAAAGTAGTAGGGAATTATGCCTTAGTCAGTAAAGCCTCAAACTTGATTTCTTAGGTTTATAAACTATTCAAAATTTTCTGCATATCTTTGAGACTAAAAGTGAGACTTACTTCGAGATAATTCTTGCGATCAAAAGAACAACTTGTGTTAACTCTAGTTGTAGTGGGCTACGATTGCGGGGTCTTACAACGAAAACAAGAAACAAAAAATTAAAATGAGTCCCTTCTGCACTCGTCACATGATGTGATAACATATTTTACGCATTGTTGCGTATATAGTGGGCATCCAAATTATTCGTGAACATGATTAGTTTGCCAAATCTTGGTTTTGTAAAACGTCCCCAAACATGAACCTTGCCTGGATGTTTCACTGATCCGTGTAGTAGCTTACTGCCATTAGTGGACCAGGCACACTTAAAAGTGTTTGTCATCCAAAAGGAGGACTAGTCTATGAAGACCACTTGGCTCCAATCCTCATCTACATGCTCAGCCAACCACTCGTGACGTTTTTTTATTTGTTTTGGGTTTAGTAGGGGTTTTAGGGGTTGTCGCCGTAGCCTAGTGGTTAGTGCTACACAAAGGTACTCGGGTTCATATCTCGGCACGCTCAAAAATCAAAAATAGAAACTCAAAATTTTTCTACACGGCACCATCTCTTGGCTGGCAATGGCAAACCTCCAAGAGTAAAAAAAATACCTATGAATAGCTTTTCACTTCGCTGTTCGAATTCGGCATAAAGCTGTAGGTCTCTCCATTGGTGTATAAATATAACTCACACAACATGAATGGATGCGAAAAGCTCGGCCTTGGCCCTCCAGAAGCTGTTGTGCCATAATAGTAGTAGTAGTAGGGTTTTACCTTTGTTGCTCGAAATTTCATGTGGAACTCCCTTAAACGGTTTCTTATTATGTTCAATGACACATTTGTACCCTTTCGAGCCAATTTTTGTTAAGCAACTTTCAAAGGATATGGCTGTTTCGAAAACTGCCTTTATTACCAAATCCTTCTGTTTTGAAGTAGCTCTGGCAAGTCGTCTACATTTTTGTGCATCAAAAAGTGATGGTTTCAACTTCGGTTTCTTCGACTTTCTTATGTACTCTGCAGCACTCAAGTGAGAAATCTTAGGTCCTTTTTGATGGGAACAAAGAAAGACTGCCTCAAAATGTTTCGCATATACGAAACTCATTTCTAAAATATGCTTTTGCGTCGAAAACGTGTAACTGACTGTTTTTACAATTACATTGCGCAATAGGCAATGAAATCTAGTGTTTTGAAAATCAAGGCCTATTCGATATTCAAATTATTTCATCCAAAAAGCAGATTCCTTTCTTGTTGCAAGTACTGTAAGTATATTTCATAACCGTTTTTGATATAAAAATTATGTGTTGCATACTTTTGGGCTTAAAGTAAAATATATAATAAAACATATACTTATAAACAGCCGACTCATTTCTTCTTTTTTGAACCCATCTGTATAGATGTCAATTGAATTGTCAGTGACCACCTCGTCATTAACCCATTTCTCTCTATTGGGGATATTGGTGAAAAACGGTTGGTTTAAATTAGGGGTAGAGCCAGTATAGTCTACGGTAGCTGGCACGGACGTATCGTGAATTAGAATCTTGGCATGTCCCAGGTTTAACCTAGTCCAGCGAGTTCAGGCACTGAGTCTGGCAGCTTGTTGCCTAACCAGAAGTGAAGTTGGCAACCAATGAAGGATTGCGAAGAGGTACTAAGGACAGCCCCAGCAATGAATATGGATGCCGTTCTTCTAACCTTATCCAGTGGTTTAAGGGTAACCGCCATTGCAATAGCTTTCCACCAGAAGATGGATCCATAAAGAAGATTAGGCTCCAACACTACTGTGTAGAGCCAAGAAGCGACTCGAGGTTGTTCTTCATGCCCTCTTACAGCAGTAGAGAGCGCAAGAGGCTTTCAGTACTCTCTCTGCTATGTTCACTTTCCATTGAAGTTTAGGATCTAGCACAAGTCCTAAATATTTGACACGTTTGCTAAGGCAAAGCGAGGTACTTTAATTTTAGGTATTTTATACTTGCTAGTGAAAAGCATAACCTTTGTTTTGGCAGGATTGAAATTAAGACCGAATTCACTTCTATTCATATAGAACTTTGATTTGGAACACTTTCAGAAGTGTTTATAGAGTTCCAGTATATTAAAAAAAAAATTCAATCAAAGCCAGAAAACTACCAGTTTGAAGCATCTTTAGAGCGATTAGTTTTACTTTCTCAAAGCAAGAACGAAGTTCCTGGATTGAGGCATACTTGAAGTTCGGGAAGATGTGCTTAGAGTTCAGAAAATGAAAGTGCCGTTACTAAACACACAGCGAAGTGGCTAAACCAAGAAAAAAAACCTTTGAGTTTATAACTATTTATCGAACTGAATTGGTTTCGTGATACAAGTATTGAATATGTTAGCCTCAGACTGAAATTTTGTATTTTTCTATAAATATAAAAAGCGGGCGTGACGCATAATGCAAAATATGATTAGATGATGTTGCTGCAGCAGCAAACCAACCAACCCACCAACAGAAATGTATTTACTGCTTTTTAACTTGCAACATTCTTAAGAAACAACGAAATGAACTCGTACATAAGTTTTCTACTAAGAGCTAGAGCTACTTACTAATTTTGTGGTTGTTGGCAACAGATGGTGGTAAAATGTAATAATGAGCAATATACATAGTTGTAGGTAAAAAAAAAAACAAAAACAACAACAACGAAAAAAAATAACAAAACCGAAAATAAAGAAACATAAAAGCGCATGCAAAATATTTTGAAGATATTAAGCACGAAACGAAAAAGACCAAGAAACATTCTACACAATATTGTTGTTAATTTGAAGATTTTTAGGCGGGGAGGGGGGGAGAAAAGAAAATCATATATCTACCATTTAAGTTTTAAGAGGGTTGTTGGTGGTTATTTAATGTTTTTAATGTATGATACATACATACAATTCAATCTCTATTAAAGTACAAACATAAACATAGTGGCTGCCTTCTTTTCAATTCACGTTATCATGAACATTCACATTCATCCACTCACGTCTCACATTGTCACAACAGTAATCTTGATATCTAACAGGAACCGGAACCTAGACACAATCTACAAAGCTTGTATATACATACATACATACATAAATAAATATGTGCATGTAATAAAAATTTGCAAAATGAAGAAATGCCAGGCATCGTTGAAGCAAGCGACATAGCGAACGTGTGCAATAAATGACACTATCTCCGCTACCAAGATGTGTATGACAGAATGTAGTGTGTGTTTGTGGAGCTGTGCGTGTGTGAGAGAGAAATTGCCCTAAAAGCGCATATTACTTGCAATAAATCAAATTTATGTTAGTTTTGTTGGTCGTTTAGAGAATTCATAAAGCACCATTGTTACACACAAATAAATAAAACGATATCTTGAAAGTATGTGCATATGTCGAAACTAAATATCGAAGAAATACAACAGCTATTCTGACAGTCTATATTTATACTATGTCTTTATGTCTGACCGAATCCAAAGAATTCTAAACGGGGGGTATTAATTTTTAGGTCCCTCTAAAATTTTCTTTGATCCATTTCCGACGATCAAAATGTATGAGATATTCATCAATAAGGGGAGGGATTCAACACCATAACCCCCTCCCCATTATTAGGATTCGCTTTGTGTGTCTGACTGTCTTTGTGTCTGCTTTAGATTATATGTATGCGTTTATGACACTGATGAAAAGCATGGCACGACTTAAAAAACGGATTGTTATTTTAAAGAGGAAAATATTTTAATTATTTTCTTTCAATATATGAGAGGCTGAGAGGAAATGTGGTATAACTTCTACGTTCAGAAATACGAAATATGTTCAGAGTAAAAGTGAAACGAAATATGTTCAGAGCGAAAACGGAATAAAAAACTATGCTGTTCTTGCTCTGAAAGAATTGTTATACCATTTTTGCTCTTACTTTTAAGGCGTTTCATTTTCACTCTAAACCGTATTACTTATGCCATTCTTGCACTGACACTTTAAATTATTTCACTTTTGCTCTTATATAAATTTTAGCCCGCTTTTCCTCTCAGCCTGTCATATAAATGTTTGATGACACTGTCATGCTGTGTGTCCTGTATGTCTTAAATTCCAGAAGTTGAATACAAAGTATCAGGTTATTATTTTAAAAGGAAGACGAGCTGCATATTATGTGGCGGATCTAGAGAGGGTCCCCCCTGCAGCTTTTTCAGAAATAATTAATTTTTTTTTAATAATCGAAACTTTTTAATAACAATTTGAAACTGTATTCTAATTTTTGAGATATTGGTCCAATTTTTTGAGATTGGCCTGATTTCAGATCTGAATCGTGGCCTGAATTTTGGTTTAAATTTTGATCTAATTTTGGCACTGATTTTTTTGTTTGAATTTTAGGATTGGATTTTTGGTTTTGTCTCAATTTTAATCTGAATTTTGAACTGAAAATTTTGGGGGTTTTTGGTGTAAATCTTAGTATGATTTTCGACCTATATTCAGTTTGAGTTTTTAACTGGTTTTAGATCCAAATTTTTGTCTAAATTTCAATCTGATTTTTTTTGGTCTGATTTTAGGTGTTGATGTTTTTTCTTAATTTTGATCTTAAATTTAATCTCCGGCTTGACCCGAAATTTGGTCTTATTTTGGATCTACCATATGTTTTGATCTGACTTTCAGTTTGAAATTTTATCTGAGCTTTACCTGAAATTTAGTTTGATTTTTGATCTGCTTTTGAACTAAATTTAGCCTATTTTTTTTTTTTTTTGTGGTCTGAATTTGTGTTTTATTTTAGATTTTATTAAGTCTTATTTTAGCCAATTTTTGGTGTGAAATACAGCCCGAGTTGTCTGCCTTTGCTCGGATCTTTTATCTGCTTTTTGAATTTTGGTCAAAAATTTAGTTTGATTTTTGTCAGAAATTAAGTTTGATTTTTGGCCTAAAATTTTATTTGATTTTTTGTCTAAAATTTAGTTTGATATTTACCCTAAAATTTATTTTTATTTTTGGACTAAAATTAATTTTATTTTTGACCTAAAATTTAGTTGATTTTTGTCTTAAAAATGAGTTTTTTATTTTAGATTTGATTTTTTTTAGCTTAAAATTTATTTTGATTTTTGTCAGAAATTTAGTTTGATTTTTAAATCTGATTTTCGGTTTGCATTGATCTAATTTAAGGTTTATTTTGGTTTTTATAAGGAGCTTTGATCTGCAATTTTATTTAATTTGTTTTGTCTTAATATTGGTTTGAATTTAAATTTAGTTTAATTTTCGGTATGAAATTCAAACTGACTTTTGGTCTGTCATTTTTTTTTTTTTGCTCTTAGTCTTGATTTTTGCCTTAGCTTTGACCTGTTTTTAGTATAATTTTTATGTCTAAATTTGTTTTTGGTCCGGCTTCTGATATGGTATATAGCCGATCTAATCTGCTATAGACCATCACAAAAACCATTTCAGTTCTAAAAGGTTTGAAAATCGACTATGGCTTGACTTTTCTATTATTATTTATGTAGAATTCTGATATTATAATTCTCCCAGAATTTAGCATATGGTTAGGGGAAATATTTGTCCAAATCTTGTTTAGCTATTTTCTTATTTTATTATTAAATAAATTCTTTCAAAATTAGTCTTTTAAACTTTATACATCACATTAAAAACATATGTAATTTTTGCTATTTTCTTTAAAGGCAAAATGTTGACCAATTTCAGAAATTTGTGTATTTTTTTTTTATTTCAATACATACATTTATACTTTGTCATGAAGAAAACGCAATCAAGGATGCAGGCATGCAAACTTTCCGCATTATTAATTTTCAATTCGAAAAGGACAATATACATAAATGCTTTTATTTTGTATGAGCATAATGAAAATGTCTCAAATTGTCTTCAAGGGATTCTTTCTTGCTTGAAAGTAGGAGAAAAAAATAAATTAGTTAAACAAATTTATTCTTTATTATAAAAGCACACAGTCGCAACTTTAATAGTATATTCACTGATTCATTCAGTTCAATTCTGAATCAACTTGTGATGCGCTTTCGTTCGAAATTAGTGCTGCCGATTTTGTAAATTCCGGGGGAATTCGTTACCACGACGTCGTTCGAAGCTACGGAATGGAAGCTCCGTCGGAAATAGTAATATCAAAAATACGAAATGAGAGGAAAAATCGTTAGAAACTTAATCGAGAAAAAGCTTATTCATTTAAGAAAATCTTGTACAGTAAATAAATAAAAATTATGTGTCTGCAAGCACTCACAGTTGTTGTTGTTTATTTGAAAATTATTAGAAAACATTTATAAAACATTCTGTTGAAGTTTTTGCAGTCTTCTTCTCACTATTTTGTTATTGCTTTTCTTCCGTTGATACTCTCTACACTTATCGGGACCACACCAACACGACGTAGTACACGTATATAACACAAGAGAGAAAAGCTTAGCCATGAGCACATACTCTCTCACCAAAACACATTAGATGAGATAAAACTGCGAGAAGTCTACTCTCTGTTTGGTTGTATGTAGCCGAATAACAACTGCATAACTTCGTTTCGTACTGGTTTCGTAGGAGTGCAACGAAAACGGAATTTTTCATGTGACTGTTGTTGTTGAAGTTTTAGCACTCTTTCTCTTTGTATTATCTGGAGCTTTTTTTCTGTTGATACTCTCTACACTTATCGACACAAACACGACGTAGTACACGTATATGTAGGGCACATAAAAGGAAAGCTCATCTAAGGAGTGAGATTGAAAAAATCTAAACACACGTTTTACATAATAATTTTTTTGGGTGTAAAATTTAAAAATTTCTTTGATCTAGTTATCTTTGAAAAATATGCCAGTTGTTATTTTTAATGACAAGCATGCTGATTTATTATGAGTTTGATCAAAATGAGTGAAGAAAAAGAAGTACGTCTTAAAATTATTAAAAATTTTAAAAAAATTCCAAATTGGTCCTACAAAAAATTGAAGGTCTGCCGTTAAACTGTTTCCAATGTTATTAAACAGATTCAGGAGAATTTGACCATCGATAGGAAACCTGCTTCAGGAGGGAAGAAAACAAGGACCACATGATATTGGGAAAGCCGAGAAAATAGAAAGCATATTGAAGAAATTTTCAAACACATCTAGTAGCTGCCCGGTTAGCCCAGTGCTCTGACTATTTGGTGCGAAAAGTTAAAGCCAATGCAGGTTTGAAAACATACAAAGTCCAAAAAGTTCCAGACAGGAATGCTGCGAAAAATTTAGACGCCCAAAGTAGGGCTCGGAAATTAAAATCGAATTTCATACAAAAATAATCATGTTGTATAATGGACGACGAAACGTATGTACTGGCAGATTTTACGCAGCTTCCGGGTCCAAATTTTTATGTTGCTGATGCTCGAGGAAAAGTCGAAGAACAATTTAGAATCCAAAAGCAGACAAAATTTCCTAAAAAATTCCTGGTATGGCAAGCTATATGCAGCTACGGCAAAAGAAGCAAGTCATTTGTTACAGTGGGCTCTATAAATACCGAAATATACATCAAAGAATGTTTGAAAAAAAGACTTCTTCCTTTCATAAGTGAGCACAATGTGTCCACATATTTTTGGCCCGATTTGGCATCATGTCACTACGGCAAGAAAGCTCTGGAGTGGTACCAAAGTAATAACATAGTTTTTGTACCAAGAGAGGCCAATTCTCCAAATTGTCCGAAGCTAAGACCAGTGGAGAGATATTGGGCTATTGTGAAAAGAAACTTAAAGAGCATAAAAAAGGTGTCCCAAAATATCGAAGATTTTAAAAGGTGTCTGAAACAACTATCAAATCTCTAATGGAAGGCTTACCAAAAAAGGTCCACGAGTTCATAAATAGTGGTTAGAACTATAAAAGTTATATTTTTCTTTAATTTGTAAAATATTATCAATTAAATAAAAAAAAAAAGTCAAAACTCTAAGATCAACCGTTTGAAAATTATTGAATTTTATATATGTTAAGATTTTTTCGATCTCACTCCTTATATGGAATCAAGCTCTCTCACCGAATCACATGAAAGAAAGCTACGATGATAAGTCGACTCTCTGTTTGATTGTATGTAGCCGATCCATATATGACCTCGTTCGCTAAACACTAACAACAGCATGACCTCGTTTCTTATTAGTTTCGTTTGAATGTGATGAATGCTCGTTGCTGTTGCATTTTTCCGTTACAAAATTGTTCATTCACAGCTCGCTAAAGAAGTTTCACTTCAAGAAAAAAATGGAGAAAAATGTGATATGGCTGTACAAAAAAGATGCAAACCTTTGTGAACGTAACTCTTTATCAAAGATGAAACGATTGATTCTGAAATGCATATGAAGGAGTGTTTGAAGAAGGTGAAATTCACTGATGGTGTTTGGTCCCAACCAAATAACAAAACAACCAACCAAATTACTAGGAGATGACTGCGGCCTATAGAGCGATACTGAGCTCGCATGAAAGCTCAAAAGCATTAATTTTACTACAGCAAACATGCCTCAATTATCTAAAATTTGAAAACTACGATTATTTGTCGTGGAAACTAATTTAATTTACATATATTGATGAGTTCTCAATTTAGAAATAAAGTACGATTAAAATTAAATTTATTTAAGTATCTAATGATTGTTACGTCTATATTGTTTTTGCTGCAACTTTTTACCGGCTCAATTTTCTAGTTCCTAATTGGCTATTATTCACAAAAGATTTATTCAGTGACTTTTTCACGAATAATATACATAAATTAAATTAGTCTTCTGTAAGGACATTCATATGTTATGTAGATATCAAGGTATATCAACAAGAATACATTTTTTCAGTAACACCCTCACCATACTCCTCTAACTATTCTTAAATATTTAATTCTGCCAAACTCTTAAGGTCGATCCCTTTGACATATTCGTACTGTAAACGTACGGATACATCCGTGTGTCTGTATTATGTGACATTCCGACGCATCAGTAGAGCAAAATAAGTATCAACAGCACGACAACGGATGGTCGGATGGTTTCATAAAATCGAAAAGGTACAATATATTGAGAGGAGCAGCAGCAGTAGTAAGTAAGCAGGCAGCCCCACCCTTGTTGTTGTTATGTTTTTGTGTGTGTGTTGTTGGTAGGAACGATTATTTTATATGTTGAAGTTGAAGCATAAGAAATGTCACAAGAAAAAGAAAAAATCACAAGGAGTAAAACTTGCAAAAACCCATGCACAGAATGAATATTGTCTATGCACGGGTAAAAGGCAAAGAGCGGGTGCCATTTGTGTGAGATACGCTACTACAAAAGTAATAGTAAAAATTGTGATGGGGTTGTTTTTGGTTTTGGGCTTACTACTTTGTACAACGATTGCTGCTCTGAAGCTGTTAACTGTGTATTGCCATTCAAAACATCTGGTCCTTTTCTGCTGCTCCTCGTCTTCATGAAATTTTCAAGTATTGCTATGGTAGAATTTAAATTTTCTTTTTAAATTAAATTTCAAACAGCAAAACAATTTTTTTTTGGGTTTTCCCTATTTTGATTTGGATACTTTGCAAATTTTTCAGCACGCTGACGAGCAAAAACAAACAAAATAAAAAATTATAATAAAGGCAGAAGAAAACAAATGCAACGCAATAAAAAAAAAAAAAAAAAAAATAAAGGAGTAGAAAACATTATGATTTGGAGCGTTTGAAACGTGCTTCGCATTTCTACACCGCTGTTGTGGCTGCTACTATTCGGTACTGCTATGCTTCAATGTAACAATAACAAAATATATAAACGAATATCAAAAACACTTATGTGTATTTTTGCAAATGATATACAAAATAACAACAGTGCCCCAGGTTATTATAAGTATTTTTATACAAACATTTGTATGGTATTTTAAAAATAAATTTGCAACTTTCTTTCTTTTATTCTGTAGAAAAAAAAAAACCTAAAAAAAACTTACCGGTTTTCTCCTTAATCTCACACAACACCGAAAACAATGCCGGCTTCATGCGATGACAATTCAACGTATGCTTTCTGGCTTGTGCCTCATCCAATGATTGCTCCGAAATGCTCATAATTTGTTGTAATATTTCACCAATATCTTTTTGCTTTCGCACTTCATTTTCATTGCCCGCATTTTGTCCATCATCCTGGCCGGGCATACCGTAACCTTGTGGTGCCATCATGCCACCAGTATGCGCCATCATACGATTGGGATCCTCCATGATGTTGATTTACACAAAAGAAATCCCCAACACCGCTAAACACCATACAAACAAAGAAGAAAAAGACAACAAACAAAGGAATAAAGTTAATAAAAAATATTGTGAAAAAAAAAATTAAAAATAAATAAATCAAGAGTTTTATTTTAAAATGCAACTGATTTACTAATAAGCCACCACTCGTTGTTATCGTTGCCGTCTTCGTCGTCCTACGTAGATGAAATGACAAAGCAAACTGATTATCGAACGAATAAAAGAACGTACTAGGTACATCACATCATATCAACACCAAATCAAGCAGGATAATTTAGTTAAACTCTATCCAATTGACATCGAAGTAGGATGTGAATGAAAATGACGTTGGAATTTACTTATAAATTTACTCTCTTCCTCTCTCTCTCTCTCTCTCAACCATTCTTAATCACTTTACTACCAAAAACAACAAAGAGCAGTGCTCTCGCACTAAACAACTACAGAGCATACGCATGCACAGTTTAGCACACATTTTGTATTAAGGGTATTCACACAGTACAATACAATGTTATAGCACTGAACGGTAAGACCGACCCAAAATAAAGTTGCTCATTGGCTCTGAAACACATTTTTTCAAAACTTATCGACTAGTGCAGCTATAAAAATAATACGAAAATCAATAAGTGATTTGCATTACGACAAATTACGCTAACTTGACCGTGACCGTTGACTAAGATCGTTTTTCCGTGCAAGCGACTTTATTAATTTTTAAAAAATTTTATGGATATATCGTTTATCCTTAGCATACAATTGATTTTTACTGTTGTTTTTACACAAATACCACGAACGTTTGGAAATTACCCAGTTAAACTTAGGATGATTGTAGGAGCAATTATCGAGCGCTCCAAAGCGAGCAATAGATTAGGGAGTAATCTTGCTCCAGAACTCTTGAATTTTGTACTCCTTTTTAGTATTGCATGTCCTTAGGCATGGAGTACTCGTTTTAGCCTTCAGAAGGAATAATAAAGCAGGACACGATTACGAGCATAGGCACACTTAAAAAAAGAAAACTCCAAAATAGGAGCTGCCAATTCATGACGCCATGAACTAGTTATCTAAAACGGCAGTAAGCACGCAGCCACTTGAGGCTTAAAATATAATAATGTTATATTCATTTGTTCATTCATTTTTATTTTTTATTTACTACTATCGTTTTGTTATTTTATTTTTTCTTGTACTTCTTCTTCTTCTTCTTGTTAACCCATTAAGGGCGAGCAGGAACCAAAGTAGATAGATCAAGAAAGTAACTTGAGAAAAGTATTGTTTTTGAACCTGGCTCAAGAACGGCTCAGCGTTTTTAAAAATATCCCATATAAGATTATGTTAGTGAAAGTCAAAAATTTAGTTACTCGATTATTGCTCTTTTTGGAGTTATGAAATCATTCCTCTTTTGAGGAGTACTCTTTATTTGTGCAACAGTGTATCGACATAGAGCAGTGATGGCATCTTTTACATGCACAATGATCGGCAGAGCTATTTTTCTATGGAAATGAGCTCTGTAAAAGAGACTAATACTCATGTACACACGTGCTACTTTTTAACCAATGCTGACAATGAGCTACAAGATGACATCATTAACTCATTTTCGTTTTTTTCATTTATTTCCCATATTTTTTTCATTATTCTCTAAGTAACTTGGATTTTGTACGGCAAAAAAAAAAAAAAAAATTGTTAATACCATATGTGACTTTTCAAAATCATATGGTTCTGTTTGATGTATTTTTTGTTGCACTGTTTTTACTATAACTAATAAAAAATAATTTCAAAGTTACTGAAATAGAATACTACAAAAGGCGCGTGCCACAGTCGGTTGCAAATAAATTGCACTATGTTGTGATCAGTATCCAGCAGAGTTTTTAATATTTTCAAGTGAAAGCAATTAAGAGGAAAACGGGAAAGAGAGAAAGTGAATGGCCTTGAGCAGAAATAGAAAGGAATGACTTCAAAGTGTGTTTCTTTAAATTTATTTTGATGTAATATGATGCTATCCGTCATGTCCGGCGGAGGCTCTATAGAACTATATACCAAAGCTCTTGGCGCTTCAAATGCAGTCAGACTCAGAGGAATGTCAAAAACTACGAACACAGCCGAATTCTAACACAAGCACTGAATATACTAAACCAACATAACATTGACTACATGATATCCAAACTAAACTTCAAGGGCTTCGAAACTTTGTTTCCAACAAGAGCAGATTGAAGAAGAAACCGTGTGGGAGCTGGTCTTGAGATAGAAATCTACACCGACGGTTCAAAGATGGACGGCGGGGTCGGTGCGGGAGTCTACTGAGAAAACCTCAATATTGCTGTGTTTTCCAGGCCGAACTTCTGGCGATCAGAGAACACTGCAAAGCACTGGCCATAGTTCAAAGGGGGGCTAAAGTAGATATCTTCACAGAAAGCCAAGCGGCAATTAAGGCTCTAGGCTGACATAATATCCTCTAGATGAGTTAACCAATGCAGGGAGTTACTCGCCACCCTAAGTCATAGACTGGACATTGGCCTTATTTGGGTCCCTAGTCACAGGGACATGGAAGAAAATGAAAGGGTTGATGAATTAGAAGGGCGAGGTTCAGCTCTGGATTTAACTCAGGCACAATCTGCAGCAATTCCCTGAATAAAATCAAGGCTGATATACTCTCTTACTTCCTTACCCTTACAGATAGCAGATGGAAAAGCCTTTCCACATGCGACGTAATCAAGAAATCATGGCCAAAACTCGACCGTAGGAGAACCAGGGACCTTTTATGTCACACAAGTTCTGATGTAACTAGACTGGCTGCAGTACTTACGGAACATTGGGCAATAGGGGACCATGCGGCCAAACTACACATCCCACACTGCAGAAGCTGTAACCTTTAAGAGAGACTCTAGCCCACTTTGTCTGTCATTGCCCGGGTCTTGCTAGGAGCAGACTAAAATCATCCCACGAACAACAAAGCGCACAATAACAAATGACGTTGTGGTATCAAAACGGCGCTCCAGCGCTCAAATTCCTAAATGCTTATAATAAAGTTTAAACTTTGGGTACAGCAGGTCATCCAAAAGTTTGGAAATCAATTTGCCTTATAACCGAAAATACAATCAGATGAATTAATTTAAGAGAATTACAAGCAACAGCCTGAGTCACTCACATCATTACAAGAACAACAATATGTACAAGATGGGAAAATGCAAGAATTTGGGATAATCCTCTTTCTTCTATGAAGAACGACTGGGTGACATAAGGTAAGGTTGGAGTGGCTGTCTAGGGACACACGCCTGAACGGCTCATTGTAATACCATTTTGGTAAAGTAAGGCTAAAGCTATTAAATTTAGTCCAAATAAAACTTTTACCTGTGAGCGATTTTGTGAGGGTAAATGAAATCGAAGCCCAAAATTTCAGTATGTTCAGGCAATGCTCTCTTTTAACTTAGTACCACGCCCGCTTTTGTAAGATTATTCACACTTACGTAGAAGATAATTTATTCATCTGTTACCAAGTTTTTATAAAGCATTGATATTGGCGCCAATAGCACTCCATATATCAATACAATTCATTAATTTTTATAAACATGCATAATTCGCTAATTCCATTCTAAGCTTCAATTAATTTTTCCGCGCTATTCTTTAGGCCCAGCTGAAATTTCTTTTTCTGACACCCAAGAGAAGAGATGATATTTGAATAGAAGAGCTTGGAATGTTTAAAGGGTTACTGCAACCGAAGCGGCGGCACTAAAGCAGCAAACTAAAAACAGGTTAAATCTTTTTTATCTACATAGTATTCAACTACGCAACGTTATTTTTTAGCATTTTTACAATTCACTTATGCAGATTTCTAGTTTTTTTTTCTTATCTTTGTTGGCGGTGTACTTATATTAGCAATAAATCCTAAACTACCAGAAGCAATATATGAAAAATTAAAATATTTAGAAAATATAAAACTAATTAATGCCTATTATTGAATTTATTATTATTATAATAAATACATTCTATGCATATAATTAAAAAAAATCAACACAAATCGCAGCCGCAGTCGCAGCATGAAAATAGAGTAGAGAAAAAATCGAGCGAAGAGGAGTAAGCAAATATGAGAAACAACTTCTGCCGACGTTGGCAGCGAATTGTTTGGTTCTTTTTTGTTTTTCGTTTTTTTAACACGTTTTAATATCACAAAACACACAGATTTTAATTGAAATGCAATGAACTTTGTTGCTATTATTTGGGTGCAATAGAATTCGAATGATTTGCACTATAAATATATTAGTTATTTACCAAAAATTCACACAAAACGAATATATAAAACACGACAAAGGAGAGATTTACGTCTACTCCACACCGTTCACCAAATCGCCATCTTCTTTTGACAGCACTATCAGGGATGATATTTTTCGTGTGCGCAGGGATGAAATAGTCTTAAAGGGGAAAAGTACTTATCAGATTTATCCTCATTCGCTCAGATCTTTCAGCAGTGTAGAGCCCGAGCATATCAAGCATGATCTGATAATTCCAATGCAATTTTAAAACGCAGATAAAAACTGGAATAAAGTAAATAGCAAGAAACGAGCATTCCGCTGGTAAGAATGCGCATTCTTGCACGACAGTGGATAGGCCACTTTAACCGTTTCAAAGTAGAGAAATTTCAACTTTTCTACGCGTTTTGCGTGTCATCACCATTGAGTGAAAGCGCAGATTGCGTAAACGCGTGCTATGGAGTTTAAGTTTAAGCACGTAGAACGTATGTTATGGAGTTTGGGGTTTACTCAACTATCCTAAATTTATGGACAGGAATGGTGAAATTTTTATTTACCGAAGTTGCCTGTCCGAGTTCAATGCTCAATACAGTCATAAATGGAAAATACATGTAAAGAATAAAAATTGCCAAAGATAAGCTTTTCAATTTGCTGTTCAGATTCAATATAAAGCTATAGATTCTTTCCATTCGTGTACAAATCGTCGCCAGAGAATTGATTTGGCGTATGTGTATAAGTATTCCTATGCCTATACGCCAAATCAATTCTCAGGCGACGAAATGTAACTTTCACAACATGGGCAGATGCGAAAAACTCGGTCTGGGTCATCCCTGGGGTGTTGTGCAATAAAATTGATGGAATTTTACTCAAAGAATTTTAATGATCCACATCTAGGAAAACGTAATGTCTTGGGCATTCTCCATTGATCACTTACCAGCATGACAGCGAATAGATCGCATAGTCGCATGCCAACTGGATCAATCAATACGAAAATTGTATACGAAATCCACTACACATCTTGAGACTATTATACTGCTTGAATGAGCCAAATCATCCAACGTCTGCTTGGAAATACTTGTTCAAAAGATGCTCACCTAGGATATGCAAAACTGACAATAATTTGACGTTTCAGTCGAGTGTAACACAAAACAAAAACAAAGAAGAGCGAAGCGAGCAAATTATAAGAAGTGAATTATCTGACATTATGTTAGAGATGAATTGTCCTAACAATTGCTTAGACGCCTACGTCACACAGACAATTTTTCAACTTTTTAACAGCTAAGATGTATTTTCAACTTTCTTATTAGATGGGCAAGTTCCATACCCATGTTGTTCTGCCTTCCCCGATCGAGCCCTTCTTCTGCTGCCTTGTAGTTTACAGTTAATAGCAGTTTTTGGTAATAATTTCAGGAGCTTCTTTTGGGATTTGGCAGATACATTTCCACTTGGATCTACGAATTTTAATTGCTATAAAAAACAAATTTTTTTTTGCAATTTTAGTTAGAGTTTTATTCCTTTCGAAATTCATGCATATGCCTTAGTATATGCTTCATTTATATAATTTATTTTGTTCTTAATTTATATTTATTTTATACTATAATTGTATAGATATATTAAAATGTATAGTTATAAATTAAATAAAATAAATTAAAATATGTTGAACAAATAGGCAAAGAAAAAAACTAAATCGATTGAATTTTAGAATTGATCAGAATGAATGACAATGTGTCAAGTGTTCTTAAATACTTGCTTATAAATAAAAAAAATATGGTAAAATATAAATGTATATGTATGAATAATTGCAATGAATACATGTAAACGCGAGTCCCAAAGTTAAGAATTTGGGATTGAAATGCTACTTCAACTTTAGCAATGAAGTACTAAGTTTCATAATTGAAATGCGCTTACCCACAAATGATAATAGATACGTTTTTTCTTCGAGCATATATATAAATATTTTTTTTTAAATGCTTCATATGGAAAGAAAAGTAGAAGGAGATTATTCTTTCTTTCCTTCCTTCATTCTTCAAAATCATTTTTGTAAGCGTAAAACTAAATAGTTTTCCTTTGATTTCACTTCACCTCATTGCATTCGCATACGTCTTCGCCGTGTCATTACAATCGCAGCATCCGATCAGCAGCGCTAGATATTGCCAGCACTACTGTAGAATTGAAAATTATTAAAATTGACCGGGGTCTTGGGACTCGGGCATAAATAGAGGAAATCATCATTTTGCAATTGAGTTTGCGTAAGATTAGGTTCACTAGCGCTACGATGTATTTTCGGGAGAGTACGTAACATATTCTCCAGCATATTAAGTAAGGGTCGAAATAGTGGGCGATCATTACGATCGAATTTGATACAGTCTTCTGCGAGGCGTTTCAGTGCTTGCGGTGCATCGGAGCGCACCTGAGCCATTTCGGGTCGTAATAGACCACGTCCAACCATAAAAAGGATTTGATCTTTATTGTTAATGTGGCTGTAGGGTAAACACTCGGCCAGCAATTCATACATCACAATACCAAATGCATAGACATCCGATTGAAAGGAGTATGGATTCTGTTCTTGCATGCGTATAACTTCAGGTGCCATCCAGAGTATGCTGCCAGTGGGCTGATTGGCTTGTTTCTCGCCGGACCAGCGTGTCTTTGCAGTTGCCAAACCGAAATCACCAATTTTCACCGATAAATCTTCGTGCAAGAAAATATTATTCGATTTGAGATCTCTATAGAGGTACAGAAATTAAAATTCGCTCATTATTTAAAGTATTATTTAAGAAAAAGTGTTTGAATTATTTTACCTGTGTATAATATTTTTTGCATGTAAATAATCCATGCCCTGTGCAACCTGACGCCCAATATCAATCAACGTATTCAGCTTGAATTTAGTCTCATTCACATGGATATGCTTGTAGAGGCTACTGCCCTCACACCATTGTGTGACAATAGCCAACGAAGGTTTTGATACACAGCCCATAAATAATAGTATATTGCAATGACGTGTCTTCTTCAGCATGGCCACTTCATTTTTGAACGCCTGCAACTGTGCAGGACTTGGTGTTTTGACATTGAGCGTCTTCACAGCAACCGGTCCATGCCAGTGAGCTTTGTACACGGTTCCGAAAGAACCAGAACCAATACGCGGTCCAATTAGAATCTCTTCAGCTTGTATATTCTGAAAAAAATGCATAGGAAATTTAAGCTATTAGTATGAAAGCTGAAAGGGTTAAAATCAATACAGTACTGGAACAAACTTTTGAAAGCTTCCTTTGGTATTGAAAAATTCAATGGTAATACTAGTTCAAATTTAATACTATTGAAAAAAGTAATGGTAATGCTATGCTTTTTCAATTTGAATGCCATAGAATAAACAATGCTAATGAAAGCAACTTTTGATTGGCATAGAAAATTTTAACATAAATTCTAGCTCAATTAAAATTTTATTATAATTATTTCTACCAAAGAAAAAGTCAATATCAATGAAAATACCAATGCTAATTCAATTTCATTATCTTTATAAAACATTATTGTCAATGCTAGTCCAATTTGATTGCCATTGAAAAATGTAATGTTAATGCTAATGTATTATCATCACCATTGAACATATCAATATAGGTCAATCTTTACCATTGATAATTTGAATGCCAATGCTAATTCAATTTCAATACTATTGAAACATTTGATACGAATGCTTGGCCAATTTCATTAACTTTAAAAACTCAATGCTAATGATAGTTCAATATTATTACAGTTGAAAAATTTAATGTCAATGCTAGTTCAGTTCAATTACTGAACAAAATATTATTGATAATGTTAGCTAAATTTAAATATCATCGAAAAAACTTTGTTCAATTTAAAAAACTCAATGCTAATGATAGTTCAATATTATTACAATTGAAAAATTTAATGTCAATGCTAGTTCAGTTCAATTACTGAACAAAATATTATTGATAATGTTAGCTAAATTTAAATATCATCGAAAAAACTTTGTTCAATGGAATTCATTTAGAACATTTCGCATTTTTAATTAAACTGTATACCAGTAAATGTAAAAGTTTCGAATTTGCAATGCCAAATGAGCTAGAGATTTTTTTAACATAAAAATTTGCCTCTATATCAGTGAATTAAATTTTCCATTAGCATTACAGCTTTTAATGGTAATGAATTCTATTGGCATTTAAAATATCAACAATTTTCATTAGCATTACAGTATTCAAAGATAATAAAAAATCAATGCCAACACTTCTCTAGCCATGCATGGTAAAAAGTATTTCGTATATGCATACCCAGTTTTCTTCAGAGCCTTTGGCATCACGCGGCGACAGCAAATTCTTATTGCTTTCATCTGCAGAGCGTGCACGCTGCCGCTTAACGTGCTTTAATGTACCAGTAGGCGAGGCCTGCGTGGAATTGGAATGGTCACCGCAAGGATGCTGTAAATAAATATTCATGAGTAAATTAGATTAAATAAATTTATGGTGCTATATTGAACTTACATGCGATTGTACTAAATGACGCTGCTCTGCTGTGAGTGGGCGTATACTATTGATGCAAACATTCGGTGCTGAATTGGAACGATCTTGTTGACTAATGGTACGTGGATGACGACCCTACAGAGACACAGAACGAAATTGTTACACAGACTTATAAACACAAAAAATGCTTCAAAAAGTTTTTCTTCTTACATGAAATCCCATTGCAGCCCCACGTCCGATATGCAATATTCCTACAGAATTTTCAGGATTTTGCGCCAACAGCCGCTGATAGTAGTTGTCCATGGGAAATTGCTGGCACAATGGCGGCACTTTATCGGCACAGCGCTGATGAAACCGAAAATTGCATTGATTACAATAAAATCCGGTGAATAACAGTCGACGACAGCCCTCACAAAAGGCCAGCGAAAAGAAAGTCTTGCGTATGAACTGATGTGAGATGTGTGTCATTATGGGAACTTTATCCAGCAGGCGCACATAGATCTCCTCCATTTGAAGTATACCAATATCAGTGTCCCACGGTATAATATGGCGTCCAGTGTGTGTGGTTGTCACCTCACACATATCGGGCGTTAGTTGACGCAATTTGAGCGCTTTCATTAGAGCATCACATAAACGCACTCCCGGCACCACTTCCACCGAGGTGCGCTGCTGATTGGGCAAATGAGCGCGCAGCAGCACTTTAGGCTGCCGCGTTAGCGTGCTGCATTGACTGCCATTATTATTGGAAGATGTGAGCGTAGACGTTAAGCTATCGATCATTTCATTAGGATGTATATAATGATTACGATAACTTTGTTGATGTTGTTGCTGTTGCAGTTGTTGTTGATTTTGATAATGTGGCTGATTGTTATAGTCAGCTGCCTTTTGTTGTTGCTGCTGTTGCAACTGTTCCAATTGATTGCACGCCTCCTGTTGTGCATTCATTTGATCCATCAATTCATGTTCTTTTACGAATAAATCATGCAGTTTGGATGTCAACTCTTGATACTCAGTGAGGTACATTGTGGGCGGCTCTTGCAGATTGGCAAACTTGGCATTCAATGCATCAATATTTTCACGGGTCAAATGTATAACCGATTGTACATTATGAAGCTCTTCTGCGAGAGGGTCAATGTCACCGCTATCATCCGTGGATGATGTAGTACTAGACATATTAGTACGGTCACTTGCGCAGTGGGAAGATTTGTTTGGAGGGTGAAAAAATTAAGTACTTCTCCGTTTAGCTGCCCTTCTACGATTTGCTGCTGCTACGTACTCCTACTGCATTTGGAATAATCTTTTCATGTCTGCTTAATTTCTCTTCGTCGACTACTTTTCTCTGCTGCTGATTTTGCAGCAAGTTTTTGTCCTTTAAGAGCGTACAAACTAGAGTGGGGATTAAGACAAATATCGTTCCTTTTGTAAAAAGCTGCACATATTCTATGCAATAAATTCTCTTCGCTTCTTTGTTTATCAAGAAATTAATTACCAACTAATTTTGATAAATATTTATAATTTTTGTTGCTTTTTTCCTGGGCACTTTATCTCGATTTTGCGCTTTCAAAGTGTAATAGGTATTCACAAAAAATATTTTCGCACAATGACGTTAGAATCAGCTGTTGGTGTATTGCATAGATATGAAATACATACGTTTCAGTATCAACTATTATCTACTAGAACTCCAGAAATATGTACGCTTTTAGCAATCGCTTTGGTATATGGATAATAAAAGTGGTAAATATTTTTTCTTGATAATTATGACATTAAATTCTTATAGAAAATGATTAATATTTTTTGCTTTTGTATTTTATACCTTAACAACACCAACACTAAATTGAGGACACTTTGACACATACTCATACAAACGAATCAGTGGTTGTTTTTGCTTCTCACTGCTTACAAGCTGCACGTATTTTTAATGATAAACAAACATATGCAATTATTGGATTTCTATGCGTTTCTTTTCTTATTGGAAATAACTTTTATATTTTTTTTTAGCTAAATAAGTATTTGCAAATCCTTTTTGCACGAGGTGTCAAATGTCAAACTAACTTCCTTGGAAATAAATAGAATAATACTGTCAGAAGTTAACTGTTGCAGGGATGTATTTATTTGTTAGCTGAAGCTATTTTCTCGTGGCTGCATTTTTCATAAAAAAAATTCCAGTTGGAAAACAAATATATTTGAAAATCAGAATATATAATTTTAGTGGCTGTTCACACGGGCGCAAACATGAACGTATGCCTGAAAAAGATAGAGGTTAAAAAAATAAGTAGTAAGAAAGAGGTAAAAACTCGCCTTTCTTTTTCTACCTTTCTCTTTCAGGCAGGCGTTCAAGATTGCACCCATGTGAACAGCCACTAAAGCGTGTAATTAGCACATCGTAATTGGTTTATTGCAACATTAAGTCATCTATTATAACGAGCTATACTCGCTAAATTACCGGAAGCGACAAAACGTGGATTTTTGCAGATGCCTCTGATGTTAAAATAATTCAAACAAGAGACAAGGTGCCGACGTATGAAGCCATCCATAGGTGCGCTCGTTTCAGATTGGGAATAAATTAATCTAATGACCAGTTCGTAAATTTTCTTGGCTGACACGAATCCCCTTAGTACGAAAAAAATGTATTCATATTTGCGAAAGTTGGCAACTCTGGTTAATTGCTTTGTGTTCAAAATTCAGTACAATTCAAATTGTCTGTATTAGTAGTGAAAAAATAATTTTAAGTGTTATTTTGTGTTTAAAATTGAATAAACGAAACAAAAAAAACTAAAGATATTGAAAATAATGGACCAGGTATGTATATTTGTCAAAAACCTGTAAAATGAATTTTTATCTCTTATTAAAAATCAAGAAAAATGGAGTATAACCTACAAAACTATTTTTTTTTGTTATAATTTTTTTTTTTTCAATATAACTAAAAGGTTTATCTCGATAAAACTATAAAAAAGAAAGAATATACTGTTGAAATGGGAAAAGTTTTGTGCTTACGTTAAAAATATTGGGATGAAATACACAAATATTTATCAAATGTACAAGTGCAGTATTTAAAATGGATGTCTGTATACTAGGGCCCCCGAATTCCAGAGACAGTCCTTGGAAGAAAACTTGATTTTTTCTCCGATTCTTTGATTTCTTCATTGCATTGCTAGACATTCCAGGCTTCCCTTTTTCATTATAATATTAAGATTCTTGAAAGCAAGGATACGAGTGCAACCGAATCAGCTTAAAGATTTTTATAAGGTGATATTAAGACTACATGTATGAGGTTTGAGGACTCTGGTTTCACTATTAAATTTGCTGCCTCAAAAAGGGGTGTTCTGAACCATAGTGGAATGTAATCGAATACTCGATATACATATATGACAGGAGAAATGATAAGAGAGGAGAGCAGCTTTATGCTTAGTGTTTGGAATATTGTACTTCTATCCGCAGATAGATCCACCGCTGAAGTTCATGGCGACCAATCCATAGACACTCTTCTAACTTGATTGAGCTTTAAATTCGACCATTACTTACCTCATTATCTTCTAGACGTGCATCTTTCTTTGATCTCGGAGCTGTAAAAGAATTATGCAATACAATCTACTAAAAATTACTAAAATTGTCCTCTCATTGATCCAAAAGTAAGAAACCTCAAGTATTCGTTGGTCATACTTTGACCCCTCGTAAGTAGTTTTTTTTACCACTTTTGGAAGAGACGACGAAAAAGCAATAAATGTTCATAAAGAATATTTAAAATTGATTTTTAAATCATTTTAAATAAGAAAACAAAATTTTTGGAATTATTTTTTTTTTTTTTTTGTATTTTAAACTTATTTTTATTGTTTACAGAAATTTATTGCGTTATTGTCTTTTCTTCCAAAAGTGGTGAAAAAGTACTTAGGAGGAGTCAACGTATGACCATCGGCTTGATTATTTCAAGAAACTAAACTGCAATCAATTGGGAAAATAAGTCACAAAAGAATAATAATTTTTGATTGCATTTATTGAATAACATATTTGAATCCAGCATAAAAAAATGAAGTTAGAAGTTACCGTTTGCCTATTCATTTACATAGATTGCATTTTGGAGTCAGGGAAATGCAATCTTTTTTTGAAGTCATGGGTATGCAAATCTTATGACTTCAAAATCGGAGTCACTTAAAGTCACATGCAGTCACTTGAATTTAATTAGAATTGGAAATCAATTGGAGTCACTTGAAGTTAATTGAGGTTTTGAAATCAATTGCAGTCACTTGAAGTCAAATGGAATGTGAAATCAGTATTATATGATGAACAAGTTGTTGTGACATTGTTTAGTCAATTGGATTTGATAAATGTATCAACATTGGTTTTTGGTATTAATTGATTTAAAAGTTTAAATATTAAATAATCCTTATATTAAAACTAACTTTACATTCCATTTGACTTCAAGTGACTTCAGTTGACTTCAAATCCCCAATTGAATCTAATTGACTTTAAATTCCAATCGACTTTAAATTCCAATTGACTCGAAGTGACTACATGTGACTTTAAGTGTATTCAAGTGACTCCAAGTGATTTTAAAGCAGTAATGATTTTGAAATCACTTGGAGTCAGACTTTAAGTGACTTCGAGTGACTCCAATTGACTTCAGATTCCAATTAACTCCAAGTGACTACATATGACTTTAAATGTATGACTTTAAATTGCCTTTAAAGCAGTAATGATTTTGAAGTCACTTGGAGTCGGACTTCAAGCGACTCCAATCCAACTGTCTTCAAATTGACACCAAGTGCATTCAAGTGTTCAATGCTTCAAAGCAGTCATGATTTTGAAGATTGCATTGCATTCTTCCGACTCCGAAAGAAATCTTTTTGAATGAATAACGAATCGGTTACTCAGAAAATGACTTTCAATTCCAAGTTTTATTCTGAAGTCTTTTATGTTATTCAGTAACTGCAATCATGAATTGTTGTTTACTAACTGTGACTTCAAAGTATCGCAATTAAATTGAAAGAATTCTTTTACAACTCTGACTGGACTGAAACCAATTTTCTTTCTCAGCATAGTTAATTTTACTCATTACTCTCTCATCTACTACGCCTAAAAGTCCTTTACAATTTATTAATAAAGTATATAGAAAAAGACAATTTGTTTTTTTTTTTTTCATTTGCATAACAAATTCAATTAAATTTCATTTTTATTTATTTCCTTTTTACAATTTATTAAGCTAAAGTGTGAAAAAATTTCGCTTTAATAATTTTTTACATTATTATTTTATTTTTTGTTTTGTTTTTGTTTTTTGTTAGTTTTGTTTTTGTTTCAAATTATACATAATTGTAAATACGCAACTCTCGAAAACTAAAAAAGCGATAATTATTTATATATAATGTAAATAAATGTATTTATTATATTTATTTCCTTTTTTTAGATTTGTTTTGTTTTTTTATTGGTTTTATATAATTCAGATTTGTTTTTGTGTTTTTTTTTTTTTGGATTTTGTTTCATTTATTATTCTCATTCTGTTATACTAAATTACATTTAAAATGTTATTGTGCATTTGGGTATGAATTTATTTATTATTGAGTTTTATTAAATAATTTTATTTTTATATTGTTTTGGTTTTGTTTTAGATTTCTTTGTTTTTGTTTTGCGTTATATTAGAATTTCAGGCATACATATTTAATATTTAAATACAAGTATTTTATTTTTGTTATTTTTAAGATTTGTTTGATTTTATTTTATTTTTATTTTTTTGGTTGTTATTGTGTTATAAAAACAAGTTTCATTTTTTTTGTTTTTTTTTTTTTTTGTATTTTAGTAAAAATTAAAATAATTATATAAAATTTTTATAGTTTTTCTTCGTTTTGTTTTTTTATTTTTTGTGTTTTTATAAAAATAGCACAAACTTAAACAATTTTTTCTTTTGACTTATTTAAATTTTTTTGTGTTTCGTTTGTTTGAAAACTACAAAAAAATGTTTTATGTTTGAGGTGGAAAAATGAAAAAAATAAAAATAATTGTAGATAAATATGAGTAGGTAATTATAGAATATTGCTAATAGAAGTTATGAGCATTCGTAGAGAATTTTTTTAATTTCATTTGATTTGAGTTAATGTTTTTGTTTTTTTTTTTTCAATGCGAATTCAATACGCCAACTATAATAATTTTACAAAACGTTTCGATTGAAAATAAAAAAAAAAAAAACAAAATAAATCTAAAATTTTAATATTGAATTATTTTTTTTTTTTTTTTTTTTTTAATTTAGAGGTTTAGTTTGAGCATAGATCTATAATGTAAATTTTTTATTTATAACTTTAAATGTAAACTAACGAAGCAGTCTCAAACTCCAATATAGCCGGGGAAGTTGCTACATTATAGAGTTTTTTTTTCTGTTTTGTCTATTGTGAAAAATTATAAGAAACAGAAGAAGTTAAGAAAATATTTTACGTAGCAGAAAAAGCAGCAAATCAATTTAGAATTTTTGCAAAATTTGTTATGATTTTTTTTTTTTTTTTGTTTTTCTATATTAAATGAGTTGAGTGTGTAGATATGATTTCATGTTGACTTAGACCATGGAGGCTGATACTCATTAGAAAGCTTAAAGTTTTAAGCTTGCGAGTATAGTAAACTCATAAGTAAGCTAAAAACTTTACTCTTGTGCGCATAAAAAAGTAATTTTCTGCTCGCGGCAGCACTGATTTAGAAAAGTGACGTCCAATACAAGACAGCAAAAGCTCTTATAAGCTTTTCTTCTTTAAACCAATTGAAAGGGTTTAAAGATTAAAGCTCTCGTGCTTTTGGAGCAAAGCCATTACGACCAGTTTCATTTACTACGCAGAGTTTAAAAATTTGGTGTTATTTCTAATCTTAAATAATCAATGCAGGTATTTATAAATATTCGAGTTCCACAGAAGCTTATATATGCTGATTTTTTCAAAGCAAAAAATGTTAGACTCAAAGCCACTGATACTCTTCAAAAAGTCCGAAAAAGTAGTGTAAGGGTTAATACTGAACACTTTTAATTTTAAAAATTTAAGTTATAAAGTTTTCGATTGTTTAAATACCAACTAAACTGAAAGAGTTTCTAGCTGTGATTAGATTTTCGAAAGTAAACTCCAGCAGTTGTATAATTGTTAGAACATAATCTGTGCTTCAAGAAACTATGGGTTCAAATTTTAAAACCATATTTATATATTGGACCTGAGACATACACAAATTAATGAATCGGGATTTATTTAAGTAGGTTCAAAAAGTTTATTAATAACCATTAGAGATATGTCTTCATGTTTAGAGTTTATGATTTTTTCTTTTAAGGATCCTGTGGATATTGTATTAGTATTTCTTCATTCGAGCCTTAAGCTAAATCCAGAAATATAAATACCTGCATTTAAATTAAGAATAATAGAAAACCAAAGTAACTATACGAAATCATTAGAAACCAATGTGTATTCTCAATGTATAGATATAGAGGGAGGTTGATTGATCTATGATTGTATATCTCTATATATTAAACAAACTTATCGAAATATGTATGTGTGCATATGTTTGTTCTTCTTTGCATGCCACTGTATATATATTTGATTTAATTGATTTTACACAATGAGTTTTTTCACGCGTAACATTTCTTGATTTAATTGATTAATTTCTAATTTAAACGCAGTCACGCAGCGCATCTATAATAATATGGCAAATGTATTTTTTTAATCAATTTCAGTCTATTTATTTTTTTTTTTAATAATGAATTTAATGTTTTTTTAATTTTATTTATTTTATTTTTTCCTTTTTTTGGTTTATTCAATTTTAGTAGCATATTTTTTTTTTTTGGATGGCATTTTACTTGATTTCTATATTTTTTTAAAATAAAATATTTTTGTTTGTGTGTGGGTGTGTATGCGAGAGTGTGATGAGTTAATATTTCCACTGTTCTTGTGAAGAGTATTTCACTCTCTCTCAAATTGAGATCAACGATTGTGATTGGTCAATTGATGACTTAGTGTGGAATATTTTCTATCTGCGCATGTTTGTTAATATTAACTCTTTCGAAATGAACTTAATGTAAACGTAATGAGAAAAATTTTAATGTAAATACAAAAAAGTAATTTTTACCAAATAATATGTCAGAGTCAGAGTGTTGTGCAAAAATGTTATAATTTTATAAATGTAAACAACAAAAAGAAAACCCTATTTCGGTATTGAAATTTGGTAGCAGAAGTAACTTAAATTTTATAAGTTACTTCTGCTATATACTATACTAAAGTAAGAATATATACAAGGTTAGATTTGACGATCAAGTGGCTTACCTTCTGCTATAAATCAGGCACGGTTACCGCTGAACGGACGCGAAAAAAAACACCTGTTTAACATCTAATAGAGCTCAGTATTTGTGTTTTCACACGTTTTTTCAGAGGATTTTATGAAGCTCAAAAAGTATCTGCATATCGTGCATTTAGTTCAGGGTTTGCGGTAAAGTCAAAGAAACTAACTGCTCCTTCATTCAAGATTGTGAGTGTATCACAATAAACTTGTGAGTTACAACTAAATTATTAATCGGAAGATGTCACAATCACACTTAATGGTTGCATTAACTAAGGTTATTTTTTTTTTAATGGGCGTTGTAGTAGCGCATTATTAACAAGTGACTCATTGAGAATGCTTTGAAACCTGCTACGCAATACCGCTTTAGGTTTTCTAGGAATTGATCATTATGCATGTATGCCTATCATTATATCTATTTCCTACATACATTAAATATTTTTTCCATTGCTTTTTGGTTCTCTATATTAATTGCAATCTAAAAACCTAGACTGAAATTAGCTAAAAAATTCTGAAGCCTCAATGTGAATCGGTTCTAATTGATGTCGTCCTGTGTGTGTTTCGTAAAGAATTTAATAAGAAAATAACTTCTCTTTGTGGGCAGAAATAGGAACAAATTTCAACTGGAGAATTTATAGGTTTCTGACGACGAGGTTTGGAATTCCAGCACATTTTTACTGTAGAAGGTGAAAAAATGAAGAAGAACATATATGACCTCGATCTTCAGAAGTATCGAATTTGTTTCTTGGGAGACAGACTCTTCGTAGAACTTCTCCAAGATATATCAAGATTATTGGGTTGGTGCAAAATAGATATAAAAAAGTAAAATCTAGCATCCATAAATTCCAAAAATTAAAAATTCTTCTTATTTTTTTGCACAACACTATAAGTATTCACGATTATGCAGTAAAAGAGTAATGGAAAATCACTTTGCACAATAACAAAATACATGTGCTGTCAAATTGTTGCTCTTGACTCAACTATGCAGTACGTTTTTACTCTTTTACTCAAGAGTACTGCAAAAAACTTCATTCGGATCGTGAATACCGTTACCTGTAAATAATTACTCTGTATATGTATATGAAAATGCAAAACAAAATAACAATTGTGTATGTAGAGAGCGAGAGAAAAAAAAATAATTCAATACGCATTTCCTTGTTGGACCACCAATACTAAATTGTGGTCGTCTGTCTCCTTCTATTAGCCAATATCCGGTGAGGATTTTATTTTAAATTCCCTTACAAAAATATATCGTATATATGTATGTATATATATATAGAAAATGTATTTATGGTACAATATTTTTTACTATGTATGCAATAATGTGTGTAGGTAAAGAACTATTTATGTTTGTTTATATGAGTGTGTGTGTGTGTTTTACAAATTTGTAAATATACGAGAGATTTGAATATTTGATTTATATATATATACAATATATATGTTTGTATGCAATATATTGTATATACATAAAGGTATGTATGTATTTTTTATATAATTTGCTAATTTGTACGGAGTTTTTTTTATGTTTTTTGCTTTAGTTTTTTTTTAACAAATAAAAATTTATTTGCTTAACATAAGAATGAAAGAGTGAAAAAGAAAAAAAAGTATCGCTATGCAGAATTAGAATTTAGAAATTTGTTTTTTTTTTTTGTTGTGGTTTTTGGTTTTAATTTTTTATATGTTTTGTATTTTTTTTTTTATTTATTACTTAGTTAGAATATCTAATGCAATTTAGCTAAATAGTTTTTTTTTTAATTTCTATTTCTTATTTGCCGCATTTACACTTAAAATTAAAAATTACATATCAGGATTTTTGTGTATTTATTTATTTTAATTTTTTTATTTATTCCTTTTTTTTAATTTTTACCTATTTGTGTATAAGTATGTATGCGTATATATGTATGTGTGGGTGTGTGTTTGTGTTTTTCGTTTTTTTTTTGTTTTTGCTTGTTTTGTTTAATTAACTAGACTTATGTAATATATTACAAATGTATAAAGCTAAAGTTTGAGTGTTAACGAAAAAAGCAATTTGTTGTTTCGCTTAGTTTTATTATTATTATTTTGTTTTTGTTTTTTTTTGGTTTTTGTGTTTTACTTTTTTACATTTTTTAACTAACAATGTATAAATTTACTAATATCAGTTACTCTGTTATCCCGTCAAATTTGAGATCATCTTCGCGGTTTATTTATTTATTTTTTGAGATGTTGGTTTTATTTTTCGTATATTTGTGCCCGCCGTTTTCATTTACATACTTTATTTTATTTTCAGTAATATTTTTGCTGCTTTCATATATGATTTTTCTATCTTTTTTATTTCCCTTACAGAGAGCGAGAGAGAGAGATAGCGATTGAGAGAGTGCTTTCTTTTTTAATATTCTTTCTATAACAACTATTATTTTAATTTAGAATAAATTTTTGACTATTATACACATGAGAAATAAACAAAGAAACAAACAATTTAAGAACTAGCACTCGCTCTCTCTCTCTCTCTCACACTCACCAAAGAATATTTAGTCATTAAGAGAGAGCATGTTTTATATGGCGGTATCATTCTTACTGAAAACTGATAGAAGGAGAGTGAATGCGAGAGAGTTATAAATGAACGACACATATTGTTTATCAAACCGTTACTATACGAAAATGCTCTCTTTGAGCATTTAAAGGTTTTAGATAAATAATAAGGCTAGGTATCCAATACAACAACAACGGTATTATATCACACCAACTTACATATAAATCATTTTACGGTAAGGAAAAATGCAACCATGCCTTTGAAGTTTATATAACACTAAAACAACCATTCCAAAGAGAGAGTTGTCGTTTGACTGGTTCTCCTCTTTATTTCGCCATGTTTATATGCATTTGCATATGAGCAAGCACTCGAATCTGTAAAACAGTTACTCTCTTACATCACGCTCAAAAAGTATATCTTAAATAGCTTACATTTGCATAAAATGGCGAATTTTGTGATATATTAGAAAAGAAAAATTTTGAAGTCCGAATATTTATATTAGTGTTACATCCATTTTTCAATTTTCGAAAGGCAAAGGATTCGCAGGTTAAAATGGTTTAAGTTACTGTTTCTCGGTTTGAAAAGCTGACATAATTATAATTAACGAGCTTTGTTTTGCTGAGATAATAGCAATGCATACCTATTTTCTCACTTATACATTTATACTTTTTTCATTGTCTAAAGACAATAAATGAGACAGTAATTTAAGGTAAGTTAACAATAATTTGAAGTTTCACATAGAGATATGAAAACTTCAAGAGCATGAAGAAGTACCGCAGACAGTGTTGATATATGAAATTTTTTAAAAGTGCCTAAATCATGTGGAAATTGTAACTTTTCAAGTATGGTTCTACCTAAAAGAGATATAATATATTTTTTTAAATAATTAACATACTTTCTACAGAATTCAAAACTTCCTATGGGAGCTTCGAACAAAAAAAATATTAATCTAACAGCTGATTAGCCTCCAAGCCTTTGTTTGGTGATCTAAAATCGTTAGGTTTAATCAAGTTGTTTGTTTCAAATTTCAATATAAATCGGAATGTTTCCAAATTGTACCTAAATAGCTTCGTTAGTTCCTAACGTACCTAAAAGATTAAACAAAAAAGTCGGGGGGAAAAGTATAATTGTATTTAAAATATCAACACTGCCGCAAGATGCTGTATTCTCTCTATTTCTCTCTCTTTGTTAACTTCTTCACTAATGCTGTTGTTCCTTTTTTAAACTCGCTCTCTCTTTCAATTAGTTCTTCAGTTTCTGTATTCAAAACGAACGAGCGCCATTTTACAATTCTGCTTCTCTGCACTTCGGAACGCCAGCTGCTCTAAGTATGAAATATTTTCTGGTTTCTCTTCTCTCTCTGGTTTTAACTCTCACACATATGTGAATCTACATAATATGAAGATGCAAACAAAAATAATAGTGTAAACTACTCAATTATTTCGGTAACCGCACCTAAAAGTGGCAATGATGCGCTTTCGTTCCAAAAAAAAAAAAAAATTAATACTTTTTTTTTGGGAACAAGTAAATTTTTTGTTTTACTTAACGTTTTCACATTTTATATAAGTATTTATTTCCGTTTCTTTCTAAATTTTTTTTTTTTATTTGTTATTATTTTAATTTTATTTATGATCATAATTTATTATCTTTACATTAATTTTGTATTACTTATTATTATTATTTTATAGTATATTATTTTTTTACTTTAAAAATTAAAGTTTTCTTTGTTGTTTTTTTTATTTATTTAGTCTCGCCCGCCCCTCGCTGTTAAGTGTATGCACTCAGATGTTTTTATGTTTATTTATTTCTTGTTTTTTTCATAATAATAAAACTTAATTTTCTGTTTCTAGCAGTTTTTGTTTGTTTTTCAAACAGCTTAAAAAAATAATCTGTGAAGCATTTAGTTTTCAATGTAATTTAAATTTCGTTTAGTTTTTTTTTTTATTTTATTTTGGAAAATAGTTTTGCAATGGTTGCAATTAAAATACTGAAAAGGCATTTCGCGTTTATGCTTAAAAAATTAAAAAAAAAAAAATGAATAAAAAAATAATAGAAAAAAGAATTGAAAATTAAAATTTTGTTGATTTGTTTAGTTTTAGAATCGTTCTGCTTTTATGTGCAGATTTTTGTTTTGAGAAATGTTATTCAGTATTTTAGATACTAGGCAGGAGTTATAAAATATCGTATGGACTATAATTTATGCGGTACATAATTATTTGAGTAATTTCAAATACAAACATTAACTGAAGTATGAAGTAGCAGCTATTTAGGTGAAATAAAGCGAGTTTTCACCGCGCTGCAGTAGGAGGGTGACTTAGGACTCATATGGTTCACACCAGCGCTGTCCTTTCAAAGAAATTACTGAACTCATTCTAGAATTTATGTTCAGAAAGCCACTATATTTGGAAAAATTTCTTAGCAGTTATCTTGGTCTCTGTCTTAGGACAGAACTTGGGGTGCAAAATTGTTTTTGAAACTCGTTGTAAAGATAATTTTACTAGACTAAGTTTTTAACTTTCCAAAAAGCAAACATTTTGATGAAATATTTCAAAAGAACGTTCCTTGTATTTGAAGGACCATTTACCCTATCAAGTTCTCTCCATTTGATGTGTAGAAATAGCATACAGAGCGTGAGAGCTTTTTTTTAGAGATCACTATGTTGTTGTTTTAATCTCTTATTGGTTCTTTCTCTCTCTCAAATTAAACCCAGTTGAAGTTAATATGAGTTTATTACACTTAAAGAAACTCCATAAGTTTAAAAGTGGTTGAGTGCTTAGTTTTCTGGGGAAAAGAAAAAATGATAGCAGTAATTCTGTTGTGACTTAGTAGGTGAAATTTGGTATTTGTTGACCAAAAATTCATTAGGAAATCCAAGCCTATATCTCTCGATTGTGAAGAACTCTGCAATGCTTTCATAAGTTATTGATAATAAAAGAAAAGCTTACTAATTGTTTAGTTAATATTGTCGGAAATTACTCAAGAAACCAAAAAAGAAAAATGATTTTTTGAACGATTGATTTATTATGCTTTTGTAAATAAAAAATTTACAGCTCTGAATATTAACTCATTTATAAATTTATAATCGAGTTTATAGTTTAAATATTGTATTTTATTTTATTTTGTACAAAACAACTGCGAATTAATTTTGTTTTAATTTATTAAGACAATTCAATTTCTTAAGCACAATAAAATAAATCAACTAATTGTAAATTTCCTTTCAAAATTGAAAGAAAAATAAAAATTAAAAAAATTAAAAATTATATATATACATATATATTATAATAGCTCTGTTAATTATTTGCGTTAATACTTTCATTACCAAAATATTTCTTCATATATACTTCGCAAAAAACACAGCAGTTTTTCTTTTTTTACAGTGTACCTGCACTGTATATGTACTGATTATGCTGAAGTTGTAATACGAAGTACTAGAAGTAGTTGTAACATTTGGGTATACTTTATATTGGATTTTAAAAGTATAAATATTTTATAAATACATAAATATATGTATGTATTCAAATAATGTGTATGTGTGTGTGTGTGTGTGTGTATGTATAAGAGTATCGTATATCCAGCGTAAAACGAATAGTTTCAGAAATCGTTGGTCATTGTTATGCAAGTCACTGATATCTGCTAGCTTGAAGAACCTTGCTCACAAACAGCGAGAGCACTCTTCATAAAAAGCAAAACTGTTACTTAGCAGATACAGTGATTCTAAAATGGGAGGAATCGGCGTACAATAACCAAATTCAAAATACGAAATTTTCTTTCTCACTACGTTTTTGAATACCATATTTTTTCTAAGACAGAGAGAGAGAGTATGTGAATGAGAGCCAGTTTTCTTTTATGAATATATCATACTCTCTCCAACGACTTCTTGTTGCAGTGAGAGGCTATTTTGATTTGCCTGTTCACATGTGAATATGCTCACATTTGCTGCCGATGAAATGCTGTCACACGTATACTATAAACTACTTCGAGTAGCGTACGTACTATTGACGAACAATGGCATTCGCCCTAAATGTGAGAGCAATTTCGTCAATGCAAATCATGCCAGTTGACATTGACATCAATGAGTATATGAGTAGAAACTGAGAGGATTTTTCAGTAATTTTGACATGATGATGCCCCCAGGTAATATTATTGTTTTGCTTTTCCAAAACTACTTCTAATTATGGTGTTGCTAGTAATAAAGACTTTCGTTTCTCAAATCCAAGAATCAGAGTACTCATTTCTCATCCAATTTTTTAATTTTGAATCCACGAAATAGTTGCGTTACATCAAAATTTCAATTAATTTTAATATAAATTTATAAGGAAAATACTATTTTTTTTAGCTAATTGTATATTTTCGTGTATGAAAAATATAGAACTACAAAATCCTTGACAGAGTGTCCTAATTTTTGTTTCATGTGTAAACAACTATAGCGGCGGTATGAACAAATTTTATATGGGAGTGAATGGTCAAATTATTTCATTCCATCCCTAAAAGCTTGCTGTATTTTTTATCTTATCTTATACCCAAAAGCTCGCTATTTTAACTTTAAAATCACACTACACTAAAGGTTAGTCAAGGTCACTGCAATCAGTGCTACAGCCAGAATAACATTTTGGGAGTTCTTAAAAAAAGAAAAAAGTTATTTCATTAATTGGAATCAAAATAATAGCGTAGTTTGATATGAATAACAAAACAAAAAAGTTCAGGGGCCAGAATAATTGATTTATTCGTATCGAAATAAAAATTCAATGTGATTAATACAAAATATACAAGGGGGGAATTTCTACATTTTACAAGGTGGTACGAAAGTTGGACAAGCACTACATCGCTTTATTTAAGGTATTTATAGTTTGACATCCACTTTAATTACATAATAGGTGTATAAGTATGAAGTGCGGTTTTAACAGATGACATAGCTATTATGTATGGTTTGTGTCGAGGATAATTAATATTGGGTTTTGAAGAGTAGACGTTTGTTAATAAGACCTAGTATGTTAGAGGTTGCAATTGCACAAACAAAATATAAGTCGAATTTTATACCAGAAAAAGAAGTTTTTATATAATTTTTAAAAACCTTCTTTCATTTGAAGAAAATGATTGAAACTTATGGTGAACATGATCTAAGCCAAGACACTCTTGAACGATGATTTATAAAATATAAGAGTGGTGATTTTGACGTCAGTAATAAAGACCGTGGAGAATCATCGAAAAAATCCGAGGATGGGAGCTGTCGGCTATAAACCGCGAAAACCTGGTTAAACGATTACTGCTGAATGATACCGACAACAATTGATCAAATTGAATCGAGCATTGAAGAAAAAACGGCCTTAATATCCACAATAAAGTCGTTTTTCAACATGACGATGCTCGGCTCCATGTTGCGCATTGTGTTAAAAACTATTTGGAAAACATTAAATGGGACGTTTTACCTTTGGCTCCTTTCCACTACTAGTTGTTTCGATCAGCAATTTTCGGAACAGCACTTCAATTCTTACGAAAAAGTGAAAAATTAGCTTGATGGATGGTTAGTCTCGAAAAATGAGAAGTGGTACTGGGACGAAATTCATCAATTGCCAGAAATATGGTGAAAACTCATAGCTAATTATGTCCAATATTTTGATTATTGGGTTCATTCATTTTGTTAATTAAATAAATGAATTTTTTAAGCAAAAATTCCGCATTTCAGATTTATACGCCTGTTACAAAATATCAAAAACACAGCATACTTTTAGGGTTATTTTTTAATAATAAAATGAACAAATAATCCTGATCATCCTAAATTACTTCTAATAATTTCAATGTTTTGCCTTTATATCGCTTTTAATTAATCTGTAAGAACTAAATTAAACAAGAAAATAAACATCAGTTAAAAGTATATACGAAGTTAAACACTGATGTTTACACCTCATCGATCGAGAGTGCCACCAATCATTTTGGTTTTTGTAAATTTCATACACTTATATTACTAAGAGAGGGAACGAATTTTTCCGTTTTCAGCTCTCTCTCTCTCTCTCTTTGCCGTTGCTCTTGTTCGTTTCAATACTCTCAACTCTTATTCAAGATTGTCATATTCAATACTCTCAATTTTTACTCACGGTTTTCGTATTTAGTGCTCTCTAGTGTTGTTCAAGTTGCACTTATTGAATGCTCTCAGTTTTTTTTTTTTCTTGAAGCTACTCAATGAATGCTCTCAATTTTTTCTTATTCAATGCTCGCAAGTTTGCACTCATTCAATCCTCTCAATTTTTTATTGAAGCCACACTCAATGTATGCTCCCAATTTTACTCTCAGCTTTTACTTAAGAGTTTCATACTCAATGCTTTCCATTGTTATTCAAGTTTTGTTTAAGTTGAAAAAGAGTTTAGAGTTTACAGGAAAAAAGTTTTGATTGTATAGACAAAGTAGCGCTCTCATATTATCAACTTTCTGCTGAATATACATACATGTTTTTTATTCATGTGTGTTTGTGTGTGTGTATGTATATGTATGTTTTAAAGCCGTAAAGCGCGCTTTGTTATTTTTTTTAAACGCCGAAAGCCTCCTCTCCATTTCAATACATAATCAAACAAAAAAAAATTAAAAATGAACTTAATTTTTTTTTTTTTATAAGTGATTTTTTTTCGCAAAATAATTGCATATGTGTGAGTGATTGAGTGTAAGTGTGCAAGTATGAATTCGTGTTTAAGTCTTTATTTGTGTGTGTGTGTGTGTGTAAGTGCAATTAAAAAGTGATATATCAAAAAATAAATAAAGCGCAAATGTTTTTTTTTTTTTCAATAAAATACTAAAATCTTGTACATAAAATAATAAAGTTAATTAAGAAATTGTGAATGCAACATAAATGAACCGAAGCTTTTATGGTTTATTTTTTTTTGTTTTACTCTTAATATTATTTTTTAAACATTAATGAAATTTTTGTTTTTATATTTTTTATTTTTTTTGAAGAACACATAGAATTAAAAAAAAAAATAATAAAATATATGTATATTTATTTAAAAACAAAAAAAAAAATTATATTTTTTGTCATATCTTTTAATTACACATACCCAGCTTTAGAAATGTTTTTTTTTTTTGTAATTATTTATTTTTTTTTTTAATTTGTTCAGCTTTGAAATTTTTGTTTTTGTTTTTTTTTATTCTTTTATTGCATGTGGTTTGTTGTTTTCATACGATTTTGTTATGTATTAGTTTCTTTTTTATTTTATTACATTTTGTAGACTTACGATTGTTTGTTTCCTTTGGTAGTATTCTCAGATTTTTAGAATTGCTTTCCGCGTTAGTTTGAAGTTTATATTTTCGGTTCATGGATTTTCTATTCTTTTTTTTTTTTTTGGTTTATTTTGCATTACCGTTTCCGATTTTTTAAAGAACAAATTTTCGGTTTTACTTTACTTTACATTCCCGATTTTAGAAGTTCCTATTTTCGATTCGTGGTTTTATCTATTAATTTTTTACTTATTTTTGCAATACTCCTGCCCCGATTTTGAAAGTTCCTATCTTCAATTCATAGCATTTGTTTATTGTTTTTTTTGTGTATCCTTCCCTGATATTAAAGTTCCTACTCTTTTCTTTCTAGATTTTTTAATTCTTCGGCTCAATTTTTTGTTTTGCAATTTATTTTTATTTTATTATTTTATTTTTTCATATAACTACGTGGTTATTTCTGTTTATTTTTTATTTGTTTATTTTCTTAGTTTTTCAAGCCCTGTAAGAACACAACACGTATCCGTTTAAGTCGCTTTTTCAAACTTTCTTCAAGTTTCTGTGTTTTGCTTTTATTCGTTCTAATTTTTTTTTATATTAATTTGGTTTTTTTTTTTATTATTTTTATATGCAATTATCTTTTGTTTTTAGTCAAGTTTTAAATTTTTTTTTTGTTTAGTTTTGATTTAAATATTTTCAGTTTGTTTTGTTAATTGTTTTTTTTTTATTACATTTAAGTAAAAGTTTCTTTGCTTCGTTTGTCTCTTGCGCCCCAACTCCAAGTTTTCTGTATGTGTGTGTGTAATGTAGTAGGTACATGTGTGTGAGTATGTGTTTGTGGGTGAGTGAGTAGTGAAAAAATCTTAACCAGTGTTTAATTTTTAGCTGTGCTTAATAATTTTTTTTTTTCAATAATTTTTTTTTTTAATAATTATTATTTTTTTTTTATAATAATTTTTTGTTTGATATGGCAGTCGGCTTTTTTATGTAGAACGCTTTCGATTTTGTTTCTTTTTATTTTATTATTATTTTTTTATAGTTTGTTTATTACTTAGCTTTGTGATTTTAAGTTTTTTCCATATTTAAAAAAAAAAAAAAGAATCCAAATAAATATTTTCAGAGCTTTTTTTGTTTAGTTTTAAAAAAAATATGTAAATTAAATAAGAAAAATAAAAAAAAATAAATATTTCTAAACTGTGCTTTTTTCTTCATCATTTTCTCAAGCGATCTGCCTTACAATTTATGTATTTATAATCATTTGTATATATATAAAAATACAATGCATACAAGAATTTTTTTAAAAAATATACATACATACTTGTGTTTGTTTTTGTTGTTTTTTTTAGTTTGTTTTCTTCACTCGATTACTTTCTAAAGCGTGTGTTCTAACAAGTTCCGGTGTTGAGAGTTTTTTGATTACCGGAACTTTTGCGTTTGTTTTTTTTTTTGTTTTTCTTTTGTATTATTTATTTGCGTTACTGTTTAACTGAAAGAAAGTTGTTGTTTGCAGTTGTTCTGTGATGATTGTTGTTGTTGTTGTTGTTATAGCAGAAAATTATTAATATTATTTGTTGTTGTTGTTGTTGTTTGATTTGATTTTCTCAGTTCTCTTGTGCATCTTGGAGGGGGGGGCGAGGCCTGGCTCAGACATCTGCCGTACGCGATGTTATACTCGGTGATCTCGAGTGTATTACAACCTTATGGCCATTTTTTGTTATAAAACCATCACTCTCAACCAATACAGCTGTTTGTCGTCCATTGCTACCGACAATTGTACCGCCGCCGCCGCCGGAACTCATACATCCCGGACTTAATGGACCGCCCGTGACGGCAGCTCCATCGATTAGATTATTATTAACAATACCACCAGCACCGGCAGCATTACTGCCAGTACTGCCATTTCGTGTAAGCGCGCCAGCGGCGCCTCCATCACCACCATCGGTAGGACCGCCTCCATCAGCGAAACTGCCACCGCCGCCGCCGCCGCTACCTCGACCATTATTATCACCAGCATCAGTACCGCCACCAGCGCCGCCATTATTATCACCCCCAGCGCCGCCACCGCCACTACCCTCATTATCATCATTATCACCCCCCGTCGTTTCCGCCCCCCCGCCACCGTCGCCGTCTTCATCACCATCTCCCGGCTGACCGCGCGCTTTATGCTTACGCCATGCAATCTGTATTAATCGCGTACAATATTCTTCACGCTGACGCCACAGCGTCGATGATACCGGCTCATGGCCTTCCGTATCCGGTCGGGCTGCTATCTCGCCAATCTCGCCAGTCTCTTCGATTGGATTACCCTTGCGCGCGAAGAAGTCTTTCGTCAGCGCATCCAATATATCTACACAGTACATGAGATCGCCGCGGCATATCGGTATATCCATTGAGATTATTTTGTACTTATTCGGTTTGTGTATTTGCAGCGGCGGTTCGAGTACATCCAGAAATTCGGATAGCTGATCGTAGCGAATATACTGTGTACCTTCGGGATCGAATTGTTGCCAAATCTCATAGTACATGTCGTAATCGTCATCGGTGAGACCCTCCTGGACGTCTTCGGTGGCCTGACTATAGTTCTCGAGAATGACAGCAATGTACATATTAATAACTATCAAAAAGCTTATAACTAGATATGAAAGGAGAAACGTTATTCCAACGGTCGCTGAACCACAATTGCCCGCGTAGCCCTTGTCGTTGTCGGGTGGATCGCAATTTTCCTCATTGATAATGGCGTCTAGAACACCATCCCAACCGGCTGAGGTAGACATCTATTTATTTATGGTTTTGGTTTTGGTTCGATTTGATTTGTATTTGTATGTGTGTGTAGTGTAGGTGGAATCGTGGTCGTCGTGGTGAGCGAGGCGGGTGGCAATATGCCGGAGAAGGCATGGCACACACACACACACACACACGCACGCACGTACGCACGCATGCACACATACACATTTACACGTTTTGGTAATTTGGTGTTTAGTGTCACATTTTTTGATTTTGATTTGGTTGGTCGGTCGGTCGGTTGGTTGGTTGGATGGTGGAAGGCAGTGAAAAAAGTTTAGAAGAAGTTTTTATTTATTATTAGTTAGTTACGTTTTTGATTTGAAAGTGAGAAAGTTGTAAACAACATTTTATTTTTTTGGTTTTTTTTTTGGTTATGAAAACTATGTGCTCTTCAGCACAGCGGTAACAAGTGAAAAAGTAACACAAAGGTTAAACATTATTAAATAATATCCATTTCGGATGCTAGTATCTAATATTGTTCGTTGTTTTTTTTAATAATAATTATACAGGCTAAAAGAATAAAGTTTTTAAAATTGGTTTTTGATAATTCCATTCATGGGAAGCTGAACGTGGAGCAAAGATTTATTGTTTCATCTAGTAAGGGCTACTAAGAAATCGATTGGTCTAGTAGAAATGGAATATTTGGAGCAATCATCCCACAGGAATAGTTTCTATGACTAGAATTGTGAGCTGGCTAAAAGATCTCATCTACTTCAAGACAATGTCTAATATAAAGTTTTACTCTAACGGTCAGACTAAAAACATGTTTTCATTAACCCTTTCATGACTGATATTGCTTATATGCAATCATTAGGTATTCTACACGTTTTCTGGTTGTCAAAGATTTGAAATTTATGTCAATAAAAGGCAAGAAAATATGAAAATAAAAAAAAAGAAGGAAGAAATAGTCTTTTTTATGAGACCTAATTCCTTTTTCCCAGAACTCTCTTAAAGCAGTAGCTAATACAGAAGAGGACTATGGGAATGTTCATGTTATATTTGGTCAAAATTTTGGATATGAATTTCGGTCAATGTCTTAGTTTGAATTTCGATTTGACTTGTATTCTGAGTTTGGCCTGTAATTTAATTTAATTTAAGGTCTAAGTTTGGCTTGAACTCTGATCTGATTTTGGTTAGAATTTCAGTCCGATTTTCGGTTAGAATTTGGTCTGACTTTCTGTCCAATTCTTGGTTTAAATATCGGTAGAGGTTTTGGTCAGAATTTGGAATTTGAACTTTTTCTGAATTTTGGTCTGAGTTTTAGTAGACTTTGGTCTAAATTTTAAATTAATTTTGGGTTAGACATTTTGTAGTCAGTATTTTAATCTGAGTATTGGTGTGCACTGATGCTCTTACTTAAAAAACTTATGGGGGAATACCAAATACCAGATGACACATTGAAGTCCATGAAGAGGCCACAATTGATCTTTTAGGTCCCTGTGCACTGTCTCTTAATAATAAAATAATAATTGATCTGAATATGGTCAAAATTTTGGTCTGAGTTTTGGAAGGCTTTGGTTTGAATTTTGAATTGCTTTTGATTTAAGTCTTTTGTAGGCTAATGTTTTGTATAAATTTCATATTAGTCTGAATTCGGGCCTGCTATGCTCAGAATTTTGGTCTTAGTTTTGGTCAGAATTGGTTTAATTTTAGACTGACCTTGCCCTAAAATTTGATCTGAATTTTGGTATGACTTTATTCTGAATTATGGTCTGAGTTTAGTTTGAATTTTGGTCTCAATTATAGAGGGGAGTTTGGTCAGAGATTTGGAGTTAGGTTTGTTCAGAATTAAGCCCAATTTTTGATTAGAATTTTGTCCGACTTTTTGTCTGATTTTGGTCAGAATAGGTTTGATTTTAGTCTGACCTTGCCTTGAATTTTGATCTGAATTTTGTTTGAATTTTGGTTTGAGTTTAGTTTGAGTTTTAATCCGAGTTTGGTCTGCTTTCTAGTCTCAATTTTGGAGGGAGGCTTGAGCAGAATTTTTGGAATGACGATTGATCAGAATTTGGTCCGATTTTTTATTAGAATTTTTGTCTGATTTTTGGTTTGAATATCGGTTGAAGTTTTGGTTTGTATTTGCTTAAATATATGGTCCGAATTTTTTCTGAATTATAGTCTAAATTTGAATTTATTTTTGGTTTTGATTTTTGTGATTTGAATTTCAGTCTGAATTTGGAGACTTGATCTGATTTTCGGTCTGAATATTAGATTGAGTTTTAGTCTGAACAATGTTTAAATTTTTGTCTGAATTTTTATCGGATTTTCCTAAATTTGACTTGACTTTTGAATTTTGGTTTGAGTTTTAGAAAGATTTGAAATGATTTTTGATTTGACCTTTTCTGGTCGAATTTTCGGTCAGAATTTCACTTTTAATATTGGTCTGATTTCGAACCTCTTTTGATTTGAGTTTTTGTCGAAACTTGCTTTAAATTCGATCCGATTTTTTGTCCGAGTTTCGTGTGAATTTTGTTCTGAGTTTGGTCTGATTTTCAGAATTATGATCAGACCATTGCGGTATGAGTTTGGTTTAAATTTTTGAGTGAGGTTTGATTAGAATTTGGTCTGATTTTTGGTTGGAATTTGGTTTGATTTTCAGTTTGAGTGTTGGTCGGAGTTCTATCCAGAATTTGGTTAGATTTTTGGTCTGAATTTCGAACTGACTTGGTTTGACTTTTTAGGGCATAATTTTTGGTTTGAATTTTATTCTGAATATTGGGGCGCATTTGCCATAAATTTTGTTTTAAGCTTTGACCTGAATTTCGGTCTGAGTTTTGGTCTAAATTTGAGTACTAATACGGGCTTGAGTGTTGCCCAAAAATTGGTTAAATTTTTGTTTTGAACTTGGTTTAAATTTCGGTCCGAATTTTTTTTTTTTTGGCATGACCTTACAAAACAAACGAATATCCAAGTTGAAAAGTATTCTTCGAAAATAATATTCCCGATAAAAATTAGAGGGAGAGGAGTACCTAAATAATAAATTGGATCCAGTCCCATAACTTGGGGCCTAAAAGCTCTAAAATCAAAATATTTCTTCCAGATTAAAGTGTTAGCAAGAGATCTTTCATTCGTTGACTAACCTGTTTAGATCAAATAACTCTCATTATTTTGCAGATTTCCTTTCGTTAGTTTCTTTTATGCCAACAGAAAATAACAGTAGACATTATATGTTATCTTTTCTTTTCACATAGAGTTTAAGAGTTGCGGTCAACTTTCTAAAATTCAAGTAAGATTTAGATTCTATTTTTGAGGGACTCGATTACACGACCTTGTCAAAGTAAATCTAGAATTCTTCCCTATACTTTATTCTAAGAAAAAATGAAAAAGATTTAATTTTTTAATTAAACATTAAAGAAGTGAACAACGAATGGAATTATCAAAAAACCTTTCAAAAAGTATTATTTATTATGGGCCTGTAAAATTACAAATACCATAAATGCAAATATGTATATTTAAAAATCTAAACTAAAGCCAGAAAATATACATATTTACAAATTCAAAGTACAAATTTAAATCAAAGAAAGTTAATGCAATTTTCTTGTGGAGTACTTGGGAACAAGGGTTGTTTTTTTTGTTTTTGCTCTACTCTAAAAGTATACATATGTATGCACTGCATTAAATGATCATTGGATCATTGAAATTATAAGAGATAAATCTATATATACAAGGATTTCTATATATGTGTATGTATATATTGGAATAGTTTGTACTATGTATTTCTGGGGTACTAAAAATGGGTATATAGTACCTACTAGTTATACATATATATATCAATTAATTAATGTACTTCTAGAGCATATGGTAGAAAGTGTATACTATTTTATTGGAGCATTCATTCATTTTGGGGTGTACGGGGGTTTCAACTATGTGAAATAATAATGGTATTAATTATTACGCTATTTTGGCTAAGTAGTTAGTAGTAGGATTTGAAAAGCGCTAAAATACAATTAAATATTTATGTATTTTAGAAAGCCATATTTCAAAGCGTTTTAAAAACTTCAAGCTAAATTATTTTAGTTTAATGTGTTCTGATCTTTTTCAATCAGTTTAATCTACATTGTATTTTGTATGTTTTCTATTTTGTTTACAAGAGAGAAAAAAAAAAAAGAATTAAATAGAAAAAGTTTAGGTTTTTGCAAAAATTATTGCTATTTGAATGCGATTTAATGAGGAATAAAAATCATTATTTTTTTGGTGATTGTTGAAAGAGCTGAATTAAGCTGATTAAGATTAAATTTAGGCGGCACAGGAAATAGAGGGTGAATAAAACTTATTGGGATTTTTTTCTAGGTAAATAAATAAATATAAAATGCTTCTTTTTTAACTGATTTACAATATTACTTATATATATACAGAAGAAAAAAATAGAAAAGCAAATGAAAGAAATTAAGGAAAATATTAAATAAAATTTAATGTGACTTGAAAGTTTTTAATAGAAAAAAATATCTGCCGAAAACTCTGAAAGTTTTGAAATTGTTGCTAGGTTAGATTAGGGCCCTTATTATGAACTGCGTTCGATCTTCGACTGTAGTCGAATGCCCTGATCGAACGAATTTGAGTTTGGTGTTATGACGTGCTTTCGACAGAGAATAGCGTTATTGTGAATTTCGCTCATTTTGGGTTGTTCACGATAGTATATTTCTATCAGCTGATCGTCATTTTGAAAAATAAATACGATCTGTTTAAAAATGAAGTAGAAAAAATAAGGACAAAATAGAAATAATGGTTCAACGATTCATCGGAAGAGGATGAGAGCTCGATGGAACTGGCCAGAAGTAGAAAACGATTAAGTGCAGCCTTTCAAAAAAGCTTTGGCATTTACGAAAATTTACAGATTTCTACAGAACTTACGACTGACCAAGGAGGCGTTTGTGGACTTGATGACTGCTATAGATGAACTACTATAAATGAACTGCTCAAGCATTGCACATGAGCAAGATCAATTTCAAACATATTGAAATTGGCAACAGTTCTGCGATTTTGTACTCAGAGATCACTCCAACTAAACATTGGAAATGAGAATAGTTTTGGACTTGGTCAGCCCACGTTATCTATGGTGTTATCAGAGGTTTTAGATGTTCTGAAAAATTGTATTTGCCAAAGATGAATAAAATTAAATAGGGGGAATGCCGGGAATTATTGGTTGGTCTTAAACCATTTAGTTCTTTCTTCGTCTCACAGCACTTTTGGGGAAATACCCTTTGCAATCAGAGGATTTGCCTTCCAACAATGATACAAGTTTCTATAACTGCAATGTGTTGCTTAACACTTTAAACTTGCAAAAAATTTGCAAAAACTGTTTAAAATTAGTTTTTAGTCCTCAAAAAACAAAAAGAAATAACAAAATACTTAATTTTTTTAACAAGTATTACTCAGTATTCACCGTTTCGAAAGCAAAATTGCGCTCGACAGAAAATTCGATGCGCAACGAAAATTTCGATAGAGTTTCATTGCTCATAATACGAATTTTACATTCGATATTAAATCTTCGATAACCGGCGAAGATCGCACGTCGAAAGCAGCTCATAATAAGGGCCTAGGATGGAGTGGCCGTCATCTGTTCAAAAGCGCACTTAATTGGCCACAAATTAGAACAGCGAGACTCTCGGAGTGGGGAACCACGAGGTTTCTATTATGAATGAAGCTTTGCCCATAATATTTATGGACGAAAGTTCGGTCAGGCTAGTGAAGAAAGGGAAGCTTAAGAGTTTTAATCTCCTCCTAGCCAGAGATGGGCACTGAAACATGAAATGAACGGCTGTAATTTTCTTTTCCTCAGAGCCATAACCCCGACAGAAGACGTTGAATGTCACCCATAATCTTGCCGCATGTCTCTTCATAAGAGTTACGGCTGAGTTTGAGTAGCAATCTATTGTTATCCAGGTTAATTTGGTAGTACCACAAGTATGTTCTGCTACGCAGAATATTTTGCTTCCTAGGTATAGGTAATTTTGCTTCAGAAACGTAAGAGTAAGACCAACTGTGCAGGAGAATGGAATATCGACAAGCAACCAGCTCTATTTGGATAAATTGAAGATAGAACAGAAATATACCATGTTTTTCCGTACAGACATATGCATCTTGAATTAGAAGCTTGGCATCTTCCAGGCCCAACCTGGTCCAACTAGATATGGCTTTGAGTCTGGTTGCTGACAGCACTTAGCTTGTTGCTTAACCAGAAGTACAATTTGCTTCCTGGGAAGGATTGCAAAGAGAGCCGCAGTAATCAATATTGCTGCCATTCTTCTGATCTTATCCAGTGGTTTCCAGACCGCACCATAAAGAAGATTCGGTTCAACCATTTATGCATGGATTCAAGTTATAATTCGAGATTGGGAATCCCATCTTGCTCCTAAGGCCTTTTTACAACAGTAGAGAGCCTAAGAGGTTTTCCGAACTTTTTCTGATACGTTAGCTTTTCATTATAGTATCGAATCAAAGGTTGACCATGGAAAATTAAGGCTAAGGTTAACTAAGGTACCCTTAATTTTAAGTAGGGAAAATTTAATTATTTTGTGCTTACAAGTGAAGAGCATAGATTAGGTTAGATTTAGAGGTGGGGTGGGAGGATGCAGACTTTACATAGCACTCAGTCTTTGAAACCATTGTTCTTTGCCAAGATAGAAAAAAAGAAGAAGAGAGAATAGAAGAAGAAAAGGAAAGAATAATTTATTACACCCCACCAAATTTTTTGGTCTCTTTAAGAAACCTGAGTAGATCAAGTAGGGGAATAGAGTGAGTAAATCTCATCCCTAAGACATCGTTACCCACCCGGCGTCTCCTTCTTTTTGCTCTGTAACAAGAGAGAGGAGACAGGCAGGATGCACTTGTCGGATCCGTTATAACGCAAATGCTGGCCATATGCTGATCATATGTATCATATTCTGCCCTGTGATCAAACGCACCAGGATACGCCGATTTTTTTCTCCTCATAAAAGTCAGCTGGACTCTGTGAGCATAACTCATGAATTCGTTGATACATTGCACAGTTCTTGTCAAACTGACGTCGATGATTGGTTCCGGGCTCATTGGATTTGCCCCAGAACCGCGGTTGGCCAACTCGTCAGGCATTTCGTTGCAAGGCACCTCGACATATGCTGCCACTCATATAAGGCATACCTTATTTAGTATCGTGACACTATTTAGATCGTCGAAAAATTGGCTGGATTTTCTAGCGTCTTTAGTGCAGCCTGACTGCCACTGCAGGCTCCAATCCATTTTATCACGCCAACTGTTTTTGCCTCCACTCAGGCACAAGACTGGAATTCTCTGATAACTGGCGGTGAATCTGCATCACTTTCATCGTGCTAAACTCCGCTTGACTTGAGTTGACACACCGACTTCATTGCTTCCCTTTGAATATATAAATCAAGAGAAAGTAAATCAAGCAAAACATCTTCACAGACACACACTCCTCTGCAGCCTGTTTGGCATAAAGATTGTGAACTTAACCAAGACTTAACGCCACAATACCACAGAGGCGTATGTTACAATAGGCCTAATTAGGGCTGTGTACTACCAGTGTATAAAAGTCAGCTTTAGATCTCAAATCTTATTAAAAGTTTTGCGGCCCTGCTAGAAAACCTTTAGTACACGAGATTCTTCTTGCTCGAAATGAGTTTTTTACGGAAGTTTGGAATCTAGGGTTACCCCTAGGTATTTCACTTCCAAGGACAAAGACAGGGTAGCTTCTTTCACTACCGGGAGTTGAAGCTCCTCCAGATTGCGTTTTCGAGTAAAGAATACTAAGGTAGTTTTATTCGGATTCCTAAGAGACCACGCCCACCGCGCCATTGGTCAGTCTTGTCCAAGAACTTCTACATCGTGATGCAAATCGATGAAGATCATAACTTCTGTTTTTGAGAAATTGCTTATCTTTCTAACTTACTATACTGTATTTAGTTGTATTAGTATCAATATTTGTAATGATTCTGTTTAATTTGATTTAGAAATTCTTTCAATATCATTAATTGGAAATTTCACTTGCATTAGAGGTACCACGTTTACTTGACCCTGTTGACCGATTGGGCTTTTATCTAAGTCCCGTCCTCTCACCTGGAATCCACTTACGATTTTGGCCTCAAATAATCATTTTCTTTTCTAAATTATGCAGTGCAAACGAATGGGCAATTCGTTTTTTGTTTTTGCGCATATTGAGAGAACTTTACTCTCACCACTCAAACTAAACCAAGAGCCGTGATTGGTCAATTGATTCGTGTGCGTAGTGAAAGATTATTACTCTTACTCAAATTAAACCAACAATCGTGATTGGTCAATTGAATTGAGTGCATACAGAGAGGATTTTACTTTTATTAATTGGAAATTCGCAACTATGATTGGCCACTCTTTTGAAATGAACTTGTCTCTGAATAGAGCAGGTTTTCGACTGATTTTTAAAAAGAAACTATTAAAGCTGTCTTTGTTCAAAACTTTCTTGGTCTTCGTTTATTGAAATAAATTGTAATTTATTTAGTATTCAGTTATTGATAGTTATTAAATAACTCTGTAGTGTGTAACATATTTTACAAGTTTTACAAGAGTTAATTGAATTAAAAAAAGGAAAAAGACAAAATAATTAAAAGCAAATAATAAATTATGTCTGTTTAATAATTCAAGTAAATATAAGTATAATTTAAGCATAGAGAAGCGGATAAACCTATAGACATGAGATACGTAATTATATTTAGTACTAATTTAGCTTTTTTCAACAACTACCGCAGCTTCAATCAACATTGTGATATTCCATGCCCACTCTACCACACTTAGGCATGACCAATATGATTATAATGCGATGCAATGGGATGGAAATAAAATCTCTTAACCATTGATCATGAGATTTTAATCGATCGATAGCTCGCTCGCTTAATAATCGGTACTGCTGCAGTGTTTAATAGAAGCGGGTAATTTTTGGAATATCACCCAACGACAACAACAATAGACAACATAAACCATTTGTAGAATTGTGGTATGGCTTACCTGAAACAGCAATATCATACTCTGGCCGAATGTATGGAAATTATAAACATCATTAATGCCACTCTTCGGTTTGACATGCATAAAAAATGACATTCCGAATATGGCGAAGATAAACATGACGAGAAAGAGCAGCAAACAAATGTTGAATAAGGCAGGCAAGGACATGGCCAATGCGAATAATAGCGTACGTATACCTTTGGCACCTTTCACCAAACGCAGGACACGTCCGACTTTTGCAACACGAACGACACGGAGCAATGTCGGCGATACAAAGTACTTCTCAATAATATCGCTAAGAACAAGACCTGTTTGTTGTTGTTATTTTGGTGGTAGTGGTGTATATGATCATGATCGTGATCGTAATCGTGATGATGATGGTGTTATTATTCGTGTTCGTGGTGGTGGTTTTGTTTTTGGTGTTTTTTTTTGTTTTTTTTTTTGTAATGGAAGAGTATAGAATTTCGTTGTACACCATCGTTGTCATCATCGGACGAAAGAAATAGAAAAATAAATAGGAAAAAAGTTTGAAAATATAAAAATAATTAATAATACACACAATACATAGGTAATATTAAGACATGGTGACTGACAATGGGTTAACAAACACACACATGTACATATGTTGTATCTATATATACACATATGGATGTAAATACTTATGTAGAAGACACTGTAGGTACTGGCTGACGCGCGCAATAAATTCTAAATAGAAAGCTTTTAATAATACAATTACAATAAAACAAATTACAATAACAATTACAATTTAGTGTACAACACAAAAATACAAATTAAAAATTATAAATACAATTTAGTACAATTTTGGTACATTGAAAGGCACCTACAAATACAAATTACAAAATACTTTTTCTTTTTTTTTGGTTACTGGTTTTTTGGTATACAAAATTTTACACAATTAAAAATACTGAAAAAAAAAAACATTTAAAAAAATAAAAATAAATAAATAGCTTGAAAGTAAATAGTTTATAAATAAAAATTATTTGTATGTAATTAAAGGTATAGAAAGTAGAGATTGAAGTAAGTAAGTAATTAAATAAGTACGAATACAATTATTACAAGAAAAGAAGCAAACATCAATATACATAAATACAATTATTATAAATACAATGACACTGTTCAACAAATTCATTTAATTTATTAAAATTTTCATATCCCATTGGAGTTTGAAGCATGATTCTGAATTGGATTTCCCATTTAAAATTTCGAAATAATAGAAAGAAAAGTTTTGATTTGAAATGACAGAAGAAATATTTATTTACTTAAGTGGTTCTGATCCTAATCGACACTTTGCATGTATAATCAGATGAAGGATATTTTCCTTATAGGTAGAAAGTTACCGGTTGCCCATGGAATGTGTTCAAAAACTCAATGAGTGCGCTCGTGTATACGAGCTTACACTGATGTAGATGAGAGGACATTCAGGCATTGAGAAAAATGAAACTGCTGACGTTTTCGCTGAAAAAGGTTCAACAGATGAATTTTGTGGACCAGAAACATTCATCGCCATTGGCGATGGGTTGATGGAGGGCCTGTTAAAACAGAGGATAAACTCTGAACATCGTAAAAGATGCGAGGAAGACACTGACTGCAGCGAGGCAAAGATGGCCGAGAAGTGGTCGTGCAGTGAGTCAGCCAAAGTCGTCGGACTAAACCGAAAGACTTTGAGCTGACTACGGGTCACGGTTCTTTCAGGTACCGTGGCCTGTAAGGACATGCTTGCGTTGACGCAGGATGCCAATGCTCGGAGCATACTCGTTTACGAGTGCTTAGAGTAAAGCCATCAGGCGGTAGGAGATTTAAAGAGATCCGTCAGGGTCTGATTGGGCTAATCCCCAAACTAATAATAAAAATCAAAACCCTCGGCTTAAAAACTGACAATTTTGGAAGCGTAAATGATTGATTCTAGTTTGGTTCTTATTAGTTGTTGAATAAAAAGAACTAAAAATCTTCTGGAACTAGATATTGGTTAGTTTAGGTTAGTTAAAGTAGCTGTCTAGAGACACACTTAGGTCAGAACGGCGTATTAAGATACCACATGTGTGATACTATGTGGTATCACAATGGGCCGTTCAGGCCTAAGTGTGTCTCTCGACAGCCACTCCAACCTAACCTAACCTAAGATACCACATGACGGGAAACTAGATAAAACTTTCCATTGCACTTTACCTCTGGTGCTCGAAAAAAACTCATTCCTAGTTTTTAGAGGCATTTCCATCATAGCTAAGATTTCTGATAAACTCTAAATGGTGCACTGCAACTTCTATGGAGTTATACGTAAATAAGAAAGGGCCAAACCTGTGGAATACCTTCTCTGTCAGTGTCCAGCAATTCTGAAATGATGCTTTCCCTGGGATTATGATGGTTTGATCATCTACCGTCAAGTATGTAGTAAATATTATAGCTTATTGTATTGACCTAGTTTGATTTATCAAACAGTCAGTGGATCTAAGGATTGCCGATGGGGATGAGGGTTTTAATTTGCCCATCCCTTTTAAATTTATTTTGAAGCATGAGCAACAAACAAAACGTAAGAGATTTTCAAGGGAAAGAAGGAGAGAGGGGAAATTTTTGCTCAAAATCATTACCCTTGGATCCGCTAGTGGTCTTGACCGAGGTTGGTAGAAATTCTTCAGTATCTATGGAAGGATTAAAACTTTTAATAAAGTAATCCACGTCATAGCCGGTGTAGGTCTCTAGTAAAAGCAAAATTTCTTGGATAATTTGCCAGGTGAGATCGAAGACCAAAAGATAACCCTGGCTTGGACTAAAGTGCCAGCCGTACCGGGCCGACTCAACCTGGTGGGTGGACTAGTTTAAAAGCCGAGCCGTTAACGATGTATTGGGATACTTGGAATCCTCGATATTAACTAGCCGGCTTGTGCATTGTTGATCTCTCCACAGGTCTACATATTTTCTTTGCTATCCGTAGGATTGGTCGAGCATTGATTCTAGTTCGGTGAGGAAGTAGTTTCCGAACGGCGCCATAGCGCTAATTGTATCACACAGTGAGTCTGCTGTGAGTCAGTCACCTTAACGAACCTACCACGCAGCACGGGCGAAGTTTGAATCATGGATGAAAAGGTGTTATTGTTAGCATCTCCTGCAGTATTGTAATCCTGGGGCGGAGAGAGACGATGAAAGGTCAGCCAAATCGAGGGGAAAAGTAGACGAACTTGTAGGCATGCACATACTGTTAGTTCCAATAAGGTTAAGTTAACAAAAGCTGCGGGAAAAATGAAATGTGTATCACCTAAACACCTTTCATATTAACCCATTTTAGCTTGACTGGTCGATTTATCAACATATGAAAATTCTTATTTATATGTGCGTTTTGAAAATTTTCACAATTTGAAAATCGATATTAAGCATGAGAAGTTTAAAGTTTGAGTCCTATAAAACTCGATTCGGGAAAGGGTTAAGAAATTCTTGCTCAAATTAAAAAAAGAAGCTTTTTTAGTTTTGAGCTCTTTTATTTTTGGGCGGGAAACGGAAAATCGAAGCCGAAATCAAAAAATTATAAAGCAAAATTTTAGTATTATTAATATTATTTTTTGTTTTTTGAACCATATTGAACAGTGTTATTACAATGTAATATTTTTAAATACGTAATGTTAGTAGTTTTAAAAAATTATTATTTTTTATTAGCGCTGTACAATTGAAAAGAAAGAAATACATAAATATTTTGTAAATAGTAAATATAAATAGAACATGAGAGTAAATAGTTTATTTTTTTTTTTCAAGCAAGCCTTGGCAGCTGCGAAGAAGGAAGAAATTGTTCAACAAAATGCCAATGACATATGTAATGTCTGTATGTAATGAAGTAATGGATATCGCGCTTCAATATAGTACAATTTGAAAGCTATAAAGGAAGCGAGTATATATTATGAATTTATGAAAAATACTTAGGCATCAAAATGTAAGCCATAAATTTATTTGGGCATTTTTAAGCGTTTTTTTTTTTTTTGTTTTGTTTAGTAAATATTTCTCTGAATAATTTTCCAATTGAACAATTTCAGCGTTATGTAATAATAAATGACAAAAATTAAAAATGATGAAAAAAAATATAAATGCATTTTTGGATTTACTGGAAGAAAAAAACTCTTTTTCTCTTTCTTTTTGTACGATTTGTTTTCATGTTTCTTTGGTTTGGTTTGTTTGTAATCTTAAGCGATAATCCGCAGCATATATTTAGTGCCAAATATCATCATCATCAACATCAACGTCGTCACCCTAATATATATATATATATTTTTTAATTTGAATTTTCTTGAAAAACAGGAGAAGATTTTGAAGAAATTTGCCAATTTCGAATTTCTTTTCTTTCGATGTAGTATTACACTCAGGGTTGCTTTTTTTTGCAAAGTTGCATAATGCACTTACAGAGTTGCATTTCTGGCTTAAATAGCTCGTGAACATTATAATTTGGATCGATTTTTATATTATTTGGGTATTTAGTTTAAAATTTTTAAATTTCATTTGAAATTGAATTGAAAGTTTTCCTTTAATTTTCGCTATTCAGTTTTTCATTCATTCATTGCCTCAATTGCTTTGTTCATTGGTTTGTAAATTAAATTAAATTAAATTAAAAAAAAAACGAAGACGAAGAAATTTAATTTTTGAAAATGGTTTTACTAAAAGAGAATGTATGGAGACTACTCTAAGAGAGATGAGTTTCTTTGAGGAGATAATGTAAGGAAGTTGGTTAGTAATGTCGTTAATGAACAAACAAAATGCAATTGGGCGCGCTATTTTGAACTAGTCTACAAAATCGATACAAATAATGGATGTAATGGAGAAGAAGAAGGAGCATATTGATTAAGAAAAAGGAGAAAATTGATTAATAAAATGGAGGACATTGATTATTTAATCATATTCAATTGAATTTTGAAGGTTACTACTTAGAAATTTCGAAATGGTTTTGATTGATTTTGAATTATGGCATCGTCATTAGAATGTATGTCATTAGAATGGAGCTAATTTTTCAAAATTTTCTTTTATATTCAGCACTTTAGCTTAAAAAGAATTATTGAATTATAGAGAAGGAAAAATAAAAAAAAATAAAAATTAAGAGCTAAAGCTTGCGATTATTAAAGCAATTAAATAAATAAATAAATTAAATAAAAAAAGCAATAATTTAGTAACTATTTTGAATAAACATTTAAGAAATTCTATATAAAAAAAGAAAAAAAAGAAGTTACTTATTTATAGAAAATTATATAAAATAAAAATCTTAAAACTATTTACCAGTCGCAAATCATTGCCGTTTGCTGTCGTTTATGACAATGTCATTGATGATGTCTTCAAGATATCTAAAGAAGTTTACATATTATAGAAATTTAAGCAATAATTGAGTTTATAGCAAAAAGCCTAAATTTAAAATTTGTTTCAGAGCACTTTGATGGATCCTTGTTGAGTAATCAAGCTGAAACTGAGGTTTTTTCTAAAGACAGCAGGGTTGCAGTTTATTGGGAAGAAAATATACAATTTGATTTTAGGAAAAAAACTTAATTGCTTATATGCTTACATTACAAAAGGGGAAATCAAAAATGACGCAGACATGGATCTCTGTCAAACTAACAGTGTTGCCAGATCAATCTAAAAAAATTAGTAAAAGTTGCATTCACATCTCTTTCTCTGCAATAGTTTCAAGCTGAGATATTAGATTTTGCGGTCAATGCACTTTGGTTGTTTAAGGAGAGATTACCTTTCATGAAAATTAAAAATTCGAATTTTTTTACATAATTTGCATCTGTTAAGTGTTTAGAGCATGTTGGTGAAAAAATATTTTCATATCTAAAATATTTTAGATTCTTTATAACCTTAAACCTTATAAACCTTTAAATGTGTTTTTCTGGAAAGATATTTTTTCCAGGCCCTCTGAAATTTCTGCGCAATTAAAATGAAATTTAATTTTCGGGACCGACAGCAAGCGACTTTTGACAAAAATAGATTCAGAAATATTTTTTTTTCCGTCCGTTGAAACAAAAATAATCAAGCCAAAAAAATCGTATTTTTTCAAAACGGCTGCCATTTTGTTATCCACGGGATTTGCAAAACTTGCATGACTTTATTTGATGAAAGCCATTTTGGTTTTTTTTTTATAAATAAAAGTGGAATTTACTTTCCATTGATAGAAGAATAAAAAAATTAAAAATCATTTCCAAAAGTATTAACGAGGGATCTAACAAAAGACTAAATACGTTCATTTAGCCTGTTGTATATTACTTGAAAAAAAAAGTTCGCTTCGTTGGCCACACTGAATAAATTTTTGACAAAAAATGTCAGATGATTTGGCATAGTATTTCGTTTTAAGTTTCACTGCAAACAAAAAAAGCCAAGCTACTGAGAAAGAGTTAAAAAAAATTCCACCGCCATTACAGCAAGATATTGGAAATATTAAATGAGTCCCAAATAGCATATGGAGAGTTTTCACCATCGCTTGCGACCGTCTCGAAGTGGTTTCGGAGATTCCAGATCGGATATTTTTCTATGGAGGACGAACTTCGAGAAGGCCGCCAAAATATTCGACTGATGACGTAAATGTGGCTCTGGCGAGGTGGAAAATTGACGATTGACCCAGGAAATGATTGTTGAGGAACTGAGCTTGAATGCATTGGTTTTATCGCGTGGAGATAATATCGAATGTGGAGATATTATCGAATTTGCAAGCCTAAAAAAACCGATTTTGAAGACTGCTTTTCGAAGTGGACCTACCGGCTTCAAAAATGTAAAGAAGTTATTGGCAATTATGTTGAAAAATGAAAAAATTATGAAGATTAAAGTTATGAAATTAAAATTGTTTTTGACCTTTTCCTTGTAGCCAACTAAGCGAACTTTTGTTAGCCCCTCTGTATTTTATATTTAACTAAAAATGGCATACCTACGCGTAGGTGCGTAGGTACCTATGCTTCTCCTCCTTTTATACTTTTACTTCTTTCCTTTCGAAGTTGTGATTTTCCGCAACGGAATTTTTAAATAAATTCGAAAAAAAACTTTGAATTTGAGCAAATGATGTGAAAGGATAAATGATTTTATTTTACAATGAAACTAGTGAGAATTCTTGGAAAATTCGATCTTACAAATATTTATATAAAAAATTAAGTACTAAAATGTATGTATTCTTTTTCTGTTTATAAAATACAGCAACCCTCGATAAGTAAACATCCATTCCGTTTCTCTTCCATTCAAGTCAGTGCTCCAAATTTTATCTAATTTTAATTAAGCAAAGCAATTTTGAATTTATTTCTTTGAAGAATTTCTATGAAGACATTATCCAATGACATTTCAAAAAATATTTGCGACTGGAATTTCTACAAAAAAAAAAATTGAACTAATTATTTTTGTTTTTCAAATCAATTTTTTTTCGATTTTTCAAAACGTTCGTCGAGTGAATCGGAGCTCGGAAATGTAGAGATATGTATAAAAAAAATCAATGTAATTTTTTTTCTTCAAATGAAATTACATTTTTCACTACGGAATTGTTTAATTTTTTTAATAGAACTGACTGGTTTGATAGATTGTTTGATTGATTGATAGAATTATTGATTGTTACATGCACATTCAATTTGATTTCAATTTTATTTATTATTTAAATTTAAATCTTTTTTTTTGGTTGATCCACTAAAAATATATATAAAAATATTTGAATGCAATGTTAACTAAATACGATTCATTTTCATTATCACACTATAATGCTTTGCTAGTGAGGACGTACGTTGGAATATATCGAGTATATATTTGTTAAATATATCGAAGTGTATACTAAGTGGATTGGATTGATAGGTTCTTCTACTATGTTGGTTATTGATTGAGGTTGATAATTGTAGTTTGTTAACGGTTATATTGTTGTTTTGATAACGATTTGATAACGATTACGATTTGATTTGTTGCGTTCATAGTAAAGTACATAATTCCCATCGGCAGAATGGACAAAAACCATTAAGAAGATTCAGCTCATGCCCGGTATTTTAGTGCAGTGTTATCATGCATATACAAAACACAGAAGTAGCATGTATTACATAAGAATAATCACTACTAAAAATTGGCTGTGGTATAATACATACAGAGATGTATTTTTGATTGAGAAAATTGTATAAATGCATTCGTCGTATAAAGTGGGTATTTACTTTATTTCACGGCGATCGCATCTATTTGTACAGCCGAATACTGGGCAAGAAGCGAACAGAGGTATGCAATATAGCATTTATTGATATCTCTGGCTGAATCTGATTTTGTGTATTGAATATGTGTGAATATTTATTTTTGTTTTTTTTTTTTTATATATTATTAATTTAATTTACACAAAGTAAGTAAGCCATAATTCGTGGAGTAAAAAAAAAAAAAATTATTTTATCTATTTTCTTTTTATTATTTTTTTTTATGTCATTTCGACTTTATGTCTGACATTTATTTGTTTTTTTTTCTGATTTCATTTATTTCATTTCATTTGTTAATTGGATTCAAAGTGAATTGAATAGGGTACTCGACGGATTTGAACTGATTTGAATTGATCTGAATTTTATCAGTTCTCTGTTTTAAGTATGTATTTAACTAACATATATTCCGAACTCATGTTCATCGTGAACAACAAATATATAAAATACCCGTCTATAAACAGGGTTGTGACTGTTATTCGGTATACATTTTGTATATATATGTAGATAAAAGAGTGATTGTTTACATGTTTTCGTAAAATTAATGTAAAAAATCCATTTGTAATCTATGAGTATGTAGAAAATGTAGATTTTTATGAAATTTTTTAAAATTATTGTTGTAAAAATGTTTGAAAATTATATGTCGTATTATAGTATAAATTAAATTAAAAAAAAATAAGTTAAATAAATGTAAAATAAAATATAGAGAATGTAAAAATAAACTATACTTAACGTATCTTCTATATAATATAAAACAGAAATTCTTTCTATAACTGATTTGAACTTATAGACTACAATAGTGAATTAGATATTTTTTTCACAATTAAATTTATTTATATTTATAAAATCTAAGGCTAGATCAAACTATCAATAATCTAAAGAATGACCAAAATTTGACTAAGCTTGACTAAGGGTTCAGAGAAAGATTTTCCTAGTATTGGAAATACTACTTAGAAAAAAATATTTTCTATAATTAATTTGAATTCAAAATCTACAATACTGGTTTAAATATCTAGTTTTTTGCAATGCTACAAAGTTATTTACAGTTTATAAAAACTATTACTGGAACTCTCTAGCCAAACAAATGAAAGATCAATTTTAATAATTTTCTAAAATTAGAAATAATTCTCTGTTGTAAAACATTTTTACTATATTGATGCTAAAAAACATATTTTAAACATATTTTTAACGAAATTGAGGATACTCCTTTCTACCAGGCTGTAGCAAAGATTTTTTTCTTATATAGCTAAAACTGTCATCTACACAAAGCCTTAGGATCTCAAAAACTTTTAACTAACTGATGAGGAAGAACGAGCAAAAAAGAAGGAAGGAAAGCTCTAGAGCTATTAATTAATTCGAATGTTGTTTTCAACTTAATTTTTTTAAATTCTAAACCTTTATAGAAGGTTTACCTTCTAGACAAAACTAGAAATGTAGCTTTAATTACTCAAACTATGGTATAACTTGCATTCTAGAGCAATAAAATAATATAGCTATTGAAATCAAATAATTGAATTTCACAAGTGAACTACCTGGCCCGGCAAACGTTGTCAGGTGTTTAGTATTTTAATTTGTTAATTAAGTGAGCAGCAGAAAAAGTTATAAAAAATAGTAGTAGAAAATAAGAAAAAAATGTAAACAAAAAGTAGCAGAAAATCGTATTGGAAATAGTAGTAGTAAATAGAAGTAGAGCATGATGCCATACCCACTAATCCAACAATTTGAAAGGATATGTAAAGATGTTATCACATCAATAATACTTCCAGGCCAAATTTTAGCACTGTACCTCAAATTGTTCCTGCAATATCCCATAATGAATATCCAGTTAATATGGGAGGTGCCACACCCTCTCTTTCAATCCCACCCGCATTCTGTAGCATATGAGTAGTATGGAAGGTGCCATGCCCACTGGACATTAAGAATTCAAACTTCACTATAACTTCGGAAATGATAAGTAATATTTATATGATAAATCTTAGCACCGTACTATAAACCGTTTCAGAGATATAACATAAAGAGTATTTAGGTTTTATGGGAGGGGCCACACCCCTTTTTCCAATCTCACCCACATTTTTCTGTAGGTTAGTATAACAAACAACAACATAATTATACAAAATTTTAGTACTGTACTGTGAGTGTTTCTAGAGATATACCCAAAAAAACATATGAGTTGTATGGGAGGTGCCACGCCCACTTCTCCAAAATACTTTATGAATAGCCTATTTTAAGCCTATTGACAAAGCAAATATTAGGCCATTAAAAAATTATTGTATAACATACAGACTCACCAATGATTTTATATTGTATGAAGATTAGGTTAGGTTTTAATGGCTGCAAGCGGGTCCCAGCACACTTAGGTCAAAAATGGTCCCATTGTGATACCATAAGAAGCTAGTTCCTTATCCCTCTATTTCAAGCTTTTTCTGTCTAACTCATCTGCGATTTCGTTCCACGGTATCCTTTTATGCCCCGGTACCCAAATTAAGTTTATATCAAACTGGTCGGACATTTCGTTGAGTGACAGTCAAAAGCTCTTTCAGAAATGAGGAATACTGATTCAAGAGATTTTATGGCTGCCTGGCTATCGATAAAGAAACATTAATCTGTTACCGATATCACAGAATGTGATTTTTTTGATTCCCGTGACCTCTACTTGAAATACCATACACTGCAGTGGTTGGATAAGCTTTTCGCAAAAGACGCCAGCAGCAACTTTGCCGTTCAGCTTAGAGCCGTCCATGTAGAAATGGAGTAATTCCTTATGAAACCGATTCGAAGTCATCCACCAGATCGTAACAAACAAAAGAAGTCTGACTATTGATGTGTACTGCCAGTGAACCACGTATGACTGCTTACCCCATTTATTACCTATAGCGCGTTTACACGAATAGAATGTTGTTGTTGCTTTATTTACCCGCGATCGGGTATTAGGCTAGGCCAGCTAGGTATTTTGTTTCTTCTGCGAAAACGAAACTTATACCGTTAAGTAAAGGCGGAATAACACGTGGTATCTTGTATTTTCTAGTAAAGAGGTTCAGTTCCGTTTTCTGAGGAGCTCCTTAATTTCGACTTGATAACAAATGAATTACTAGTATGAATTTGAAAAATATTTAGTGACTTAATTTTTTAAAATCATAATTCTCAAATGAAATCCAAGACTCCAATAAAAAAACTGTATTCATTTTCAGCAATTTGAATGAATTCATATTGAAGCGATTCTATTAAATGAAATATTTTTACTGAAATTGTTTAATGTTTCTACCATCAAGGTGTTTGTCCTTAACGTAGATTATTCTTGCCCCTTTTTGGTCTACCTCTATTCCAGTTCTACTATTAGTAATTGGATAATAATTTTGCTTGACTAGGAGGAAAAAAGTTTACTTTTTCACCCGTAGATGTTCAAAAGGTGGTATGCTGCTAACAGCTCAGGAAGCTAAAACAATGAGTTGCTACAAGATTTCTAAACGAGTATGAATAGTTTGCACTTCTAGAGATCCAAAGAGATCCTGTCTATAAATTCTAAAAGAAAATGCTTTGGGGCCTTCTACCAGAAAAGAAGAAACTAATGAGCTACCTGATAGTTTCAAATTCAATAGTGAAACTAACTTTGCCTATCTCTTCAAAATAATTTGAATACAAATAAAACAATCATTAACCAAAACAAAAAAGAATGCTTCGAAATATTTTTTTGCTTTTATCCCTGAGTAAAAAAAGATTTATTTGTAACCATATTTATATACATATTTTGTAAATTTACTTTTAATTAACCAATTAAACTATAAATTTCTCTAAAGATAACTAATATTTGGGAGCTATAGTAACCTGATATATTTAGATATGTATAAATAATTTATGAAAACTAAATTAATTTTTCCTTTTTTAAATTATCTACGTAGTTGTCTACATGTTTGAGTCGAAACTACAGGAGCTGGGAAAAACTTTTTAAAATTAATAATACATATTTGAATTATACATATACATATAAATAAATAGGTAAAAAATAAACAAATAATTAAATAAATAATAACATTTTCTACATTATCTACATACATACATATCATCATATCTACATACATAATAATAATAAAATGTAGACTTTTGCCAAAAAAAAAACCCTGAATATAAACGTGTATGCAAAAGTATCAAGTACTTAAGTAATTACCTATAATTTTAAAAAAATTACGCAAAAGCTCAAAATAAAAGCGTTAAGCTCTCGCCCTATTTTGACAATATTAAAAGCACACAAAAATAACTGCAGAAAATAGTGTGAGGTTGTTCTAAGTTAATTTAGTAGTTGGTGGTGCCCTAAGTTTGGAGCTGGCTGGTGTAAGTTTATAATTTTTGTTTTTTATTTTTAATAGTTTTTTTTTTTTCGTTTTCATTTCGATAAAATTTAAAATAGAAGCTTAAAGAAGAGATATATTTAAAATTTGATAAAGCTGTTCAAAAGAAGCTAGCAAATTAAAAAATTTACAATAAATTTAAAATGGGATAGAATACGAATTCCTATGTAAGTATATAACATCAAAGAATATACAAATACAAATAACTATAGAGTAACGATTTTTTGTTTTTTTTTTTTAAGTAGTAGAAAGTTGAAGAGAAAATTAATGTAAAAAAAAGAGTATTATTTTTTTTTTTTGTTTTTTGATCGTTGTATGTAGAAGTAGTTGTAGTAGCTAAATATAGGTACAAATTCGCTGGAGGTGGAAGCCATTATTTTTTTGCGTTCAGTAATTTTTCTTTCTACAGCAGAAAAAAAATTTATAATAAAAATAAATAAAACATCTTTTTCATAGAAATTGAATTGAAGAACGAGAATGTGTAAGGTACATAGACGTCGATGTATCTATCCAAGTTAGGATCGTCGCTTAGGCAAGTACCCAAAACTTTTGTAAATACATTTTGTACATACGACACAGACAAAATTGCAAATAGAAAGCAAATTAAATGGAAGCTATCTATGAAAAAGAAGCTTTCTGCTGAGTTAACGTATAATGTAGTAAAGCATATTTTAAGCCATCTTTTGTATAAAAAAACGTTTCTGTTTCTAATCGCTCGTCAGGTTTCTTCTTTTTTGTTTTTTTTTTTTTTTTTTGATGAGTTGCCGTTTTATTGTATATGTATATATAATTATATATATAGATATTAACAAAATTTAAAGCCAAATATTAAATTTTAAGACTAAATGGTGCTTACGTATAGAATTTAATGATGATAAGAAAAAAGAATGTAAAAATTTAAATAAAAATATTAAAAATATTCAAAGCTGAAAACTCTTCGGTTCAATTGTACACATACATTTTAGTAGTAAAACGACGAAATTTTATTTGATTTAAAATTCCCGAGAATTGTTCAATAAAATTGCAGTGTAGTAGAAGTTAATAGTTTCGATAAACCAATAACGGATTCTATCGGCTTCATTTTCATTCACCTAAAGCATAGGTTAGTTCCAATAGCGGATACAGCGCATCTGTTTGTATACCGCCACTGTTTATTATATAAATACACTTGGACTTCAATAAATCTGAGAAACTAGAATCAATTTTTCTTTAGGAAAGTTTGATAACTATTTTTGTTTTTTTTATCTGATGTTATGATCTGGTTTTAGGTTTGGTTTTTGATCCGAATTTCGGTTTAATTTTTGTTTTGTATTTTGCTCTAATTTTCGTTTCGGTTTTTGGGTTGAATGTTTGTTTGAGTTTTCGTCCGCCTTTTGGCTTAAGTTTTGGTCCAGGTTTTGATTTGAATTTTAGTCCAGGTTTTGATTTGATTTCGGTCTGCTTTGTCTAACTTTTGGTCTGATTTTTTATTCTACCTTGGTCTAAGTTTAAAGATTTATTTGATATAATTTTTAGTTTAAGTTTATTCTAAATTTTGTCTAATTTCATGTCTGCCTTTTGGCCTAAGATTGGTCTAATTTTTGTTTTGATTTTGCTCTAAGTTTAGTCTAATTTTCGGGTTTTTTTTTGGTTTAATTTTTGTTTGAGTTTTCGTCTACTTTTTGGTTTGAATTTTGGTCTAAGTTTTGATTTGAATTTTGATCTGCTTGGTCAGACTTTTGATCTGATCTTTTAAACTACCTTGGTCTAAGTTTTTGATCTAATTTTTTGTCAAAATTTCGAACTGAATTTGGTCTAATTTTATATGTGTCTTTTTGTGTAAGTTTGGTCTGAGTTTTGATCTGAATTTGGTCTGATTTATGTCTAATTTTTGGTCAGAACACTGGTCTGAGTTTTCGTCTACTTTTGAGCCTGAATTCTGGTCTAAGTTTTGATTTGAATTTTGGTCTGCTTGGTCTGACTTTTGATCTGATTTTTGAATCTACCTTGGTCTTTGGTTTTGGAATGTATTGGATACAATTTTTAGTTTTTAGTTTATTCTGAATTTGGTCTAAGTTTTCATCTGTTTTATGGAATATATCAACTAATTTTGGTTTGGTTTGAAGGCTGAGTTTTACTCTTTTATTCTTAACTTGATTTAATTTTTTGCCATTTCGATCTGAATGTGGACTATTTGGTCTGAGATTTGTCTGATTTTTTATCTGAATTTCATCTAATTTTTTGTTTGCTTTTTGGACTTTAACTTTTAGTCTGAATACTTATTTGAATTTAGTCTAATTTTTTCGAATTTCGGTTCGAATTTTGGAATAAATATGTCTGAATTTAGTATAAGTTTTGAACTGAACTTGGTCTAATATTATGTCTGCTTTTTATTCTGAACTATAACCAACTTTTGGTTTGAGTTTTGATCTAAATTTGGTCTAATATTATGCCTTTATATTGATCTGAGTTTTGGTTTGAATTTTGTCTTAATTTGGTAAATTGTTTGTTTTACTTTTGAACTTTAACTTTTAGTCTCAATTTTTATCTAAATTTGGTCTAGTTTCTTGTCCTCTTTTTGGGCCGAATTTCGGTCTGAATTTTGGAATTAATATGTCTAAGTTTGGCCAGAGTTTTTGTCTGTTTTTTGGTGTGACTTTTGAACTAATTTAGTTTTATTGCTTCCTATTGGTCTGTGTTGTGGGCTGGAATTGATCTAATTTTGGTCTGAATTTTTATCTGATTTTGGTATTATTTTCTTTCTGTTTTTTTGGTCCAGATTTATCTGATTTTTAGCTAAACTATGCTCTAAGCTTTGTCTACTTTTGGTTTGAGATTCGGTCTGCTTTTGAGTCTGATTATTAATGCTTTATCTTAGCTTAGCAAAATTCTCAAAGTTTCGGAAAATATTTCATAGTACTGAGGCTCCTTTGTGAACTGAATAGCTTTCGAAATTATTACCAAGCTATGGAGCTGAGAACAGTTCTTCTTTCATCGACTTTTCAGGTAACTATTCTGTGGTCATATTTCTTTAAGAAAACTAGACACACATGACTGATTTCAAGCTCTTGTTTCTACCACCTCTAAGTGACTCAAACCATAGGTTTCATCATAAGTTTGTTTAAGCCTATTAATGCGGATTGTAATGGGGTATCCATTTACTTCTGGAGCACAGATCTGTTGAGGGATAATTTAGTCCACGGCAAGTGCATTAATTCGCAACTGAAGTTGTCTTTCTCCTTTCAGGAGTAAAAATCATAATGGCTTAAATATTAATGAGGAAGGTTGGACTTATCTCCAAAAGTCAGTATATCTTTGGATCCGCTAGAATCTCTTATCAATTTTTTCAAACATAATTACCTAACGAATAGAAACCCAAAAAAAAAAAAAAAACAGAAAGAGCAACAACCATATGGCTGAAATATTTATCGAGAGGGTCTTATCCTTAAAACTCTTCTCTGCTTTGGGATCCGATAGTGCATACAGAATTAGTTGTTAATATTCTCCAACTTGGCTAGTGAACCTGGACATAATCGATTATAATCGAAAGAATCTTATATGGAGACACTAGTGGATCCAAAGGTTGTGGAATGGAGATGTTTATGCACTTTCTTTCCTTCAAACGTATTTTTAGATCAGGGGCCTTTCCTTTGATTCTTCATTTCCTTTGTATTTGTTAGTGTAGGGAAATAGATGTTGATATTTTAAAAAATTTTCAATGAGCTTGTATATACCCGATTTCTGGCAAACCGTTGACTTAAGGCGGCCATAAATGTTCAACGAATTTTGAAATTTAAAGTCTTTAAAACTTTCGTTCAGTCAGTCAAAGTCTAAGCATAAATGTTAACCCTCTGGGGATATGTAAATAATGTTTTAAACAGACAGCTAAACTAAAGCAACAATGTATATAAACTAACAGGGCTTATAAGCAGATGTTTATACGCATATTCTTATAAACATGTGTACATTACAAATGTATATAGAAAAAGGTTTATACTCATATTTTGGTACTATTTAAGTAAACTAGGTAAGGTATATGCATTTAGTTATACAAAAATACATAATCAGGGGTTAACTTCGCTAAAATATATGTGTACAAAGACAACAACGCATTGATAAGCAAATAATTAAACAAAAATATACTTTACATCTATGTATATGGTAATACATTAATATAAGATTAAAAGGAAATTTCAAAAATTATTATAATTGCAAAATAAACCAGACATATTCTGAAACGCACCATTCCATTCCAAAATTAAAATACAGTATTGAAGCTGATTTTAATTACAGAAACGGGAAGGAATTTCAAAATCATGACTGAATATAAATATAATTAAATATTAAAACCAAATAATAAAACAATAGCTAAATATATAGTATACATTTATGTTAATTTATTTAAGGAAGCAATCAAACTAATATTCAAAATTGTCAAAATATACAAATATAAATACAAAAGGTAAGAACATATGAGGTTATGGAAATTAACTTTTCTTGGGGAAAAGATAAAAAAATACTTAAGCACAACATTTAGTTTTTTGATCTGTACAATAATTAATATGTAAATATAGAAGATTATAAATTTAACCAATTTAGGAATATAGCATATTAATTACGGACCACACAAACAACATCAACAATATACATAGAAATATATGTTTTTTTTTTTTTTTTTTTTTTTTTTTGGAATAACGAAAATATAATTTCAACAAATTACACACACAATTAAATTTTATGTAACGTTTAAAGTTTTTTTTTTTGTTTTTTGGAAAACATTTAAGATTTTACGAAGTAGGTAGTTTAACATTTTTTTTTTTTTTGTTTTTCTTTTGATTTGGATTTGCTTTTTTACTTACCTAAGATGGATAAAATGACAACTACTACATCAAATAAATTCCATGGCTCAATAAAATAGTGATACCGTAAAGCGAATATTTTTAATAGACATTCGGAACTGAAAATAACTACGAATATCGCATTGAGATAGTCTAGGACAGCGTTATATGTGTCCGATGCATCGTAACGATCGAGTGTCATGGTAAACATGTTTAAACCAATAAATAACATAATAATTATATCGAATTTTTTATCTGTAACTATTTCAAATACTATTGCTTGTGGACGCCACTGTAATAAGAAGAGAGGAAGAGAGAAGAGAGAGATAAAGAGATAAATAATGAAATTTATTTGCAGATTTTTTGTTTTTTCTTTTTTGAATTTTATATATTATTTGCAATTATTTTTTTTTTATAGTGTTATATATTATTTATTTTATATATTATTATTAATTTTTATTTTCATTTATTAATTTGTTTTTTTTTTTTATTTCTTTTTATTTATTTATTTTGTATTTTTTTATTATGATTATTATTATTTTTTTGCAGAGATATATTTCCTTTTTTTTGGTTTTATTTATTTTATTATTTTTTTTTTATATATTTATTTACGTTTAGATCTGTGCCAAAAGCAAACTTTCTTTCAATGATTCCATTTCTAAAACTATTTGTACATATTTATATTATTATTATTTATATTAATTGAAAAAGGTGTTGAAAATTAACTTACAAGATGCACAAACTGGACAGTGTGTGATTTTTAAATTATTTTTTTGTTTGTTTATTAAAACAAAAATATGTATATATTACACAGTGGTCTGAAAAGTGAAACGTTTTTAACTTTTACCGTAATTTATTTATTTTATTTTTTTTTCTTTCAAATTAATAGCCTTTAATGAATAATATTTGTCGTAGAGAATAACTTCGATTTATGTACAGAACCATCAGTCAGCTCATACACAGACGTTGATCAATGAATTGGTATCATTTGCTTTTTAACAAGGAGTACTTTTTCGTTTTATTTGGAAGTATATGAAATCAAATATATTCTAAATTTTTTAAAAAAAATTTTCAAATAAAGTAGACTCTGATCTGATATTATATAATTTTAGCAAGTCTCTAGAACAAATAAATTCAAATTATATGAAAATATTGAAGTGATAGCAATTCGTTGATCAACGGCTGTATATGTTATAGAGCCCACAATTGTTGCTCCACTTAAATAAGAGTTGTAAAATTTCAAATATAGCAAATACTTCAAAGGACTTGAGTTAATTGAGAATACTTGGATTACTTGAAATTATTTATAAAATCAGAAATTGAATGTTTAGAAAAATACTAGTACTTGAGATTGTTTTTAGTAGCTGCACCATAATAATCAGTACCAATATAAATATCTCGGTGCTTGCCTTCATACTTGAATAAAACTTAAATATTTTATCTACAGATCAGTCTTAAATATTTTCCATTAATAATTTTGTTCAAATAAGCAAATTTTTTGTTACTCTCGTTGCCATTGAAAGGAAATATACGAGAAATTTAATATTTTGGTTTTAATGCATTAGTTACTATACTTTATACTCAAGGTAGCGATAAACACTAGCAAAACCAGGTGTTTCAAAAAGCTCCTCGATAGTGCGGATCTAGATCCATGGGGCCAAGCATACAGGATGGTGATGCGGAAGTTCAGGGAACCAAGGGTATCCCAATCACGTGCCCAATACTGATGAACTTTATTTCCCCACAAGAAGAACTGGAGAAATTCGAGACTGATGGTACACTACAGACTGCACCATGCGTAGCGAGAGAGGAGAGGGGCTAGATGGAGTGCCAAATGTAGCTTTCAAGGCGAGAGTGAAAGTTAGATCAGACGTTTTTGTGTAGTTATAGAATGTCTGCTTGAAGGAAGGCAAAATATTAGAGCGCATTATATGCGACATGTAGCAGGAGTACCTGAAGAGGCCAACGGGTCTATCTAACCGCTAGTCCAATTTCGCTAGTGGTGAAATTGGAGGTGGCAGCCCAAAAAACGGAAGTCGTGCTTGGGAGCACACCATAATATCTAAACCTCACATCTGACATCTAGCAGTTTTATATGGCTTTCTAACGCGCATAATGCCAAACGTTGAAGGGGCTCGCGCGAGCAGAAGGCAGCTTTTATCCACCGTGATGGTGCAAAAAATTCGCACGTTAAGGAGGCGCTAGCCGTCCAAAGGTTAAGCGCATTGAGAGCGTCTACTGCTTTCCGAACCATATCGTAAGATGCGACATGTATAGGAGAAAAACCAACGGTAATATTAAAAATGGAGTAACGTCAACGATCTATATCGGAATGGCAGTAGCCCTGGGAGTGCTTCACAAAAGGGCGATGGACGTTTACGCTAATTCCCGACATTGTAAATTGGTGTCAACGGAGGCATGGAGATGTAGATTTTTACATCACGCAGCTGCTAAGCGGTCATGGGTGCTTCAAGGAGTACCTGCATAGATTCGGACATGACACTGGCCCATTCTGTTCGACATATTCGAATGAAAATCAGAACCCGAGGCATGTGCTATTTCATTGCGCACGCTTCGAAAACAAGAGGGATGAGCTGAGGCAATACTTTGGCAGGACACCAACACTGGTGAATTTTACCACAGCAACAGAATCAATAAGAAAAAAAATATGCACAGTTTATGGTTAAGGTGTAATGAGTGTGGGCTAGGGTCAAAGCGTTTTTGTTCCTGGGAACAACAGGCTCAATGAACCAAAGTCTGGATGCCCTCAAGAGTTCGATGAAGTCGAGCTACGTGCACTGGTGGAGTAAAGCCTAACTTTAACGATTAAGGAGTTAAGTGAGCAATTCAACTCCACTCATTTGAACGTTCAGTGTCACTTCCGCTTGAATTGTCAGAAAGGAACCATTTTTACATCGGGTTGTTATGAGCGATGAAAAGTAGATCCTGTATAAGAATGTTCATGACCTGAAAAAAGATAGTGGGTTGATAGAGATCCGACTCCATCTGCAGCTCAAAACCATCCGAATGGAAAATCATTTAATTCTTTGGATGATGTCCGTATAGAGCTTGATTGAATTTACAATCAGAAACCTAGAAAATTCTATCGCGGTGGAATTGAAAGTTATCGTTAACTTTAGTTATATTCACTTTACCAACTAAAAAAAAGTAGTATTTCGATATTTTTGCAAAACAATTTTAATATATACTTGACTCATCTCGACTTTGAGAGTGGCTGTATTCTCTTTTTCTTTTGTACGTTTTCATGATTTGAATTTCAGTATTAAGGAAAATTGAAAATCAAACTTTTCGTTTTTAACTTATATATTGCGAAATCACCAACGCGGGTGTTAGCACTTGCTAGACCCGTTACGCACCATCCCTTTGTATTCACCCTCTCTTGATCGATCACTATGGATTCAATATGACATAAGTCTGTGAGGTTATTCGCCGATACTATTATCTAATCAGTTTTAACTTTTCGACAGTTTGAAAATTAATTTTTATGTCTGACTTTTATGATCTAGTATTTACTATTATTTTAAGTTTGGTTTTTGTATGAGACATGGTTAAAATTTTGGTCTCAATGTCGACCTGAATATCGGTTTGAGTTTCAGTCAGAGATTATCTTGATTTTTTGTGGTCTGAATTTGGGTCTGAATTTTGGTCTGGGTTTTGAATTGACTATTGGTTTGATTTTTGTCTGATTTATAATTAGATCCTTATATGTAACTCCGGAACCATAGGAGCTATCCAGCTAAGATTTATACCATAGGTTCGGTTCGTACCGCTAGAGGGCACTTCCCAAATGACCTCTTCTGGATTTTTTATTTATTTATTTTGGACCCGGTAGTTGTTCGTTGGATAAGATTGTGAACGAAATTCTATTTTTCTGTGCGATTTGACAAAAATTCAGAACTTTTGTATGTTGAGAACATTTTTTTTTGTTGTGAGAAAATTTTGGATCCGTTAGGGTGGAATCATTTCGAATATAAAGATTCTAATCAAAATCAAAACTTCTTTGAAAGCATAACAAAGTTTGCAAAGAGAAGTTTTTCAGTTCGAAAACGTTTAAAACATATTTGAAATTCATAATGGCAAAATTAATTCTTAATATTGCCCCATTCCCGACTTTAATTAAACCGCTAGGTAAAAGTCAATGAAATTTTGTACAGATGCCATAAACGTTTTTTGTTGTCTCTTCAGGTTTGGTCAGGAAGGGATAATCGATTTTTCGACTATCGCAGTGGCTGCTAAGTTATATCCATTTCCCGCTAACCTACAAAAAATTTTAAACTCGATTTTTCAACCACTGACCGGAAGTGGGTTAAGTTCAACCCAGTTATATGCCAGCCAGATAAGGGTTAAAATTGCAAAAATATATTATGTTTTCAAATATTTTTTTAAACAGCAATGAAAAAAAAAGTTCAAAATTGATATACAGGGTTCTATCAACTTTCATTCTAACTTTTCGGCCCACTGTGCATTGTATACTTCCTTAATATTTTGAGTATTTTGAGAGCTATTGTATAAGAATTATAAAAACGTGCAGTAGGATGATATTTGAGATATTTTCATGTGTTGTTTAAAGTGCAGAAAAAAATTGTTCTTGTTCTTTTTTTTATTTTTATGCATATCTATATATAAATATAAAGTATGTATACTATTTTTTTTTTCAGAATTAAAAAAAAAAAATTGAGAAACAAAAAAAAAAAAGTACAATCCCATGTGCCTAGTTTTTTATACACATAACATCTGCATTTTGTAGAATATTATAAGAAATAAATCTAATTGATTTGTTAAGAAAAAAAATCTACAATTAGTTGCTCATATTTATATGAATAAATATTCAAACATGCACGTTCCAAAAAGCATATCAAAAAGTTTAATTAGATATTGAAAATTGTATATATTTATCATTTTCGTGTTAAAGTTAAGGCATTCCAAAAAGAAAAGTTTTTCTAAGGAAAGATTATGCTAAAAAAAAGTGTTTCTGTTTTTTTTTCATTTTTGCTTTTTTGGAAACTTTAGTGTTTTTTTTTTGTCATTTTTGTTTGTTTTTTTTTTTTTTTTGGTTTGGCAGATATAAAAATGTTTAAGAACAGACAACCACACGGACTTTTACATTTTTAGTTTTAGTTTAGTTTTTTTTTTTAGTTTTTTCAACTATTTTGTATTTCATTCCACAGTGCAAACAAACAATTTACTTATACATATGTAAGTATTTTCGAGTATTTCGAGTACAGTGGAAGAATTGCATAGTTTTGTTAGTTAAATAATTTCATATTGTGACTATGCAATTCGATCACTGTTGGTTTGTTTTAACTGTTTGCAAACTTCACTTTTAAATATTGCTATACAGCTGGGCCCTCATTTATGTTTATGTATAATTATTTTTATTTTTTTTTTTTATTTGTAATATTGTATCAAATTTGTTAAGAGAATCACTAAAATTATAATTAAGTTATTAAGAATTTATGCACTATACCTTTTGAAGAGCCAAAGAGGAGACTAAAAAGAAGGGAGTTGGAAAAAAGGTAAGAACTTTTTTTTGGTAATATTCCCGTTCTGAAGGAGACTAGAACATTTCTAGGGAACTATAATAAGAAAAGTAATACATATAATCTGTATTGGTCTCAACAGAAATCGGTGAGGGTTCAGAGATTCTGCAGTGAAGAGAAAAATTTTTAGGCCATTACGAAGCACTAATCCACTAAATGCCTAGAAAAGTATCAAATGGACTACTTAACTTCTTGAGAGAAACGGGATTGTATGAAGTAACCTAGGCATAAGACTAAACAGAAAAGAGAGGTGTACAATAGATTTCTTAGGTTCCGGAACAATTAAAAACCGAGCAGAAAGTGTGAATCCATTTTCAGAAAGACCTAATGACTTTTCACTTTCGCTAAAAATACCAGAGAATATTCCTAAATTGTTTGACTTTTTTCAGATGAAAATAATTGAATTTTTATTTGTTAGCTAACTAATAGATCTGTGCCTCAGTGTCAATTTCAGCAGTGAGGCAAGTGGTCCTTTACCAATTTTGGTAACGGAAAGATTCTAGGGGAAACCAAATATCTTCCATCATCTGTTGTGAGATCTTTCTTCTCACTATCGTTTGGTAACAGCTTTAGCACACTTATTCCAGCTTGCCCAGAGTGGAGAGCGGGTAATGTGAAACGCTCTGGTGCTATTGAAGTGTATACTGATTGGCTTTAAATTGGATGGTAAGGTTCGGAGTGTAGTTCAATCTGAGCATCTGAAAATCTCAACACAGTTTCGCTTCCCTGATCACTGCAACGACTTTTAAGTCGAACTGCTGGCGATCTCTAAAGCTGCTAAGATGTAATGCGATACCCTGTAGTGATATCTGCATTTTCACTGATAGTCAGGCGGCGATAAAATCCCTCCAATGCCATCCTCATTGCCTCCCTTCAATGGCAATCGTCTCTTAACGAGATAGGCACGGAATTCAACCTCTACCTTATATGGCCTACCCTACAATGATAGCTGCAAGAACGAAGAGGATAAACTGCTTGAAGAGTTGGCACTTACATTCCAAGGGTATGCCGATGATGTAGTAATAATATATTGGGGGAAATTTAAAAGTACTCTATGTGGAAGAATACAGCCCTTATGACCTGCAGGTTCATCGCTGGGAAGAGTTGGGGATGTACACCAAAGATATTACGATAAGGTCGATGCTCGCATATGGAGCGTTAATATAGATAGAACAACACAAAAGAGAATCATCAATGAGATGAATAAAATTCAAAGACTTACTTGTGTGTGTATAACTGAAACCATGAGGGGATGCTCAACGGCATTACTTGAGATTCTTTTAGAATTAACGCCTCTTCACATTTATATTCAGACACAGGCGAAGATGTCAGGTCACGATGTTGCCTTAGTCGGAAGAAGTTTAACATTCTTACGAAGCAATATCCTATAATCTCAATACCACCAAATAACATGACTGGATTAGATTGTTGAGGAGGTAGGCAAGACGATCCCAGATCACTGCGGTCAACTTGGGCCTATTGTGATATCCTCCGAGAAATTGATGTATTTTATAGTTCCTCTATGAGTTTAATTGCCTTGAGGAAATTTATTATCTCTTTAGGAGAACTATCCGCTAAATCTTGTGGTTGTAGGTTAGAGTTTCCTAAGTAACGAGGTCGGCTTGAAGTCGAGATAACATGAAACCGAAGTTCAGTTTCATTAAAAGGTTTAAAACTAAACTAAGCAATTAAGAGAATTAAGGAGGTTTATGTGAAACCTATAAGATACACCAACAAATGATAACCTGGTGTACAGACGAGCCACTTATCGATGAAAGTATAGGAGTACGAATTTATGGGCCTAGGATAAAAGAGTCTAGTCCATGGAGATACGCTGGCATCTATCAGGCAGAAATGTACGCCACTGATAAATGCGCCTACTTCAATCTCAAGCCAAACTACCGAAACCAGAACATTGCTATCCTGAGCGACAGTCGAGCGGCAATCAAGGCGCATTGAAATCACACCAGGTGAACTCCAAACTGGTATGAGAATGTCTTGATAAACTAAATACGCTTGGATCACTAAATCGGGTCTGAATTCTCTGGTTCTGATTCCGATTCATCCAGGAATAAAAAATAAAAGATAATGAAATAGCAGACGAGCTGGCAAAAGGCGGAGCGGAAACCTTTTTTATCAGCCCAAAACCATTTTGTGGAATGGGAAAAGGATTCCTCTTTGCGATAATCAGGGAAAAATAAAAAAAACGCCTAAACCTAAAACGCTTTAGAGACTGTATGAAGCTTATAAAGAACAATTTTACAATCATAATTGGCATTCTAACAGAACATTGTAAGTTAAACTACCACCTAACAATAATGAGAATACTGTCTAACGGCATATGTAGGTTTTGTGAGGGACATGCACAAACTTCAATACACATTTTAGGACAGTGCCCTCCATTCATACAAAACAGGAAGAAACATCTGGGTGAAATCTGAAATCTCTAAAAGTAAGCCTAATATTAAAATTCATAACAGAGATAGGACTAACAGTGTCGCCATAAGTCCTAGGCGGTGCACAATATATCTTCAAGCCGCAGTGCACATACTGTAAACTACTAACATATATCTCTGATAACATATATGAAACATTTACACAGTTGTGCGTTGGTGTACTAAAAAAGAGATCTAACGTTCAAAAACAAGTTTTCGAGAAAACAGCTGTTAGAGTAAACCATTATTTGTCTTCAAAATCGTTACTCGGGGGTTTCTCGAGACACTGATCTCGGACGAATCTGACATCGGATTTTCAAAACTTAAAATGGATGGATCCAATATGGCCGACTATTTTTCAAGCTCATCGGATTCGTTTGAAACCCGTTACTCGGGAGTTTTCAGAGTCGTGGATTACAAATCTGACTTTAAATTCGTAATCAGTTACCCGGAAAAACCCCTAGCAACGAGTTTCGATTAAGCGAGTTGGATAAATTTTTTTAAATTCTCCAGCCATATTTGATCCGCCGTATTTGATCCGCCATATTTGATCCGCGACCCCGGGTTTTAAGTCAATCAGATTACTTTTTAAAAAATCTTTCGCTATATTGGATCCGCCATTTTGAATTTTGAAAAACTGGCAACCAATTCGTAATTAGCATAGTTTTTTCCATCAAAATCGCCAAAAAATACATTTTCAGAAGTTAAAAATCGACGAATCTCGCATAGGTTAAACCAACAGAATCTGCGGAGAACATTCTAAAGAAGCACGTACAGCGAGAAAAAATGCCCAATCAGAGCATCTAAAGAAGTTGGCAAAACCTGAAGACTTTCAGTTTATACCAGGGATGTCTGACTAAAAGTAGGTTAGGTTAGGTTAGAGTGGCTGTCGAGAGACATGAAGGTCTAGTGCACTATCCACTAAACTATCGCTTTTTTCTTCAAATGATGGTTTTTGAACTGTTAGGATTGATATCTCGAGTTCTACTCGAGAACTGAAATGCGTTTGATACGTTATCATTATCGCCATAACTGGAACCTCAAAAATTTAAAGATTCCTTCTCCTCTTTTTTTTCTATGAGAGAAATTCTTAGTAAAAATATGTGTTTTTTTTTTAGTGAAAAGAAAACTCCTAAAAAAATGGAGAAGGTTAAAATTTCACTTTCTTGTGGTTTAGTGTATAGACAAATGTATAGCGAACAAAATATTTTTTATGTCTTTGTCTTATTTACACTGTGCAACAAATTCAAAGTCATGTAATTCGGACAGAGATCCGTTTGCATAGGTTGAAAGTATGTATGTACAGTAACAAAATCCCTAGAGGGTTTTGTAAAGCAAGCTCAAGTTTTGATTTTATGCGGGCTCTAAAGTTTACCCATTTCTAATATATTAACAATAATAAACCATAAGGAAACTTGTTAAATTTGCATTTGAGATTTGATTTGATATCTCCCGTTTGAAAATAGGACTTGCCTGGATATAAGTAGAGCAGGGAACTTAAATTTTCTCGCTAATTACAATTAGTGGGAGCAACTAGTTTTACAAAAGTATTTAATTATAAAAGCAAAGGTATAGTGCATTTAATAAGAGTTTAAAAAAAAGAAAAGCCTTTTCAATTAGTAACAGTAATAGAATGTATGTCATGTGACTGGTATTTATACTAAAGTAACGTATGAATATCGTTAGAACTTAGAACTTTATCTACATAATATCATCGCACAACTATTTATGTATGAATGTATCTGTCTCTCTCATACATCTGCAGAATTTATGATGAATGATTTCATCTCATTCAATTGAATGACAATGAAAACAGTATGTAAAAAACTTTAACTTTTTTTTTTCTTTTTGTTTTAAACTTGTTGTCATTATGTGCAAATTATAAAGATTTTTATTTTGTTTTATTTTTAAAGTTTTTTTTTTTTTGTTTAAAGATTATTTGTTTCGCTCAAAAACAAAATGGAAAATGTAAATGTACTTTTAACTTTTCTTGAAAAAAAGTATTAACAATTGGCACAGATTTTCGATCGATATATTTTGTTTTAATTTTACTGAAGTTTTTGTTTTGGTTTTTTTTTTCTTGCTTTAATTTTTTAATTACAGTATATATAACTTTTATTCTGTTTTTTTTTTTTTTTTAGATATAGCGTTGACTGTAGAGTATAGAATTAATAAATATATATATATCGGTTTTGGATATACATATATATATATATAAGTAGTTTCTTTCTGTTGTTGTATTAAAAAAAAAAAAAATTTTTTGTTTTTTTTTTTGGTATTATTTTGGAAGCCTTACCCTCGGTCTAGGAATGGCTTTTAATGGTTTTTTAGAGCCCATCTTTTTCATAGCATTATAGTACTTTTTCTGATCTTCTGTCATGAACATTTCTAATGATCCACCTGCTTTTTTCTTTTGCTCGTTAAAATTATCAATGATAACACCAATGAACAGATTGAGTGTGAAAAATGATCCAAATATAATGAAGAATACGAAATATAAATACATGTAGATATTCGTTTCACGGATCGGCTGCTTGCCCACCTGTTGTTTTTTTGTTTTTGTTGTTGTTGTTTTTAAGGTTGTGGTGGGTGGATGGTGGTTGGGTGGGTTGTGGCATATATATAATATAGATTTATTTTTATATATATAATTTTATATATAGTGTTGTAGTGGGCGTTATTTTTTTGTTTGTTTTTAGTTAGGTGTGCGTGTTGTTGGTAGTTGTGTATATTATTTTGTTGTAGAGTGTAATTATATTTATATATATAAATATATATATTTTGTATTGTTTTGTTGAAACGTTGTAGAAATTTTTTTTGTATTATTATTTTTATTTTTTGGTAATGATGCAGGAAAAAAGAAAGAAAATCAAATAAAACGGTTAGTAAATTATTATATAATAAAATTGATAATAATAAAATATGTAGGTTGCTGCAAAAATTTCGAGAATCTGTATCAACACTTCTATATATCTGGATATGTATATATATGAGGTATTGTTAAGTGAGCTAGCTTCAAAAAATTTGTAAATTTCCAAAACTCTGGCAGACGTTGATCAGCTAAACCTGAGATCTGCAAGAGTTTTGAGCCACTTACTCCAAAAAAAAGCGAATATAAAGTCTGCCACTAGAGAACCCTAGAGAGGGGGATGACAACTTTATATATTTTGATCTTAGGTCATGAACCATAAATATTTAGAGGAACGAAAAGAATTAAAAATTGGGGGAGACTCCCCACTTTGGGATCTGCTGCGTCAGCTAGCGCAGGGTTTTTATAAACACTTGAGCAAGTGTGAATCAAATACGTTTTAAAAAGAATTGTATGAATGTAAAATATTTGCGAATGAAAAAGCTAACGATGTTCAAACTCTTTCCAAACAAATTCTCAGCATTCGCTAATATTTGTAAGTATTCACGAATATTCGAAAGCATGTGCCAGTAATCGTAAGTACAATTACTCGTATTATATATTCGAAATATTCGTAAGTATTTGCAAATTGGCTTGCTGATTTCATGAGAACTGAGATGCGTTGGAAATAATCCATTATCTCTTATATAAATTCCTTTACTTTCCGAACTTTCGAAACTTTTGGAATTTTTTTACGGGAAACACAGGCTGTCTGAAAATTTGGGGAAGTTATGAAAAATTCCGCTGTCTGATCTCTTTACATTTATTTACAATGATTAGAAAGAGAGTAATTCTGAAGTTTCTAATGAAAAATGGTTCAGGTTTTATGTGCTGTAAATTCTTCCCTGCGAACCTAATTTAGAAAGATATCCATCTCACGTTAAGCATGGTGATAGTTAGAGATGGGCGCGTGAGTACTTTTTGAATCACACTCACTCATGCTCACGGCTTTGAAAATATTACTCACGCGTGTTCACAAACGTTAATATTTTTCCAAAAAATTTTGCATACATATAAAAATAAATCGCTTATATAAAAAGTTCAAAACATGGTTGCCTTTTAAACTTCCAAAATTAGTTTTTTAAGAAAATGTGAATTATAACGACGTCATAGTTAAAAGTAGCTTATGCTCCCGCATGCATTTTCACGTGAAAATTATATCACGCTCACGTGGAAATTATGTCACGAGAAATTCACGTCACGCGCCCATCTCTAGTTGTAATATGATGACACTATTGAGTAGTGCTAAAGGCAAAAATGCCAAGCTTTTCGCTTTCAACGTTTATGGAAAGCTGAAACGCTGATTTAAATTAGATTTCTGATAGGAAAGAACCAAGTCACTGAGAAAATTCACTTGAAGTTAGGAACTCCCTAAGTTTCGTGAATGGGTTCTTTTTAAACACCACATAATTTGAAAGTATCATATTAGGCTAAACCCAGGGTTTGGAAAAAATATGTGGCATGTTAAATTACGTTCGTTCTAAGTTATATTAGCTCTTGATTTTGGGTACGAAATTACGAAAGAAAGTATGGAGCCTGTCTGCTTCTTTCAATTTTCTTCCTTCAGTAATTTAATACCGATAATTCCTTTGGGTGAAGTCCGATTTGGATTGTGTGGTATGTCACAGTATAATAAATGCAATTAAGCAGGAATCTTTTCATAATTCCGTCACTTCATCTTGGAACCCGAATGGGTTCTGTGCAATAGCAGCGTAATTCCGAGAGAGATGGAATCCTTGCGTTATCTCTTAAACCTACTGATAAAATAAAAAATGCCGAAACCGCACGGCATATTTATAGACAACGGTTTGAACTAAAGTTCCTTTAAATTTGTGATTCTTCCTCGGAATTACCCTATGTAATTGAAAAAAACAAAAAAAAAAAACATTTGAGAGATAGAGAGACAAAGCTTGGAGTCAGTTGTCAGCGAGCAGCGTAACGAAGCGGTCGACGTATCGACGTATTTATTTTAATTCGAAAACCATGAGAAAATAATAATTTCAATATAATCAGAATCATATGTAAATTTATAAGTCAAAATAAAAGGAAAGTTTGTAATAAAATTAGCGACGAGATAAAACTTCTTACTGGCATTGACGATACGATTTCAGTGAAATTAAATAGTGAGGTTTTGCTGTCCGCGATAACAACGGTTCAACCGAAATTATTTTTGTAATGGATAATGATTTATCACTAAAGAAAAATCCATTTTATATGATTTGAAAACTTGATAAGTTTGCTGAAGTTCACTAAGAAACTTTTTTCAGGTCGTAAAAAAAACAAAAACGGGTTTTCCAGCAGTCTGGGTCAGGTACTTGAAAGGGCTAGACGTTTACAAAATCAATGTTTAACAGATCCTTTCTGACTGGTTTCGTTGCAACTTTTACTGAAAATGGGGATGTCGTATTTAGAGGCATAAATTCCTATTGGTCGGTGATCTTTGTATCCTGATAAAGGTATTTGTCGCTGACGTCCAGCCTTTTACTATAGCTCGCTGATTTTCTAAAGCCCTCTCATACATAATTTTTTTCTACCCAAATTTTTTTGCAACAACCTACATATATTTATAAGTAGAAAATATATTTATTTTTTTTTTGTAATATATATTTTTTTTTATATATTTTTATATTTATAATAGATTATTTAAAGTTAAAAAAAAAAAAAAAAAAAAGAAAAAAAATAAATACAACACTTAATAAATATTATTACCTCACGTGAATCGATTGCATCGTTCATAATTGGTATCCAGCCTTTGAAAGTAGCCACTTGGAAAAGGCACAGATACGCATTACCTACATGATCGAAATTCATCGCAGAATTTACCCAAGTGTAGTTTTCACTGGTGCAGGCGTTTTGATTTGGTATGATTTCATAGCTCATTGCGGTGCCATTTTGATCTTCACACTGTATGTATATATATTATTTTTTTTTTATATATATTTTTTTAATACATTTCATTAATATGTAAAGCAAAAAAGATAATAGAAAAAGGAAAATGTATATGAAAATTGTAAGCTAAATAAGAAAGTTTATTTAATATTTAATACAATATCTATATATTTATGCATGTATGCTGTATGGCCTTCACGTATCTATAAATTTCTACGATGTAGATAGATATATAGATAATCTATGTATTTAAGTAGTGTTTGCAAAAAAAAAGCAGCTAATTAGCATTTATTTATTTATGACTTTTATTTAATTTTGCTCTAAAAATATATTAAATTTTTATTTGATTTCTTTTTCAATAGTTAGATGCAAATGTGAATTGAACTAAATATTCATTCTAGTTGTATGCAGTAAGGAAGTAAGTGGTGGTGCATAAGGAGTTGAAAATCCTAGGCTAGTAATAATTAGTAGAGCTCCTTTTCACCAAAAGCTTTTTTTCGTTTTTATTGCTAATGATTTTATGTTTTTATAAAAAATTTATTATAGAGCCCCGTTGCTATTTAATTGTGAATTTATTTTTAATTTAGTTATTCTAATTTATACAAAGTTCATTTCTTTACTGAAGCAATTTTTCAGAAATTTATATTTATATTTATTTACTCTACATCCATAATTGTATAATCTTAGCTGAGCCTGATAATGGAAATTGAGAAATTCTACAAAAAAGGTAACCTATTTTATGTTTGATAGGTTAGATAAAGTTGCTTTCGTATAATTCATTTTATATCTATAGGAGTTAACCAGCAGGCCAAGACAGGAATCGAACTCGCAACTTACTGGGTGAAAGTTCAGTGCGTTACTCATTAGACTATCAAGGTCGTCAATGTATAATGGGACTAGGTACATAAACCCGCAGGGTTGACATTACTCAGGGGAAGTGTCGGATCGAGAAAGGGATTATGAAAGTTACAGTTCTTTCCAAAAATACCACTGATTTTAAGTCCGAATTCTGTTTGATCTAATTTTCGGACGGAGTTTTTGTTATGAATTTTACATTGAATTTGTTTCTAACTTTTCGTCTCAATTTTTTCCTTTTTTTTTTTTTTTTGGTACTTTGGTTCTGGTTTTGAGGTGAATTTGATTTGAATTTTAGTCTGAGTTTTAATTTAATTTTTGGGCTGAGTTTTGTTCTAAATATCAGACTAAGTTTAATAATGACCTGATTTTAATCAGAATGTGGTCTGATTTATGCCTGAATTTCACCTTTTAGGTCAAAGTTTTGGTATGATTTTTGGTTTGACTCTTTGGCTGAATAAGGGTCTGATTTCTTATTTTAATTTTTGTTCGAATTTGGGAAATTTTGGTTTAATTCATAGTTTTTATTTTGGGCTAACTTTTGGTCTAAATAGCAGGCTGATTTTTGGTCTGAGTTAGGTTTGAATTTTGGTGTAATTTTTTGACAGATTTTTGGTCTAATTTTTTGTCAAATTTTTGGTTCAATTTTTGTCAGATTTTTGGTCTAATTTTTTTCCAGATTTTTGGTCTAATTTTGATTTGGCTTACTGTCTAATTTTTGGTCTGAGTTTTGGTCTTATTTTCGATCCGAATTTGGTGACTGAAGTTTTGGTCTAAATTAGATTGGATCCGAATTTTCTCCGGATTTTTTGTCTGAGTGTAGTCTGAATTTGATTTGACTTCCGTTCTGATTTTTGGTTTGAATATTCGTACGATTATTAGATAGATTTTTTATTCAATATGTACTTATTTTTTGTTTGACTCTTGGGCCCTGGAATTTGAGATTGACTTTGGGCCTGACCATAGGTCTGAATATCAGACAAAGTTTTAGTTTGAATTTGGTATTTGTTGTTGAATTTTTGGCCTGAATATAAGTCCGATTTTTGGTCTGATTTCTTGTTTGACTTTTGGACTAAATTTTTGTTTCATATTCGGCTTGAATTTAATGACTTTTGATCTGATATTTGATCAGAATATCGGATTGAGTTTTGGTCTGAACAAGGTTTAAATTTTGGTCTAAGTTTTAGTCTGAATTTTCATAGGATCTTTGGTCCGAATGTGGTCTCAATTCGATTTGACTTTGGGTCTGAATATTGATCTGAGTTTCGGTCCGTTTTTTGGTTTGATTTTTCTGTGACTCCACGGCTGAATTTGGCTTTAATTTTCGGTCTGAATTTGGTGACTTTGTTGGTCTGAATATATTTCTGAATTTTGGTCTGAACATGGTTTAAATTTTGGTCTGACTTTTAGTCTTAATTTTTATCGGTTTTTTGGTTTGAAACTTATTTGAATATTTGTCTGAGGTCGGTTGAATTGTGATCCAAGTTTTGGTCTGATTTTTTGTTGGATGTGCTACGATTATTTATTTGACTCATTGGCTGAATTTTAGTTTAAATTTGGCGCTGACTTTTTTTTCTGGATTTTGGGACTTTTGGCTTAATTTTAGGTCTGAATATAATACTGAGTTTTAGTTTGAATTGGGGTTGAAGTTTGGTCTAAGTTTTGGGGCGAATTCTCGTAAAATTTTTGATCTGAATGCGGTCTGAATTCGATTCAATTCGATTTGACTTACGGTCTAGTTTTTGTTCTGGAGATTGGTCCAATTTTTCGACTGAATTTTGTATGATTTTTTGTTTGATTCTTGGGCTGAATTTTGGTCTGAATTTGATAATGTTTTTGACCTGAATAAATTTTAATTTTAGTCAGAGTTTTAGTCTTAATTTCCATTGGATTTTTGTTCTGAATGTGGTCTAAATTTTGTTTGACTTTCGGTCTGAATATTGGTTTAATTTTTTCAGATTCTTTGGCTGAACTTTGATGTGAGTTTTGGTTTGAATTTCGGTATGGTTTTCGGTCTGATCTTTGTCATTTTTGGCTCGATTTGTGATCTGAAAATCAGTCAGAGTTTGGTTATGATTTTTTGGTTGGCTGTGGGGTAGGCTGCGTACCAGATTCTTCCAAAGTAAGCTACTCCCACAACAGCCCTGGATTTGAGTTGCTCTGCAGCTGTAGCCCGTGAAAGAACTTTCTTCGTCCTAGGGACATAGTGTTTCGGTTGTCAACACCTTAAAATATTTTTCTACTAACTTTCTATATATAAGTAAAAAATAATAATAAATAAATATATGGTTGTAGAATATTTTCCTTTAGCTTCAGTAAAGATATTAATGTTTATTACAATAATTTTATCTAATTATATTTAAATGGGGAAAAAAATATTCCAACACTTTCTTCTTAATTTTTTTTTTGTTTTTTTTTTATTTTTATCAACTATTTACGAAAAATAAATGCAAAGATACGCTTTCTCTGGTTTTAATATCTGTATCTAATAGTATAGCTCTAATTCTTTCTTGAATTTCTGTGTTTGCTAATTAGTTTTGCTGCTGATTTCCATTCAATATTGTATTTATTGTATATATATAAATTCCGTTTTTCAGTCAAGCCAAATAAAATGCAAAGATTTTGAGATCATTGCATTACTTTTGGCATGCATATATATTTTTTCTTTTAAATATTTTTTTGAGTTTTATTTTTGTTCGTTTTTGGTTTATGGTTTTTTGTTTTCGATTTTTGATTTTTGAGTTTTTTTCTTTAGTTTTAGTTTTTTAACGTACCTTAAAATATTTTCCAGCAAAAAGCTGTACACCCATAATGGCAAAAATTAGCCAAAATATTAGACACACCAATAGCACATTGAAGATGGACGGTATAGCTTGAACCAACGCATTAACGACGACCTGCATGATGTTGTTGTTTTTTGTTGTTGATTGATTGATTTATTGATGGATTGATTGATAGGTAGTGGGCGTAGTGGTGGTGGTTGTGGTTTTTATGGGCGTGTGGAGTTGTAGTAGTTGGCGGACATGTGTGCCAGTTGGAAATTATGGTGGTTGAGGTGTTTGGAGATTGATGGAATGTTTTTGTTTTTTTTTAGAATGTTGGTGATTTTTTAGCGTTTTTTTTTTAATTTTTTTGTTGTTTGTTATGGGGGAAATAAAAATTTTTAAATATTAGATTTTGTCGCATAAATAGGTATATATTTTTATATATAAATATGATATATTATGTATGTAAATATATATAGAATTTGATTGATAATGATTGCGTGTTGAATGGTTTGCTATAATTTTTTATCATATACAAATTAAGTATATTATGATGAGTTGCTATACTGTGTATTTAAATCAAGAAAGCATGCCATGCTAAACAGTGCTCGCCATTAATATATATTCAACATTTTACATGCGTGCATACAAATGCAAAAGCAAATAATCTGAAGCTAAGTACATAGAAAGAAAAGCGTGTTTTAAAGTTGCGTCTCGAAGTTAATGTTCGATTTTTTGTTTGTTTTTTTTTCAATATTTTTATTAGTGTTACATAACAACAATGATAAGTTGTACAGAAATTATAACATTAAATATAAATTATAATATTAAAAAATAAAAACCTAATTTTAATTTTTTTTTTTTGTTTTTGGTTTTTTGAAATAGCTTTACATCAATAATATGTACAATAATATTGAAGCTGAGTCAATATTGTATATGTTTATGTATAGAAGAAAGAAATGGCATTGCAATTTATGTAGTTGGAGTTTATGTTAGGGTTAAATAATAAATTACAGTACCATGCCATATAATTGCCATAGTATATTTATTTCATTTTTGTCAACTGATAGCGTTTTTTCCATTATTGATCTAGTGTAGCGCAATTTGACTGTGAGAGAATACAATCGACTGTAATTATCTAGAAACCAATTTAAGGAACTTAAAAAATTTTTAAAAAAATCCGAGAACTCGATACAAAATGTCTGCTTTCGAACCAAGTTCTCGTCATTTGCGGGACCAGCTCGGTTTGATACACTACGAGCTACTGAATCCGTGTCAAACCATCACAGGATATCGGTACCGAATGTAATTGATTCGTTTTAGTCGAGTATTGAAGGAAATATTGCCACAGTACCAAGAGAGACACGAAAAAGTCCTCCAGCATGACAATACTCGGCCACACGTCGCAAAAGTGGTCAAGACATACTTGAAAACCCTGAAATGGGAGATCTCGCCCCACCCACAGTACTCCCCAGATGTCGCTCTTTCCGATTACCATCTGTTTCGTTCGATGGCGGATTAGCATTTTCGTTCGTACGGGGAAGTCAAAAAATGGATCAAATCAATGATAGCGTCGAAAGCCTAATTTTTTCGAGATGGGATCCGAAAATTGCCGGAGAGATTGGCGAAAGTTGTCCCTAGCGACGGACAATACTTTAAATAATACATCTGTAAGTAATTTTTGACAATAAAGCTTTTAATTCCAGAAAAAAAAAACGGCGAAAGCAAAGTTGTACACCTAATATTATCAATTCTATACGAGGGGCTAACAAAAGTTCGTTTAATTGGTAACACTGAATAAATTTTTGACAAATCAAAAAATGTCAGAAGATTTGGCATAGTTTTGCGATACTTCTTTAAGTTTCACTGGGAACAGTCAACATGGCGGCAAGAAAACGTAAGCTTTAAAGCTACCGAGAAAGAGTTGGTAGAAATTCCATCATAGCAGCAAGAGATTCGATTTGCTATTCTTTACGGATTTCGGTGTTACGTCAAGCCTGTGGAAATATTTAATAAATACCAAATAGCGTACGGAGAGAATGCTCCATCGCTTGTGACCGTCTCAAAGGAGTTTCGGAGATTCCAGATCGGACATTTTTCTGTGGAGGACGAATATCGTGAAGGTCGCCCAAAAATTTTGGACTTATGACGCAAATGTGGCTCTGGGGAAGTCCAAAATTGGCCGAGATCCAAGATCGATCCAAGAAATAATTGCTGAGAAACTGGTTGTTGTATCGAAAAAAATTTCGAAAACTTGTTGGGAAAAAATCAACAACTTCATTGTGCTCTCAGGTATTGAAGGAATTCCAGCATCATATTCCCTAAACCATGCACCGTATGTTTTCTGGTGTTTTCGGCAATACTGAGGAGAAAATTAATGGAATTGATGTAGAAGTTGCAAACCTAATAAAAACCGATTTTGTGGTCTGTTATTCGAAGTGAATCTACCTGCTTCAAAAATATGTAAATGAAAATTTATATACAATTTGAATAGATGTGTCTATTTATAAAGTCCAAAATTAGAGTGGTCGAATATTTTTCAAAATCGGAATCATAAAATATAATCATCGATTTGAACGCACCCACACATTTGACACAAATGAAATTTAATAATTTTTCTATGGTTTGGTAGGGGGTACTGCACGCAAAAATAATAAAAAGATAGGTTAAGTTCGTTTCAAAAAGAGTTCATATTTACAGCTATGCGCAGAGAGAAAATATTTCACGCTACCGAATCAATTGACCAATCACAGCCAGTTTTCATAGAACGAGAGTAAACCAAGCTATCAACTAAGCAGTAGCAACTCAATTGAAACGAACTATTGTATGTATCAGAACTTTTACCAATTTTTATATATAGAATGTACAATTTATTAAATTTGGAATTTTGAGATTTATGTTATGGTGTTTGTAGAAAATTTTAAACTGAGTTGTTCAGTATTAATGTATTAAGTAGTTATGTATTTGTGAAAGTTGAAGCAAATAATATTAATTTTCAATATAAATAAAATAACTAAAAAATTAAGTGGAGGTTTAAATATTATACATATGTATATACGTATAAGAAAATACATACATACGTATGTAATATGTACATATATATAGTATGTTATATAACGATAATAAAAATAATAAATAAAATTAATTAATTTTTAATGCTACTTTTTGTTTAAATTTTTTATTTTTATTTTTTTTTGATATTTTATTTGGAAATGCATAAAACTTGTAATTAATTAATAAAATTAGTACAATAAAAATACGTTAATACAGGCTAATATGCTAATAAATATTGTTATGTATGTAAGTAGTATGTATGGCTCAAAGAACAAAGTAATGGAGGGCGAGGGAAAATAAAATAAAACATGTTTACTAATCTAATCAGGATATATATAATTAATTACTAAAATTTAAATCAATAAGGGAACACTGCATTGAAATGAGCATAATCAAAATGAGAGAGAGAGAGAAAGGGCTAGAGAGAATGACTTCAAAAGAAATTTACTTTTGTTGTTAACGCAAACGAGAAAGAATGTAATTTATCGCCATCAGAAATCGGAATATTACATTCAAAATGAGAAAGAGAGCGAACGCAAATTAGAGAGGATTGAATAGGCTGAAGTCTTAGCCAAAAGTTACTTAATAAATTTAAAAAAAATCATTAAATTGACAAGCTGAAAACAAATAAGATATAAAAAATTGAATTTATTGAAAGTGACATAAAAATGTTTGAGAGCAAAAACGAAATAACAATAGCTGAGAGCGAAATGAAATAACACCAGTTGAGTGCAAAAGTGAAAAAAAATAACATCAAGACAAAAACGAAATATGCGGTGTTCTGTATTTGCTCTGAAATATTGTTATTCCGTTTTTGCCCCAAATTTTTCATTACTGCATTTTTGCGCACAAGACGTTTGATTATTCAATTAAGAATTAGAATTAAATATGTTTGTTGACTACGACGTTTTACATCTGCATAAAATTTGAGTTGTAAAAACTTTCGTTGGAATAAATTTTCTCCACTTTGTATATCGTTTCAGACCACGCTCAACTTTGTATTTCGCTATATTTCTTTTATGCTTTTATGGCTGCATACTTCTTTGTGCCCGATTTCTGAATGTGAAACGTTTCTAAAACTGCATGTACCTCTGTCCTCAGCATTGTTATCGTAATCCTCAGCATCAGTTTAAAGATTATAGTCCTCCAATATCGAAAGAAACGTTTTATCGCATAATCGTTTTTGACAAATAATTTATTTATGAGCTCCAGTTTAAGACGTAATAAAATCTTACTATTTCAGTTTATCTTATTGCGTTTGATTTGAAGCTCCTCATATTATAGCTATAACAAAACTAATCCTAACGACAAAAAAAGTTTGATGAATTAGCGTACCTATATTTCAGCGATAAAAAGAAAAACTGTCTAACTAAACTCGAAAAATATTTATCAAATATTTTTCATTAATTTTTCATAAATATTAAACTGGCTCAAATCTTTGAATAATTTTATAATAATTTGCTTTTTGGTGGTTACAATATTCTGCCGGGAAGGAAACGAAAAATAAACAAAAGTAATATTTATACCTAATTGAATAATTGAATGTCTTGGGCACTAAAACGCAATAATGAATAATTCGGGGCAAAAATGGAATAACAATATTTCAGAACAAAAACAGAACATTGCGTATTTCATTTTTGCGCTGAGTATCTTTTATATCACTTTTACACTCAGCTGTTATTTCACTTCGCCCTCAGTTATTGTTACCTCGTTTTTGCTCTCAAACATTTTTATGTCACTTTCACTAAACACAATTTTTTCATCATATTTGTTTTCATCCTGTCAATTAAAAGGAGAAAATGAAAGCATAATTAGATAGAATATATTTATTTCGGATCTGGTACTCCACCATCATAATTTTTGTTTTTCTCTTCGCCATAATTGTATTCGAGCTTTCATTGTCACAAGTTGATTACTTGGTTCATTTAATCTAGTTAGGAGAAAACTTATTTGTGAGCTCGTACACAATCGAGATTTAATAATTATTTTGTGATTGTAATTTTTTTCGATCAAAGATAATAATTATTGCTTGATTTTTATTTCTTCGAGCTGGTATAAAAATTATCATTTGATTTTTGTTTTTGCTCAACCGACGAAAAAATCAAATTATGATTTTTATTTATTTTTTTTTTTTCCAAAAAATAAAAATTGTTGTTTGCGTTTTTTTTTTTTTGCTCAGGAATAAAAATTATTTTTTGAGTTTTATATTTTTTGCTCGGGAATAAAAATTAATGATTGAGTTTTAATTTTTTTTTTTGCGGAACGAAAATCTCTAAATGTCATAAATAAATTTTCCTTATCTTGGGAATCTCGTCGCCGCATTCTTCACCTGGCGAAGAGACTTTAATCGAATAGAAAAGGCTTCCAAGTAAGGAATTTATCACCATGCTCACACGTTTTGAGTTTTTCGTATAATAAACCTCAAACATTAATTAATACTTCCGAGCAGAAAAATAAAAGTCAGTGAATAATTTTTATTCCTAAATCGAAAAACTAAACTCAAAAATTAGCCTTATTTCTTAAGAAAAAAATAGGAAGTTTAAAAGATGTGATGTGTACTTGTCGAAAATGTACTCAAACATCCAAATGGGATGTTCTATTGCAAAATTATGATTCATTTGTTTCATAAAAATACAATAAAAAGAAAAAATAAGAGGGCAGATAAGATTCTACTTAGGCGATCCTCTTGAGTTGTTTTTTTTTCCTTCTTTTTCATCACAATTGCGTTCGGACTCTCATTGTCAGATTGGTGAATTCAATTGAAAGAAAACTTACTTTTGAGCTTAAACTCACTCATCAAGACTTCAATCGCCGACCACTCACATAATCAAGGCGAAACTTTAAAGCGGTTGTTTTTACATTTCAATTTCTATTTGCTTATAGTTACAAAACCAACAAATATAAATTCTGTGAATTTTTCAGCTGAAAACAAAAATCTATTTTCTGAAAATGGACATAGATTATGCTATGCGTCGTTACGATTTTGACGCTGCAATTGTGTTAGAGCTCTCATTGCGTGATTGATCAATTCATCAGAGAGAAAAGCTGTCAAATAAGTAACAGTGAGAGACTGAAACATATGCTCTCGTACTAAAAATAATACGACCCAAATTTAAAATTGAGCTCCCATGATGTTTTCTAAACTTGCTTTAGGTTACGATTAGATCATTTGAAATAAATTAATACCTTTAAAACCATTTAGAGTTTCATGGCTAAAATTTAGTTCGCCGAGCATAAAAAAACAATAGATCCTCATTTAATCATCTTCACTTGAAAAATTAATTTCTCATTTATTCTCAATCAAGTTAAATGTTCTCATTTCAATGCAGTGTTGCATTTCAGCGAGGGGTAAAAAGGAAAAAGTAAAAAAGTACCAATCAGTTAACGTATGTTCTAAATGTATGTAATGTATTAAGTACTAAATATGTTATGTTAATTAAAAATATTACGATGCAGATACTTTTTGGTTTGTTTTTTTCGAATTGATTGAATGAGATTGGTAATTAATAATAACAATAATAATATGAAATAGTAGTTAGAATAATTGTATATACTAGTAGATAAACTTTGAAAAGTTTATCTGCTGTTTTTTATCTAATTAATATTTTTTTTTTGATTAAATAACTGATGGTTTTTTTTAATTGTTATTTTTGTTGTTTTGTAGCGTGAGAATGATTGTTGTTTGAGTTTTGTTTTTTTTTTTTAATTGATTTTTGTTTTTTTTTAATGAAAGTACGTACCCTCATGCCCTGCATTCGGGACATGGCACGTAGTGGTCTCAGTGCTCTTAACGTTCGCATAGTCTTGAAGGCTTGAATACCACCAGCTCCAACAAGTGAAGCAACGAAGTTGATAAGCGACACCTAGTATCGGTAGTTGATATTTTGGTTTTTGTTTGTTTGTTTGTGGAAATTTATTATATACAATTATATAAGAAAATATTTATTGTTGTTAAATTTTTTTTTTAGTTTGTTTGTGGTTTTGTTTTTTTTATTATTAAAACTTGAATTTGAGTATTGATGACTTTTGGTAATTGTTTTTGTATTGTTTTGTTTTGAAAAAAATTTTTTTTAGTTTTTGTTTCTAGGTAGGTACGAGTATGTAAAATTTTCTTTTGATTGGTGAGAATAGGAAGATTCTGTTTTTTTTTTTAATTTAAATTCAGTGTAATTTTTTTTTCAATTTCTTCTAAGTATTTGTTAGTAATAATAGTCCTTTTGTTTTTCTAGAAAAGTCAAAACGATTTTAAAGTTCAGTAAAAATATGGAACGGAATATGAAAAATTAAACTATAACAAAGAAAATTAAGAAAATATTTGTTTTTTTTTTTGTAATAGTTTTTTTTTGTTTATAGAAATTAACATTATTTTCAATTCGATTTTAGTTATTTACACTGCACAACATAATGTTTAAAATTATATGCCTTTGTGACGAAGCAACCAATTGTGTTTATAGATTTGTTTGGATTTTTACAGCTACTATCAGTGTTAGGGTATTTTAAATGTCGTGGTATACAAGAAACTCCCAAACGGAAACTTGGTACAGTACTCAACAAAAGTAAATTTGATATGTTCACAATTTGGGGAAACAGTCCATATATTTTGAATATTGCCGCCCATTTGCATACTCGGTTTTTGGTTACTCGATACAATTCCATCCACGCACACTTCTCCAATTAAGGATTCAGTCCTAAATTTACAGAGACAATTAGTTTTAAATATGGAATTTGGGCAACATCCCTGCAATTATTCGCATTTGTTATTCAATTTCTTCAATTAAAAAAAAATAAATTCAAAAAATTATTAGATTATAAAAAAAAAAAAAAAAAAAAATTGTTCTCAAGTACAGTCTTCAAGTTCCGAACAAAGTTTTCCACGTGTATTTCTTACACGTTACACAATCCACAAAATTTTGAGTAAAATTTTAAAATTACGATAACGGTCTATAAAATTCAAACTCATCCCTCGATTTTCTCGAAACTGTTTCCGAATTTGAGAAACTTTTTTTGAATTTGAGAAACTATTTTCGAATTTGAGAAACTGTTGTCGAATTTGAGAAACAGTTCTAGACTTTAAGAAATTTTAAGGTATAGTCTTAGCACATCCGTTCATAGTCCCCCAATGTGGAGTAGCTACATTCAAAAAATTTTTAACAGTTGAAATTTTAGAATCATTTTAAATTTTAGAGTACACTGCTCTAATTTTCTATAAATTTGGGAAGCAGTTACTTAATTGTGGGCAATGTCCTCTTTTTCCGGACACATTCGACACACTACAAACACAGGTTTTAAATTTCAGAACGATTTCCCAATTTCTGAAAACTTTCAACCATTTTGTATATAGTCTTCGAAACCTCCTTCGTCTTGAAAACATCCATAGATTTTTTAACACCTCCTTCGAATTTTCCAATTCAAAAGTCAATTTATTCCACAGTTTCGAGTGGCGAAGACAGCATTTATTCTAAAACAAACTTTTTCTTTCGAACACCGATCTGAAACTTCGAACACAGTTCTCTAATTTTGAATAAATTTCTTTTGTCTGGTCTTTGATTTTCGAAAATTTCCATTTCCCGATTTCCAAGTACTTCATAAAATTATGACTACAATCTTCATTCGAATGTAATTACAAGAATTGTGGAAAAAGTTTATTCTTCAAGTGCAAGTGTAAAATTCCAGATTAATGTTTTCAATTTTCGTTTAACCGTCCATAATTCTTTTATTTTAAGCAAATTTTATAAATATCAGACATATTCTACAAACTTTGCACTCATTTTCTGGTTTCTCGGTACAGTCTTCGGTTGCTCGAGGCAAGTTTATCGAATTTTGGAAGCAGTTCCAGAAGTTGGGACATAATTTTCGTATTATCGAGTTTTTGCATACAAGGTTTTGCACAATCTCCAGAAATTCTATTACAGTCTTCGAATTTCATGCATAGCTTATGGATTTCGAAAACATCTATGAATTTCGGAGACAGTCTTTAATTTTCAGTCCTCAAATTTCAGAGTATAGTCTTTTGAAGTCACATTTCTTGAATTTCGGAGAAAAAACTAAGAGTCTAAATTCAGATCTTGAGTTTGAATAGAATTTTTTTCCGGGGATGGTTCTCAAAATACAGAGAACACAATGCCTAAACTTCGGGTGCATTATCTCAATTTCTGACTCATTTGTCGATTTTAGAATACAATTCTCAAATGTTTTAGGTAATTCGAATATAGGTCTTTAGTTTGCTACACAATTGCCGGATTGAGACCAATTCTTTCCGGCATAGTATTCGATTTCTTACACGTAAGTTTTTATTATTTTTTTTTTTATGATATTTCTCAAATTCAAATGTTAACAGTCTATAAATTCAAGGTACAGTCTTCAACTTCGAATTTTGGATACAGTTTTCGAATTTTGGATACATTTTATGAGTTTCGAACTTAGACCATAATTTTCGTATAAAGCTTTCAAAGTTCGGATTTATTTTGCGATTTTCGTAGACATTTTTGTTATTTTTGGTAAAGCTTTTCGTTTCCGAAATTTTACACACTTGAATATAGATTTCCGGGTTTGCTAGTAGTACAAAATTTTTCATTATTGTTCCTCAAATTAGTCTAGCACAATAAAGACACAAAATTTGCTTTGAACTATGATAGCCTTTAACACTTTCGGGGCCGTAAAGAGACTACCGGATTTTTATTGTCTGACCCCGCTTTTTTGTTAAAATTTTGTTCAAAACAGACATTTCGCATCTCTGAAGTCTTGAACATTTATAGGTTACCGGTAACTTTGTGGCCCTCAATATGATTTTTTTTTTAAAACTTTTTCTGTACATTTTTGGTCGATATTTTTTTTAAGATAGACAAAGTAATTTAGTATTAATTTCTCAATTAACCCTTTCTTGACCTCACTTTATTATAAAAAAAAGTTTTTGAAAAGTTTCCATTGAAGACCTCAGTGTATTAAAATTGGTGTATTTGAACAAATTTTGTAAAAATTGTGAGCGATTAAAAATTATCAACAAAAAACATAATTTTGTTACTTTGATCTGTTATAGTACATTTATCAAAAAAATATTTAAATTAAAGAATCATCAATTCTCTTTCCAAAAACCGTAAATTTTTAAAAAATTGATTGGAAAATTTTTGAAAGCTTGCAAAAATTATTCTAGTGACACTGGTGTCACCATGGCACCGAAAGGGTTTAGTTAGGGTCACTGGTTTCGGATTAATAATAAGGTTCTTTTTTTATTTTACGAGCACCGTCTTTGATTTTTTATCAAAGTTTTTATGTTTCAAGCTCAAATTTCTATAAATTAGAGATCGAGTTTCACGGTTTCTTTGATTTTCGGACTAATTCCGCAAATTTCTTGTATAGCCTTCGAACTACTTGCACAGTTTTCGAATTTCGAGCATAATTGATATGAGCTTCGTACTTTTTTTTTTTACGGGCACATTTTCAAATTTCAGTCAGATGTATGTCCCGTTTCGAAGTTCTTATTTATGTTGTGCAGTGTAACTTATTAATTATGCACTTGCATCAATGCCAACCAATTGCAAAAAATAATACACTTAAGTCTTTGATAGTTTCAGTAAATCATAGTTAGCCCTAAATGTGATCTAACGATCAATCGATCGATCAATTGAACTGAACTGAAAGTTTCCTAAAATACTTACGTAAGTAATAAATATTAATTATATAAATATCACTTAAATATTAAATCATATATATAAATATAGACTTAATAAGTTTTGTTTTTAAAGAAAAGACCTCAACTTTAAGAAAGAAAAAAAAACAATTCAACCTGAGAGAAAGTAAGTGAAAGCTCATATTTGAGTGATATATAGTTAGTTATTATTATGTAAGAAAGAAAATCTAAACAGTTGCTGGAGAACAGTACAGAACAGAATAGGGACAATAGGGGAACATTTAACTCCACAATGGTCAAACACATATGTATGTATGTATGTATGATTCATTAGTTAGTTAAGGGATTGATTGAAATGACTGTGGGGCAGATGGGGGGAGGGGGGCAATAATCGACTATAAGATAAGTAAATTCATATATACAAAACTATATTATTTGGATTTGGTGGGAATAGGCTTACAGTAGTTCACATATGTTGAATGATTAGGTAACATATACAAATGCTTTCTTTTTTTTTTTGCTGTTTGTTTGTTTGTTTTTGAATTCACAACGCATTTGTCTATTGTGGAGTATAATATGCAATATACATCGATTTCATCGATTTAAGTATATTTTTATATTTTTGACTAGGTTGGCTTGTCTTAATCTTGACAAATTTTTGCTCAAACTTTGCTGCCGGACTCAATGGAGAAGTAGTTTTTTTTTTAATAATTATTCATTTAATTATTATTATATTTTATGTCCTTGATTATTTTTGTGGTACACATTTAAATATATATATATATATTTTTATATATTTTTCTACTATCTATATACTTGTATATAGAAGAAGTATGTCTTTCTATTAGATATTCCCCAAGACCAAGCGATTGTGAGAGTGTTTGATTCTTTTCTTCTACAATATAGAAAATATATAGTTTTCCTTTAAGTAAAACACTGCCACCACTGCGTAGGCAAATATTTTTTTATTTTTATTTTTCTTTGGACATCAACTTGAACGCTTTTTATCGCGTAAGAAATGGAGATAGAAAGATAGATTTGTAGAGAGAGAGAGAGAGTGAAAGAGAGAAAGATATAGTAAACACAGATAGAATACAGTAGTTTACAAAAATATAGAATTATAATACAGTGGATTTGGTTTACTTAAAAGTATATATGTAGCATTAACCTCTTGGTGCCGGCTAAATATTTTATATATATTTACTTTTCTTGTTAGAAATATGAATCTGTACAAAGTTGAGAATATCGGAAATGTCGACATACATACATTGATACATTGATTTATTTTGAAAAGGCGGCAATTTCTAAAAATTCTACACTAAATTTATTTTTATTTCTTTTTTTTTTTTGCGTTGGTTTTTTTTATTGACTACAAAATAAATTAAAATATTGGATTGGCGGCGAAGTTTTTTGTTAGCTGAAAGATTTGAAGGAAAAAGTTTAGCATATTGATTTAAAATAGAATAACTGAGAGGTGGAATTGAGGTTAAAATTGAGTCAAACTCAAACTGTCTTCAGTTTTAGAAGACAGTTCTAAAGTTTTTTTATAAAATTCAAGAACACTGAACTCGAGTCTCGAGTCAGAGTTGGCAATATTGTGTAAAATTTAGTTAATCTTCAATTTCTGAACATAGTCCTCGAGTTTGGTACAGAATCTTTTAGTACTAGGGTTGGCAAGGGGCTGGCAATAGACAGACCTGGCCGGTAAATTTGCTAAAGAGCCAGTAGAAAGGAATTTTAAAGAAAATTCTAACGCAAAATTTGCATTTCTAAGTGACTTTGGTAAGCGTAAGATCTTTCCCTGATTTGGGGATTTTCATCCTTAAACTTCTTTTATCCAAAATTTGAATCTACCTAATAAATTTGAATATAAGAGAAAGCATGAGCTGTCGAAAATAAAGTTTCCCATATTTGAGGACAGTTTTTTTTTATAGATAAATTTTTTTCTTTTTTAGATATCCGGTATTTGAAAATTTGAATTATTGAGTACTGATCTTAAGATTAGTGCCAGTCTTGAGTTTTTGATCACACCTAACCACTTTGATTTCGAATTTGAATTGACAGTAAACGGCATTAAGTCGAATTCGATCAGTTTTCTGTTTCGGAACAGAGTTTGGTACAAAATCCTTGAGTAACAACTTCGAGCTAAGCGTCAAAGACAGCGAATTGAGTCAAAATCAATCAGTCTTCATTCACTGAACTCTAGTTTCGAGTCAGAGTTGGCAATGTTGAGTAAAATTTAGTCAATCTTCAATTTTTGGACATATTTTTCGAGTTTGGTACGAAATCTTTGAGTATTAGGGCTGCCAAGTGGTCGGAAATAGACCGGGCCGGCCGGTAAATTAGCTGAAGAATAAATTTGTACGCTAAGGAGCATAAGATTTAGAGATTTTTATCACTTATTTTGTTTTTGCTATAAAGCCTTTGTACTGGATTTACCGTTGAAACAACAACAAACGGTCTTTGAGCAAAATATTTCTGATAAAAAAGTAGTTGGGGTCACCGAAGGTAAAAACTACCTAGGTCCAACTTTTCTTAAGTAATTACCTCTTGAAAGTCAAAAATTGGATGTTTTTATTGTTAATAATCCTTTTAAACTGGATAAGCATTAGAAAAAACAATAAACAATCTGCAGAGAAAATATTCTCCATAAAAAAATATTATATTGGTCCTCTCGCATACCTGAATTATGGGTTTTGGCCCCCTTAGCGGGGATCTCAGATGTGATAGGGGAAATCTGAGTACAGTGTCAGAATCAGAGACCCTTATCCATTTGCTATTTGAAATTTACTGTTGCCCGGTGTAATTAGCCTTATTCTAAATATTCCCGAAATGAAATTCCCGGGCAAAGTTTCTTTTCCTATAGAAATACGGGGGAAAATAAATTTTTCTCGGGGATCTTATTTCTGAAATATTTAGAACAGGGCTGCATAATACTAATATTATGGGACTTGAGTTTTCTACGGGGTGACAGAAATATATTGAAAATTATTTATATGGACTGGACCTATCGAGGAGGAGGGGGAGAAGAAGACCTGGTACTTTTGACTTTTGAAGATCACAACTTTAATTTTTTTTTTAATGTGCCTCATTCAGTTTTCTGAATAAATATATAATTTGTTATGGACCTCAGATTATTAACCCAACATATGAGTATTTAGAATAAATTTTTTAAATTTATAACTCACATACTCAGTTTCTGTGTAACAAAAAAAAAAAAAATATATATATATATTGGAAGATATCGACAGCATATAAAAACCTTAAAACTTTTTTCACCAATCCAATATTACGCCTACATGAAGAAAGCATTGCTAAACAAATAGGGGAAACTCTAATTGCAGGAAACATTCCATAGATGAATTTTCAGTTTGATATCTCGTTATCTAAATTTATTTTTTACTTTTTACACGTACACACAATATGAGCTTTACATATGACGCAAACTAAATAAAAAGCTACAGGTCTTGTATAAACTAATAAATACTACTAAGACCTAGATATTTTTTTAATTACAACTACAAATACCTAATCAATTTATATGTAATCTAAAGGTATACCTAGGTATACTTAACCCATACATATCTAAATGGTCTAGAATTGATGTGATATAAGATCACAGCTATAAGCTTATAGACTCTAAAACAAACTACTTAGTATTACTAAAGTATACTAGTTAATAAACGATTATATAGTCTATATTTCAGATATTAGTATCTAAATAAATACATATTACTTCTTTTTTTTTGGGTTTTTTTTGTTTATTTTTAGCACACACTGAGAAAAGATTTACAAAGCTAAAAGCCACGTTTATATTTCTCATTTAAATTATTATTACTAATTTTTTTTCTTTTTACAATATAATATTAAGAACACACTGTAAAAAATATAGGTATAGTCGTAAAATAAAATTAAAATTTTTAAAAGAAGCTGTAATGAAAAGAAAATATATTTATATATTTATAATATACAGTTCAAGTACGACATATTTAGTTACGAGTACATAGAAAATCTTTCGCCTATAATTTACAACAAATAAAAAAAAAATAAATAAATAGAATGCTGTAGGTATTGAACCAGCGGCTTTCGATATATATGAATAAATATAGGCGCAAAAGAGCACAGAGCTTCAGCTTCTCACAAAATAATTAATCAATTAACATTTAAACAACATTTATGTATTTAAGAAGACAAAAAAAAAAAAAAAAAAAAATGGATTCAAAATTCTTGTATTGAACATAAAAATAGTTTATAAATGTTTTACTGCTTTGCTTTTTTATTTATTAAAAAAAAAAAAGAGCAAATTTTTAGGCGCTCATTTTATTTGTAAATTCACACATGTGTAGGTCGCTACTAATTATATTTCCAATTCCTAGACCATGAAGAAATTCAGAAATTAATGCATCCAAAAAAGTTTAATATGTAGTAAAGAGAATGAAAAGTACCTAATCTGAACAAACAGGTAATTTCCTAGTAGTTCAGGAAGCAAATCATGAAAGATATAATCAAAAGGTTCTAAGTTTTTTAAAAAAAACTTCGAGAAATGTCATATAGCATTCACTGGTCAGACCCACTTATGTTTATTTGTCCATAGAGTATGTTGCATTCATGTTGTTAATTTTTTCAGAATTTCCAATCGTAGTCTGATTCGATGTATGATTTAGGAACCTACCTAGTCAAAAAAAAATTAACTGCAAAGCTGTAATGATAGCCTACACTCAGCGAAAGAATTATAAAGTCAGTTGCATTTTCTACCATTCTTTACAGTAAGAGAAATTTTAGCAAAGTCACTTTAACTGCTTCAAGTGCTTTCATTTAATCCCTCTCATTCTGCCACAAGAAAAAAAAGAATACCGTTTCCGGTGCAAAATAAATATGAAGATCAGTGATAAAAATTTAAAATTAATTAAATTTTGATGAGTGCAGAAGCAACCTAGAGTAAGTATTTCTTTTGTAATTGTGATGTTTATATAAAATTTCTAAATATTTCAGAATGACGCGCGGAAAATGGTTAACCGGTGAAGAAAAGGGCAAAATCGAAGCGTCCATGCTAACCAAGGGATGCCAAACTGTGAAATTTCTAGATGATTGAAAAAGTCCAGCTGTACCAATGATAATTTTTTTAAAATGGGCGACAAATATGGGAAAATAAAATGAGCAGGAAGGAAACCGTTGGTCAATAATAGAGCAAAAAGAGACATGAAGAGATTTGAAGTAAAGAAAAATTTAAAAGGCCTCGAAATTATTGAAGAAATGAGCTGAAATGACTGAGTCAAGATTTGAACTTTAAATATCAAAAGAAATGTATGGTAAACTTGCTGGACTTCGGTTTGCTGATATAAACTATAGATTTTGGAACGAAGAATGGAACACGGTTATATATATAGAGGAAAAAATTGAACCTGGATGGCCCTAATGGTGTGCTCAAACATTGCCCTTGTAAAGGTACTTCTAAGGAAAGCCGTCGCCGGCGAAATTTCAGTGGCGGTTCCTTTATGATGCATTCCGAATATTATATTAGACTACTAGATGAAGTTCTTGTTGCCTTTGGGTAAGAAATCGCCATGCCAGAACAACAAGAAAACGCAGCAGTCCATCGCTCCAACAAAACAAAAGCGTTCCAAGAATCCCAGCGTATTTTAACTCTTGATTGGTCGGCACTTAGCCACGATCTTAATTCGATCGATAACATAGGTATGGTCAGTATCGGTCAGAGTTTTCAGCCGTGGCCACCAGTTTAAAGATGTGAAGGAGCTGAATTTGGCAATTCAAGAATAATGGAAAAAAATTGATCCCAGCCATATTCATTCTCTTATTAACTCCATGCCATGGTGCCTAGGGGAAATTGTGAACTTTTCACGAACTTTTTGAAAATTAAAAAAAAAAAAATAATCTTTCGCTGGGTGTATTAAGGAATATGAACTGAAATGATGAAAGCATTTTAATAAAATTATAGGTAGGTGATACCCAAATTATTCGACCAACAGGCTTTTCTACCTTTAAGGTGTTATTTCACTCAGGCGTGGAATGAAAACTTACGTAATGTAAAAAGTATTTGATAATCCCGATCGGTAGAAAAGAGGAGAGATCAAAAATCAGACATTTTCTATAGACACCCAGAGCGTAAGCTCTGAAATGCGTAAAGTAGACGTGTTATCTCTCATAGAAGTAAAATCTTTAAAGGGTAATTAATACCTAAGGAACTCTATTCGCACGAATATAAAAATTCGATATAGTGGATTAGGCTAATAGATAGAGTATTTCATCCAAAAATCATTAACATGGACCACTTAACATTGAGTTTTTTAGCTTGAGAGGTTGTTGTTTTTGGATTCAATTAAATTCAATTCCAATCCGGTTGGTTTCAACAAAGATTCGATTCATTTTAATATCTATGCGGTAAGTTTAAATACTGATTCATTTTATTTTAACTCAGATTTAATTAATATTAACATAGATTTGATTAGCTTCAATTTCGGTTGCAAATTCGATTAATTTAAACAGCAATTCATTTAAATTCAATACTGATCCCATTTGTTTTAATTTTTATTCGCTTGATCTCGATATTGGTTTGAATAGTTTCATAATTTATTTAATTAAATTCAATAGTCATTCGGTTGATTTCAATTTCAATTTGATTAGATTCAATACTGATTCAATTAATGTCAATGATGATTGGTTTAATTCAAACACCGACGCGTTTAATTTCAGTATCGATTCGATTAGTTTTAACAACAATTCGATTCATTTAAATACCGATCCGGTTCATTTCAACATAGATCTGATTATTTCAACATCAATTTGAGTACTTTCAATTGATTTTAATACCGATTTTATTAGTTTAAGTTCAAATACTAATTCGATTAATTTCAACAAATATTTGGTTAGTTTCGATTCCGATTCGATTGTTCTCAATACCAATTTGATTATTTTCTACCCCATAATCCGATCAATTTCGACATCGATTTGATTCTAGACTCTAAATTCAAGACTGGTTTCATTCATTTCAAAATCGATTCTATTAGTTTCAATACCGATTCGATTGCTTTCAACAACGATTTGATTAGTTTCAATACTGATTCGATTAGTTTCAATGTCAATGCGATTCGATTAGTTTCTATATTAATTCGATTCCGGTTCGATTAATTTCAATATTGATTCAATCAAATTCAACGTCGATTTGATTAATTTCAGTACCGTTTCAATTAATTTCAAAATTAATTCCGATTGCTTTTAATACCGATTCGATTAGTTTTAATACCAATTTGGTTAATTTCAACACTAATCCAATTAATTTCATTATCGATTCGATTACTTTCAATACCTATTCGTTTACATTCAATCCCAATTCTATTAATTTCAACACCGATTCATTTAGTTGTAACATTGATTCGTTTAATTTCAACACCAATTCAATTAGTTTCAATAGCGTTTCGGTTGGTTTTTCTCCCAATTCGATTGGTTTCAATTCCGATTCGATTAGTTTCAATATCGATTAGATAAGATTCAAAAACGATTCTATTAGTTTCAATCCCAATTCGATTAATTTCAATACCGATTCGGTTAGTTTCAATCCCAATTGGATTGATTTCTATTCGATTACTTTCAATTCCGATTCGATTAGATTCAAAAACGATTCTATTAGTTTCAATCCCATTTCGATTAATTTCAATACCGATTCGGTTAGTTTCAATCCCAATTGGTTTGATTTCTATTTGATTACTTTCAATTCCGATTCGATTAGATTAGATTCAAAATCGATTCGATTATTTTCAATCCCAATTCGGTTAATTTCAATACTGATTCGTTAAGTTTCAATTCCGATCCGATTACTTTCAATACCGGTTCGATTAATTGCAGCATCGTTTCGTTTAATTTCAATTACTTTCAATAGCGATATCTTTTATTAGTTCTCGACCTTAGTAGGTACAAACATATGTGTGAATTTAAGAAAATGTTTTGTTTATAGTAAATCGGGAAATAGCAGTAGTTTTTGTAGAAGAAAATTTACTTTGATACATACAATTATATATTTTTTTAAACTACTTTCTTTAAGTTTTGTTTTTTTTTTTTTTTGTAGTAGAAGTAGTAGTAGTAAGTAAGTAGTAGTAGTAGTAAAAATAAAAGAACAGCACACACATACAAACATTAAATGTTTTTTTTTTTGTTTTTTTTTTTTTTTGAGTTTTGTGGCAACAAATATTTAAATAAATTAATATTTTTATTAGTAGATAATATTTAAGCAACACTTTTGCTTACGACACTATACATATACATATATATATATATATATATAGTAGTAGATATATTGTATAATATATAAATTAGTAGTATAGTAGTAGTAGTAGTTAGGAGAGATTAGTATTTTACAAAATACAATTAGAATTTGTTCATATATTGTATGTATAGAGAGATTTTTGTTAGAGAGATATTTCGAGACAACATGAAAAATAAATTTGTTGCAGTACAACATTCAAACATTTTATAAAATTTTGTATTTTTTTTGTTTTGTTATAATAAATAATTAGTTTTTGTAATTTGATTAGAAGAATTTGTTTTTGATTTTGTTTAGTTTAGTTTTTTTTTTTTTTGGTAAGAATGGTGGGCGTGTGACATCCATCCAAACTTTACTTACTTTCATGCCCTCCCAGCGTGAAACGGCACGTAATGGTCTCAAAGCTCTTAGAGTGCGCATGGAGCGGAATGCTGGTACATCATCAGCGCCAGACCAAACCGCAGCCAAATTAATTAGCGAAAGCTTCAATTTGCGAATAATTCGGAATACAACCAATTAGTAGGAGGTAGGATTAGTAGTATGTAATAGTAGTAGTTGTTGTTGGTAATAGGTTGGTTGGTAGTACATATGTAGTAGGAGTAGTAAGCGTGTATTTTTGTTTTTGAATTTTTTTATACTCAGAAGTTTACATAAGTAAAATTTATTTTTTTTTTATATTTATATATAAGTTTTAAGAGACTTTTTTTTCTTTGTTTTTGTTGACTTAAAAGTGCTTAGTTATCACTAATTTGCTAATCACTAGTAAATAAGTTAAATATATATCTAAGTTTTTTTTTTTTTTTTTTTGTTTCATCATTAATACATAAAACTAAAATTATTATACAAAAGTAAAAAAAAATTAAATAATAAATGTATACGAAAACAAATGCCAGAATGAATAAGGAAATGAAAAGCACATAACTAATTAAAAAAAAAAAACTAAAATTAAACATTAATTAATTAAGTATATTTATTAAATAACCACATTATTTAAGTACTTCAGATTCCTCTTCTTTTTTTTCTGGTGAAATCATAAGAAAAGTATAGATTTTCATCATAGAAAAACATAAAAGAATATAGTACGTAATTAGTTATTAGAACATAAATGTCCGGCGGTCCGGCGGTCCGTCGTCTGTTGTACTTTCGTGCAAAGTCAATGTAAAAATCTTCAAATATTGAAAGTGTTTCATTTTTTTTTATCAATTAAATTAAATTTATTTTAATTTTCTTTTTTAATCTGTAGCTAGTGAGTGTGTCATTGTAGTTTGGTAGTCAGCAATTTTTTTTATTATGTTTTTATTTTTCTTTTTTTTTTTTGTATTTAATTTTATTTATTTTTTCATTTTTGCTTTAAATTGGTAAACGATTTTACTTACCATTACAATAACGAAATCAAGCCAACACCATGCATTTGTAAAGTACACCTTAAAACCGAGTGCCAACCATTTGATTAACATTTCTAAGAAAAATATGACCGTAAATATTCTATCCATATAGTAGAGTATATCCTGTAGTATCGGTCTTTGAGGAAGGTGTACATCTTCTAAAGCCTATTTAGAGAAATATATTCATAGAAAAGATTCATAGAAATATGATTGCGGTTAAAAGAAAAAAAAAACAACAACATTTGATTTTTATATATAGCAAATACAATCAATATAAGTAATATACAATGCAAAGTATTACAACAACAAGGCAGTTTGAGAAGTTTCGCACACAGTGTATAGTAGTTTTTTTTTTTTTAAAAAAAGCTTTAAGCTTCGATGTGATTTAAAGTAAATATATAAAAAAAATTATAAACATTAAAAGCATTAATTTAATATTAATTAAAAAAAGCGAGGCTCTATAACCCACAAGTAGTTGAAGAGTACAATAAGCAAATAATCGAAATAAGCTATACATATATGTATATGCACGTTATTAAGATGCCTCAAGCCCCATACATAAAAAAGAAGAAATCAACAGTTGCTACTCCATTTTAAAGATTAACCCTGGCTTATTTTATGATGATTTCCAAAATATTTCTGTTCTACCAGTAAACTGTCGTGAGTTAGGTTAGGTTAGATTACACAGCCACACAAAAAAAAAATGGGTTTTCGAGTCCGATTTCGATGTCAAAGATGCACCTCGCTTTGGCCGGCCAGTCACTGAAAAAACCGATGAAATTTTGCAACTGGTGGAGCAAGACTGGCACGCAAGCTGTCAGGAAATGACAGTTTGGAATCATTTAAAAAAGGCTGGATACTCAAAGAAGCTCGATGTTTGGGTGTCACATGAATTAGCGCAAAGAAATTTGATTGACTGCTGAAACGCAACGAAATCGAACCATTGAATCCATGAAAAATGGATTGAATACGAGAACATTAAACGAAAAAAATCATGGTCAAAAGCACGTTAATCTTCCACAAACGTCTTCAAAGCCTGGATTGACGGTAAACCAGGTTATGTTGAGTGTTAGGTGGGATTGGAAGGGAATTGTCTATTATGAGCTGCTACAACCTGGCCAAACAGTCAATTCTGGTCTCTACTGCTCACAATTCGACCGTTTGAACGAATCAATCAAGAAAGAGCGATCAGAATTGGCCAACAGAAAAGGTTTTGTGTTCCACCATGATAATGCCAGGCCAAAAATTGACTAGGAAGTTTTGATGCACCCACCGTATAGCCCGAACATTGTACCGTCTGACTGCCATTTGTTTCGGTCTCTGCAAAACTCTGTTGATGGAAAAAAATTGGCCGACAGAAGAGCCGCCGAAAATCACTTGTCCAAGTTTTTCGCCGATAAACCACAGAAGTTTTACACCGATGGAATTATGAATTTTCGTTTAAAAATTGACAAAAAACAGAACGTTCAGTAAACTAATGGAATCCGCCTTAGGCGATCTTTCAACGTGGGCAAGATGCAATGGTCTAGGAGTTAATCCTGCAAAGACCGAATTAGTCTTGTTCACCAAGAAAACAAAGATTCAGCAAATCACACTTCCGCTTAATTCTAGACTCAAAGCTCTCGTGGAAGCGGAACACAGAAGAAGGAATGAGAAAAGGAGTTAATGCCCTATATGCTTGCAAGAGCACCTTCGGAATGCGATGGAGTTTAAAGCCATATATAATTTATTGATTGTATATGGAAAAAATTGTCAGGACAATTATCACCTATGGTTCTCTAGTATTGTGGCCGGCAATGGTAAAAAGAGCAACCGATGCAAACTAAAGAAGGGGCAAAGACTTGCCATTCTGGGCATTACAGGAGCTGTAAGAAGCGTTCCACGAATGGCCCTGGAGATGACTCTACACCTTCTTCCCCCCTTGGATATGTTTTTGAAGGCTAATGCAGCAATAATTATTCTCAGATTGAGAGAATCTAACCAGCTGATATCAGCAACTGCGAACACTCCAGTATACTGGACAACTTAATAAGGAGTGATACCACGCACAGCCTTATAGGTAAGGCAACTGACTACTTGGTAACACGCAGTGATTTTAACTGGAAAATTCCGATTGACTATCCCTCCAGAGACAGCTGGCTACAGCCTGAGGTTGAAGACCTTACAACAGCCTATTTTACCGATAGCTCAAAAACAGATGGAGGAACTGGTGCGGGAATTTTTTGTGAAACACAACAAATCCAAAGGTCACATAGACTACCAGATTACTGTAGCGTATTCCAATCATGAAGGCAGCGGAACACATGAAAAGCACCTTCTTTAAGGAAGCTGTAATCTGTGTGGATAGCCAAGCTATTGGATCTATTTTCAAAAGTAGTGCAAAGTTGTCGTAACATTTTGAGCAGCATATGACATTTTTGGTTTCCCAGACATAGCAATATTGAAGGGAACGACATGACGGACGAACATGTCGGAGCAATCAACACGCTACTACCAACGTTTTGTGTTACAGCGGGGGCAATAAATGAGTGGTTCACCGAATCCACAAACAGAGCTTGGTCGGCCAGTGGTGATTACAGGATTACACGCGCCCTGTGGCCACGACTGACCATTAAAAAAACTAAAAATATTTTGAGACTCGACAAACATGCTGTGCACATAGTGTCAGGTATAATCATTGCGCTATAGTCGTAATGTTATGCAAATGGCGGCTATCTACCAACGATATATGCAGAAACTGAGGATGCTGTGGAATCGGTCGAGCATTTGTTATACCATTGTCTTTCATTTCAGAAACGACGGCTTCGAACTCTCAGGGCAAGGTTCTTTGACGGATAGCTGATCAAGAGTGGGTGGTTTCCAAAGGATCCAGTCTGGATCGGCAGGGAACCGAACAGATAGATGAACGACATCACAATGGGCCCAATTGTCCGAATTTCCGTCTTAGTTTTCGCCTAAAATTTGCTGTGAATTGTGGTCGGATTTAAAAAAAAAAAACTGGGGTCCATACATATTTAGTCTATATTTTTTCTACCTTTCGGCCTGAACTTTGTTCTGATTTTTAGCCTTACTTTCGGTTTGATTTTTGGACTGGTTGATGATCTGATTTTTGCATGAGTTTAAGTCCCTTTTAGATCTAAATTTTTATATGAAATTCTCAGTGAATTTAAGTTTGACTTTTGGGCTAAATTTTGATTTTAGTTTGTTTTCAATTTAGTTCGTTTTGTTACCACATCTTTACTTTGTCAAAGAATGTCATTTGCCTAAATCCATGCCTTCAGATTTACGAGTTAAATCCTCGGTTGTGTTGTCTGGAAAAAGTTTATGAAATGTGTTCAGCCTGGTCTGGCAAATGAATGAGGCAGATAGTCTCATTTTCTTTCAAATTCCTCTATTGTTCAATCAGTGCAGCAGTAGTCACTCTGGCTACAGTAAAAAGGGCGTGGTTAAGTATATAAGTACCAAGTACCTGGTTTGCGGTCGTATTTTAGCCATGATTTATTGGCTCCAGAGCAGAGCAAGGGCTTTGGGACCCTGTGAAAGAGTTCTACAATGTTTATTGTTTTTGAGCTTGAAACTGTAATGGACTTTTTATGAACCTGAGAGATATCTCGAGGCTCAGACTATTGAATCATTAAACCCAGATAGAAAGAAAACGGCTTAACACTTGATACCCTGCAAAATTTGTTTTTAATTTTATCTCATTTTTCAATATGCAAAACTTCTCAAAAAACCTGACAATAAATTATATATAGAAGTTTTAAATCACAATATTTTGTACACAAGACACACACAAATGTACGCACGGATATGTGTGTATATAAATATATATAGGTTTGTGTAATTAAGCGCAGGAAAAGGCAATGTTTTTGTTTTGCTAAATAACGCAATTAAAGAAAAATTTTCAAAGAAATTGAATACAAACGTTCTGAAAATATACATAATTTTTTTTTTTTTACAAAATACCTATATAAAAAACAACAAATACATTGAAAGTGTATGTATGTATGTATATATTACGTACTACATACCTACACACATACACACAAAAAAGCTAAGCTAACAACAACGATAAGCTTTAAATACACTAAGTTTTCTTTCAATTATAAACTCAACAAAGCCTTAGTTTTTTTATACACAAAATTTCCTTTTTTATTTGAAGAGTCCCGAGCCACGACGCAGACGCCGACGCGTGTGCGAATGTGCGTGCGTACGCGTGAAACTGCTTCAAACAAAATAGAAAAATCGCTAATCTACTACGCTACTAAGGAGCAAGGAACTTTGGTAAAGTTCGTTTACATTTACATTTTTTTTTCTTTTTGTTTAATTAATTAATTTTAAGCTTTTATTTTTTTGGAAATTCTAATTTTTGAACGCAACAACAATTAAACGAAAATAATAATTGCATAAAGTTTTAGGGAAATAAAATTATAATAAAAAAACAAAATTTTAATTTGCAAATTGATAGCTGCGATTTTTTTACTCCTATCGCATGAGTTTAATTTGAGGCAGTGTGGCAATATTGCAAAATAAGCTCAAAGCTTTTGAGTTTGCAAGTATGAAATTTTATAAGAAAGTTTAAAGCTTTGCGTTTGCAAGCATAGAAATCTCATATAAAAGCTAAAAGCTTTTCATTTGCTAGCATAAGAATGTTATTAGAAAGCTTAAAGCTTTGCACTCGAGAGCATTTGAGATTGATAAGAAAGTTTAAAAATTATCACTTAGGAGCATTTTAGTTTGATAAGAAAGATAAAAGCTTTTATCTCAGGAGCATTTTGGATTGGCAAGAAATATTAATGATTTTCACTCGGGAGCATTTAATATCGAAAAGAAAAATTAAAGCTTTTCACCCACGAGTATTTAGGATTGATAAAAAAATTAAAGCATTTAAAGATGATAAGAAAGATTAAAGCTTTTCAATTGGGAGCATTTAAGATTGGTAATAAAGATCAAAGCTTTTTACTCGAGAGTATTTCAGATATGAAATATTAAAGGCTTTCACTTGGGAGCATTTAATATCGAAAAGAAATATTAAAGCTTTTCAGTTGCGAGCATTTAGGATTGATAATAAAGATTAAAACTTGAAAAGCTTTCACTCGAAAACATTTAAAATTGTTAAAAAAAAATTAAAGCTTTTCACTCGGGAGCATTTAAGGTTGATAATAAAGACTAAAGCTTTCCACTCGACAACATTGAAGATTGATAAGAAAGATTAAAGCTTTTCTATTGGGAGCATTTAAGATTGATAAGAACCACCAAACCTTTTCACTCAGAAATATTTAAAGCTGGCGCTAACGGTAAGCAGTCTTGACATTTTACTAAGCAAATAGTTGTTTAAATAAAAAGAGCGAAGCAATATAAATGTGTTTAATAATTTTAATGTGCTCAGTTGGAATAAATATTGCTGCAGTTGTAATCAAGCACCATTTAATTGCTTGCAGAAGCATTAAATCTTAAGGCAGTTTGAAACCAAGTGCCATTTCTAGGCATAAGTAGAATCGTTGAAGAAGTTTTGTTGTTTTATAAAACAGGCGACGGTTTAAGCACTTAAAAAATGGCTTATAATAATCTTAATTCAATTTAAAAAAAAGGAAGACAAATTTCAAGAAAAGAAAAATTTCATGGGTCCGAAAAACTACATTCGCTAGTATAAAAATAAAAATATCATTTCCAGAATATGTTCGTTTTATAAATGAATTTTAAGTCGGTAGATTTTTTGTTAACAAATGTTGAAGAGCTTTTTTAATTCTTTCGATTAATTCATTAGAGCATAAATCGAGTTTATGCATAAGAGTCACGAATGTTTCATTTATTCAATCGCTCACGGAAAGAACGAAAATGAAATCATTAAATATATTCACAAATATGATTTATTCGTTCTTTCGTTTACATTGTGTGAAAGAAAAAAAGAGAACGATTGAAAATAAATTCCCGAAAGATCGAAATCGAAATCTCTTGCGCTAACGACAGGTAAAGAGCATAATATTTTTTTAATATGTAAATGCATTAATGCAGCGAATTTTTCCTTAGGAATCATCAATGATTCATTCACGAAAAAACTAAAAAAGAGAATGAATAAATACAGCCATTAAAATGTTAAATTCGTTCTTTTTATAATCACTCGCACGGAGTCGAAAATTCAATTAAATTGAGCGATTAAAATTCATTCACTAGCGATTGAAAATGTGCTTTATATTTACTCGCTTACTGTGTGTAAAATTGTATTCGTTTCGTCAATCGAAATAGTGATATTCACATAAATTTTGCTCTCACTCATGAACAAATAAAAAACATATAACGAGTGAAAAATACATTCGCGAGCAGTTCAAAAACATTCTTTCGTATAACATATTTGTTTCGTGATAGTAAACTCCTTTGCGTGAGAGCATAAATGCAACTAATTTATGCTCACGAAATGAACGAGAAAGAAAGGATTAAATATATTTGAGATAATGATAATTTCATTCCCTGTTTTTATAGCAATCACTTGCATTTTGGGGAAAATCACTGAAACTGAAAACTCTTAAGTGAACACCTGTTGGCGGGTATATACCTTTTGATTAATTTATGAGAAAATAAATGCAGCATATGATACAATTTCATTCAATCGTTCATGAAAAGATCGTATAAATATATTCACTAAAGAATTATTTCATTCTTTTTCTCACACGATGCGAAATCGTGAACGATTCAATTTTGCTGGCAAACATCAGATAACTGTTTTTTTTGTTTTGTTTATTCGTACACAGCGAGCAATTGAAAATATGCTCTTTTTTTATTCGCTCACGGATTGAGAAAAAAATGTTGTGATGTTTTCATTATTTCAGCATTCGAAGTTATGATCTCATTATTTTATTTTTACGCTCACATTTATGAGCCTTCGAAACCACAATATTTTCATTATATTTATATTCGTTCACAGGTCATAAAAAATATACGATTGAGTGATTAAAAATTTTTTGTTTTCATTCCCTTTCATTCGCGGATAGTTAAGAAAAATACATTCCTTTGTGTTTCGCAATAAATTCGTGAACATTTTTTTTTATTAACGCTGCTTTTTTGATTATTCATGGGAGAAAGTTTCATTTAGAATACTTTGGTAGAATTTATAAAGAATTCTTGTTCAGAGAAGAAAAGAGAATGAATGATATAAAACTTTGCTCGTTTGTGAAGCACCTACGGTTGATTATTTCAAATTGAATGTTAAAGAAAAGAAGCGAATAGATCCAATCACTGCTTGCGATTTGAATTTTTCTTTTATGTTAAGCTCTCAAAATGAATTTATTCTTTCGAGTGATTTATTGTGAATTCTATAGCGTTTTAAACATTTTTCGCACCCTGAAACTTTCTAAAAAAATTTTAATAAAAATTTATAAGTGCTCAGAAGGATTCGCTTGAATTTCGCTAGCTGTTTTTACTAGCATTTTGCACATAATTTTTGGAAAAAAGCGAGTGAAAGAAAGCAAAAAACGCAGCTAGTTAATCAATAAAAAAAATACAGAAAAATCATAAAAAAGGAATACAAAAAATAATAGAAAACACAACACAAATTATTTTGTTTTTTTCGGTTTTTTTTTTGGTTTTCTTTCTCAACAAATACAGAAACGAAACGAGAATTGAATTGTTGAATTGAAATTTGGAAAACTTACCAAAGCTAAGCTACTCATTAAAATCATAGTGATAACAGCTGTTTCAAAATATTTATTTTCAATTAATTGAAAAGTTTTCAGTCGTAAATTGCCCCATCCTTGCCAGAATGGCGAATCATCATCGCCGGCTAGAATTGGAAATTTCTTATAATATGAATCGGGGAAGCAATCCGCTGGATATTCATCTAAGATGTCGGCCTCTTGCGCTTGTATAATAATATCACCATCCAATGGACCCTCTTCACATTCACCCTCCTCATCTAATTCTTCATCTAGACCTAAATCTTCTTTGCTGGCATCACGTTTCTCTTCGCCTTCCATCGTTTCGGCGCTACCCTTATGGCTTTCATCTTTAAATGTTCGATTCTTATGGCTACCATATGAGTTAATGCTGGCAGTGTCGTCGTCCTGTAAGGACAAACCTCTATGGTTTAGCTCGTGTTCCAGTCTATTGTCTTGGTGGTTAATTGAGTTGCCAATCATCTGTGTTTATAAGTAAATATATAAATAAAAGATGGAATTGAAGGTTTAGTAATCGATGTTATAAAAGAGTGCAATCATGTTGGATTTTGAAATCATTTCATTAAAAAAATATTTAAAATAAAAATTATCTCACACTATATTTTCAATTGACCAATTATAAACGTTTGCTGCTGTTGAGTGAGAGCATAAAATTCTCTCAGTGTGCAAGAAATGCTTTCAATTGGCCAATCAGATGCGTGGATTTCGATTGAGTGAGAGTAAAACTTTCGAATTATGTTTATCATGATTGCATTCTTTTATAGTTCTCTTTTGAAATGTAAATTTTTTTGTTTTTTTTTTTACTAAATATATATAAATTACCGTTGCATTATTCAGATATTTTGATTTTTTCGACTTGCTATTCTTCAGATCGCCATGTATCGTAAATTCCATACCATCGCCAATAGCCACTTCCAGTTGATTTTGCTCTTTCATACCTTTCTTGATCATACCATCAGCGATGATCTCATCACGTCCCAATTCGTGTTCGTTGTCGCCATGCTCTGAAGATATACAACGACAAACCCCCTTGCCTATCGATATCCGTTCCATTCGGCAGTTCAATAAATTTGAATTTTTTTTTGTTTTTTTTTTGTGTACATATTCAAATTTGTGTTCAAATGTCGAATGAACACGGTGGTGGTGATGGTGGTGGTTGAGGTGGTTGGAAGTGATGGTGTGATAAGTAGTTGAAAGTGATAATTGGTGGTTGGTTATTGATTGGTGATTCAATGGTGATTTAGAAATGAAAACGGAGTAGAGGACAAGCGTATGATTGTGGAATTGTGGATTTTATTTATAACGGGATCAGAAACGCACGAATTTATTTTAATTAATTTGTTGTTTAAGTTGAACACGTTGAACATTGATGAAAGTTGAATTTGAATAGTTAATGATGAGTCGATCGAGTTGCGCAAAATACCAATGAAAATTTTTTTTTTTTTTTTTTTTTTGAATAGGAAATAATTTAAGAAAAATGATATTAATTAAAAGGAATTCAAATTTTGAGGATATACACACTCAGGCACAACATATATTTACAACATCGAATCGGTTTTACATGACAGTGGTTTTAGTAAGTATGTATTAGAGGTGGGGAGGTGGGTGTAAAAGTGTTGGGAGGTGTTTGGGGTGTTTATTGGAAAAAATATTTAATTAAAAACAAATATATATTATTAATGTTTCAATTTCGTATATCTATGAATACTACAAATATTATTACACAATTTTGTTTTTGGTTTTTTCTAATATTTACAGACACGCACTCACATATGCACATAATTTTAGGTTAGGATGGTTGCTATGAAGGGCGTAAAGTGAGGAATTATAACCGTTCTAGACTTAAAGAAATCCTAATGGCTGGAAGAATATAGATCTAGTTGCAATTGAAGTCACCCAAGTAAAACGAAACTCTGTGCTCGATCTCTCTGTATGTTTCTCAAGATCGGAATAAAATATCGAGTGTAGGTGGGTTCGAACTCTCGTGAGCCACGAGAACCATATCGAGTTAGACTACAAAGCTCTAGTGAAAAAGAATTGCTTAATCTGAAATCTGCCAATCAATGCAGATAGAATATTAATCAGACCGGGGAAGGATCCTAGATCATGAATTAAGAGAAACCACATTTTCAACGCTTTGAGCTCGCACAGGAAATATAGAGGTTTCCGCATTATGACCTGAACTAGAATTGCCTAATTGGGTGTGCTATTATTAGAAGATTTGAATGAAGAAATTCGTTTTTTAAAGTGATGGCTACCTACCATATAAAACCGGGTTGGAAAAATGTTCATTTTGAGGTCGGTAAATCAAGCCACATGCGATTAATCAATCGTGAAGAGCACGAGACAAAATGTTGAATACGGAATCTGTAGATTAATACAGGCATGATCACATCAATAAAGAAGGGATCAAGAGGACGAATTAGGGAGAATCTCACTATTAAAGCCAGGACGGAGCTATATGTATCCTATCCGCTGAGTCAATCGGAGTTACTTGAAGTCATTTGGAGTCAATTAATGATTTGAAGTCATTTAGAGTCAATTGATGATTTGAAGTCATTTGGAGTCACTTCAACACACTTCGAGCCACTTGAAGTCACATACCCATTTATGAGAAAAGAAATATTTTGAATTCTATTACATTTAATGAATTGGGCTATTTACGATCTGGTGAAAATAATCCTGCACGAGTCTGTATCGACGAGTCTGTATGCACGAGTAAATGTATCAACAACTTCAAGTCCCAATTGACTCCAAGTGACTTCAAGTGACGTAAATTGACTTCAAATCCTCAATTGACTTCATGTGACTTCAAATCCCAATTGACTCCAAGTGAGTCCAATTGACTCTAAAAGACTTCAAGTGACTTCAATTGATTCCTAGTGACTCCAATTGACTTCAAATCCCAATTGACTCCAACTGACTTCAAAACCTCCAATGACTCCAATTGATTTCAAGTGACTTCAAAGCAGTCATGATTTTGAAGTCATGATTTCCCATCTTTTTAAATTTTTGTTTACTTTTTTGGAAATAAAAGTTTCACTAGTGGTCTTCAACAGAAACTTTTTAACAACTTTTTTGCAATGAAATCGGCGTCAAAAAATGCGAATCTGAACTCAATTTTGCTCTATCGGTTCAAGTTTCTTTACGGTCAAGAAAGGGTTAAGTGAAAAATTATTACTTAGTTACTTTTTCTATGTTTAAAAAAAATCTCTTAAAAATGTACAAAGAAGGTTCATTAAAAAATCCAATTGAGGGCCATAGGGAAACCGATGGCCCATGAAAGTTCAGGCCTTTAGACGCGGAAAATGTCTATTTTGATCAAAAATTGTAAGAAGAAATTGGGGTCAGACAATACGAATCCGGTTTCGGTTTTGCGTTATCTTCTCTGGTTTTCTTACGGTCCCGAAAGGGTTAAGAACTCATGACAAAAAGCCAAAGGGCCAAGCGTATCAAGATGCAGTATGTTAAAGTCAGGTAAATTTAAGAAAATTCATAACTTTTATGCAGAGTCATAAATACACTCACTAGGGGAGGCTTAGGAGGGAGAAGAGGGGTGCAGGGCTTAACTTAACTTCCCCTTTGCATTTATTTGAAATATGATTTTTTATAACATAGGGGGTCTCAGCACTTTCTCGGTTTAGAAAAATCGATTTTGTCCACGAAAAACCGAAATCGTTTTATTCGAAAGTAAAGGGTGTTTTTTTTTAGAAGTGTGGTTTTCAATCTGGCAATACTTTTTTCGGAGTTGGTCTTTTTGACAGCTGTCACTTGATTTATGATCAGTTTGGTTTGCCATTTCATAATGAATAGACTTACTCCTGAACAACGTTTGCAAATCGTGCAAATTTATTACTAAAATAATGGTTCGTTTCGCGCGTCCCATATTCGGTCGCCATAATCGTCCAGCAGAGTCTGTAATTCGAGCAACCATGGATCGGTTTTGCACCACGTTTACTCTAGTGAATAATGCGCATCCTCAGAGACGCCGTACAGTTCGCACTGAAGACGCTATTGCTGGTGTAGAGCCGAGTATCGAAAAAGACCCGAATGAGTCCATCCGCCATCGCGCGCAGCAATTGGAGCTGTGCCCATCCACTTTATGGAAGATTTTGCGGAAGGATCTTGATTTGCGGCCTTACAAAATCCAACTCGTGCAAGAATTGAAGCCAAACGACCATCAAGCGCGTCGCACGTTCGGTGAATGGGCCCAAAACGAGAAATTAGATTAATGACTTTTTCGTGACTGAATTGGAGGATGTTGATGTGGACGATCTTTGGTTCCAACAAGACGGCACTACATGCAGCCAACGAAACAATCAATTTATTGAAGGAAACTTTTGGCCTCCAAGATCGTGCGATTTAAAACGCTGGACTATTTTTTGTGGGGTTATATGAAGTCGCTTGTCTACGCAGATAAGCCCGAGACGATTGACGCTTTGGAAGAGTATATTCGGCGCGTTATTACTGGCATACGGCTCCAATTGCTGCAAAAAGTGGTCGAAAATTGGGCCTCTCGGCTGGAATTTATTCGAGCCAGCCGCGGCGGCCACTCGAAATCATTTTTAAAATATAATGGCAAACCATTATCTTTATAATAAAGCTAAATTCTTTACCATAACACTAAATTATATGCGTTTTATTTCTTCTGGAAAACCACACTTCTAAAAAAACACACTTTATTATGTTTCAGAAGTATTTTGTGAAAATTTTAGAGGGAAACTCCAAGTACTTTCGGAGATATAGACGAATATGGCGCCGAACGTAAGTATATTTTATATATTTAAAATCGATAGTCAAGACTTTGAGCTCGTTTTTCTCAAAACAAGATTTTCGCCACTGGCGTGCACGATACCTAAATAAAAATTTTCGAATCGGTCTGAAATTTAAATATGTTCTTCTACACAATAATGCCTCCAGGACATACTTGTAGTTTTTAAGGAAACAATAATCCTATTTTCGAAAAAGATTTTGATGGACCTGCATTTTTTGAATTGTGTGTTGTTCTTGAAATCTTTAAGTTCAGGGTCCCCTTTTAAGTAGATACTGGAAGTAGAGTTGGATTTTCAGTTTTAGAGCTTAGATTTCAAGGCTGTGATTTTTGGATCTCAATAATTGTTATCGAAAGTTTTGATTTTTGAAAATAACAACTACTTCGTAATCTTGTTCTAATACATTAATATGAAAATCAATATTCAAGTCTCTCGACCCTCATTCCCCTCCCTCCATTCCTTAACCACACATACACATAGTGACAGTTCCCAGGACTTCTTTGAGTTTCTATTGAGAGTAAATTAAAATCGTGTTTGAAATAAAAATAAAACAACTAAGAAAATTATTTAAATAATATTAAACTTAAAAATATACAAAAATTACATAAATATTACATAATAACAACATTAATAATAATAATAATAATAATAATACATAAATATTTATTTCACTAAAATGTTACCAATAAAATAAAAATAATACATAACAATAATAATAATAACTAGAAGGGTAGAATCCACTGTTTTACTTTCAAATTATATAATATATATATATATAAATTTTTCATTTAAATGACGACGTTCAAAAGGAAAACTATTTTCTATATATTAAAGTATGCTCTAATGTAATATGTTGAAAAAGAAAATTTTTAATATGTAAATATGTATGTATGCAATATTTAATTTCCGAACAATTTCAGAGTAAGAATAATGAAAACTTATGTATACATACAATCGAAAGGAGCAAATTTACATATACATAAGTTGTTAGTACACAGTTTTTATATATATCATATATATCATATTCTTTCATCTTCATTTCAACGAACTACATTTTTTTTTTTTACGAAAAGAAACATTAATCCATAAAACTTCTTTAAATTTGAAATTTTTACTAAAATTTTAATTAGAATAATTAATACGATTTTTTTTTTCAAAATTTATATTACAAAATTACTACAAATGCTACGAAGAAATATTAAATTTATGCTTTGGTATACATTACAGACATGTGGATCTAGAACACTCAAAAGTTATGAGAACTATACAAGAAAAATTGAGCTCCAGGTAAAGAGTCGTCACCGCCGCCATCAGAAGTGAGGCAACTGGTGAATTACAGCAACAGGCATTGACTGCCAACGCTCACAAATGACAACAGTAGAGGTGAGTACCTTTAAGAATTTATCTTATCCACTAATCTAGAAATACAAAACGTAGGGAATGAACCCACGTTTGTTAGTAGAGTTAGGAAAGAAGTATTGGACATAACAGTAGACAGTCAAAAGTATAATAGGACTAGACAAGAACTAGAGGGTGTCTATGGAGGATTCACTCTCTGATCACAAAATCATAGGATTCTTCCTAGAGGACACAAGTACCGAAATACGGTTCTTTAGAAATCCCAGGAAGCCAAACTGGTGAGAATACACTGAAGTACTAAAGTACAATTTAGAAAGTATTAAATCTTGCAAGTTGACTAAAAATCATTATGAGCTCGAACATCCCGTAAATGAACTAAGCGATGCAATATTAAATACTTTCGAGGACAGTTGTCCAGAAAAAGCGGAAAGTCTAGAACGCGGCGCCTTATGGTGGAATTGTTCCCTAATTGTCGTTAGAACCGAATTCCGTAAGCTTCACAACAGAGTAAAACGGAACGGACAATGGAAAGCGTTCAGGAAGAAACTAACAGAATATAATAAAGAAATCAGAAAAGCTAAACGAACGAGCTTAAGCAGGACTGGATATAAAAATGACGTGTAATGAAAGGAAAACAGCTGAATTGCTTCTAGCAACACACTTCCGAGGCAGGCTTGAAGAATAAACAGAGTAGACAGGCAGGTAGCAGCAGAAATATGCTCTGCGTCTAGATTAGAATGAGCGTTAAAAACTTTTCAACCATTTAAATAACCCAGTCTTGCCGGCATCTTTTCTGCTCTCCTAGCATAGGAAGAAGTAACCTGACTATTGGGTGCATACCCACAGCTTGGCGAAGGGCAAGGTGGTCTTGACACCAAAAATGGCCAAAAAATATACTATTAACCCTAAGCCCTTCAGGGCTATAAGCTTAACATCGTTAATGTTGACAACACTTGAAAAAGTAGTTGACAAGTTGATATACGATGTAAAGTTTTAAAGATAACACCCCTACACCCAAATCAGCATGCTTATAGAGGGTCTACCGAGACAGCTCTGCATGACTTACCGGGGAAGATTCAAGGAGCCCTAGATGTAAAGGAAGTAGCAGTATGTGCTTTCCAGGATATTGAAGGAGCTTCTGACAATACCTCACACGAGGCTGTCAAAAACTCTCTAAGTCGAAGAGGAGTAGATAACATAACATCCAGACGGATGTCAGAAATGCTCTCTTCTAGAACATCTGAGATGAAAACAGGGCTAGGTATCATATCAATCAGCACAACCAGAGGATGCCCACAGGAAGGAATATTACCACCTCAAATATTAAGTCTGGTAGTGGACGAACTTTAAACGAAACTCTCAACGGCAGGCATAGACTCACAACGGTATGCGGATGACATTGTCTTCATAGCCGGAGACAAACTTAAGAAACTCTTTGTGAAATAATACAAAGAGAGTGAGGTATCACTAGGAGATGGTGCGGGTCAATAGGGCTAAATATTAAACTTGCAAATCCCACTATAGTTCAGTTTACAAGGAAGAGATCACTGCCGCGCTGGAAAGCGATATCACTAACCGAGGTTACTGAATAAAAGCAAGAGGTTTAATATCTGGGCTTAGTATTAGATAGTAAATCCGCATGGAAATCGCATCTTGAGTCAGTGACAAATAAAGCCACTCGCGCTCTAATGGTATGCAGAAGGTGAGCAGGGAAAACTTGGGGATGTAAACCAAGTGTACTGCACTGGATCTATGGTGAGGCCAATCATTACATATGGAGCATTAGCGTGTGCAAGGAGAACACAACTAAAAACAGCGAAATCTAAACTAGGTAAAGTTCTAAGGCAAGTATGTCTGCATAGCGGGAGCGATGCGAACATGTCCGACTGCTGCGCTTATTTTATTAAACCTCGTGAGAGAGGGTGCCTCTAAAGCTGCAATCGTAAAAGCAACAAAAGAAAAGGTTAACGGGGAGATCTATAGGGCCTGAAAACCGAGATAACCCGGCGAAAGACAACTATCTCTTGGATAGTTGTCCCCCAGGACAAACAGCATAGTTTAGAGAAACAATTTATTGCAAAACTTAGTAGTAAGAATGCATGGCAGAGTGTAGAACATAACTACAAACTCAAAGAACACACGTGGTATACAGATGGGTCACGAACCGAGGATGGAACTGGGAATCAAAAATCAATCACTCTGAGCCGATGGGGAAATATCCTAGCATCTTTTAAGCTGAAATTCATGCAATCAATATATGTGTGCAATTCAACTTGGCCGACATGTCGGACAGTCAGGCAGCAATTCGAGCACTTATCTCCTTTGAGATCACCTCTAAACTGGTGTGAGACTGTTTGAACAAGCTCAATCAACTGGGCAAGGACAACGAAGTCGCTCTACGTTGGGTCCCTGGATACTTATGAATAGGAACATTACCCTCTAGAGCAAGCAGGCGAGCTAGCTCCTTTGTAGCTACTACTTTCTTGGAGCCTAAACCCTTCTGTGGAATAATAGATAGCATGATCAGCAAATCTCTCAGGCAGGAAGATATAAACAAGAGGCAAGAACTCTTTACCAATCTTCCGGGACTGAGAAGCAATTCAAAGTGTTTCTAGGTAACTATAATAAGAGTAGATACGCATTCTGCATTGGTCTCAATAAAAACAGTTTGCGGATATTAGCTGGTATTCTAACTGGTTACTGCAGGCTCAGAGAATACCTCTATAAAGAAAAACTCAATATGTAGGTTTTGTAATGGGAAAGATTAATCATCAGAGCAAATTTTAGCTCAGTGTGTAGCATAGTTCCACAAAAGAATGAAATTTCTAGGCATGTACCAAGCGCCCAGCACAGAATTAGCATCCATAGGGAGACTGGACTGGATAATAAGTAATCTAGGCAGATTAGACTAGATAGAAAAGAGGGACATATGAAAGATTGTGCAGGTCGTGGTACGACGATAAAAATCTCTTTAACAATTGAACTTACACTTTGAAGATTTCACTAATGCAGTAGACAGGTTTGACTCTTGCTCATCTGGTGAGGCAGTCAGATAAATGGTCAAATCTTAATCGATTCTAGAGAAGACGCTGATCGATACTGCGATGCCGCCTCCTCGTTTGCGTTACAAAATTTCAAGTTACACTAGCTGCATTTTATTCGCCACTTGCTTCTATTTACGTATAACTAGCAGCGATAGTTGTATAAGAAAACTATAACAAAGCGGCAAAGATAACACGTATAATTATAACTGTTATGTATACTTAACAAGTTGTTTAACTACATTAAATTCTGTTGTGAACTGCTAATAACGAAACAAGAAGCATGACAGTTTGGCAAAAAACAGAAAAGGAAAATATTTGACACCATCGTTAAATATTCTTATAAAGAGTAAAAGTAAAACACAATGCCCGCGATTGACCGCAATGACTGGGATCCATTAATATGTTTCAGCTCTAGCTGCTGAGCAGTTTCATTGCGAATAACATTATAACGAAGACGAGACTTAACAACTTGGTTGTTTTATTCGCACATGTTAAACTGACTGGCGAATAAAACACAGTAACTGTAGCAGAAATTTAGTTTTAAACGGGGTACATTATAAGCGAGTAGGTACTGTACATATGCTTGAAAAATAAACCTTAATCTGATTCATTTATTGACTTCTTTCATTGCTTTTTAACTTTTAAAGCATAGAGTGGTATAAATTTTTGTTTACAATGATCTTTCTAAATATTTAAGTTTTAGATCACCATGTCTGTTTGAAATACAACTACATAATGCATCAAAATTATTTCTCTTTTATATGAATTTTTAATTGATTAAAAAAAAAAAATGGAAAAATTCAATTTTATTTAGAGACAATCAAAGAAAATTAGAAAAAGAAGAATCCTACGGAATAAATATAATATTTATAAAAGAGAAACGTGCGCACATTTTAGGAATACAATAAACAATTTATTCAATTATTTTTTATCCGAATTTTTCCATTTTTTCCAATTTTTCTTCTTTTTTTTAACAAACATTGTATTTCATCTACAAATTAGATATATATATTGATTTTAATACTATACGATTATATAGCTCATTTAAAACAAAAACGAATCTATGGAATTTCGAAATCGAAAATTAATAGAACGAATTAACGAATGAAAAAAAAAACAACAAACAAATGTCAGTTCGAATGTGACGAGATTGTTCTAGCTATCTTATAATTTTTTTTTTTTTTTTTGGATATAGTTTTCTTATATAATTATTAAAAGTATTTAATAAAACAAGTGGATAAAAACCTTCGCTCCAAATCCAACTGATCTGGTTGGTCCTCTCACCTGATGGTTGATCACTAATCTGATTTGTCAACTTGTTACGTATATACTTGAAACAAGAGGCAACACTATTCTTAATCCAATTTTTAAAACGTGATATTCTATTAAAAGCTTCAACGATTTTATTCGTATCATTGTCGGCAGTCGGTGCTGATAAGCTGGATGAACCGAAATTTGACAAAAGCAAAGCTAAGAAAAGATTAAGAACCTGCAGGGGAAAATAAAAAAAAATTGGTTTTATTTTTTTTAGAAATCATTTATGAATCAAAGAATTTGTAATTTAATTATTTACAGCATTAATTTAAATTTGAGCATGCGCAGAGAGAAAATATTCTCAATTGTCTCTTTGTAAAGAAATTTAACAGAACCACTAGGTGTGAGAGTAAATTGTTTTTGCTCTCTCGAAAATCTTGAAATAAAATAAGAGTGAATCAAACTTTCTCTTTCTTCGATATAAAATATTTCTATGCTGTTATTTATTATAAATTCTTTGATTTCATTAATTTATGCTTTTTTGGATTCAAAATTTAACATACGACTAGATTTCCAATGACGACTGTTGCTAAGAAGAATGGTATACATGAGACATCTCCCACATACATGCAATCCCACATCGATTCGATCCATTCACCGCACAAAACACGAAAAACAATCATAAATGAATGCATGAAATCCGTAAAATTCCAACGTGGTAAATCACCATCGGGGAAACGATCTTTATTGTCTGTGAATTGAAATTAGAATAAAAAATTTTAATCATAATAATTTATGTATATGGGAATAAAATCTCAGTTAAAATCATAGACAATTATATTAAGTGTGAGTTAGAGTAAGCGATTTATTGAAAAAAGAAAGCATTAGAGAGAGATAGAGCTAGAGATATTCTAATAGAAAAAAGGAAAAACAAGAACTTTTTAAAATTGTGGTTATAAAAAAATCGAGTGTTATTCGAAAAAAAGGTACACAAATAAATAGAAGCATATTTGATACTGAGGAGTGAGATTGAAAAAATCTTAACAAATCTAATCATTTTTTTTTGGGTGTAAAATTTAAAAATTTCTTTGATCTAGTTATCTTTGAAAAATATGTCAGTTGTTATTTTTAATGACAAACATGTTGATTTATTGTGAGTTTGATCAAAATGAGTGAAGAAAAAGAAGTACGTCTTAAAATTATTAAAAATGTTCAAAAAAATCGAAATTGGTCCTACAAAAAATTGGCCAAAAAATTGAAGGTCTGCCGTCAAACTGTTTCCAATGTTATTAAACAGTTTCAGGGCAATTTGACCGTCGATAGGAAACCTGGTTCGGGAAGAAAACCATGACATGATATTGGGAAAGTCAAGAAAATAGAAAGCATATTGAAAAGATCTCCAAACACATCTGGTAGAAAAGCTGCCCGGTTAGCCCAGTGCTCTGACTATTTGGTGCGGAAAGTTAAAGCCAATGCAGATTTGAAAACATACAAAGTCCAAAAAGTTTCAGACAGGAATGCTGCAAAAAATTTAGACGCCAAAAGTAGGGCTCGGAAATTTAAATCGAATTTTATACAAAAATATTCATTTTATATAATGGACGACGAAACGTATGTATTGGCAGATTTTACGCAGCTTCCGGGTCAAAATTTTTATGTTGCTGATGCTCGAGAGAATGTCGAAGAACAATTTAGAATCCAAAAGCAGACAAAATTTCCTAAAAAATTCCTGGTATGGCAAGCTATATGCAGTTGCGGCAAAAGAAGCAAGTCATTTGTTACAGTGGGCTCTATTAATACCGAAATATACATCAAAGAATGTTTGAAAAAAGAACTTCTTCCTTTCATAAGAGAGCCCAATGTGTCCACATATTTTTGGCCCGATTTGGCATCATGTCACTACGGCAAGAAAGCTCTGGAGTGGTACCAAAGTAATAACATAGTTTTTGTACCAAGAGAGGCCAATTCTCCAAATTGTCCGAAGCTAAGACCAATGGTGAGATATTGGGCTATTGTGAAAAGAAACTTAAAGAGCACAAAAAAGGTGTCCCAAAATATCGAAGATTTTAAAAGGTGTCTGAAACAACTATCAAATCTCTAATGGAAGGCTTACCAAAAAAGGTCCACGAGTTCATAAATAGTGGTTAGAACTATAAAAGTTATATTTTTCTTTAATTTGTAAAATATTATCAATTAAATAAAAAAAAAGTCAAAACTCTAAGATCAACCGTTTATAAATTATTGAATTTTATATATATGTTAAGATTTTTTCGATCTCACTCCTTATTAGACAGAGCGAAAGAGAGAGAGAGAGAGATACAGATAGTGAAGGAAGTAATATTTGAAATAATTGGTAGCTAAGTGCAAAAAGTATAATACTTATATAAAAATAGTAGTAAATAGTATGTATGATATTTCTTTGCAGTAGTAAATAGTAAGACAAAATTAATTAAATTAAAGAAATTACATTCAAAAAAGTACTTACAGAATTTTATGTAGTATATAAATAGTTACGAATGTATAAGATTAAAATTAACTAAAAAATCGTAACACATAACGAGTTAAAAGGCTTGGAGAATCGATATAGACCAGTGATGAGCAAATATATATTATCACTTATTGCGTTTGAATGTGAAATAGAGAAAAACGGAGAGAAACGAAAAAATTGCACAGCGAGGCCTAGCTTCAACTAGTGCTGAACAGCAACTGATTTAATTTGCTTCTGCGAAATGAGAACAAAGTAACTGTTGAATGCCTACGATCGAAAGCCAAACGAAGAAGTTTAGTATAAGTATACGCGTGTCGATTTTGTTGCCTATACACACGTGTTATGGAAATTAAAAATGCGGCCATCGCTGCTGTAGATCCAAGTGATATATGTGTGGGCGGTAATTCAAACGCCATTGCAGTCTAACTCACTTTGCTCACTGAGATCACTGAGGCTTATTACGGCCAGTGAGAATCTCTTCTAAACTCTGTGTAAAATGGTGTGATCTATTGCAAAAAAGATATAAAAATATCCATTATTTTGAAATCACATGACGGAATAACTTCTGCATTTCAAAGCTGCATTAGGCTTAAACAAAACCTAGACTGCGGCAAACCTTTGCAAACCGCTGTCGTTGGATTGAATTCCCCATTTTTTAACCTTACCAGAAATTAAGCCGCCGAACACATATTAACACTCTGGGTGTTTTGATCAGAAAAAAATAGGTAAAACCTTCTGTAAAGACGAAGGCAGCATCGTGCGGTAAGTAATTCATTGGAACTCCTCCTTTCGTAAGAGGTAAGTTACCAGGCAGATCATGCGAAACCTGAAGTAAAACGATAAAGCGAGAAATTAGGCAAAGAAATTTTCGGCTGCATCAATGGAATTTCGGCTGCATCAATTAAATCTCGGATAAATTGTCGAAGTTTGAGGAAGTATTTATCTATTATGATCAATGGTTCGACTATTTGAATCGAATTTCTAATGACGGAATTCGAGGTTCAGGCTGATTATAAATATAATTTCGATTGAATTAACAGAAATTTAAGCCAAGTGGCCGAAATTCAAGTCTCTGTAATTGAATATTAATAGAACTCTCGGCTAACCAAATTTCAGTTAACTGAATGGAATTTGAAGCTCTGTCAAACGAGTATAAAAGGAAGGAGATTCGCATGTCGCATTTCAACTGAGTTTCTGCAAAGCAAACAGAGCTTGAAGTTGGGCACCAATGGAATATGACCACAGTTTCGATTGCATTAATTGAGTTTCGGCTAAGTGAAGGGATATCAAGCATTTCAATATATATAGTTAAGCTGAATTTTAGGCTGCATACCCGAATTTATGAACGAAATTCGAACTGTGCCAACTGAAGATAAAAATCATTGTCCTCTTCATCAAATGAATTTAAACAGAATTTTTGATCTAGCTCTACTGAATTTAAGCTAAGTGGAAGGAAATCTGGGCTTAGGAATCAGAGCAAACAGAATTTAAGACTGTCAACCGAATATGCTCAGAACTTCAGTTGCATTTGCCGAATTCCAGCTAAGCGAATTTTTCGCTGCATCAATTGAATTTCATCTGAGGCAACGGTAAAAATTCGAAGTCTTTCAACAAAACATGAACAGAATTGTCAGCAGCAACAACCGAATTTCGGCTAAGTAGACCGAACTCAAATCTAACATAAAAAGAGTTTCTAGTTAAATGAAGCGCATTCAACAATTTTAACTGAATTTCTGCAAAGCGACCAAAACTTCAGTCTATCCATCTAACGATTATGACCAAAGTTTTGGTTACAGTAACGTGTTTCAGCTAAGTGAAGGGAGTTCGAGAATGTTAGCCAAATTTCAACGGAATTGAACAGTGAACGGAAATCTGGGCTTTGCAATCAAAGCTGAGCGGAACTTCGGTCAAACAAACAGATTTTAAAACTAAGATCAGAATCTCAGTTGCATTTGCCAAACTCCGGTTAAGCGAACCGAAATCGAGATTCCGTCAATAGAAAATGAGAAAGAGGTTTCGAATCCTTTCAATAAGATACGTAAAGAATTGTCTACTAGATCAACCGAACTTCGGCTTAGTGAATACAATTCGAGTCTGAAAGCCTTTCTCCCGCAGAAAGTAACGCAACTGCTATCCGAATCGTGGCGAAAGAATTGGAAAATTTCAACTGAATTTCAGCTAAGTGGACAGAATTCTAAGTTGTTCCAGCTGATTGTGAGCAGAGTTTTGGTTGCATTTGCCAAAATTTCGGCTAAGTGATCGAAATTCAAGCCGGTGTTGGTGAATATGAAGACAATTTTCGGGTAAATTCACAAAATTCAAGAATTTCAACCGTATAAAAAATAATTTTCAGCTGGACGAACCAAATTTTGGCTAAGTGATAAGAATTCGAAGCTCTGTCAGGAAAAAGGAGATTAGGAAATTTCAACTGAATTTCTGCAAAGCGAACAAAACTTGAGCCTGACCAAAGTTTCGCTTACATTAATCGTGTTTCATCAAAGTGTTATAATATTAGGCGAATTTTAGGCTGCATCACCCGAATTTGTGAATGAAATTAGAAACTGTGCCAAATGAAGATTAAAACTATTTTCCCCTTCATTAATCAATTTAAATAGAATTTTTGACTGCGTCAACCGATTTTAAGTTAAGTGAACGGAAATTGTGGCTTGCAAACGAATCTGAACGGAACTTCGGACAAGCAAACAGAATTTATTAAAACTGTGTTAATCAAATACGATCAGAATTTTAGTTGCATCCGCCGAATTTCGATTAAGCGAATCGAAATCGAAGGCACATCTATCGAATACGAACAGAATTTTTGGCTGGATCAACCGGATTTCAGTGCAGTGAATACAATTGCAGTCTGTATATTAATCGAATTTTCAACTATGGCCATTCTCTCACTGGAGGCAACGCAACTACGACCCGACACAATACCTTTGGAAATGAAAACTACGGCGATTGTGCCGGATCACGATTGCGTTCCTTCCAGTGGAAGAATGGTCGAAGTTAAGAGAAATCGAGCAAGACAACTGCAAAGGAACACTATTTTCCGCGACAGCAATTAAAATTTAGTAAAGTAAACCGAAAGCTCAACCAACGGAATATGAACAGAATTGGCGGCGGCTAAATGAAGCGAATTGCTACTGAATTTCCGCTAAGCGAACGTAGTTTAAGATATTTAAAATGAAATTTCGTTTGAGAGAATAGAATTCAAAGCTGTGTCAACTGAATTTTCAAAAAACTAAATAGTTCCGTTGGTCATTATTTACAGTTCCAGTAACTCAATCATTCTCATAATGTATCTGACCAACCAGGGGCTTTTAGAGTTAAACCTTCCCCCTATTATCGTTAGTCATGAATCAGAAAATAAATTTAAAGCGACCAAAAAATTAAAATCACCCTTAGAAAATATCTGGATGCGATGATGTGACCAACTATACCCGTTTCAGTGATGTTTGGCTATCGAAAACAGTTTTTGTATTTAGATCAGTGTCGGCCATGCCAAGCACCACTCGTGAGCAAGGGTATTAGTAATGTCACACGTATAGGATTCATTTCCATAGCTCATTCCGCATGTGTGAATGGTCCTAATGACTTTAGATGCTAGCAACAGGAAAATGCTTCTAAAATTAGAATCTTGACCAATTTCAAAGACATTCATTTCTTGTCCAGGGCATTATTCCGATTAATTACTGAGTATATTACTGAAAGAGAGTATTTCAAACAAATAAATAACAAGTAAAGAAATCTAAAAAATTTTAACATTGTGCTCTGAACTAAATTAAATTAAATTAAACAAATCAATCAAACAAATAAAACATTGACACACACAGACACACAGAGAGAGATAGTTAGAGACAGAGACACAGAGAAAATCGCAAAATCTGTTGTTGTTGTAGTTGTAGTTGTTTTTTTTGTTGATGTATACATATAAAGCATAACTTACCCATATAATTCTTTCCAAATAGTTGCATTCCCATTACGGCAAAGATGAAGATGATAATGCAAAGGACAAATGTCAGATTACCCAATGCACCCATTGTGCGGCCCATAATCGATATGAGTAAATTTAATGTTGGCCAAGATTTTGCCAATTTGAATACACGAAGCTGCATTGCATTTCATCATCAAACAATTTCATACCAAAAATTTTGAATTGAATTCATTTGAAAATTTGCATTGCATTGATGAATGATGACAGAAAATAATGAATTTTTATTTATATAAAGAGTGTAATCCAAATGCGTTAAACGAACGAATTTTATGTTTTGGGAGATTGATTTCGGTGATATTTGGTAGTAGTTGGCAGTGAAGTTGGTGGTGATAAAGTTGATGATGGTGGTAAAGTTGGTGGTGGTTGATATGAGATTTTTTTTTTTGATTGTTTGGTTTGTTAGTAAGCCGGGCAAAGCGTTAGGAAAAAGAATATATCATATATAGAGAATGTCAATATAAGTAAATAGTTTTTAAAAATTCAAAGAATAAATACTTAAGTATGTAATATACAAAAACTTTTTTATTATTTCATTTTTTTTTCGTAATTTTGATTATGTATTGATTTAAGTTTATTTTCTAAAAGTGGAGTTTTTGGATTTTTCCATCAGCGCTGTAAAAAGTTTGACTTTGGTTTATCTGTATCTGGGATCTACTGAAAAAGGGCACCTCCCTACAAAAACAAATACTTAGTTTTAGTTCCTTTGAACTGATTTCTAAAAATTTCTATTTTTGAATCACTTAAAAGTACACAGAAAGCCTTACTAGATTTACTGTATTTTTTAGCCCAAAAAATAATGCAAAATTTCTTAAAATCTTCAGACTTTTAAAGAGTACTTATAGGGTCTTCATTTGAAATCTATCCTTAAGCTGTTCGTATAATTTGTTTGAAAAAATGTTTCTTTTAATAGTAATGCTAACAAATTAACAAGCTTTCTTTCAACTCTATAACATAATTAGTAAAACAAAAATATTATTTTAGACACCAAACCCTAAAATGAGGGAGTTAAAGTTTTAAAAGAGAAAAAGCTCTCTAAAAAACTAAAATGAGTACCTTCTGCACTCGTCACTTGATGTGATAACATATTTTACGCACTGTTGTTTACTTCATTATAAAAGTTTTTGTTTTTATGATCCATTATAAAGTGGAAATTGTGTTCATCTTATACACCCGATTATGAAAACTAACCGCTAGAAAATCATTCCCATTCATATTTTGGATCAAAGCTGCTCAATTTCTTAAGCCCAACTTCAAAGAATAATTCTCATCCAAAATTTGGCTCAACATGACCGTTCAATTCCACAAACCTACCGCTAAATCAATTCCACATGTAACTCTAGACTCAACAGCTCTGTCTACCTTTCTGCTTGAATTAAATTCAAAACTGAAAATTCATTTTCCTAAACCTGCGTTAGACTTCAATTCATATTTAAAGGCAAATACAACTTTTCTGTTTGACTTCAAAAGCCTAGCCCTAGAAAATAATTTTTATTTAAAAAATGATCTAACGAGCCAATTCTTAATTATAATCTAGCGAAAAAATCTCACACAAACAATTCGGTAAAGGGCAACTTTTATTTAAATTTTGGTTCAAAGAGACCGTTGTATTTTTCAAACCTTTCGCTAGAGAGCAATTCTCAATCAAAATAATTGTAACTTCTTTAACATACTCTGCCAGAAAACAATCATAATTTGTTTCAACACTTCCGTTCTATTTTTTCAGCTTGAAGACGGGATTTGTAATCATCCCATTCAAAATTTGGTTCAACTTACTCGCCCGATTTCCCAAACCTATCGCTACCAGTTAGGGTTAAGTTCTCAATTCAAATTTGGTTTAACGAAATCGTTCAAGTTCTCACACCAAACCTCGAATATTAGTTCCTATACAAAATTCAACATCTCAGTGCAATTTTAACTCTTTCATGTCCATTGGCTATCGGTGACCCGCAAGTTTCTTCTTTTTTTTAATTGTGAGTCAACACAGAGGGAATAATCCTATTCATGCTGATTATGGAGGCAAAAAAAAAAGGAAGAAAGATAGATAAGAAACCATGTCCTAGCCGGGAATTGAAACCAGGACTCCAGAGACAAAGAGTCTAGCACGCTGCCACTAGACCAACGAGGCGGTAATAGGTTTTTGGTTTTGTGAAAGAATGCATTCAATTTAATTGCGATCACAGTTAATAATCGACAGTTCATGATTGCAGTCATTGAATAACATATTTGACTGCAGAATAAAAAATGCAGTTAGAAGTTGTTTTTGGAGTCAAAAGAATGCACTCTTTTTTTGAAATCTTGAAAACTTCAAAGTCATGACTGCTTTGAAGTCACTTGAATGCACCTTGAATCACTTGAAGTCAATTGGGATTTCAAGTCAATTGGAGTCACTTGAAGTCATTTGGAGTCAATTGGGTATTTGAAGTCAATTGGAGTCGCTGATGCTGATTTGTAGAACTATTAAATTAAATCTGACAGAGATATTTGTGATACTGAAAAATTATTTATATGGAAACGTCAAAATCTACCGCCAGAGCGCAAATTGCATATCGAAACTTTTTACAGCGTTGATAAATCTACTCAATAAATTTTTGTTACTTTTGGATATGAATGAATATATGGAATTATAAAATGTTTGGAAATACAATGTGATTTTTCCAAAACCAAATTATTTGTATGTACGTATGTATGTAATTTTGTATGTAGCTATGTAAGTTAAGTAGTAAATTGCAGGATTTGCAGGAGTAGAAAAGTGTTTGTTTTATTATCAAATTTATTATTATTTATTTATTATTGTCCAGCTAACACGCGCGTTTAGGAGTTACTAAATATTTTATATAGAAATATCAAGTAAACTTCCCAGAAGCTCAAAATAAAACGTGCTCAAAGCGCTTAAAGTTGAATATATTGAGAAAAAGTATATATATAGTAAATAATTTTATTGATTGTGGGTTTTGGTTGGAATGCAAATATTTATAATAACTATATTGTTAGTTCTTGATTTGTAAAAAAAAAACAAATATTCAAAAAATGTTAAAAAAAAAATGGAAAGGAAAAAAGACTTTGAAATGCAATTGTAGAGAAAAAAAATATGCTAAAAAAATTTGTAGGTATATGCTTTTTTTTTTTTATTTGCTTAAAATTGGCATTTTCCCCTAATACCTGTATAGTTTTTGCCAAATAATTGCATTCCCATAACAGCAAAAATGAAGATTATAATACACAACACGAAGGTTAAGTTGCCTAAGGCACCGACCGTACGACCCATGATGGATATAAGTAAATTTAACGTTGGCCATGATTTGGCTAATTTAAAAACACGCAGCTGGAAGTTGTTGGCATTTTTATATATATAGTTTTTATATCATTTATATTAATTTTAGATTAGCTTTTGTTGTTTAGTTTGATTTTAAAGAAATATTAATTAAGTCATAATATTCTTTTTCATTTACAATAGTACAAAGATGAAAGAGTGTATGTGTGTATAAAGATTGTTTGTATGTGTTAATTAATTAATTTTATTATTAATTATTTTAATTGTTTCTTTGTGGTTTGTGATTTTTTTATGATTTGTATGACTTTGACTAGCGTTAGCTTACCAAACGAAACGATCGTAATACGGAGAGACCTTGCACACCTTCCAATCCCAGTTCCAGTAATGACAATGCGACGATTATAAAATCGAAAATGTTCCAACCTTCTTGAAAGTAAAACTTTGGACTCATTGCACATAGTTTCATGATCGCTTCAATGGCAAATGTCGCTGTGAAGAACTGTGAACGAGAAAAGAGTAAAATATTGAGATATTTGTAGGTAAATATGTTTAGAAAGAGATAGATATATTGTTAATATGAGTTCTAAATGTTTGCTTTCACAGAGAGAAAATATGCGACGATGTGCTCTTGTGTGAGATTTAACGGTAACGCCCTAGAGAGGTTGTGATTTGAATCAATAGTTCGGATCAGTCGTTTCCGAAACTTATACAGATGCATTTCAATTCAATTCCAACTAACGGGATCTCTCAATTTATACGCCCGTGGCCAAATGCTTATACTCTGCATTTGCCCGCGGGCAATGTTTAAGAAATGACTGCTTTAGATGATGTGAAAAAGAGTGAGAGAAAAATCGTCACCTCGCTTGTGTGCTCTTATTCTAAAATCCGAAAAAGCTAGCCAAAATATGAAACTGATTTCGATTTTAAATTTTGGCAATTCAGAATTTAAACTTCAGTTTTTGAAAAACAAAATGGTAGCTCCAATATTACTGGTAGTTTTGAAGAAGTTTATATATAAAGAAGATAGATGATTGCGAACTTAGATTTTTGAAAAACAAAATGGCGGTTCCAATATGGAGGAACATTTCCGAAAAAATTTTTACCGATTTTGACGAAAGTTGGCATTTAAAGGATTCTGAGGTCGCTGGTTTCCAAACTAAATTTAAATTTTGAAAAGACAAAATGGCGCCTCCAATATGGTAGAACGTTTTACTAAAAAGTTAACCGATTTTTACAAAAACTGATATTTCAAAGTTTTCAAGGTCACTAAATATGAATTTTAATTTCAATTTTTGAAAAACAAAATGGCGGCTCGAAAATAGTGGAATATTTTGCAAAAAAGTATACCGATTTTGATGAAAGTTGGTATTTAACGAATTTTGAGGCCGCTAATTCCGCAATACATTTTTAGTTTTTGAAAAACAAAATGGCGGCTCCAATATGGTGTAACATTTCGCGAAAATGTCACCCAGTATTAAAAAAAATTAATATTTGAAGACTCTGAGGCCACTGATACCAAATAAAAATTTAAACTTTTTAAAATCAAAATGGCGGATGCAAGATGTCAAAACAATTTGGTAGAAAGTAGCCCGATTTTAACGAAAGTTGTTACTCAAAAGACTTTGAAGCCGCTGATTCTGCAATTAAATTTCAATTTTGAAAGACAAAATGGTGGCTTAAATATAAAGCAAAATTTTACAAAAAAGTTGCACGATTTACACAAAGGTTGATTTCGCTTTGCAAATTATTAAAAACTAAAATGGCGTAACATTTTGAGAAAAAGTTATTTGTTTTTTACAAAAGTTGGCACGGTCGCTGATTTTGAATTTACCTCTTTGAAAAACGACGGCTTAAATATGCATGAATATTTTGGTAAAAAGTTACTCGATTATTATGATAGTTGTCATTCAAAGAATTTGAATTACGAATTTATGTAAATATAAATCTTTGAAAAACAAATATGGCGAAATATTTTTGTAAAAAACTACACGTTCATAAAAGTTGATACGTAATGGTTTTTCAGACCACTGATTCTGAATTTCAATTTCAGTTTTTGAAAAATAAATTGCCAATATCGTAAATTATAATTTATGAAATAGCCCCTGCGATACTTTATGCTATCATATACACAATACTTACATAATTGCCACTCTTTAGAATCCGATCCATTTCTCTGTTCATATCATGATGATCCATTGCCATAAACATTGTATTCACCACAATGCAAAGTGTTATGAAAAGCTCCACGAATGGATCGAAAACTATTAAATTAATGAATCTCTGAAAGATATTCCATGGCATGCAGCAATTCCATACGCAAAATACTTCGATACCCTCAAGTATAAGTGCCAAGGCTTTATCCTTAAGCGTGGGGCCATCTTCATCATCATCTTTGTCAGGTGCTTCAAAATGGTAAGTAGTAACTGAATCATAAAGTATTGAATTAGTCCAATTTTTGAACAACTTTGACATCGTCGATTTTTTTTTTTTACGAGACAGAGAGAGAGAGTATTTTGTAATTTCTTTATTATGTGTTTTGTTATATTATTTTATATTTTTTCTCAAAAAATTCTAAAATTTGAAGTATATGAATAGGTTTTCATTTTTATTTTAATATTAATTTTGGTTGCAAAATCCACATACATTCATATTGATGGGCAGTTAGTTACTGTGTTAGAAAACGAGGCTTACAGCAGGTTAATTTCTAAAGTTAGCCATTTTACCATTTATTTTTTATTATTATTATTTGATTTTAGTTGAATCTTTGTTTTAATTATTATTTTCTCTACATTGTTGTTTTAAGGAAAGAGCTTTGTAGAGTGTAGCAAGCTTTCAATGTTTTGCACATAGAAAACTCAAAAGCTTTATGAACGTGTACAATGGTTTGAGCTTTTCAAAATGCAAGACATTAAAAAAGCATAAGTCTTAAAGTGTGAGTGATGTCTAAGTACCTAAGCTTAAAGCTTTTCTTTCGTGAGCAAAGCAATCGCCTTTACAGTTCTACATTAATTTTAGAAAAATTAAATTGTAATAAATAGAGACTTGGCTTGAAAAAGTTATACTATCTACTGAATAATAACTACTGCTAACGAGGCTGATTGTGTTTGTTGTTGTATATTTTTAACTTTTACTAACTACAAACTCAGTATTTTAAGAACTAAAATACAAATCAACTTGTAACAAGAATCTGTTTGTAGGTGTATAAATTATCTTTCTTCTGCTTATAATTTTATTTAATATTAATTATCCTACACCCTTAGATTATAAGGAGAAGATATCGTAACATATGATGAAAAGGTTTAAAATTATTAGAGTTTATATCACTCAAACCCAGGGCAGGATTAAGAATTTTAAAGGCCTGGGCCAATATTTTGTGGGACCTCCAAAACTTCTATAATTCGGAAAAATCTCGGAAAAGTAAAACTTCTCTGCCTTGTCCTGTGAGAAAGAACGTCATTGCGCGTCAAATTTTGATTTTCAATTAAATATAACATACGAGAGAACATGGGATTCGAATTATGCGGAAATTTGACTCTATTCATAAGAAACTGCACAGTAACAGTAATCTCACAATACAACAGTTTCACTTTTTGTTCCTCTTTTCTTCCTCTGAGCCGAGCCAAGGCCAGATATTCACACAGAATGTGAGGTGTCGTTTCGTCATCTTCCAGATATAGACGACACTCTGTCTCATTGGGCAGACCCATTTTGTTTAGGTGATATCTGAGTCCATAGTATCTAGACATGTAGCCCACCAGCAGCCTAAGGTTGGATTTGGAGTAAGAGATGGGCTGATTTTGGGCAAGCGGAATGATAAGTGCTTTTGCCTGTCTTAAACCTGGGATAGAGTTCCAATACTCTAGCCATTTTGCCACCACTCCTCAACGATAGATTTCATAGAGGCCCAGCCGACTCCGCTGAACGGATCGGGCCAATGTACCCAACAAAGCGTAACTTTGTTACGGGTAGACAAGCGCTGGAGACTCTCAAAACACTCTTTCATCAGTTTAGAGGAAAAACTCCATGAAGAGAGTGCTAAGAGAGCCGCCTGGCTGTCTGAAAAAATTACAATATTTGCGCCTTTAAGACCTTTATACAGGTTTATATTAGCGCAGGTCTCAATTGCGTATATTTCGTTTTGAATGGCACTGGACCAAATACCCAGAGGGATTGAGATTCTAGTATTGGGTCCTACAACTCCGGCACCAGAATCACAGTCCATTTTCGAGTCGTCTGTATACCAAATGAGAGCAAAGGGACCGAAATCGGACCTGGAAGGAAGAATGATGTTGAATTTCCTACCGAAACTCAGATCCCTAACCATATAGTCCGATACAGTACATATTAAAGTGTTAGGAGTTTCGTCAAGAATGCTCAGGTGACCATAGTTGCCTTTCATTAAGCTTGACGATATACGCAGCCGCAAGGCAGTATTTGTGGCTGTTTTCTTGATGAAAATGTGTAATGGCACCAGGCCAATCAATGCTTCAATAGCAGGAGTTGGACAGGTGCGCGTAGCTTCAGTTATGGAGACGCAAGCCTTTGGAGCTTGCTAAGTTTGGTGATGGCCGAGCCCTGCATGGCCTTGGGCCACCACACTATACAGAGACCATAATTATTACAAGAAATGTAAAAGTAAAAATCTATATTAAACAATTATTTTGTGATTTTAATTCTTGCGATCAACCATAATGGGAATTTCGTAGAGCCCCCGGGTTACCATGGAACAGAGTTTGAAGACCAATGATCTATATCTACAACAACTCATTGGCAAATTTTCTGTTGGTATTTTTTCTATTAGTAAAGGACAAGGTTGGTTAGGTTGGATTGGAGTGGCTGTCGAGAGACACGCTTAGGCCTGAACGGCCCATTGTGATACCACATAGTTGGACCTACAGTTTAACGCTGATTCCGAACGGCGGTGTGGCAATTTTTTATCGGCTTGGTGGTTTTGCCATTACCAACCAATGTGTGTGCTTGTACACTATCTTATAATTGTCATACACTTCATATTGATAGTGAATATAAGAAAGTAATGAAAATTAACCACCAGACGAACCCGAACCTCCCAGATGAAAGTCTAGTGCACTATCCACTAGGCTATCGAGGTCGTCAGTAAAGACAAAGTAACGGGGAAATTTTTTTCACCGTGTTCACAGTGAGTTTTTCGTTTCGAAAAGAAAAATAAAACTTATATATTAAATTTTATTTCAGAGTAAGAAAATAAAACTCAAAAAATATTTTTTATTTCTGAGCAAAAAATTAAACTCAAACAAGGATTTTTGTACCAGAACGAAATAAGAATTTTAATTTTTAGGACGCAACTGCGCTCTCCGACATTTAAAACATGTGGATTTTTTTTCATTAAATTTTGTAATAAAATATAGCTGACAAAACACACTTTCTTGCCAAATTGACATCAGAAGCTTATGGTCTTCATAATCCAGAACTAATTTTCTAAGTCGAAACAGGGGAGGAGATTAAATAAGTTATAGAAAATGATGTCTTGTAGTGCCTAAGAATCCTACTCTTACAGAGTAAGTAGTCCAGTGATGTATAAAATCAACCCCGGAAGTTTAAATGACTCAAAAGTGATTTCCTCATTCTCGTTCTCTGGTCGAAACTGTTGTTAAGGTATATCATTTGAATATATTCGACCTATTCGAAAATGATCGTATGTTGTTTACTCAAGAGAATTAGAAAAAAAGTTCAAATCATAGGCCCTAATTCTGGCGATGGTATCTATGGGGAATCTAAGGGTGTAGGAAATACTTTTATAAATATTAAAAAGAAAATTTTTAAAAAAAAATTTTTTTTTGCAGAAATAGAAATTCGAGCATTAATTGCAACTAAATAGTAACTAATGAATACATTGAAAAAATGTAACTAACTATTCAATTTGTACATAACTCCGATGTGCATGAAATAATACCAGAAAGTGTGTAGAATTTTGAAACTCAAATTATGTTTTATTTTGCTGCCAAAAATATTACTGAAATTTTTAAAATTGTTACAAAATTTTTATGAAAACCTGAATCATTACTCTTTTTTTCTTTAATAAGGCAACACTATTTTTTGTGTGTATTTCTGCAATCATTTTACTTAAATACTTAATTAGATTTTGATATAAAATTATCGCTCAGTGTATTGTTAATTGTATATTTCAAAAGAAATTAAATTAAAAGCACTTCAACTAAAAACTACTAAAAAAAAAAAAACATTTTCTACGAATTGTGTGTGTATGAAAATTAGAAACATGCACTGCGCAAAAACTGCAATTTTGTATTAAAACTTATTTGCATGTAATTACTAGATAAAAATATTTATTGTTTCTAAATTAAATTGCGTTCAACTACAAAAAGATTGAAAAATTTTATAAAAAACTTTCATGCTGTTAATTGTTAATTAAAATAGTGTGTGTGTGTGTATGTGAAAACTAAGGTGTAGTTCTTTTCAAATTGAATTGTTATTTGATAACTTTGTGAATAGTGAAAATTGGCAACGTTGTGATTTCAATTGACCAATCATAGTTGTTGGTTTCTGTTAAGAGAAAATTGGCAACGTTGCGATTTCAATTGACCAATCATAATTTTTGGTTTCCTTTGAGAGAAAATTGGCAAGTCTGTGACGCTATGAGAGCTTTAAATACTCTTGTTTCTACTCACTCGTTAGAAATAACAACTTAATTCAAAGTGAACTTGGTTTTTTTACGTAGATATGTTTATTGAATGATCGAACGCACTAGTGTGTGTAAATAATTACAAAGAATATATAATTAAAAATAAAATTTTCTTTTATTTGAAAAATCTCTCACAAATGTTTTTCGGCTTCCGATTGAGATAGAGCCTCATATATATTTTCAAAAAATATCATAAGTAAATCTAAATATTATATATTCTTTGTTATTGTTAACTTAGTTTTGCAAAATTAAAAGCTAGAATTATCACTACAAACTACATTTAATTGAATTAAAGAAAAATTTATGTGTTTTGATTGAGCAGGATTTTTAATGATTTGTGATTTAGAATAAACCTCTTGTTTTTGTTTTGGAAAACATTAAAATGCTTGTATCTTTCCATTTCCGGCGCTTAAAAGTTCAGAATAGTTAAATAATTAAACAAAAAAATTATGTTAGTGATTAGTTATATGAATGGATACTGGTTGATTTTTTTTTTTTCATAGGTTTTAAGTTTAAGATTTAAATTAGCATCACCGTAGTAGTAGAATAGTTAAAATGGACGAGTCAAAGAAGTCATTTTATTGGTAGTAGGCTTAATATATTAAAAAATAAATGAAAAATATTTTTATATAAAAACATATAAAGTAGATAAGACATTCAATGAATGATGATGATATTGGTATAGTAAATGTATTTAAAAATGGAATTAATGATGATATGATAAAAATTTTATTTTTTTTCATAACTTATTTAAATGCTTGGAAAATTCACAAAAGAAATTCACAATCTTTATTCTTCAGATTATGTAGGTAAATTATGAACAATTTTAAGACTATTTATTTATAGAAAACTCCATCCAAGCCCATCTTAAACTGAAAACTATTTCTTTTGAAAATTACCACAATTTTCCTCAAAAAAATATAAAAATTCCATTAATTCTAAACCAACCTAAAATTTCTAAATAAACTGGGGAGGTCTTATGAATAAATTTGAAATTTGCGGCTAGTTTACGAATGTCTTATTCCTGAAGAGCTTGATAATGTTTTTGATCTGGTTTTTGATTTTAGTTTTGGTGTTGTTTTCAGTCTGAGTTTTGGTCAGAATTTTAAATTGATTTTTGGCCAGAATCTGGTCTCAATTAGAGATTAAATTTGATTGAATTTTTTCTTGGAAATTAGTCTGGTTTTCGATCTGAATTTGGTTTAAATTCTGATCTGATTTATTGTCTGTTTTAGTCTCGATCTTTTGATTCTGTATAAACAAAATTCTGATCTGATTTATATTTTAGTCTGAGTCCTAAATTTAATAATTTTAGATTTTTTCTTCGGTTCAAATTCTGGTCCATGTGAAAGAGACCCGAACTATTTTTTAGTCTGAGTCCTAAATTAGATCTGAATTATTTCCAAATTTTTTGTTCGATACGAAATTCTGCCCTGTGAAAGAGGCCCTAATTTTTTTTTGTTCGTAACAGAATTTTGCTCCATAGGAAAGAGACCCGAACTATTTTTTAGCCTGAATCCTAAATTCAGACCTGAATTATTTCTAAATTAAGGTTCGGTACAGAATTCTGGTCCATGTGAAATTGACCAGAACTATTTTTTAGCCTGAGTCCTAAATTCGAACCTGAACTGTTTCTAAATTTTCTGTTCGGCACAGAGTTCTGGTTCATGTGAAAGAGACCTGAACTATTTATTAGTCTGAGTCCTAAATTCAGACCTGAATTATTTCTAAATTTAGGTTCGGTTCGGAATTCTGGTTCATGTGAAATGGACTAGAACTATTTTTTTGTCTGAGTCCTAAAAACAGACCTGAACTGTTTCTAAATGTTTCGTTCGGACAGAATTTTGGTTCATGTGAAGAAGAACCGAACTATTTTTGATCTGAGTCCTAAATTCAGACCTGAATTATTTCTAAATTTAGGTTCGGTTCGGAATTCTGAGTCTGAGTCCTAAATTCAGACCTGAATTATTTCTTGTTTTTTTGTTCGGTATAGAATCCTACTCTATGTGAAAAAGACCCGAACTGGTTTTAGTCTGAGTCCTAAATTTAGACCTTAATCATTATTATTTTTTTTTTTTTTTTGCTCGGTACGGAATTCGGGTCCATGTGAAAGAGACCCGATTTATTCTTAGTCTGAGTCCTAAATTTAGACCTGAATTATTTTTAGTTTTTTTGTTCGGGACAGACTTCTGGTTTATGTGAAAGAGACCCGAATTACTTTCCATTTCCGATCTGATTTATTTATTTCGTTCAGTGTTCAATTGAAAACTTGTTTTTATTATAAATTTTTGCACAAAATTCTAGGTCATGTGATCCGAATTGCTGTCAGATATCATTCCTATATTCCGAGCCCAGTTTACGTGAGAGAGGCCTAGATGAAATTTGTCATGATAAAGGAGAGCCAAAGCATTTCATGAATTTTAGGCATGAAGTCAGATATGAGATTAAAGATATAGTTTTTTTGAGTTTCCTACTGGGCCAAGATTTCCATGATTATTTTTTGCATTTAAATAAATTTAAAAAGAATTTAAGCATTTATGATTATTTTTAACATGATTTGTTTGACATGATTGGTGATCATGCCTTTATTTTTACATATATTTTTTTTTTTACATACATCATACAAAAATTTTATATACATTCCTTAACATTTTTCTTAATGTTTTTTTTTTTTTTTTGATTAATTATGCACAAGACAAACATTAAATTTTATGCAAAAAATTGTGTTTGAAAAAAAACAAAAAAAAATAAAATGTATGCATTCACAGCAGTTTTTAAAATGTTTAAACATTTTATTTGGTAGAATATTTATGTAGTATACATAAATATATGTATTTAAAGGCATATTAATTTTAAAATTATAAAATTATAAATAAATAAATAAAAAACAGAGAAAAGCTTTTACAGCATATTGAAAAATAATAAAAATTTGTTATGGCAAAATATTTACAAAATTAAATTTATCACATATTATAACATCAAATAAAAAACAAAAATAAAATAATGTTTGTTCCTTTTTTTTTCTTAAAAACATGAGTCTCAAAAAGTTTTATACATAAGTAGATATATTAATTTGTTTCATTTTTTTTATACATATATTTAGATAAAATATATTTGCATATAAAACAAAGCTCAACTTACCAGCAGCACTACCGCGATTACCAGCGGCTTGTTCGATAATGTCGTTAAGGACCATTACCTCTATAGATCGAAAAAAATAAATATTAGTTTAAAATATTTTCAATTTAATTCATTACAAAAGAGTTGATAATTAGCGAAGAGAGTTTTTTACGCTCATACACGGCAAAACCAACAATTGTGATTGATTGAGGGAAAGCAAGGCAAGAACTGTTCTCTTTTACTCTCTTCTTTTCTTTAAGTTTTTTATCAAATTCTTATCAACTTTTTTGAAATGAACTTCTTTTATAATATGCATGTTTTTTTTGAGACACACAAATTTTCGTTGTTTTATTTTTAGCACCTTTCATATCGACCACTGTTTGTGTTTGGACGGGCTCAATAAAAGGATTGTCGTGGTGTTTTATCTTTCCAGTTTCATCTGTATATTCAAGGCCCATTTCCTAAAAAAGAAATCAAAGATTTTGGAATATTTAATATGAAAATAATTTTGAAAGAGGGAGATAGCTATTCATTAAGAACATAGCATTGGATTATGTAAGCAGAAAACAAATTCAAAACATTTTTTCTTTTTTGTTTAATAATATTGCAGTCGTTTTCAATGGCGAATCCAGAGAGAAGATCTTCCCGAAAAGTTTATAACATTTTTAATCTTTGTACAGCGTAATGGTTTATCATATACTACAAAAATCTGAAATTTTAGAGTCTTTGATTTACTTTAATTTTACTTAATTTTAATTTACTTTGATGTCCTACTTTTGGAGAGCTTGTTAATGGTTTTGGTTTGTGGTTAGGTGTTTTAATTATGATCAGGTTTTTAGTCCTATTTTAGGGCTGATGTTTAGTCTGAATTTCCATCTGAGTTTGTTTTTTGGTCTGAGTTTTAGTCCAAATTTGAACCAATTTTTGGTCAGAAATTTAGTCTAAATTTTAGTCTGAATTTGGAACTAAATTTTGGTTTGACTTTTGATCTGAGTTTGGTATACTTTTGGCCTGATTTTTACTTTGAAAATTGGTCTAAATTTGTAGTTGATTTTCGGTCTGTTTTTTTATCAGGATCTAATCCGTTTTTTGGTCTGAGTTTTGTTCTGAATATTGGTCCGATTTTTGGGCCGAGTTTTGGTCTAAATTTTAGTCTGAGTTTGGGATTGAATATTGGTTTCATATTAGATCTTAGTTTGGTCTGCTTTTGTTTTGAATTTTGGACTGATTTTTAGTCTGAATATCGGTCTGAATTCAGAGCTAATTTTGGTCTATTTTAATCCGGATTTGATCCGTTTTTTAGTCTGAATATCGGTCCGATTTTTGGGCCGAGTTTGGTCTGATTTTTGATCTAAATTTTAGTTTGAATTTGATTTTTAATTTTGGTTTGATTTTCTATCTGAGTTTGGTTCGAATTTTGAGCTGATTTTTACTCTGAATATCGGTTTTAATTTGGAGGTAATTTTTGGTCTGTTTTTTGATCAGGATCTGATTCGTTTTTTAGTCTGATTTTAAAGTCCAGTTTTGGCCTGATTTTTTATCGGATTTCTTGGTTAGTTTTTTTAAACCGATTTTTAGTCTTAGTTTTGGTTTGGTTTTTATTATTTTAATTTTTGTCTGATTTTTGGTCAGTATTTGGGACTGAATCTTGGTTTTATTTCTTATCTTAATTTGGTCTAAATTTTAGTTTGAACATCGGTCATTCAATTTTGGCAAAAATTCTGTCCAACTTTTATCTGAAATTGGTCGGACGTTTGGCTTGAATTTTGGTCTGAGATTTGATCTAAATTTAAACCAATTTTTGGTCTAAATTTTAATCTGAATTTGGAACAAGATTTTGGTTAGATTTTTTAGCTGAGTTTGGTCTAAATTTAGATTTTTACTCTGAATATCGGTCTAAATTTGGAACAGATTTTTGGTTTGTTTTTTATTCGGAATTGATCCGTTTTTTAGTCTAATTTTTGGTCCAAATATCGGTCTGATTTTTTATCTGATTTCTTCTAAATTTGGCCTGTATTTTGGTTTGTGTTTTTTAACCGATTTTTGGTCTTAGTTTTGGTTTGAATTTTATATTGCAGTTCGTCTGATTTTTGATCTGAAATTTTTACTAATTTTTGGTTCAATCGTTGTTTGATTTCTTATCTGGATTTGACCTAAATTTGAGTCTAAGTTTTAATATGATTATCAGTCAGTCAGTTTTGGCCAGAATTCAGTTCGATTCTTGGCCTAAGATGGGTCTGAAGTTTAGTCTGATTTTTGGCCCGATTTTTAATATAATTTTTGTTTTGAGTTTGGGCTGAGCCTTTCTCAGAATTTGTCTCAGTTTAAGCCTGTGTTTTGATTTCCAGTTTGAACTGAATTTTGGTCTGCAGTTTGATTCGACTATTGGCCTGGTTCCCAGTATTGTTTTCAGTTTGCTCTAGACTACCAAACCAAACACTTTTTAATTTTTTCCCTAAGACCAAATATTGGATCCGCCACAGACCGCTTGTGCCATTTGATAATAACATAAATTGAACCTTTATCGAGATTGCAGTCAAAAAGAATTAGATTCAAATAATGATATTAATGGGTTCAGAGTATTGCTATAGTTTTTTTTTTTTTCAATCGAGTTGATATATCCACAATACATTTTAAGAGACAATCACTCTCAATAGCAACCAACGATTTTGATTGAGTTTCTCTCTGAGTATGATTGTGTATATCAGCTTTCTTTAAATGAACCACAACTTCATATATATTTTCTAGTCTGAACTTATGACTTCACTTATTCAATTAGTTTTCAAGCCCTCAATTTGATTGCATCATTCTCGTAAAGTTATAAATACGTCTAAATAAGCTAAGATTTTTTTGCTTGTCGGTTTAATATCACATACATAGTCACGATGCTGTTCTTTATGATTGGCATCTGTATAGTGTGTGCCATTTGTTCCGCCAACCGATTGATTGCGTGTATTGCGATTACGCAATTTACTCTCTTTGGTCATTGTGCTAACGCCCATTGCGACCATGCCACCCAAAAGATCACCATGCGATGTATAAGAGATTCTTGACTGATGCGAGGTATACGATGAATGTCTAGAACCTAAAGTCATAAAAGTTACATATATTTATTAGATTTGATATCTAATCACTTATATATTAATAACTAGTTTACCTAAATTGCCATAGTACACAGGCACAATGATAGCACCATTTTCTTCGGACATCGGTGTTACCGCATTCGAATCATCTGCATAGGGCAAATGTTGTTGTGCATCCTGATATGTTGACAGTACAAGCGGCTTTCGATCGCTGCCTGGTATACCAAAGCGGCCACGCCCATTCCGTATTGTGTACTATGTTGTTTATGATTTTTTATTAATTTTTTGTTAGTTTTAAATTAAATATATTTTGAGTTATTCTTAAAAAGTTACTTAAGACATAAATTAATGATGAATGTTTTGAGGAAATATTTTAAAATATTTAATGATAACACTGTTCAACATGCTCAAAATTTTGCTATAATAATATATTTTCTTAGTTTACTTTGTTAATTGAAGTTCCATGTACAAACTAGTGATAACAAGGTGATAATTTTTAGGTTTTAAAAATTTTCAACAAAAATTTGTTCGCACTGTTCAAATCTAGGCACTTTTACTGGCATCAACCGGAGTCTAAGAGTTTTGAGTTCTATCTCCGGGTTCTTGATTTATAAGTAGAAGATTTCTTCGGATCAAATAACATAAAAAAGAAGAGAGTCCTACATACTTTGGCTATTGATCTATATAAAGCTAATTTAACCAAGTTCGTTCTTTTGAAATAATTTTGTAAATCTACATGTCTATGTGACTAAAACTATCCCGAAAACTATCTGCAAGCTTTCTTGAAGATAAATTGGAGGACGGAAAGGGAGTTTCGTTATCTGAATAGGCTTTTCTGGTCGCAAACTAGGAATTGTAACTTTTCAATTCTGGAGGCTTTGTCGAAGCCTCGATTACAAATATAAGCTTTTGGTAAAAAATCTGACCAAGAAAATGGAAGAAAAAATCAAAATTGAAAATTAGTTAAAAGCAGCCAGATCTAGTAGAGAAATTAGTTTAGATAGTAAATTATTGGCGAAAACTACAGCTTTGCACAATATTAGCTGCCCATCTTCAGCTTCAATCACATGCCAATCTTTTCTTGCAGAGTTAATATTTTTATTTTATTAACAGCTTTAACCCTTTCGGGACCGTAAGGAAACCAGAGGAGATAGCGCAGAACCGAATCCGGATTCGTATTGTCTGGCCCCAATTTCTTATCACAATTTTTGATTAAAGAAGACATTTTGCGCCCCTGAAGTCCTAAACTTTCATGGGTCACTGGTGACCCTGTGGCCCTCAATAAAATTTGTTTACAAACTTTTTCTGTACATTTTTATTAGACATTTTTTTTTTTTTTAAATAGACAAAGTAGCTTAGTATTAATTTTGCATTTAACCCTTTCTTTCCTTTCTTTCCATAAGGAAACTTGAACCCATAGATCAAAATCGTGGCCAGATTCGTATTTTTCGACCCCCCTTTCATTGTACAAAAGTTCTTAAAAAGTTTTCATTTGAAGATCTTAGGGTCACCGGTGACCCATAGCAAAACTGATGTTTCCAAAAAACGAACAGAAATTTAAAAATATAGGAAATCATGTTTGAGAAAAAAGTTTTTCCCACAGCATATTAAAAGTTTGGTGCACTTGTAAAAATTATAAGCGATTGAAAATTAACAAAGAAAAAACACAATTTTTTCAGTTTGATCCGCTACAGTATCGTTACCAAACAAAGATTGGTAATTTTTTTAAATTGATATTAAAGAACCATTAATTCTTTTTTCAAAAAATTTATCAAAAATGATGGGATGGTTTTTAAAAAACCACAAAAATTTATCTGGTGTCATTATGGTATCGAAAGGGTTAAAAAAATTGATTCTCTGCATATTTCTGGAGTTATTTGTATATAATTTATTTTAAATTATATTAGATTTTTATTTAGAAAAGATGACCATTGGCTTTCTACAAGATCGTACATCTTCCACCCTCCCATCCAATTTTAATGAAGGTGGTTAAAAATTCTACAAAGGGTTTTAATAATTAAATAAAGCCTTTGAAGAATTCAATTGGGCCTTTGAAGGATACAATGGAGTCTTTGAGGAATTCATTGAAGTCGTCTAAGGATTCAGCACATTCTTTGAGGAATTCAATAAAATTTTTGAAAATTCAATGAAGAACTTAAAGAATTCAATGAAATTTGTGAGAATTCAATAAAGAATTTGAGGAAATTACTAAAAACTTCGAGAAATTGAATGAAGCCTTTGAAGAGTTAAATAAAACCTTTAAAGGATCTAATGAAATCCATAGATTTTCAGGGTTCGACACTTATCTTTCATCCAATTTCAATGAAGTCATTTAAGAATTTAATTTAGTCATTGGTTAATTATTCTAAGGATTCAATACATCCTTTGAGGAATTCAATGAAATATTTGAAGAATTCGGTAAAAAAATTGAAGAAATCAATGAAAATTCCGAAAAATTAAATGAAACCTTTGAAGAATCTGATAAAATCAATAGCTTTTTAGGATATGAAACCTACCTAACATCTAATTTGTATGAAGTTATTTAAGAATTCAATGAAGTTATTGATAATGCATTTAAAAAATTTATTGATTCGTTTAAAGAATTCAACGAAGCCTTTGAAGAAGTCAATGAAGTCATTTAAAAATTCAATGAAGTCATTAATAAAGCATTAAAAAAATTTTATAATTCATTTAATGAATTCAATGAAGTCATTGAAGAATTTAATGAAGTTATTGAAGAATTTAATGAAGTCATTGAAGAATTCAATGAAGTCATTGAAGAATTTAATGAAGTCTTATAAAGATTATATACAACTTTTGAGGAAAAAATTCAATGAAACAATTGAGATATTTAATGAAACCTTTTGAAGATTTAAAAAAACCTTTGAAGAATCTAATGAAATCCATAAATTTTTATGATTCGAAACCTACCTCCAATTTCAATGAAGTCATTTAAAAATTCAATGAAGTCATTGATGAAGCATTTAAAAAATTTAATGATCCGTTTAAAAAATTCAAAAAAAAAACTTTAAAAGCATTAAATGCAGCCTTTGAAGAATTCAACGAAGTCTTCTAAGCATTTAATACAGCTTTTGTGGAATTCGATAAAGTTTTTAAAGCATTAACTGAAGTCTTTGAAAAGCTTGAAAAAATCAATGAAACCTTCGAGGAATGAAAAATTCAATGAAATCTTTGAAGAACTAAAATGAAGTAATTTATGAACTAAATTAAGCCCTTAAATAGTTTAAAACAGGCTCCCAAACTTCTAAGTTTCTTTAACCCTCAAACAGACCTTTAGTCTGGCTTGACCGCGAAAAATTTACGAATCCAAACAAACGCAAAACAATCTAAGGTACTGCAAAAAAAGTTTCCAAACATTTATCAGAAAAAAAAACTACGGAACAACTCAATTTGGAATGTAAATCACATAATCACATAGAGAACAAAACAAATTTAAAACTGAAACATGTTGAACAGTGTTTATAATCAGTACCTAAATAATGAAGCATATATAAATATTCATAAAATGTTCAAAATGATTTGTTGATTATGGTAATGCATAAATATTTAAAAAAAATCGGTAAAAAAAAACAAAACACTTAAAGAAAGCAATAAATTCTTAATAAACAATTAAAAACGACAATCAAAAAAAAAAAAAAACAAAAAAAAAAAACAACATTAAGCGACATGAATTATACATGACATACAGATCTTATAGATTAAGATAGATAGTTAGTAATTGGATAATATAAATTTATATAGGGAATGGATTCACGGGTCTCTCATTAACCAAATTTGACACAAACTGGTGATAGATTGAAACAATGACTTAATGAAGGTAAAGTAGTTAGATAGACAAAAAACATAAAGACGACAAAAATATTTATATGTAGATATGAGTAGATCTAGAAAAGTTACATAAATATATATATATTGTATATGTATAGATATTCATACATAGATAAGAGTATGAGTGGATATTGTGCATGATTATATATATGGATAAATGTATATAAATAATATAGATACGTATATATATTTTTATTAGATATAGATAAATTGACTAATACATATAAAAGGATATAAGTAGGTATATATGATTTTGTGTATGTTTGTGTGTTGAAATGATTATATGCCTCCTTTTATTATAAATATATTCAAAGCTTGTGCTCAATATGAATTATAACATTTAGATATTTATAGATATATGATTTATAGTTCCTTTCAAGAGAGTGAAAATTTTCAGTCATACACAGAGAGAGAATCTTTTTCACAGTACCTTTCAATTGACCAATCACAATCGTTTGTTACTATTGCGGGAAACTGTGATTTCTCTCTATATGCACAGAGAGAAAATATCAACTCAGTTGAAGAAAAAAGGCCCGGTTTACATTTCATTTTATCTTTGATTGCAACCCATTTACATTACGGAGGTTTGATTCAAATTCAATTCTAGTTTCCTTACGGTCAAGAAAGGGTTAAGTGAAAAATTAATACTTTAAATTACTTTGTCTATCTTTGAAAAAATATCTAATAAAAATGTACAGAAAAAGTTCTTTAAAAAAACCCATTGAAGGCCACATGGTCACCGGTGCCCCATGAAAGTTCAGGTCTTCAGAGACGCACAATGTTTGTTTTGATCACAAATTGTAACAAAAAATTGGGGTCAGAAAATACGAATCCGGATTCGGGTTTGCACTATCTCCTTTGGTTTCCTTATGGTCCCAAAGGGTTAAAGAAATTTCGAGAAATTTTTATTTATTTTATTTGATATCCTCTTTTTACTCTTTCTCTTTGTAAACAAAATTTAATGGCAGCCAACAACAAAAATAACTATACAATTGAGAGCAAACTAGACTCGCTTGAGAACATGCCAGCTGATTGTGCTCTACTCGTTATTTTGAATTGAGAGCATAAAGCATCATATTTTCGCTCAAATCTTTGAAACGAATTATAAGTCTTGGTTTGTGTGTGCAAAAGAGAGCATCAGCAAAACACTCTAATATTTTAATTTTATTCTCATGGTGGTGTTGAAAGTGATGGGTGAATAACTGAGTGATTAGTGTGAGGTTAATTGGTTAGGAGAGTGAGTGAGTGAGTTAGTGAGTGAGTGAATGTGTATCATTGCTATTGACCATTTTAGCGCTGGCTGGCTAACTGCTTGCTTACCTTATGCGAACTACGTGATCCCCTGCGTATGTTAAACGGTGAACCAGGTAAGGATAAGGATGTCTAAGTTTTGTAATACAAACGAAAAAAAAAAAAAATAAAATATAAATATATGTATAATGCATATAGAAGAAGAAATAGAAAAGTAAATAAATAAAATAAATATTGGTATTCATATAAAAAAAATTTTTTGTTTGTTTGCATTGAGGTAAATAAATTTACTGTTTTTTTTTTTTTTGCAAAATTTAATTTTTTTTATTATTTAATTTTACTATTATTTTTATATGTGTGTAATGTATTGAGCGTAATTCTGTAGTGTGAGTGAATGAGTAAGAGAGTGAGTGAGAGTAGTCACGCTTGTTTAATGTATGTATGTATAGTTAGTTTCAACCGAGAACTTTTGCATTGAGAGCATTTTAAGCTTATTCAATTGAAAGCTTTCATTGAGAGCATTTTACGCCCATTCAATTAAAAGCTTTGATTGCGAGTTTACGCTCTCTCAATTGAAAGCTTTCCGTTAAGTTTTTCTCTCTTCACACAAATGGAAATATCAATTGAAACAAATTATTTGTGTGTATATATATTTATGTGTCCCATCATTTAGATTCAGTGGCAAACAAATCAATTCAATATGCTGGTAAAAAAGCTTAAAGCTTCTTATCTGAAACTCTATAAACTTAAAGCTTTTTGCTCCATATGTAAGACATTTGCCCGTCACTGATTTATTATAATCATTTAAAAATTAAATTATAAATAATTTTCATAAATCTTTACTCCAATATGAAAAATTTTAAATAATAAATAAAAAAAATTAATTGTTTAAGTTAATTAAAAACCTCCGTTTATGGCATTGCAAAGAAACTAAAAGTTTTACAACTACTAAACTATTAAAAGGGAGGGGGTTGGTGTGTCTAAATGCTGATTGGACAATAAAAAACTCTAATAATTCTAGAAATACAAATTCATATAACTTGGGGGAAAATACACACAATAATTTCTATATTTCAATTTATTTGATTTTTTTTTTCTAAAGGAAGTTTAGCTTAATATTTTTAATGTTCTAGGTATTAACTTTTCAGAATTTATTTAAGTACTTTATTTATATATATTAGTAACTTTTCAAAAATATTATTGAATTTAATTTTATACTATATGAACTCAAAGCTATAAATTAAAAAAATAAATAAATAATAATAAAAAAAAATCTTTAATTAAAAAAATCTACGCATCCACATAAGTTCAAATAGAATTTCAATTACATTAAGCAACATAACTTATTTTTAAAAAAATATTTTCTAAAGTCAATGAATTTATGTTTCCGCAAATCTTCTTTTAGATATGATGAAGCGCAGGAAATTCTTTAGAGAATTGTTTTCTTGATAGCGGGGGGCATAGGTTTGGGCACGATACTATTAGGCCATGATCAATAACTCCAAATTGGAGAACTTGAAATTGCAAATTCTGGGATATTTTTGGGTACGGCAGCACGTAAAAATATTTTTCAAATATCAGATTCAAGATAGGAAACTTAGAATCGTAAGTTTGTAAACAGCATTCAAGAATATTTTACAAAGTCCAGAGTTCCAGATCCAATATAAAGCTTTAAAATTGTAGATTAGCAGACCTCAAATTCAGTAGTTTCAGATTCAATAATTCGACTTTGAATTTTAAATGGAAAAATTTTCGTCCATGAGTATCTTAGATTTTAAATAGTTTCAGTTTAAAGATATAGCACTGAAAACTATAGATTTCATTACAGAATTCAGGCATATTTTGAATTTCAAACAGTTCCAGATTCAAGATGGAAAACCATAGATTCAAGAATATCTTATTAATTTGGAGGTGACTTGAATTTTCAGCTCATAAAACATTTCATAAATCCAAAATATTTTAATTCTAAATATGTGGCCTAAAATTTTAGATTCTTGTACAGCATTCAAGTAAAACTTATAAATTCAAAAGTTCTCAACTGGAAATAAGAGACTTGGAATATGTTGGACTGCTAAAGAGAAGTTAACCTGATTCAAAAATTTGAAATTAAATTTTTTCTACACGGCATCACCTTTTGGCTGGCTATGGCAAGGCCCAAAAAACAAAATTTTCTTAAAAAAGCTTTTCACTTTGCCGTTTGGATTCGGCTTAAGACTGTCCCATTCGTGTAGAAATAGAACTCAATCCAATTTATGTATGGGTTCAAAAAACTTGGTCTAGACTCTATGGGTCGTTGTGACATAAAAGAAGAAGAGGGGAAGAGAGCACGGTATAGTTTCAGCCAAATATTATCAAGAATTCGTAACGAATAACAAATGCTCCGTTGCGAACAAGAAAACATTTTTTTTTGTATAGCAGAGTTCCCAAATTTATCCAAAAATCTATTCAAAAATCAATTTTCTAACAAACATATAAAAGATATCCCTAAAAAATATAAATTGAGGTTACGAAGGTCTTGAGACCCAGCCTACTAATCCGTTCTGGAGGACCAGGGTAAGGCATAAGAGATTGATGCATCCATTTGGAACTTTTCAGCGTCTTTGGCCCGGGATAAATTATGCAGTATTATACTAATAAAATTAGTATCATAAATAAAGAAAACTGTGAGGTCTGAGGTACCAATCTGTCCTAAGGTCCCTAGAAGAACAAGAAGGATTTATAATACGACTTATTAATCATCTGGTATAAATTTTGATATTTTGCAGGTAATTGAGGGAGCTTATAAACAGGCGAGATCAGTACAAAATTGAAATTGAGACCAAACCGGGTGATACCCGGGGTACCAATCCATTGTGAGGTTTTTGGGTAAATAGAATAGGGCAGAAGGGATTGAGAAAGGTTAAATGTTAAGGTTCTATGTTTTCTAAGTAACGATTATATCGAAGAGATCGTAATAAATAGTGATTGTGGGCCCAGAATTCTTGAGACCCTGGGTAAAATCCCGTTCTGGTGGTGGCGGGAGAGATTCATCATCCGATCGAAATTAATTTAAGAGTCTTTCCCTAAGAACTACGCTCCTAACCAAAAATCATTTTGAGCTTATCCTAACAAAACTGAGACCCTAAAACTCATTTGTTTCTGAGTATAAATTGGTCTCTGAGGGTACTGGGGGAATAGAAAAGGAAAGGTTAGTAGTTGAGCTTATTCATAATTTGGTTGAGAAGAGTTAAAGAAACTTTTCTTGGGACCTTAAACCAGAGATAACCAAATCCTATGCTTGTAAAAAAGGTTGAAGGATTTTTTGAATAGCTATGTCCGAAATTTGACAGCTTATTGCTCTGACGTCTCTGGTGGCAGTTCTGTCATTTTTCAACGAGTGTGTTCTGCCATTATCACCATTTTACCATGAAGCGCTACACCATTAAACAAAACGTCGAAATTGTTAAAATTTTATTATAAAAATTAGTGTTCTGCTGTCGCCAAACTTATCGCGAGAGCGATAAATTGAACAAATTTTCGCGAAATTCAGTTGCCGATCAAGCAGTCCCTGTACATCGTCGAAACGGACGGTGAAGCGAGAATTTTGCTGCTATTGCTAAAAGTATGGCTGAAGACCTAAACCTTTCGATTTTTCATTGTATACCAGGAGTTGGAATTTCTGTAACCTCAACTTGGCTAATTTTGCGAAAAGACTTGGGCATGCATTCGTATAAGATTCAATTAACACTGGAACTGAAATTCCAAGACCACCAAACTTGTACGTTAGCTGATTGGATCTCTCGGAGTCCTGTAAACGAAGTCGCGGAGGCCATTTGAATGATATCATTTTTAAAATATAATTGTATTGAATGTACTTTAATCCGCAATAAGGATTTGCGTCATAAACACATAACTTTTTTATTAAATTTTAAAGTTCAGACATGCTTAATGAAAAACCCTTTGTATCAGTAATTGAGATCCCGAATCGTGAAGGCTCTGAGAGCCCTGTGAAAACGCTATATGGTATGAGGGATTGATTACCCTACGTTACAGTGAAAAATTACTTGGAGGGATACAGTGTATTTTATAGGTCAAGTCAAATAAAAAAAAATGCATATTTGTAATTACCAATACACCCTAAATATGGACTTTGGTCTAAAAAACGGATTTTTAGAGGTCTCACCCAATTTTTGCCTATAACTTTAGCAGCAGCCATGTACACACTTATACTTGTGGACATACAATTAAGTCATACACTTATGAGCAGAAGAATTTTAAGAAAAATAAAGTTTCTATTGAAAAGAAGCAAAAACAACTGAACTGAAATTTTACCTTTGGTACTGTTAAGTAGTACTTTGTGGAAACTATTTTTGTCTGATAATTTCTGTACATCTCTTTGACTAGTACCAGAGCATTGGGAAGCAATGATTTGATTCCATTCCTCCTGAATGATAGCCCATAAGGAATCCTTATTTGAAGGTTTTTACGCTGCCACGACCCTTTTTTAAAATACTCTATAGGTTTTCCATATGGTTTAAATATGGATTTTGGGCTGGCCGCTCGAGAATTTTCGTTTTGTTCTCATTTAACCAAAACTTAACTACCCGATATGAGTGTTTCGGGTCGTTATCATGCTAAAAGATCCAACCCAAAGATAATTTTTCACCGTATTCTCGGAGAAGATGATTTTCAAGGATGCCTTGTACTTTTTAAGCTATTGGACTAACTCCAGATGAAGTGAAACACCACCAAACCATTACACAAGGGCCCCATGTTTTACAGTTTTTTTTTTAAGTAAATTTTAGGTCCAGCTCAGTATTTGATGGATGCCTAACAAAGAGCCTTCCATCGATCCCAAACACATTTAATTTGTATTCATCGCTCCAAACAATCGTTTTCCAAAAATGCTAGTACTAGTAGAACGAACGTTTAGCGAACTGATTACACTGCGCAATATTTTTTTTTTGGACCGTTGAGTTTATGTCTGCTAATTCGTCCCAATATTTTGTTTTTCGTTTAATCGCTTGCGTATAGTTCTGGCTGCTATATTCGAATTATAATAACTAAGTCCATTTGTGATCTTAGTTTGATGAAAGTTAAGAAATCGTTCATTTTGCTGAGCCTAATCAAGTACCTATCTTCAGCTGGAGACGTTTTAAGTGTTTTTTTGCGTTGCAAATTGTGAAATGATTTGATTTTTTTGTAGAATCTTATCTCATCGACCACTTTTCCACGTAAAAAAGCTAGCTCTTTCACGACCTTTGCAATAATCCCAAGGTTCTGGAAAGTTTTGCAAATGAGCTCACTCTTGAAGGGAATGGAACTCTAATTTTTGCCCATCACAACCAAAATCAATAATTATTCAACTAAAGTATACAGAAATGCGTAAATGATCAATTTTATTGGTTTCTACGGAATTTAAGTGGACTAAGTCAAGTTGATTGCAACAGAATATTAGATTAGATTAATACGGAGGTGGGCAATAATTCCCCAGATCACTGGGGCCATCTAGGGCCTATTGTGATATACCTCAAAGATTTATTGTGTTTATAGTTCTCCTATGAGTTTATTTCCTTTGAGGAAATTTAATATCTCTTTAGGAGAACAATCCGCAATGTCTTGCGGTTGTAGGAAAGAGTTTCCGAAGTAACGAAGTCGGGTCCTCATTAGACCTTCACAGTGGCTGTTCTGTTCTGCTATTTCTTCCTCCTCGTTACATATTCGGCACGTATCGACTTGTGCTAGACCCAAGTTCGATAGGTGTTTTTTGACCCTACAGTGCCCTGTATAGAACCCTGTCGCAATTCGGATTTGATTCCTGCCTAAATTGAGCAGTTGTTTAGTTTTGCGTTGACAGATTTTTGGCATGAATGATTTAGCTTGTCTGTTACCGGGGGTTTCCCTCCAGTATTGTAGCGAGTTACTGTCCAGCCAATTTTTTAAACTGATTTTTTTTTGGTAGACCGCAGAATGGTCGTGGTCCAGTGAATTCACTGGATGATCCTTTCCTTGCAAGTTCGTCCGCCATTTCATTGCCTACATGTCCTCTATGCCCTGGCACCCAAATGAGTTGTACTCTGTTATGAGAAGCTAGACATATTAGGAGCTGTAGGCAGTCCCAAACTAGTTTGGAGGTAATTTTATATGCAGTTAGTGCAAGAAGAGCCGCTTTGCTGTCAGAGTGTATGTAACTGTTCTTGCTGTTCACAGATCTGTTTGCGACAGAATATACAATGACTTAATTATATGTCCACTTCCAATCTTACTGCTTGCCGTATTTTGCCGACTGCGCGCAAAATACGTCACTCTTTTGTAATTGCTCTTAACATTTTTAAGGCTACTAATGGTACCGCTAAGTGACATAATAAAAAAATTCTTGGACTACTAATACAATATATTTTTCAAACTCAGCATAAAATATTGTTCTAGTGACTTAATTATATGACCACAAGTGTATATACCATTCGATGGGCCCATTCTTCAAACCCTTAAGCAATAATACTGATTCTTATGTTTGAGAGTGAAAAAGCTTTACATTTTAGCTTTCAAGCTTACCGCTTATTACTGAGAATCGACAATACTACTCTAGAACAGTGACGCCAAAAGCTTTTCTCAGCGATGGTCATTCTATCTCATTGCGAAAATGTATATGTATCAGTGCTTTCATTAAACTTTAGCACTAAAATATGTGTGAAAAAAGGACAGCGACAACTGAAAGCTCTTTTGAAAGCATTTCACACGTAAACGTATTAAAGCAACTTAAAGCTTTTGATATACTAAAATTTTGCAAGTCCACGAAATATATTGTAAGAAGAAATATTTTAAGTATGTTGCTTAATGTTAATTTTCTGAAAATTAAAAAAAAAAACAAATAATTAATAGTTTTGATTTCGTAATGGCTTTCGTTTGTAATGTTGTTATTGTTTTTGTTGTTGTTTAAGGGTTTTTTCTTGTAAGTAAAATATATATTTATAGATTTATTGGAATAAATAGCTGATATGTTTTTAAAGCCAATTAGTGTTAAATTTATAACTTGTTTTTGTATTATTATTATTGTTTTTTTTTTTATTTATTTAGCATAAGGCATCGGTTAGTTATAGAGTTATAGGACCTACCTTATAAAACGATGGAGCGAAAATTAATTTAACTTTTAAGTTTTATTAAAGATATTTATTATTATTCTTATTATTATTGAATTTTTTAACATCTAAAAATATGTTTTTTTGAGAAGAAAGTAAAATAATTTTGAACATTCAAAGTTAAATCAATTTATAATTAGAGCTCATTTGATCAGTTACTAAATTCCAAGAAGTATTCAATATTCAAAAAATAAGTATGTGATTTTCTATAATAAGTAAGGCCAAATTTTAGTATTGGTTTCTTTTTTACTTTTTTTTTTTTTGATTTCATAAGGCAATTTGAAAGGCAATGCGACAATTTGAAAAAAATCAAAATAAAAAAAAAAAAAAAACTAAAATATAATTACGAACCACTAACAAATATCAACAATTGATTTAAGAAAACTTAAAAAAAAAACAATAGTATTTAATGTCAATTGTTTCTTCTTTCTTTGGAACTCTTAAAAGTGTTTGATTATTTTATTAGTTATTTAAATTTTTAAAAACTAATTAATTGAAGTGTTTGTGAATATTTTTGAACTAATGTTATACGCAGCTTGTGTGTTCTCAAGCAGCATCGGCCAAAATAAATCATATAAGAAATATAAAATAAAATGAAAATGTTAATAAATTAAAATGTTAATAAAAACTGCTAGCGCACGTTTTGCACGAGCGTGTACGCGTGCGCGGGTGCTATCAAAAATGACGAAATAATTTTTGTTATTAGCTTATATTAAAAATTATATGTATTTTTTATAAAGTTTATTATTTATTTCATATTTTCTTTCAAAAAAAAAAAAAGAAGAAGTTTTTTCTCATGCTTTTCAGGTTGCTATCTTTAAATTATTTCCTTACAACCTTAACACATTTTGAATGGTTAAATTTTTAGAAAGATTAATTTATGTCAATAGTGTACCTAATGTTTTAACTCTGAGCTTTGTTTGTTACAAGGTGATATCGAAATTTTGGTAAAAAAAAAAGAGTTCACTACCTAAGGTGCAGACATTAAGTTCCTTCTTTGATAGTCAGAATGCTCTTAAGGCTCTGTGATAAGGTTTGCGCACAATTAAACTAGTGCAAACGTTTTTATTCATAGTGTTTTGCTAGTTCAAAGTAGCTTTGTCAAACATATCTAGGCTCTCATGTCAAATTTCGAGGTCATTCGATAGTTTTTGGCTTCAAAATGAGCAGCGAAATAGAAGTGCGTAAAAAAATTATTAGACTGTGCAATTAAAAAACCAAATTTGAAAATCACAGGTTTCGCGAAATACCGTTTCGTGTGTTATTAAAGTATACAATGAACGCCTGACCATTAATTGGAAGCAAGAAAGTGGCAAATAGAAAGGGCTTAATAATAATACTATGGCCAAGAAGGTGATAGATAGCTCTTTAAAAACAAAAATTTCCAATACTTTAGGCAGGAAAGTGGCTGAAAAACTAGGATATTGAGAAACTTTTGTTAGAAAAGTTAAGAGGGAGGAAAGGCTGAAGTCATACAAGGTCCAAAAAGTTCCAGACAGAAATTCGAAGAAGAATAGCGAGGCAAAAGAGCGCGCCAAAATATTGCACCTTGATTTCATAAGGGATTTGGATTGCTGCATTATAGACGATGAAACCTATGTACTGGGTCACTTTTTCCAGCTTCCAGGTGTGGATTTTTATGTGCCTGATCGTAGAGGAAATGCCCAGAAGCAGTTTAAAACTCATAAGAAGTATAAATTCCCCACACTTGTATCTAGATATCCACGAATCCACCCAACTGCCCAGTTTTCAGACCAATAGAAAGATATTGGGCTCTGGTACAAAGGACCATGAAGGGCACAAAACAGGCTGCTGAAACCATTACCAGTTATTCCAAAAAGTGGCTGTCATCAATTAAAATTATTTCCGAAAACACTATTAAAAGCTTAATGGGAGGCATTTCGGAAAAAATCAGAATTTTTATTAAAACTTAATGAAATTTCTGTTAATAAAAGGTTGTCCATTAGGGACATAACAATTTCGTATCTTTATATGAACGCACCTTTAAACTTTTTTAATAAACTGTCAATGTCAAAAGGTTAGTCAAAGTCAACATTTTCATCATGGTTAGGTTCACGAACCAACAACGTTTGTAGATTATTAAAAATTAGTGCCAAAATTCTGAGTCGGTGGTCGCCACTTTAAGAGCGCTTACTCCAATTTTCGGTCGTAATACCGTTATGTCAATGGAGAGCGCCAGAATTGGATGAACTTGACTTCAGCGATATGTGGTTTCAACAAGACGGTGCCACTAGCCACACAGCACGCATCACAATCGATTTATTGAAAGGCAAATTCGGTGAACGTGTTATCTCGAAAAAATGGTCCGGTGGAATGGCCGCCTCGTTCAGGCGATTTAACACCATTGGATTTCTTTTTATGGTGCTATATCAAGTCACTGGTCTATGCCAACAAGCCAGCAACTTTAAACGAGCTCAAAGACAATATCAAACGTGAAATTGGCAACGTTCCGGTCGAAATGTGTGCGAGAGTGGTAGAAAATTGGGTCCAGAGAATCGACCGCTGTAAACGGGCTCGCTGTGGTCATATGACCGAAATCGAATTTCATTCATAAAATGTAATGCTTGCACTACACCCACAATAAATTTGAACTCAATATCTCAAAAAATTCTGTGTTTTATTAATAGATAAAATTGTTATATCTTTAATGGAAAACCCTTTATATGGTTTTCTTTTTTTTTTAAATATGTTAGCTAGTTCAGAAGTACTTTGAGTTTATTTGTGCACTAGTTTCATCGTGCTCAAACCTTAATTCTTAACTTATTAATTAACTTTCAATTGGCAAACAGCTACATTCTGCAATGACAGCACTCTTTCATAGTTTTCCGCTCCACATTCTGACACAAAACAAGTTCTGGAAATTAATGCATATCTTCTGACATTATCATCAGGGAAATTATTAAGAAAGTTGAAAATACTCGGGGATGAAACCATGTGAAACCATGAAACACAGTAAACAAATGTCATTAGGTCTCAGATACGTCGACTTCCACGAAAACTTGTACAAACTGATTATTCGGGAAGATTTTGTAGTATTCATATCAGACTTCTGAAAAAAATAGCAGAAGCTCCCCCGGAGCCTGGAGACTTTAGTCTTGAAATGGGGGCGAGGTTATGATTCTGTATACAATGATGAAGCACCTTCACTATTGCAGTCATCCCTCGCATAACTCCGCATTGTCAAATGCCATGTCAGCTCCACCTGTTCGGAATTGTCTTGGGATTGTGAACGATGTGGTGAACTTGTTCCGAAACCACGTATGTGATGAAAATTCTTCAAAACCTTATTCAAGAACACGCCCCGGAGAGCAAGAAGAAGAGGCTCATTCATCTTTGAGAAATAAGATTCATTGAACGATGTGACAGTATACTATCCCTAATCTAGCTGTTCAAGATCATCCACATGGGACTAGAAGAAATTTCTGAGAAATCTTGGATCTTTTCAAAAACAACGGTCTGCTTACTTGCAGGAGTTCAAAAAAGCAACTTCATCGTCATTCTTTTGGTTTGGGGCAGACTTTTCAGTTTCACTGTTCCGTTGTCAGTTCGACTGTAGGAAGAGTCAAGAGATTTGGTATCAGCAATAAAGCATATTCACGAAATTGTGGATATGCTTCAAGGGGAATGAAAAAATGCCGAAATCTCATCCAGTTAAATTTTTAGAGAAACTGAAAAGCTAGCAAAACAAACATTCGATATAGAACTCAGAGTTTCGACACACAAGTTGGAGCAAATAGCTCGTTCTAGTTATCAAACAGACGCTGTTGAATCGTAATTTCGTTTTGCAGTTTTTACTCCTTGCGTCGATATTCTAATTCAGAATTTGTCCGAAAAATTTCTCAATGAAAATCCGGGAATCCTTTCAATCCTACAGATACTTCTCCCTGGATTTGCTGCAACTGAAAACGTAGAATAATTAGATCATCTTGATCCATACTTTATTGATCCAGCCTCTCGAATCCGCTGTGAAAGCTGAGTATAAATCGTGATGTGAAAAATTATCAGTAGTCGGAAAAGATGGCGGGGTTTGTGATGTATTGGATTCTTGTGACACAAGCAGAATTCCATCAATCAATTATCTTTTAACAGTTTTGGAGACTCCTTTGGTCACAACGGCAAGTGTGGAGAGACCATTTTCGATACTGAAGGGAATCAAAATCTTCGTACCGAATTCAATGGGCAACGAAAGACTCAGTATTTTCGCCGTACTGTGTTGAGCCGAATGAGGGTTTCGAGATTATAGCAGCAAAAAAAATGTCGAGAATTAAAATTTTTAGTTTTTTTACTTTGATCAGCGCCCTTTGATTTACAATAAATATATATTTGCGTAATTGAAACTTGAAAATAAACGGAGGATATCAATGGTTGCGGTTTCCGAGAATACATAAAAATAGAAAATTTGATTTCAGAGTATGTTAGAAACGCGTCACTGAGTGTTTTTGATTAGCAGAGCTGCTTTCATTTGGATGCCATTTCTGTAATCATACTTTTTTTTTTTTTTTTGTCCCTTAAAATGTTTTTTCATTCATGACCAACGATTAAAATGTATGAAATCTTCATTGAACTTGCTAGTGGGTGGAACGATCTAATGCTCTTTTTACTTATATATCTTTAGGACCATTTACATTACAGCAAGTGGAATTGAAAAAAAGGGTGGGGCATTTTTATTACAGAATATCTCAAGATCTATTTATGGGGCGGTACTAAGGCTTAGCATGAAAATATCATTTGCCAATAGAATTCTGTGGAAAAATTTGAGTAGGTAATGGGTTTGATACCTTACATGCAACCCTGATTTTTAATACTGTAAAACAGCGAGAACTTTGGCAATTAGCTAATGGAGTGCGGCGAGAAAAAAGTGAATAGGTTAGATAAGGGGGACGTGATGCCTCTCATGCAAAGGAAATATTTGAAATGGCATATCCGAAAAACTATAGCAAGAAAGACAATGATTTCATAAAAAAATTTGGTCCTGAATGGTTTTGACCTTCTAGTTTTCGGTGAAAAATATTTTCTTCCATTACATAAAAAATTAATTTCTTGACTTTCAAGGGTTAATTTCTTAAAAAAAATAAAAATAAAAGTGAACTTAGGCGGTTTTGTCCTTCAGTGACCTCAACTACTTTTCGACGGGAAATATTTGTTTTTGGAATGCATTATGATGGGTTTCGCAACAGTTTAGGTACTTAGCATGATCATGTGGTAATCACTTCATAATCCATCCGAAAGAAGGGGTAAGGAGGTAAAGAGAATGGTGCGGTGTTACTGTCTGAGTACTGAGTACTGTTCCTTCAGGTATCACCTTAAGAAGATGAAACTGGTTGAGGATGATACTTGTAGGTTGTGTCTGGAGGAGCTGGAAACGTCGGCGCACTTATTGTACCAATGCCCAGCGTTGGCGAGCGGAAGGTTGGCAATCTTGAGTCATTGATACGTTGATGAATCTGAGATTGGCCACCTGGCCTATAAGGATATGCTCGCGTTGACGCAGGATGCCGACACTCGGAGCATGCTCGTTTACGTGTGGTTAGAGTAGAGGCATCAGGCAGTAGGGAACGAAAAGGGACCCACTTGGGTCTGATTCGGCTAATCCGCGAACTAATAATAATAATACTGTCTGAGTACATTTAATTGCGTTTTCGTGATAAATAACTTTTTGAAAAGTGCACGATTTAAAATTAAAAAAAAAAAAATTATATTAGCCCCTCACTTGCCCCATTTGAGCTCCTGTTGCGGAAGCCCAGACTCTATAGACTCCGACTTAATCTACTTTAAATTGTGAAACTAAAAATTTAACACTAACTCATCTGAATATTATAAAATGTGCTTACTTTATTACTACTAGCTTTCAATTCGATATCACCGAGTACATACAATATGTATGGAAAAACCAATATTATGAAGTTGTTTTAATTTTTTTTTTAGGGAAATGTGTCATCTGATATAAGTTTATTATCTGTATATATTATTTTAATTAAAAATTATGATAATAAAAAATAATAATAATTATAAAAGTCACACAAAAACTATGCAACATCGAAACATGCATTTCCATGCACAGTTCATCAAGTGATCCCCTCCTAATTTAAGAGATCGCTTAAGACTGTTTCAAAAATCATTCAATGTATCGCCATGAATTGCAATAATTAAAAAAAAGAATTCAAATCCCAATAGAAAATGAGTAAATAAATCTTGTTAACTTCTACAAAGCTGGCAAAGCATCAATAACTTAACTTAAGATAAATACATATTTTAAAAATAACACGAATACCACTAGCCGTTCCGACACTTATAAAAATAAAAGAATTTAGGGCATGAGGAGTAGAATGGATAGAGTTCAAATTGGGTATAAGAATATACAAGAAATCTATCGAAATTATTCTTAAAAGTGGCAATCCAATCGGAAATGGTTTTTGTATGTTATTGAAATATACTCTCAAGATATTAGACTGAAAATTTTAAAACGTTTCTAGGGTTCGTTGCTACATTAGAATAATTATTTGAAAAAATTTTGAAACCTGCAAAGGTATTAGTTTTTAATATCAGTGAAGAACTCAAAATTTTGGACTTTAAGTAATTCTAGGAAATCAGTAAATTTATTTAATGGAATTTGCAATATTTCAACCGGTTCATTAGCCATCTATTTAATATCCTATAACACTGTTCAACAGCCAAAAATGAGCAGAGACAGGACAAGTGTACTTAGGGTAATGAGGGTCACTGAGTCCGAATCCGTGGTCCGTTTTGCTCTGCTACGTCACAATTTTTTTTTTTGACATCAAAATTTTAAAATTGAAAAAAAAAAATTAAAAATGCAGTTCAAACATCCATTTTTACAAAAAAAATTGTTTCGATTTTTTTTATTTTTTAACTTTAAAATTTAAAAAAATTTTTTTTTTTTAATTATTTTTTTTTCGCAATTTTTTTCATCCTTGTTATCATCGTTCACTTTTATCTCGTTGTTAGCTGAACCCAGTAATGCCTAGCGGTACCATATGGCACTTTGTCGCTGAGCCGTTAAAAAAAATTCTTTTGTAAAAATGGATGTTTTGATGAAAAAAATTTTTTTTTTTTCAATTTTAAAAATTTTAATGTAAAAAAAAAATTGTGACTTAGCAGAGCAAACCGGACCACGGATTCGGACTCAACGACCCCCCATTACCCTAAGTATCCTATCTCTGCTCGTTTTCAAAAGTTTCCATTTGTAGAACAGTGTAACCACACTTTTAGATAATTTTTTTTTTTATCTTAAGAAAAGAAGACGCTAGTGATGGTTTATAATAGTTGAAACAGGAAGGGTTACTGTTTAGAAAACAGTTCAAAATAAAAATGTTTACCCAGGTATAAATCAATAAGATGACGAGACATTTTGATGAACAATTTACCAGGCATAGGGCCTTGAATGGAGTTAGAGGGAAACTTAACTAAGCGGTAGTGGTTTTTTGATCTGGATTCTAAAAAAAATTATATTTTTTTTTCGTTTTAAATGGAAATATTAGATTTGACTTGATATACATATAACAGAGGGGCTCAAGCTTGCTTAGCTGATATCTTAAAAAACTACTATGATGATAAAATAAAAAATAAATGCAGAGTAACCACACCCCGAAATCCTTGTAAGGCCCGTAAATAATAAAAATAATAATGGGTGAAAAGTAATGGCTAAGAAAATCAATCGTCAATCACAAACTAATAACTAATTTTTATTAGTCATTTAGTCAAGTCTCGTTTACAACTACTACTACTATTATGGCACAATAGCCCATGGAGGACCAAGGACGAGCTTTTTCCATCTTGTATCGTTTGCTAATGACTTATAATTTTGGTTGTAACCTGACTAAAATGATAATTATGCTTTGATTTTTTTTGAAATATCAGGAAAATAGTTGGTATGTTTTGTTGATACATTTTATTTAAGATGACATCTTTGATTGACCATAGAAACCCTTCAATATCAGATTATCTAAAATTTTCTGTCAAGAACTGGGTCCCAAGATGTGGGTCCAACTAATTCCATTCACTTGGTTTTTGACAAAGATTTCTTTAAAAAAAAAATAAGCAAAGATTTTTTCAAGAATTTACAATTTATTGCTCAAGTCCCTGTTATTGAACACCAAAGGATCCACCTAATTAAGGGTTCCTAACTATACTCAATCTTTGAAGAATTTTTGCAAATATAGATTCAAATGTTCTCAATTTATTGATTAAGCTTCCATATTGGATATAGATGGGACCAAAAAAATGCACAGTCTTTGATTTGGCCATTCTTTCTCTATGCGAAATTTGATAATACTACTTCCAAGCATTCACTGCTTCCGTGCTCAAGTCCTAAACGCATTTCTCACTTTCTCATTATCTCTGCTCCTATTCAGCCTTGGTTGCTTTTAGGAAAAATATCTTAGGGTCTGAGTTAGAATTAGTTAACATTTTAAAGTTTAAATGTTTTTGATAACGAAGTTTCTGTAAAGAGGCATTGCTTAGTCTAAGTGTGCCCTGATGAACAATCATTTAAGCAAACCTAAAGGTTCAACGCATTAATTATCATAAGTACTCCATTTAGGGGCCAGTTTACACTAAATGAATATGGCATAAGGAAAATTTAGTTCAATTATAAATTATATTTATTTTTAGGAAATATGAACTATGAAATTTCATTTTACTCTTACATTACACGACTGTAAATTATTCACTATTTGACATTGAAATTAAGTACTAATAAAATGCACTCAAAACTGTACAGATTTGTACTGATTTTCTCTGATTTACAACGTCTAATGTACTGATTTCGCGGTTCAAAAATCTAGCTATCCTAGTTAGGTAAATCACTAATCAGAAGTAACTTTATTAGTACTAACCGTCGATTAAAGCTCGGATTTGTACTTAATCGGACATTGAAAAAACGGCTCTAAATGATTTGGATAACCAGATTTTTGTAAGGAGGCATTGCTTAGCTTAAGTATGCCCTGATAAACAATCGTTTAAGCTAATCTAAAGGTTCAATGCATTAATGATCATAAGTACTTCATTTAGGGACTAGTTTACACGAAAGTATGGTATGTGTAAACTTAAGCACAAATATAGAAAATATGAACTATGAAATTCCAATCATTACTCTTACATACTTAAACATGAGCTGGTACATAGATAGGCGTTACGTTTCTCGACCTATTTACAGGACTGGGGAATAGTATTTATAATATTTAGCTCATATATGGTTTAACTCTTGACCTTTTATAGTACTAAGGAGAGATAGACAACAGTCTGCCAAATAACTATGTGAGGTTTGGGGTAGAGGTTCATCTAGAGATGCGAAAAAAGTATCGAACTTTATTATGTATTTTTTTTTGTGGAATCGTTACTAAGTTGCTGCTAAAAAAACAATTTTCTACAGATAAAAATGCTGCCATAATATTATTTTAAAAACCAAATTAAGAAATTTTCCGAAATTCTGATTTAAAATTAAAAATTTTTAAAATATTCTGATTTGATTGTAAATTCTCTGATTGTAACATTTCATTTGGTAGTCAATTTGGTGTGTTATAGATAGATACATCATTTCGATACTGTCCTTCCATATCGTATCCCTAAGCGTTGCGTTGTTAGGGAACTATGAACCATGAAATTTTCAATTAATTTTTTTTCACATAAGCATAAGCGGGTACTTAAATAAGTAAGTATTTCAATCTGGGGCCAGTTTACACACCTGAGGCATGGGATAATTGATCTCTACTTCAAAATAAATGAAATTTATTTTCAAACGTTACGTTTTTGGGGATCTATGAACCATGAAATCTTCAATCAACTTTTTCTTCACATAAAGATAAGCGGGTACTACTGAAACAAGTAAATATTTCAATCTGGGGCCAGTTTACACTATGAACTATTCAAATTTTAGTCTTGTTTTTCTCACATAAACTTAAAGAAACAAATTAAGAGGTAGGCTAGGCAGTTATATTCATATGTAGATTCTAAAAAAAAAACATTTAGGAAATATGTAGCATGTACATAAGTATGTAAATATGTAAATCATATCATGCATACAATCAAAATCAGGCAAATGCGCCATCTCACTAAAGCCAAATATAAAACAAAAAATTGGATTTAAAGGTTATTATCCAAAAACAACAAAAAAGGAGAATAAAATGAAAATTTCAACCAAAAAATTAAAAGAAAAAAATATAGAAATCAAAAAATAAACTTAAAACTAACTATAAATTATCAAAGTATCGAAAAAAAAAGAAAAATATATCGAAACGAAATAAAAAAAAAACCCAAAAAGAGAGAATAACGTAAGCACATTAGCCAGCTGCGTTATACTTACCGTACTAACTTTACGAGCTTTAGTAGCGGAAGGTGCTGTAGTAGGTGCTGATGGTCTTTGTATAACGCTCACCGACTCCGACACAACTTCGACACTACGTATCGACATCTTCTCCTTGTTGTTGTCATCGTTGCCCTTCTCGGCGCCCACAAATAACTCATAGCTAATGCACGAGTATGTCGGACTCTTGGCCAGCTCGGGATGTAATGCCGCTTCGGCTGCATCGGCAACATCTTGTGCCCTTTGTGCTGCAGCCTTGCCACGCTCTTCTAATTTGGCAGCTCTAGCTGCCGCCGCCTCTTCTGCTTCCTATAAGAATATAATATTGACATTGGGGGGAAGATTAAAGCTACGGTGGTGCAAGAAATGACAAATCGAAAATGAAGAGTGCAATAAATCTCTAGGAAATTATACAATAGAGTATGTAAAGTAAGTAAGTAAGTAAGTAGAAAAAGCCAAGGAAATAAAATAAATATTTATATAGAGACGAGAACAAAATTTTGACGCGTTCTTAACAAAAAACAAAAATCCAGAGAAAAATCATAAGAAATTAAAGTAAGTCCATAGCTTCCATATATACTTTTGTTATATCAAGTCTTATATATATATATATATAGTTAGTATATAGTAAAAGTAATCAGCGCTGTAAAAATTTAACACGCTTACAGTGTGCTAGACTGTATTATTATTGTTAATTATTATTATTGTTTATAAATATTATTATATAAAATCTAAAATATAAATGCGAAAGTAAATTACACAAGTTAAATAAATTATTCTGATTTTGTTTTTTTTTTTTTTTTTTTTTTTTTTGATTTTTGAATCTTTAACTTCAAACTTTTGTATAAATATTTTCATTTTAATTTAAAACTTTTTGAATGGGGGTTGGGGGGGTTTTCCCATTCTTTAAAATTAAAATTGAAAATATTTATTAGCATGCACTTGTATTACTTACACGTATCGCCTCCTCTTCGGCAGCCTCTTCTTCTTCGGCCTTCTTTTGCAATTCGTCATAAGACATGGCAACAATGGCCAAAATCAAATTCACAAGATAGAATGAACCTAGGAAGATGATGACTATAAAAAACAACATATGCCATGGACCTGCTGCTCTTAGGACGAGCTGATAGAGATCCTCCCAAAAATCTTGCGTCATTAAACGAAAAGCCGAGAGGAAAGCCCAGCCAAATGAATCGAAACTGGTATAACCATAATTGGGATTATCACCAAAGCCTTGAAGACAAACGTAATCATCTTCACATTGACTACAAATAAAAAAACAAATTAATTATAAAAATGTATAAATATTCAATTTAATTGGCGATCTCGTCATGATAAAATAAAACTTACCCAGCACCTGATATATTACCACATAACGGATAACTTATACCCCCATCTAGTGAGAACCAATTGGTACTGTTTCTATTATGATAGGCCCAATTTTCATCAGTCAGATTACCCCAGGATCCATCCAAGGGGAATTTCCTAATGCACTTTTGTGTTAGAACACCCATGTAGATTTGCAGTCCCATCAGTGCGAACACCGAAAGCGAGAACATTGTTAATATTATCACATCACGCAGATTTTTAACCGATTCGATGACAGCGCCGACAATGGTCTTTAGGCCTATAAGTTTTATATATATATAAAAAAAACAACAACAAACAAAAAAAGAGAAAAGAAACCAACAATAGAATTGGAATGAAAATGTGTTGACATATTTAATATACCGATTGTAGAGAGATGTAGAAAATAGCAATCAAGTTAATTTACCTGGCACAATGGCTACAGTTTTTAGTGCTCGCAATACCCTAAACGTTCTCAAGGCTGCGAGATTACCTAAATCTATACCCATGGTCACATAACTATGTACGTGTTTATATGATGAAATCGATCGATCGCGTTTTTGTTTTTGTTTTTTTTTTGTAGTAAGTTGTAAGGAAGGAAGGAAGGTACAGAGATAAAAATGTATTATTAGTGATAGTATTATTTCAAGGGGTGGATGGAAAAAATGCAATTCAAATTCACTGGCTGAAATGATTAGATGAGCGAGCATGAGTGCGAAAAGCAATTTAAAAATTAAATATTAAATTTGATTAAAATCGATAAGATGATGGAATTGAAAAATGTAAAAAAAGGAAAATTAATTAAAATATAAATAATTAATATGCAAATATCATAGTTCATTGGTAAAACTAATTCACTTTCATCAATGCGATGGGTTCATTTATCAATACAATCTTTTTAAAACTTCATTCATTCATACACTCCAATCAATTTTGTATAGACTTGTTTCAATATGACTTTGACTTTTATCCAATATTTATTAATTCTATTAAATTCACTGTACAAAAAATTAGACTTTAAAACAGTAATTGAATTGTGGTCCAATTTTCTGTAGTAAGTAATTAAAAAAAAAAAAAAACATTTCGGGTCAGATCAGGTTTCGTGGTTGAAAATTTGTTAAGATTCATGGATGAAAATTTTTTTTTAGCTTTTCTACACGAATCATGCAGTTTGAAGAGTTTTGGATAAAAAAAAAATACTGTTTCATATTTATTCAAAATCATCAAAATAGTTGGATTTTCGATGATATCAATAACTGGTTGTAGAAATTGTGGGTCCAAAGATCCCAAAATATGATTAAATTTTGAGGCATCAAGCGAAAAGCGCGGTTCACGCCAAATTGGCACGCTTTGTTGTGGTCACCACGTCGCCCCTAGTCATAAGAACAACAAATTTTTTACTGGGATTTGTTTACAATACCGTTACCGTTAGTTGATAAATTTTTCATATTAATTGATCGCAAGTTGGTGATTGTGTGCAAAATGGAAGCTGCAAATAGAAAATTGATTGTGAACAAATCCGTCGTGGTCTGGTTTAAAGATTGCGAAAGTGTTAAATATCTCCAAAAGAACGGTATGTAGAGTTATAAAACGATATAAAGAAACTCTTAGTGTTGAAAGAGCTAAAAAAGTTGTGAACAAAACCGAAACCACCAACCTAAAATTAAAGGCAAAGATCTTGAGTTCCATCAAAGCAATCCCGGACTATCGGATAGCGATCGCGCTAAAAAAAATTCAATACCAGCAAAAGTACTGCTAGACGAATACGCATAAAAGCTGGGCTAAAGTGCCATCGTGCTATAAAATATCGAAATATAACAGACAAACAGAATTTGCTGGACAAAAACGTACTCGTCTTCTTTATAATATTGCTTTGACCAAATTCAATGGATGCATTATTGTGGATGACGAATCATACGTAAAATTTAAAAATCTTAAACAGCTTCCAGGTCAAAATTTTTATATGGCAACGAATCGTAGCAATGTACTCTCAAAATTCAAGTACATAAAGATGGATAAATTTTCCAAGAACGCAATGATGTGGCAGGCTATTTGCAGCTGTGGTCTCAAATCCAGGGCATTTGTGACATCCTCTTCTATGACGTCTGATATTTACATGAAATATTGCCTTTCGAAACGACTATTGCCATTCGCCAGTGAAGTTTTGGCCTGATTTAGCCAGTTGCCACTACTCTAAGAAAACCATGGATTGGTATCAGACAAATAAAGTAGATGTAGTGCCCAAATATATGAATCCACCCAATTGCCCCCAACTTCGACCGATCGAAAAATAATGGGCTATTAAAAAATATAAGTTGAAGAAAAATGCAGGTATTGTCAAAAATGTGAATTCAATGTTACTAAAATGGAACTAAATAGTAGCAAAAGTATCCAGAGCGGATGTTCAAAGGTTGATGGGGTCCATTGAAAGAAATACCCGGAACTTTTTGCACAACAAAGAAATTTAAATCTTTTAATATTATAGTATTAAAACACAATATTAAACTTATCATTTAATGCATTATTTGTTATTCTGAGTGTTCTGGTTAAAAAGATACAGCAACTTTCCTGCGTGCCAATTTTGCGTGAACCGCGCTTTAAATCCCGACATAGTGAATTGTGCTTCCATTTGCATGAAATATAATTTAGGCGCTGATTTAATGAATGGTGCTGGTTTGACGGAAACTCGATCAATTTGGCTGTTTGATGCATTAGTTTGAAAAATATCACTAGCATCTTGAAAACCAGGTGATGGTGGATTGTCTATTGATGTTGATTGAGTATTTAATACTTCAGGTTCATTGTTGCCTTGCATTTTAATTTTTTTTTTAAATTTACTCGGGGTCACCAATGTGGGTTTAGTTTTTCCACTTTTTTTAGAAAGAAAAAATATTTTTTTTTTTATTTATTTTCAAAGAAAAAAGCTAACTAATTTTTTTGAATATATTTTGAGCATAAAAATTTAAGTGTCCTCAGTTTTTATCCAATGCGGTTGCTACAAATTTTTCATAAAATTTAGAATTTTCGTGTATTGGTAGATCTTCGACCTTCGTTTGTGAAAATTTGATAAATTTGAAAAAAAAATCTTATTATTTGTTTTTTTTTTGCTTTTCTGCACGCATCATGCAATTTTTTTTAGTTTTAGATGAAAAAAAAATTTCATAAAATTCTAATTTTTCATTTTGAAGGATGAAAATTTTTTTTCTGTTTCTTATTTTGCTTTTCTACACGAATGGCATGAGCCATTTTAAGAGTTTCGGATAAAAAAAAATATTTTTCATGAAATTTAAATTTTATGAAAAAAAAATTTTTCATGCAAAACTCCTAAAACTGCATAATTCATGTAGGAAAGCAAAAAGCAGAAAAAAAAATTCACCCATTAAATGTTCAAAAACGAAGATTTACGAATATATAGAAAATCTCAACTGGCCTGAAAATTTTTTTTTAACAGATTCGTCATTAGCGACCAAAAATACTGCAGAAAACCCGGATCAGAACTCAGATATTATTTTGCTGTTGTACAGTGTTTTTGTTTTCCTTCAATTGTTGGACAATTTGAATAAATTTTAAATCGTTTCCTCTGTCAAGTGTTTCGTTTTTGCTCTGAAGCAACTGCCATTCCATTCTTGACCCACTCTCTCCCCCCGTTTCGTATTCTGGATTATAGCACTGTTGTTGATGTTAGGCGGCAAGCAGAGCTGTATAAATTCAATTACATTACAATCTCAATTCCAGTTACAGGGAATTTGTAATTGGTAATTTTTGTTTTCAATTCCTTAGTAATGGAATTGATAAAAGTTTCTATTCCATTACAAAGAACTGCAATTGGGAATCGAAAATTACCAAATTTCCGGGTAATGGAATTGAAAAATTTATCGATTTTCTAATTAAAAATATTTCAATTACTTAACAGAAAAAATAATTTTTTTGCTAGGAGTAATCTATTTCTTTCATGGAATTAACTTCCAATTTAGTTAGAATGATTCATTTTGAATTGAAAAACAATTACCACTTACAACTCTTTGGAATTGGAATGAAAGTGGAATTTTAATTCCCAATGGCGGCAAGACTGAAGGCTAGTAAAAATTATTGAAAATCTCTATAGCAAAAACGCAATTTTTAAGACCGATTTGAGCCTAGAACTTGGTCCTGGTTGGAGGCTGACAACAATAATATATGCCAAAAGTCTACTTGGCATTGCTATTGTCCCCTTTTCCCACGAAAATTCTCTAACAGAAAACTGGGCATTATGTGATAGATATCCAAGGATTTCTCAACCTAGATCTAATCAAAATAATAATCTTTTTGAAGAAATGAAACCTAATAGAACAAGAATTAACCCGCTGATTGTTTGAATAACCAAGGCGGGTTCGAAAAGGATTGGTGTACTTCCTTTAGTTATACTCGAAAACACAAAAAAGTTGCTTTGCCTGTGTTGGAACATCCTTCAAAGGTTCTCTCCATAGAGTCAGTAAAACAATACTTGGGTTCGTACCGCCAAACCATGGATGAGCGACGTAACCTGAAACATAGTAAAACAAGTAAAAAGAGAGAAGAACTACAAAACTTATACCCGGTCTAGGACGACCCAGAAATTATACGCTGTGAGACTTCCTGTTAAGGAGGCAAGCGTGCAATCTACAACGAACTCATCAACATAGTTCAGCAAATCGCTAAAATGAGGCAACTTTGCATTATATCCGAAACAATCTACATAATGGAGGGAAATAAATTACAGCAAAACCGCCCCACCAAAATCAAAGACGGTAATCTGATGACTAGAACGGAATACCAACTAGTCGATTGCAAGGAGCACTTATATGAAAAAAACAAATACTGAGCTTCACATCAGCCAGCTTAACTCATCGATTGCCTGCAAGTCCTCAACGTCCTCAATATATGGATTTTCCGTCCTCGAACAGTCACTGAAATAACTAGTGTGATAACATTGCTAAAAAACAACAAAGCAGCCGGCTCAGATCAAATTCATTTGGTTATGCTGAAAGTCTATTTTAACATTATAGCTCAGTTCCCAAAGAATCATATAGAGAAACTTAGAATGAAGGCATACTTACTGCTAACTGGGATCGGTCTTACCGCTGTCAACGTAAAACGTTTCGACCAACCAATCTTGCTTAGACTAAATAAATAATCACCTTATGCATAATCGTCGAAGAAGATACCTGAATGACAATAGTCAAAACTTCACATAGCCTTCGTGAACTATATAAACGCTTCGACAGTATCGACCGCCGTCATATATAGAATGCGTTGATCAAACGCGATGTAGCCCCTAAGCTAGCTCTCCTCATCAGAACTCTTTACGATGAATCCAAATGGATTTTAAGGCCGGCAAACTCGTTCAACCATTTGAGTCCAAAACGTGCGTTCGTTAAAGTTGTCTATTGTGCCTGATATTGTTCGAGACGTAGTGCTCTCCACTAGACGGGGAGAGCACTTCGCACCCACTAAACAGGGTTTTCAATAGAACTTCATCAAACATCACAAAGATCCTGACTATGCAGACGCAAAAACAAAAAACAAGCCGCATGTGCATCTGACTATCTAAAGTTGACTTGCCCCTCTAGATCAGTGTTGGCCAAACCAATACATAAACATGCATGCTTGTTTGTGTATCTGAGAAAGCGACAGCGCTCTGCTGTTATTTACACTGTAATTGAAATGCTATCTTGCTTTTTCTCATGGGAAGTGTAATTAGAAGTAGTTTTGTAAGAGCAAGAAATAATATTACCTATGTGGGGCAACATCTTGCCAAATTTTCCGAAATATCCTCTCAGTTTCTACTCATGTACTCATTGATGTCAGCTGACATGATTTGCGTTGACGAAATTGCTCTCACACTTTAACTGAATGCCATTGTTCGTAAATAGTTCGTACGCTACACGAAGTAGCTGTAAATAGGCAAATCAAAATTGCTCCACTCTGCTCTAGACTGATGACACGAATATCGAAAAGTCGACAAAATTTCGTGTTTGCGCAACTAGATCTCGCTACCTAAGAAGGATCAAAAAGGTTAAGGTCAGCTACCTAAGAAGGTCTGGCAATCTTATTTTTGTCAATAGCCACAAAATGAAATTTCATTAGAATTTTAAATCAATCCTGATATATGGCTGCAAAACATGCTTGAGCAGCAACACCTTACTACACAGCCTACAAGTGTTTACAACAGCTTATGACACATTTTAAAAATATGATGCTATAAATCCAACTCTAGCGCTGAACTGTGCTAACTCGATACCAACAACGACCGATCGCCATGCAGATTAAACTTCGCATACAAAAATGGATCGGCCACATCTTGCTTAAGTCTGCCCTCAAAATTTTCGCAAATCACAGCAAAGAAACAGGAAACGTTGAACGACCTGAAAGCCTTCATCCAACTTAGAAACCAAAGAATCGGAGAAATGTAGGAGAAAACTGAAGATTGTAGGCAACAATCGATCACGATGTTTGAATTTTGGTGAGGCTCTATACCTCGACAAGAGCTAAACAACAAAAAGAGAAAGAGAAATAGAGTGATTTTTGTATGTATTTATTTGTGAGGATTACATACATAAATATTTATCTGAAAACATATTCAGTCCTATTCTAAATATTCTTGAAATGAAATCCCCGGGAAAATTTGTATCTTTTCCCTGTATTCCTATAGGAAAAAAGGGAAAAGGAACAAGTTTACCCGAGGATTCCATTCCGGGAATATTTAAAATAGGACTGATTGTAACAGGTTGGGATTACAGCAAAAGAAAATCAGTACACAACAATTTTAAACCAATCATGTGTGTGTGTGTGTGTGAGTGTCTCAGCATCAGCAAATACATGCAAAGCCAGCAATACTTTATATTTACATATATACTTAGTACATATATATATATATATGGGGTTGAAATCGTGCAAGGGAGTGAATGCAGGGAGTTAGTTGGCCACGTCATTGTAGCTTTTATTAAAATTTTATAATAATATTCTTGTTGTTGTTATTGCTGATGTTACTGTTATCACTATCACTGTCAAATGCTTTTTTTTATGTTTTTCGTTTTCTGTTTTGTTGCTTTTACTGCTCCCCACCATTAACAATACAGAGAGAGAGAGAGAGAGAGAGCATTTCATATTTTATGAAATTTTATCGATTTGAATGTCAAGTAGATACATACATTCATACATAAATAAATGGATAAACACATACACACATACACATATGCTCAAGTAATTCATTCATATGTTATTGAAGGTATTTAATTTATTTTTCCTGCTTCTTTTTCCACTCGTTTTTTTTTTACTTCTTTAATGCAGGGTTAAATGAAGTTGAAACTAGTGATGTGCAAATCCGGATACCCCAAAAATAAAATTCTGAGAATCTGAGTATTGACATGTTCACAGATTGTAGAGAGTAGCAGAAAATAAAAGAGCAGTAGCATGATGAGAGAACCTAAGTGACGAGAGACCAACTATGAGCAATTAATTGATCATTTCATTGCCACTGAAGGTTTTCTGGGAGTACAGGCAAGCTTTCGGCAAAACTTGGTTTCTGAATCCAGCTCTAGTATACTGGTTATACATTGCTATTGTCACGTATGCCTCCATAGTATGGCGGAGACGAACTTTGGTTAAGTCCACAGCATCCTATCAGACCAGGCTTTAGAGAATTATGTGCCTGAGTTTCACTGTTGTAATATGTACTACTAGTGATGCTCTCAATGCCTTGCTTGACTTGTTTCTTTTGGATCTTCAAATCCGTAGAGAAGAGTTGAGAGCGGCTGACAGACTCCATTTAACCGGACGAGGATTGCATACATATCCGGTCGAGACGGATATAGGGGCAGTTCCTAAAAAACTAAGCACTCCTGCATATAAATGGAAATAATTTAACGAAAGATTTACTGGGGACAAATTTGTCCCCGACGCAATCTAGTGTAAATGTGAAATTGACCTAGGTGAATATAAAAAAAATTGAAATTATATATAAACAGGTTAATAAACAAATGTAGTCATCACAACAACAATGCATATAGAGACGGGCAAATCAGACGGCCGTGTCGGAATCCGCCACAATTCCTCATCAGTGATCTTAGTGATAGTTCTTAATCTTTCAATATCCTATATAAGCTACTAATATTTGAAATCATAACCCAGAATTACGGATTTGATTCCAAATATCTTCACTGAATAGAGATATTGAAAGAAACTACCACTACCGTTCAATACACTTATGTTATTGTATTTTTTTTAAGTCATGACTTTGAAAATTAACCTTTAGATTTAATTTTCATAGTCTCCTAAAAAACTATCATAAAAAAAAATTGTTGATCTTATGATTTATAGGTTTTTTTTTGGATGAATTGCATTTGAATCCATAAAAAATAGCGGATGAATGTAAAAACAATCCGGCTGAGTCTTTTAAAAATATAAGCACCGTAGAAATGTCCACGGAAATCCCTAGAAAAAATGGTTCACCTTATGACATACATACACACTATCTCACTGGAAAACAAACTCAATTATTTAGACATATTTTCACATGAGAATACTTCAAGTACATTTCAGGTCTTTGAGTTATCGTTACTTTGGATTTCTCTCCAGATTTCACACATCACTAGTGGACACCAATGTCACTATTTATTATGATGCATACAATTATGTAAATACATACATAAGTTGAATGAAATTAAATTGAGTTTCAAAAAAAAAAAAATGAGAATATATAAAAAAAAAAGATGTAAATAATTTTCCAACTCTGTGATTTTAACTAAATTACATTAAAAAACTAAAAAATCAAAAAAAAAAGATTGCAAAATTATAATAATGTTTAATGTGTTGACAGCAACGATAGTGATTTTAAATTAAAATATTATCATAAATATTACGAATAAATATATTTGTTTTTTTTGTATGTAAGTATGTTTTTTTTATGTAGTTATGTATTAAGAAAATGCTCAAGTTTAATTCATATCTATGTATATTTTGTATATATTTTCAATTTAAATAAAACACAAAACTTCTACAAACTTTATGTATGTTTTTTTGTTTTTTTTTTTTTTGCGTATAATTTACAATTACATCAAACTAATTGATTAATTAGGTAATTTATTAACAAATTTAATTAAAATGTGATTTTTTATTCATATTTATTTTTTTTTTTTGCGGTAGTTACGTGTATTTATGCCAAAAATACTATTTAGAAAAATAAATCAAATTAAAACGGAATTTTCAAAATATATAATTTTTTTTTTTTTAAATGAATTTGAATGATTACATCAACATTTAAGTATGTAGTGAAAAGTAAAATTTAAACATTATTTGCATTATAATAATAGTAAATTAAGTGAGACGATAAAAACTATGCACAAAATATCAAGGTTGCACAGAAAATCTTAACTGAACTTATAATTTTTTAGAACCAACAAAGAGGAAAAGACGAAGACTTTATAAATAGAAAATAGAAAAGAAAATAGTGCCGGATAAAAGTAACTACTCGGAAGGTAGTTAACTTTAACCCTATTACGAAGCGTCACAACGCTTGCTGTATAGTATCAACGTTTGCTCAAAATACTCCAATTTCTTACAGGGTTAAACTTATTTACTACTATACACCAATATTGCCACTGACGAGAAATCTTCGACTCTTTCAAGTAAAATCAAAAATCAAATCAGGGAAATCAAGCAAAATCTATTGTAATTGGCTTTAACGTCATGCGGTTACTAAAGAGCGAAAGCACGACGGAAATTGTTAAGCTTTTTCTAAAAATTTTGAAAGGAATAGGTTTTGATCTTCAGTAACTCTCAATTTTTTCAATTCGGAGTATATTTCCAAGTTGGTTCATTATTTTTTTCAATAGTTAAACTCTAGTATAAAGAGAAATTGCTGTACAAAAATTAAAGGTAATGTCTTTCAAAGATTCGCTTCTATAAAAAATTGGGCTTAGGTGGTTTTGAACTTTAAAGACTGCAACTAATTTTCAAAGAATAATATTTTCTTCCAATATTATTTGCTTTTTTTTAAGCAGTTAATTCAATATAGATTGTTGTAAAAAAAAACTTTTGTTTCGCAAGGGTTAATTTCTTAAAAAACAGTTTAACTTAAGTGGTTTAGAACTACCTTTTTGTTGAAAAATATTTATCCCGAAAAAACTATGAGCGGTTTCGTAGTCGTCCACCCAATATGAGTTTTAACTGAGTGAAATTCATCTGACTGAATTTTAATTGACCTGATTCCATCTGAGTTGATTACAAATGATTTGAAATTATCTAACTACATTTCATATGACATAATTTCATTTAAATTGAATTCATCAGTTTTGATTTTATTTGACTTCATTTCATCTAATATGATTTCTGCTGATTTGATGTCATCTAAATTTCATATGAATTTTTTTTGTTTTTCGTTTGACTTAATTTTTACTGACTTACTTTCAGTTGATAGTTTTTGTTTATCTGTTAAATTCATCTGACTGGATTTCAACTCACTTGATTCCATCTGACTTGATTAAAAATGATTTGAAATTATCTGACTACATTTCATATGACGTAATTATACCTAATTTGACTTCATCTGTTTTAATTTTATCTGACTTGATTCCATCTGACATGATTTTAGCTGAATTGAGATCATCTGACTACATTTCATTTGATTGGGTTTTTCATTTGACTTAATTTCAACTGAGTTGATTCCAACTGACTTGATTACAAATGATTTGAAATTATCTGGCATAATTTCATCTAAATTGAATTCATCTGATTTGATTTTATTTGACTTGATTCCATCTGACATGATTTCAGTTGTTTTGATTTTCATATGATTTTTTTTTTCATTTGACTTAATTTTTACTGAATTACTTTCAACTGATAAGTTGTTTTTTTTTTTTAACTGACAAATTCCATCTGACTTGATTGCAAATGTCTTGAATTTATGTGACAAAATTTCATATGAGATAATTTCATCTTAATTAAATTCATGAGTTTTGATTTTTTTACTTGATCCATCTGACATGATTTCAGCTGACTTGATTGCAAATAACTTGAATTTATCTGAATACATTTTGTATGATCTAATTTCATTTAAATTGAGCTCATCAGATTTCATTTTATTTAACTTGATTCCATCTGACATGATTTCAGCTGATTTGAGGTCATCTAACTACATTTCATATGATTTTTTATTTTTCATTTGATTTAATTTCTATTTACTTGATTTCATTTTTCTGACAAATTCATTTAACTGGATTTTAACTAATTTAATTCCATCTGACTTGATTGCAAATTATTTCAATTTATCTGACTACATTCTACATTTTGATTTCAATTGACTTCATTCCATCTGACATGATTACAGCTGATTCGAAATCATCTAATTACATTTCATTTCATTTGATTTTTTTTTTTTTTTCATTTTACTTAATTTCAACTGATTTGATTTCATCTGATATGATTTAAACTGACTACATTTTATTTGATTTGATTTCGTTTGGGTTAATTTATTCTGACTTAACTTACATTCTATATCATTTGATTTCATTTGGTATACTTTCCTCTGACTTGATATCATCTGACGTGATTTCACCTGAATGGAATTAATCTGATTTAATTTATTTTAACTTAAATTCATCTGACTACATTTCTACATATTTTATTTCATTTGACTTGATTTCTTCTGACAAGATTCCATCTGACTTGATTTCAACTGGATTAAATTCATCTAACTACATTTCACCTGGTTTTCATTCATTTGACCAATTTCCTTCTGACTAGATTTGAACTGTCTTGAATTCATTTGACTTGATTCCATCTGATTTGATTTTATTTAATTTGGTTGATTTTATCTGATTTGAGTTCATTTGACTGAATTTCACATGATTTTATTTAATTTGACTTAATTTCTGCTGACTTGATTTCATCTAATTTCATTTCTTTTCTTCTAACTTAATTCCATCAGATTTAATTTTATTGAGCTTGACTTCATACGATGTTTTTTGTTTAACTTCATTTCTTCTGTCGTGATTTCAACTGACTTCAGTTTATCTGACGACATGTCATCTGATTTTAATTCATTTGACATAATTGCTACTAATTTGGTATTCTGACATTATTCTAACTAACTTGAAATCAATCGCTTTGATTCCATCCGATTTGATGTTATTTAACTTGTCTCCATCTGATGTCATTTCAACTAAAATTTATCTGACTTCATTCCATCTGATTTTATTACAATTGATTTAATTTCTATTCACTTGATTTCACTTGACTTGGTCGCTTGATTTGACTTGATTTCATTTGTCATTTTATAAGATTTGATCCAATCTCTTTGGATGGTAAAAAAATTTGAAGATATTTTATTTGGCCCTAACTAAAGTTTCTTTTCTTTTATTTCTTCTAAGTTTTTTTTTATATCCTAATCACTTAAACGACCTCAATAGTCAAGAAGTAGTGCACTAGACTTTCACCCGTATGGTTGCGGGTTCGATTCTCGTCTTGGTCTGGTGCTTAATTTTCATAAACTTCTTGTATTCACTATCGATATGAAGTGAATCTCAATTTTAAGAAAGTATACAAGTGCAAGTCACACCGCCGTCCAACCATGGCCTCGGTGTCAGCTTACTACATTCTTGTCTCTGGGGTCTCGTTGTCGATTCTCGTCTAGGGTATTTCTTAACCATCTATCCTTCTTCCTCTCTTTCTTTCAAAATTTGGGGCTTAAGTAAAAAATATCTTATAGGTCGCAGTGCCGAGTCGTCCCACTTTCCGATTTCAATAATAGTCGTAAACCGATCTTTACCCAAAATCTTACCAATATTTTAACAGGACACAATCTGCAATTTATTTTTAAAGAAAAATCAACGAAAACATGGAGACGTTTTTTACAAATAGAAGCTATTTCTACGAATCTAAGTTGGAACGAAGTTAAGAGACTGACACAAAACAGATCCGAATGGAAATGATTCCTCTTTAGAACGCTAGGAACTTATATATACTTAAGAATTGATTAAGATTAACCAAAAATTCGTTAAGGTTAACCTGGTAAATTTCAAAAAAAAAATGTTGTCCTCCAGGATTTTAGCTTTGTTGGTAATAAATTTCAATACATATTTTTTTAAGTCTTGAAATATAAATTTATAAATTTGCTACTAAACTAAAATGGTACTTTGTGCAACCTTGAAAATAATTGTTATATATTTGCAGATATACATAAATATATATATATAAAAACAAAAGCCAGAAACATAAAGCCAAAACAAAAATCAAAATAATTTCTATGAAGTATAAAAAAAATAAGAAATTAACGCAAAAGAAAAATTAACTTTTAATTAATTAATTAAACTCACGCTAAAGCTATTACTACGAAGTCCAGCCAATTCCATGCATCTCTAAGATACGTAAACGGGCATAAAATGAAACCTCGTGCCATCACTTTAACAGCTGATTCAAATGTGTAGATTCCGGTGAATATCACCCTAAAAACGTAATTTTCGTAATTGTTTTTCTGTTCTAATATCACTTTTTTTGTATTGTATTTAACTAATATTAATTTTGATTTAAGTTTTTTTAAAAAAAAAACTTATTTCAACTGAACGCATATAAAAATATTAAGTAGTTATATATAGAATATTTTTTTTTTTTTTTTTTATATAAAAATTTTTAAAATTTTTAACCTACAGTTGAAATATTTATAAGTGTGATGTTTGATGTTATCATCAAAAATGATTTTTGATTGTAATTGCAATTTTTGATATCAAACCAAAGTTTCAAATTACGTAAATAACAACAATAGCATAAATATATATATATATATAGAAGTAAGTTATAAAAATGAGAGTTAAACTTATTCTAATTAAACTTAGTTTAAAAAAAAAACATTAAAATTATATAAGTATATATTAACAAGCTTTATATACTTAGATATATAAAGGTAGATATAAATAAATTGCGCTTTAGCTTTTATACTTTTTAGCAAAAAATATATATATTTTTTATAAATACAAAACAAATAACTAGAGTTTAACAAACTATAGATTAATAATGGCTGGTGTTTAACTTAATACACACATACGAGTACATATTAAATATTGTATAGGTTTTTATAAAAACAAATACTTAAAATAGTTGGATTTTAAATAAATTTATAAATATAAATAAATATAAATAATACATAAAGTTGTAATATTTTACAAAAGTTTCTTTTTATGAAACTCAACTCAATAATCACTTTATAAGCAGCGTTTTTTAAATTTAGATTAAATTGGATTAATGGCCAGTTTTTTAAAACTTTTGGGGAAATCACTGTAGATACTAGTTATTGATCTAAAATGTGAGAATTTCAGTGTAACCTACGTAATTTTCAATTAATTCATTCGAAACTCTATTTAAGAATAAATTTTGAACCTATTTTTTTTTTTTGTTGGAACAGACAAAAGAAGTATTCAAGAATACAGCACTCAAACAAGCTTTACGTCCATTGCACTATATCCTGTGTTCCCTTTTGCTATTCTTTAAAACTACCAGATTTATTAATAAATCTTAGCAGATCCTGCGGTGTTAGAGAGCTCAGGTGTTCGTCTCCCAACACTCCAGTACCAAATATGCTTACTCTGATCGGGCAGAAAGCGGGCAGACACTAAGAAAGTAGTCCGCCGTCTCTTCACATTCTTCCTCCAAACCACAGGAAGCACAGAAGGCACTAGCTCCTAGGCCAATCGTATGCAAATGTATTAACCTGTATATAATCCCACCAGCTGCCTATAACTCTTTCTGTTAAGTGATAACAGAAAGTCTGTTAGACGCTTCGAGATAACAGGTAACATGGTCTTTGTCTGTCTAAAGCTCCTCAGGTCCTCCCATTTACGATTGTGGGTCAAGTCGACCAACTCATTAATGGTGGTCTTGATGGCTGTAGACGACAAAGAGAGTACAGGTTCTGGGCCCAGGAAACCAGTTTCCGAACCCTTTCTGGCCAGAAGGTCAGCCGATTCATTTCCTGATTTTCCTGAGTGTCCAGGAACCCATATCAACAGCAGGCTATTGTGTTTTCCAACACAATCAAGCCTGGATTTGCAATACATAACCAGTTTAGACGTGGTTAGAGGATTAAGCAAGACCGATTTAAGCGCAGCCTGACTGTCACTAAATACACAGATACTCCTTTCTCTCCAACCGTTATCAATAACATGGTCCATTGCCTTGATGATTGCACAAATTTCTGCTTGAAAAACAGAAGCATACAACCCAAGGGAGAAGTGAAGGTGCACTCCATCATTTTCAATAAAGACCCCAGAACCCGAATCGAATTCTGTTCTGGAAATACGCTTACAATCAACTCCCTTGAATCTATTGGAAATAATGTTAATTTTTTTTTCTGATTAGCTCAAAACGATTGAAGGAAATGTTGGAAAAGTTGGTCCACAGTTTGTTGCCTAAACAATACAAAATGAAAAAAATGTGGGCCAATAAAAATTTATACAGACCGATGGTCTAAATTCTCTCAATTGATTCATAGTTAATTAAAAAATAGTTTTTAAAAATATATTTTGTTATTATTAGTTAAGTCCGAAGGACTCTATAGTCAGAGACTGCGATCTGGAAATCTTTTATATCAACTTCCTCATTGGGGCAAAATACTGTATACAATGAGAGGCCTAACAAAAGTTCGCTTAGTTGGCAACACTGAATAAGTTTTTGACAAATCAAAAAATATCAGTTGATTTCATTTAAAGTTTCGCTGCAAACGATTAACATGGAGACAAGAAAACGCAGAGCTACTGAGAAAGGGTCATTAGAAATTCCACCGCCACCGCAGCAAGAGATTCGGTTTTCGCCACTGGTTTCTTTACGGATTTCAACGTAACCTCAAGCCTGCTGAATAATTTAATGAGTGTCAGCCAAATAGCATATGGAGAGAATTAACTATCGTTTGTGACCGTTTCGAATTGGTTTCGGAGATTCCAGACTGGACATTTTTCGGTGGAAGACGAATCTTGTCAAGGTCCTCTCTGGTGAAGTCCAAAATTACCGAAGATCCAAGATTGACCTAGGAAATGAATGGTGAGGAACTGAGCTTCTTCTTTCATTCCTATTGGGAGCTTAGGGCTTCTACTAAGCATCGTACCTAGTATTAATTTCATTAATCATTTTATTATTATCTGGACAGGTGATTGGCCTACCACAGATGATCTAGAATTGATGGGGCTGTCACCATTTGACGCTGCTCAGGATCAGGATCAGCATTTTTCACAAAACTGCATCCGGTTTGTGTCAAGGCTGACATTTGGATGAATTTACAGTTTCAGTGTGAACGTGGGGGATTTGACTGTTTCATGCCATTACCCTCGACATTGCGCTTTTGTGTATGTAGTCGCCATAATAGACGTCACTACTGCATTTGTGCTCTTTTATACAGTCAACTGGCTATTTTATGATAGTTTTTTAGGAGACTATGAAAATTAAATCTAGAGGTTAATTTTCAAAGTCATGACTTAAGTTCATGTTAATTTCGTTATTTGAAGTTATATTTAAACAGGCTTAATGAGCAAATGTAGACATCACAACAACAATGTATATAGAGACCGGCAAATCAGAGTGTGTGTGTTTGTAAGAAAATTATAATGAAATAGTATTATTTTTATATTAGATAGCTTGTTGAGATATTTGGGCTATTGGTTGTACTTGAATGGATGGATGTATGGCCATGCCCTCGCTGGGAATCGAACACGGGACCTCTGAGACGATAGTCCATCACGCTGCCACAAGACCATAGAAGCGGACATGATTATATTTCAAATATTTAGGAATCATCTTGGATGCACGAAGAAATCAACACGATGGGCTCCTCGAATTTTAACTGATGCTCAAAAAGAGGCGCGTACACTTTTTGCCCAATATTTCCCCTTAAAATTTAAAAATGGAGAGTCCAGCTCCTTCAATAATTTTTTCTGATTATGATTTCTAGTTGTTTCCGAAAACGAAAAAAATTTGAGAGGAAAGACCTTCGGCAATAATGAAGAAAAACTTAATGCGTGAATGTCAAAGTTGAAACCTAAGAAAAAACGATTTTGAGGACTGTTTTTCGAAGTGGATGCAACGGCTTCAAAAATGTTTAAAAATTAATGGCAATTATGTCGGTTAAGTCATTTAAAAACGATGTAGATTAAGGTTATGAAATTAAATTTTTTTTTTGGACTTTTTAGCAAACTTTTGTTGGTCTCTCCGTATACTATATTTTATAGAAGAAGATTTGATTGTCGTAACTGATAGAAAGGGCTCATTGAAAATTTTTCTTTTATACCGAACCAAGGCTGGATATTAACATAGTTAGAATGCAAGTTATCGCCTCGTTATCTCGTTGGGCAGACCTAACTTATTTATGTGTTTCCTGAGCATCTAATGCCTAGATATATAGCACGGCAACAGGCTGAAGTTCTATTTGCTTTAAGCCATGGATCTGTGCCCACTCCTCACGGATTCGTTTAGAAAAGGCCAAGCCAACTATTAAAAAAGAATAGAGGCTACTGTGTATAAAGCCGATCAACTTTTCCTAGGTAGTTCATTGGCATACTTATTATCTGCGATGTCGTTAGGTATCCAATCAGGCATAACTTTATTGTGGGTAGAAAAGCACTGGAAACTATCAATCCACTCTCACAACAGTTTCAAAGAAAAAGTCTATTACCACAGTGTACCAAAAAGGTACAAAAAAAAAAAGACTAACACTGAATTGTGTTCATTGCAATATTGTTAAAGTCCCACGCTAACTTTGGATATAAAAAAGCATATCTGTGTTTAGTTCTTTAATATAAAAATGATATTCTGATTCGCAAGTCGTTTCGGAGTGAGAAAAGTGGGGTTGGAGAAAAACCTTACCGTTCCCGAAAAATATTTTAGGTTTCTCGATTAAAATAGCTTGTTACATTAACGAAAAATCCAACGCTTCCTCTTTTCATCTTCGTAAACCTCTAGATCCACTAGTGATCTGACCAATAATGTCTTATGCAGCACTAGTTTGGAGAGCTCTTAAACCATCGAGATCACGCCCATCTGACAAAGTCGCCCTAGCATATTTAATATACAGATTTTTATAAAATAACTTATAGAACAGTCTCTGGTATTTTTGGTTACCAATCTGGGGCCAGTTTTGCATTTGGAAAATGGTGAAAATGCTTACGTTTAATCCGTCTTTAAAGTAGTCATTTCCAAAACACTGCCCGCGGGCAAATGCTAAGCTCACACATTATTTAATAGATGGTGCGCTTAGTTACTGCTATATATAATTTAGTTAGTTAATATTATGAAGGCGGAAATTTTTAATGATATGTTAGAATTTTCGAGCTATTAACTCATTGAGTCCTAGTGATGCGTATACGCACAACAAAGGAGTATATCTAAATGCAGATAAAAAAAGTTACCGGAGCACGCACAGTTATTCTAACGCGAAGAGAGAAACTTACAAAAAAAATTAAAAAATTCGATAATACCATTTGCTGTTTGAATTTGTGACGATAAAGATTGCGATTAAAGATTTTTTGGTTTTTAATCGGTTTGCTCTCGGACTTAATGGGTTAAGCTGTTATTGTTGATATGTCAGGAATGGCATTTTTTTTATGCCGTTCATTGGAACTGAACCATTTTACTTGATTATTTCGAAAGAATTTTGATGAAATTAAGAAAAAACGCAACTTACTTTACACTACATAAGTACTTATAATATATAAAATTTAGCTATAAGCGATTTTTGATTTGACTTGAATCGCACATTCTCAATTTTAATTGTCATCGAAATTTTAAAATCTTAGATTAATTCGCTTTTTGTTGCGATTAAAAAATATATTTGAATTTCAAATACTCATAGATAATGCTTGGCAAAAAACAAAAATACCTTCATTTCTAGGAAAATTTAGTTATAAAAATATAAGCAAAACGTAGCATTTCCACTTTTCAAGAAATTGTAGTGTAAAAGTTGTAGTGCATCTGATATTGATTTGGATAGCCAATAATTTTTTTTAAAACGAAGTCTTACAGTAACTTTCAGTACCTATTGCAAGAGAAGCTTAATACGGAAACTGGGTGTTATTTTGCATATAAAGTAAATAAACGATGGTTTCGTTTAAAATGTTAAAGTGAATTCAAATATCAAATTTTATGTCATTTCTTTTTAATAATTTGCGGATAGAAAAGAACAAAGCGATTCGCTTCTTGTTTAATGCTAGCTGCCAAACTTGGGATTTTTTTTTTTGTTAATATTAATTATATTTTTTTTATTTTTAGTTTGCAGCTCGACTAAGGAAAAAGTAATTGCAAGCAAATATTTATCAAAAATTTTAAGTATTTAAGAAATTATAAAAAAGCGAGGATATTTGAAATAAACATTAGCGTTTTTTAATTTCAAAGCTTGAAATTATGAAAAACTGGCAACGCTTAATTAAGAAATTCGGAGAAATTATGTGAGTGACAACATTATTTATGCCACTACTGCTCTAGTTATCGTATATGTTGCTTCTTTGTTTTTGTTCTGGATTTAAAATTCTATCAGCCTTAGGGGACTGCCATTATCTAAAACTATAATGATATAAAATGATATTTTTACATATTTTTGAATAAATTTTCTTTTTTGTATTTTTTTTTTTTTAGTTTCATCAAAAGTGAAAATGCTACGTTTTGCTTTTAATAATTAGACTCAAATATAATGCCTTCAATGCCAATTTGTTAATATACGATTTGCACCCAAGCACTTATGAGCTCATGTCCCTCAATTAGAATCCTTTTGTCGTATACAGCTACGGTCAAAATATTAGTAATGATATACGAAAAAGGTTCATATTAGATAAACAAATTGCTTTTATGATATATTTACATATATAATGTTTAGAAATGATTGATCGAGTGGTATTTTTTTTTTTTCAAAGGTTCGAGTAATTTTCGATCCATACATTTTTTTCGGGTTAGGTCGAACTTTTTTTAAAAAAATGGAAGAAAAAATTTTTTTTTGATTTCCTGTATTTTCTATACCTATTATATAAGTTTTTACAACGTTTTCATCAAAAAAATTATTTTTCAAAAAAAATTATTTTTCAAAAAAAATTATTTTTCAAAAAAAATTATTTTTCAAAAAAAATTATTTTTTTCGACCTAAATTTTTTAAAAAAATTTTAAGGAGTGATGCATGTTTTTTTTGTTTTTTATGTTTTCTACACGTTTTATGAAGTTTACAGCGTTTTCAATAAACAAATTTTTTGCAAAAAATTTTTTAAAAAAAAAAACAAAATCTTTTTTCTGTAACATATTTTTTGTTTTTGTTTTCATTTTAAAACTGAATGCGTTCATAAAGCTGCCTATATTTTTCTGTTTAAAATGTCACTAAAATCCATGTTTTGCTTAGTCACATAGAGTTTTTTCCTGAAAACTTTGGTGAAGTTTACGACGAACATGGGGCTAAACTTCACCAGGAGGTTTCTAACATGGAACAACGATACAAAGAAAGACTATCATCAATATGTTAACTGATAGTTGCTGGACTCTCATTTGAGAGACTGCTGATGAGAAATATTCATGCCAAACAAAAGAGAAAAATAAAATAAGAAAAAATACTATAGAAAACAATATTAGAATCTATGATTTAGAAAATTATTAATTTCAATTAATTTATTCTTCAAATTAAAAAATAAAGAATGAATAAAATGAGATTTTTTTTTTTAGAAAAATTTTTTGGAAAATTTTGTTTTGTTGAAAACGTGTAGAAAACAAATTTTGCCCATATAAGAATTTTTTGAAAAATTTCGGTCGAAAAAAAATTTTTCTTGAAAAAATGTTTTCTTGGAAACGTTTTTTTAATTTTTTTATGTTGAAAACGTTATGTGAAAAACTCATAAAACGTGTAGAAAAAAAATTTTCCCCATTTAAAAATTTTTTGAAAAATTTCGGTCGAAAAAAAATTTTTCTTGGAAACGTAAAAACTCACAAAAAAGAAAATTTTTTTTTTTTTGAATTTTTTTATGTTGAAAACGTTGCAAAAACTCATAGAAAGTGTAGAAAACACAAAAAATTCATTTTTAAAAAAATCATCGATATCACAAAAGTTCAACTTGACCCAAAAATTTTTTTTTAGATTCAAGACCAGCATCAAAAATAAATCCAGAAAAACTATATGAGAACTCAGAATTTTTTTTCGTGCTATATAGTGTAATCATTTATTTTATACCCAACTAATATCACTACTATTATTTTGACCATAGCTGTATTAAATATACATGTGCTTGCGTGTGTGTGTATGTTTTTATGTGAGAGTCATTATCACACACACACTCACACCTCTTCTTTGTCATTTCTCATTCACTTTTATGCCGGAACTATCGATAACATCCGCTGTAGTCGCAGTCACAGTAGCAGCAGCAGCAGCTGCAGCAACAACTATAGTCAGTTCAATACAATTGCTGCTATGCAAAACCTCGAATGAAAAGTAGCGGTACTTTATGCTCTGCTTCGCTGCGCTCTCGTTGCTTATTCATACTAGAATATGATGCTCTTCTTGACAATTGCAGGCAGCAATGCTCTCAACAACAACACCCACACACATACATACATATATGGTACTCATAGTATTCATCATCATTGTAGTTATACTACATATATTTTAGTATATTTGTTGTTGTTGCTGCTTTTGCTCGTTTTGATGTGTTTTTTCGTTTTGTCTTCAAGTGGAAATCTCAGACATTATTTTTTTCCTTTTGTAGTTTTATGATGAATATGATGATGCACACTTAAATTGTTGTTGTACACACTCACAACCCACGTAAAAGTTTATAGTAGTATAGTGCATGTGTAAATTATCGACCCACCAACTAACTTATCCATCAAATGAATGAACAACTGACTGACTAAACCAAACCAAACCGACCTAGGCCCCAATCTTATGATGAAGGACACTTCAAATACGCTTCTAATTGCAAACGATATATCGCCTTTTTGTCGTCGTTGCACTCACTGCATTTATGTGTGTGTGTGTTTGTATGTGTTTGTAAAGAGACTAAATAAAAAGAAATCTCTCTAACTATTCGCCTTCATGTTTTTAAGTTCACTTTCAAGTTCAAGTTATGCAAAACATTCACCATTTTCATTCGCTTTTTCCATTTCCATTGTAATCTCAGCTCGTATATTATGAAAAATGTTCGCTTATATATTTTTCACATTCTTGTTGAAAAGTTTTCTATATTTTTATTATTATTATTTTTTTTGGTTTTTCTTTAGCTTGGGTGTTCAATTCTGATACCAAATCTACGATGACAATATTGAGATCAGCTAAAAAAATGACGTAACTCCTTTTCTCCGTTAAAAACTACTTTAGTAATCTAAATATATTGGTATTTAATTTTCTACATAAATATTTTCATATGAATGTTTTTTTTCCAACATTTTTCTACTATTTTTTTTTACGTTACTAATTTATGAAGTTAAATATACAATTCTCGGTTTAATTTTTTAATCAGTTACAAATTTAAAGGTTGCCTATTTCTATGTGAAGGCACAAACTACGTTAAGAATATAATTTTTAATTATAATTTTTACAACTCACTAAAATATTTACTTAGTTATATGTAGAAAATGGTAAATATCTACAAATCTAACGCAAGGGTATGACTTGTTTCAAAAACCAAAGAAATTAGCCTTTAATTCTTTTGAAAGGTAAGGGAATTTTATGAAAAACATTGCTGTTATTTTGAGCTATAATGTTGAAATCAACATGAATAGTACACCTGATATTTATTACCACACACAAAGAGCAAGTATTTCATGCTGTGCTGATGTTAATTGGCCAATCACATTCAGTGGTTTTTATTGAGTGGCATATCACACATTAACGATCTCTCACGTGTACGTGTATACCAGGGATGCCAGCTAAATTTTTCTTTCTCTCCGCTAGCTCTCGGGAAATTCCCCGATTTTCGCCCAAATTCCCCGCACCGGTATAATTTCATATTATTACAATGCGATACGCACTTTTCATATAAACATTTTATACAAACGAAAAATGCCCTTTCCATAGGCTTAAAATTTCTCTCGGTGAGTTTTAATTTAAAGGGCCCTGCATTTTCTCGGTCAAAAATTTTATCAATTTTTATAGGATTGTTAGATTAACAAAAATTTATTTTCTAACTACGAAATTCCATTGACATATATTTAAAGACATCAAGTACAAGAAAAAATTGTCTATTTAAAAAAAAAATTGTATACAGTCTCAGGGGCTCACTGGAACGTCTAAAAAATACCTTTAGAAAAATTATGACTGTTGCCCCAGGACTATTTTGTTTGATCAACCATTCACAAAATAGTGGATGGCCAAAATTGATTTTATCAAAAAAAGGACTTTTTTCGTAAAAAATAAAGTTACAAATTGAGCAAGGAATTTACAAAATTTATTTTTTTTACATTCTGGGGCCATTGTTGTGTAGAAGAGCATATTAATATTTTAGTTATAACACGCCAATGGCAAAAACCTTATTTTGAGAAATACAGTCTCAAGGTTTTGGCTATCGGTTCTTAACATATCAAATATTCTTCTACTTCTTTATAATGGCTGACAGTAAATTGTAAGTTTACAGATTACAGTCAGGAGGTGCTGGACGGAGGCACAGCTAAGCCTTTCTGAACGGCCGAAAGAGAAGCCGAAGCGGCGAGCGATCTTTTCGACTTGTCCGACACTCGGTATTATAATCGTCTATATCTACGAAAGCACTCAGAGTTTCTCTCTGAAATATTTACAAAATACTTTTGAAATATAATACTTTCAAATAGCACATTTTTTTAAAAATCGATTTCTCCAGACTAAAATGTGAAATATTGTTAAACGATATTTAAGTCTCTGAACGAAAATATGCGGTCTTGGTTTTATAGATTCAAATTACCAAGTCTACTAATATGAAAAGTCCAGTGCTAATTTACTTTCTATTAAAGTATTTGTTTTTAGGAATATAAAATTTGACAAAAAATATTCTACAAACTTTTCAAGGTATTTTAATGAATAAAAGCTGAACGGTTTCAAATTCCCCACAAAAAACAGATCATTTCCCGATTCCCCGTACTAAGTAAAATTTCCCACAAATCGGGGAATTTCCCGCAAGTTGGCTTCACTGGTGTATACAAAACAAATATGGATAAAAAAGTAGAGAGTAAGATAAAATGCGTAGTGAGAGCATGCAGTTAGAAAAAAAAAACAACAAAATTGCAGTACTCGCTCTTGCACTACAATTGTAGTGCAGACGAAAGCACCAGTGTTGATATTTTAGATTCAATTATACCTTTTCCGACTTTTTTGGTTTTTAAGGTACTTTTAGCACTACTGAAAAACACTTTAGGTACAATTTATAATCATTCCGTTTTTTTACATTTCGGAAAATAATTTAAAAAACAGTCAATTTACGAATTTTGGTACGAAGTGAAGCAAATCAAGAACACACTCAATGAGTATATATTTCGAAACGTTTATCGAATTTCTCAGGTAGTTTAATCTTTGCTAGGAGGAAGTCCTGATTGGTTAATCTGTAACGAGGATAAACTAGACTTATCCAGTAGCTGATGTGAGGAAAATTGAAATGGTGAAGTTTTAGTGCAAAACTCACTAGAAAAAATTAACAAAATAATTAATAAATCGAGTTGTCATGAAAGAAGAATTCATTATTATGGTAGAAGGGAGTCGAAACACTCACCAAAGGTTAGAAAAATTCTAAAGAAAAGGAAGGACACGGCAAAGACGATGATTCGGCATAATAAAACATTTCAAGGCAGATATTTTGAGTTCATAATATAGAAAAATTTATCCTATGTCGGACTCAAAAAGGTACAATTTTCGCATGATTTAGGTATATTAAAAGAATTTAAAATATTAAACCTGGAAAGCACTGGTATCTTCTGATGCTATGCTCGCTGCTTCGCTCTCTCGAATTTACTCTCTGCCATTAGTTTTTTTTTCTCTTTCACGACAACAATAACCCTCGCTTAGCTCGTACGGGCTGAAGTACACTACTCATTGAGTTGCCATTTTATTGAAAGCTATTTAAAAAGTAGAAAACATTAATCTATTGATTTGTTTTCCTTAATTTCTCATAAAGCTTTACATCTTTAAGTCTTTTCTTAGAACAATTTAAAGGCAGCGTTTGCTTTTCTATTATTTCTCATAGAGCTCTAAAAACCCGGTTCTCTATAATTTCCTTTACAGCTTTGAAACCTTAGTATTTTCTTTACGAATAAATAAGCATATGTTTTTTTCTTTTATTCCTGAAAGAGCACTAATATCCTACAACTTGCTTAGGAAACTTTAAAGTATCGTTTTTCAGCTCTTTCCTTTAAATCATTGCCGATTTTTCTGTAATTTCTCATGTTTTCAAAATATCTTAGTACAATTTTAAAGCTTTTTTTTTATTTCTCAATCCCCGCTAAAAAAAAAAGCAATACTCTCCTTATGAAAACTTTGAAGCATCACTTGTTTTTCTATGATTTCCCATAGAGCTCTAAAATCCCAAATCTTCCTTAGGAAAACTTTGAAACTGTGAACTTGTTTTTTTAGTAGTTCTCAGAGAGATCTAAAAATCTATTATTTTGCTTCAGAAAATTATGAACCATCACTGATTTTTCTATGTTTTTTCATAAAACTTCAGTAATTTCTTAGAAAAACTTTGAAACATCGCTGATTTTTCTATGTTTTCATTAAAACCGCGTTCTTTTCTTATGAAAATCTTAAATCATTTCTTGTTTCTGTATGGTTTCTATGATTTCTCATAGAGCTCTAAAACCACAGTACTTTTCTTATGAAAACTTTAAACTACTGCTTGTTTTTCTATAAGTTTATATAGAGCTCTAAATAACCAATACTTTTTTCTGCTTGTTTTCCTACAATTTCTTTTAGAGCTATATAAACCTAGTACTTTCCTTAAAAATTCAATGAAGCATCTCTTGCTTTTCTAGTATTTTTAAATTATTGCTTATTCTTCTATTTTTTATAGAATTCTAAAAACTGGTTACTTTTCTAATAGGAATTATAATGAATTGTTTATTTAAAGTTTAAACTTTTCGAAAATGAGGAGATACATTCTATGGAGGAAAAATGTTTCAATTCGGTGAAGACCGTGTAGTCAAACTAAGAGAGCCTATTCTCGAGAATTTATGAAATATAGAGTGTTGGGCTTGAAGAACTGTTCATATCTATCGCATAACCATAGTTAGAAATAAACTGTGCTTTAATTAAACTGCAATTCAATACCGCAGGAAATGAGTTGACTATGATTATGGACCGGTGGATTTGTCTAAAGACAAAGTTTTGTTCTCCTGATTTAATGTTAACGAAAAGCATAATTTAATTATATCTGCAGTTGTTGCTGTACCACTGTTTGGCCTATTCAAATCATTAAATTGGTTTCCTTAAGACATTTTTAAAATAACATGGATCTCCAATTACCGATTACCGATTACCGGTTACCGGTTATAACAGAACCTCCTATTATTCTCATAGTAAAGACGCAATGCACACCAACCCTCGCCCTCAAATTCCTTCATAGTCTAGCTTAACGTAAATTCTATGTACAATGACATTAATTAACCCTAACATTGAAAGTGTCACAAGAATTACATCTATCAGTTTATCTTAGATGACAAAATCAAGTACAAGGCATTAACCCCAGCGTAGAAAAAATTCCATAAATAACATTTTCGTACATGTGAATATCTTTAAGATATCGTTAATGATTTTGAAAGTACAAAGATCGTTGAAGGTACAAAGTTTCAACACATTAACTATAAACTAAATTTTATCTACTTAATGATTTTTTACACTACTTGTTTTTTATATTAGACTAAAGTTTATAATATTTAAAGTTTTACTTAAAAATAATTTAAGCATTTTATATATACATATTCATTTATTTACTATAATTAACAACTCATAAAATTTGATTACAAAATTTTAGTTTTTCTTCTAAATGAATTACATTAATCGGTTGAGTTACACATTTAAGTGTATAAAGATAAACATAACTATACTAATAATACAGGTATATATTGGATGTGTGTATATAATGAATATAAAATTTAATAAATCATTTAAATACTTATGTATGAAACAAATTTAATTATGTAGGTACTTAAAATATACAAGAGAAAAGCTACAAAAACATAACTATTGAATATATAATTGAAACAATTTATACTAAAAAGCTAAGATTAAATACTTTTCTAACATTATTATAAAATTACATAAAGGTGGTTTTAAGGGTTACAAAATTACAGGTTGTTTATATAAGTAAAATCTAATATATGTATGTACGTAATTTTTGTTTATAACAAACCATTGTAATTTCAATAAAAGTTATTACTTATAGAATTGTTATTTTACATTGTTAGAATGTACAAAATTTTCACTTGCTTGAAATTGTGAAAAATGTTTGCCGATTTTATATATGTAGATATGCATTCATACATGTATGGATGTAAAGAACCTTTCACAGCTGTTAATAAATTTAAAATGAAAATATACAGAAATGAGTTAAAACTAATCCAAAAAATTTGTTCAGCTTTAGTCTTTTTTGACTGGCTACAGAGGGTTAAAGTTTTGGTCACTTCTAAATATTGAGCTTTCTTAATCACTCACTCTCTGTAGTCCAGTAATCAACAAATATGACATACATAGTGCTGCCAGATAGTTTTATTTTAATTCCTTACATTTTTCGATATATTCAACTCTTTCATGTTACATAGTTACACTAGACGGTTCAAGGGATTAAAGAGTAAGCCCTCTACGTTATGACTTTGAACGAGGAGAAATACCTCATAGTACCTAAAATATATCTTCTGAAATTTCTGAGACAGATAACTACAACAGTAATTATGATTTTAAAATAATTCTAAAAAACTTTTCCCAGATCTCAGGGGGAAAAAGTATGAAAAAATTATGATATCAAATTATCAAAATTTTGATATTTGTTCAACAGAAAGTAAGATTGGCAGGTGGAGAGTTAATGACAACATCCGTGAAGTACTACTATTTGATGGAAAAAAGTTATTTTAAATAAAAAAATCTATATCTTGCCTCCTCCTGCCTCGTTCTCCATAACACTTATTCAAATAATGAAACATTTTTATTGTTCGAAAGCAAATATTTTTATCAAATTTAGAAAAGGGGATCGAGCTGAAAGCTTCGTTCAGTGCTGTCTGTTATTTCGCAGAGGAGCTACCCAAGCTGCCACTAACCCCAAGGGGTTGGTTATGAATGAGGTAGATATTGCACAACTAGAAACTCTTTCAAGGCATGTACATTCTGTGAGAGGTTAAAAGAAGCAGCATCGTGCCTCGATGTAAACCAGTGTAACTATTGATCTTTTTACTGACAACTCTGTGGTCATGAGGAATTACAGCTAATGTCGACTTAAGAAAAATTGAGAGTTATTGCATATCGTTCATTATAAATCCTAAAATATTGGAGGTTTTTAAATAATTACACTGTAGAGCATTTTGGGCTTTTTTTCTGGGGAATTGATGAAGCCAAGTTTTTCTGAAAGTTTAAATTGTAAATGGAATAGCAATTTCTCAAATTTCCCAGGTTGGCGATTTCAAGCGTTGTTTTTTTCATTCTGAAGTTGTTGGTTTAGTCTATGGTCGCGGAAGAGTATTTTAAAAAATTTCGTTTACCTAATACAAATATTTTTACTATGAAAAGGTCTTTTGGGATGTTTTCGGGTACAAGGAAACTGAATCTGAAATTTATTTTTACTGAAAACGACCGCTGGGGGGCGCTTTGGTGTAAAAAACATGAAAAATTCCACATTTTACGACATCAAAATGAAAAAAAAAAACGCTCCCCAACCTGAGGAAACTAAGATATTACTTTTCTATATACAACACAGACAAACATGGTTTGATCACTTCCCAGCCGACTGCCTTACAGTGTTATTAGAGTGTAATTAATAATAACTATGAAAACTGCTAAATTGCTAAAAGTTTTCAAAAAGATCTCAACATTTTGAAACTTATAATAAAAAATAACCAATAAGTTTTCATTTTTCTTAAGTCGGCTTTAGCTGTTATTCTTTGTAGCCACTGGATTATAAACTTATTCAATTTAGAGCAAACATTCAGAATTACTTCTCTTTTTTCTATCCTTACTACGATCTTATAATTTCTTGATTTCATAAATCAACAAAATGCTTTGCAGCGATAGGTGCAACCCTCCCCCAAGTTTTGATTACTTATATAAAAACAAATAGTCTGGCCACACTGAATAAAAAATTCTTTCTCACACTTTCTCACTTTTGTTTAGTATCGGCCAATGAGAATGGTTCTCTCTGCACACACATATGTATGAATGTATATTAATTGTATGTTTAAATCGGCATGAGAAAATTTACAGTAATGAGTAAATATGAAGCAGTACACGTTATCAAATTTGTACTTGAATGAATTATAAATAATTTATTGATGTATTTAAGTATTTAATTGTATTGAAAATGTTTACCTTTTTTTGTTTTTTTTTTTGTTTTAGTACTACTAAGTAACTAGTAAGTACGTAACTAGTCTCATATTAGTAGTTTTTAAAAACACACGCGATTGCGTTGGAAAAAAAAGTACTTTGGTTTGTTTTAGTTTTTAACGAATTGTAAAATATTTTTTTTCTTTTTTTTTAATGAATACATGTAAAAAATATTCCTAAAATTACCACTGCATAATTATCAAAGAACAATTTAGTAAATAGTAGGTATATATAAATTTTGTTTATATGGAATAATTATATATTATGTAATTGAATATTATTATTATAGATATTAGATATATATATTTTATACTCGTACATTGACAAGAAAGACAACAATATTATTTAAATAAAAAAAAAATTTAATTATAAATAAAATAAAAAATATTTGAAAAATCTAAATTTTTACGTAAAAACTTTTTTGGTTTTTTGTTTTTATTTAATTTTTTTTGTATTAATTTATTTGGTTTCGATTTACTTACTCAGTAGACTCAACCGTGGGTGTTGTCGGCATGATCATCAAAATACAGTTAACGAGAATAGTTGTAATTATGAATAACGAAAATAACGGATGCACTAAAATGTAAATGGCTACACGACGTATCGGGTTGAATGGATCGAGCAACCACATTGCTTTTGATGCAGAAAAGCGAAAAATATCTTTTCCCTTGCTTACAACTACGAATGTCTGTAAAGAAAAAATAAGCGTAAGAAGAGCGTGGAATGAAAAATTAGTTTAATTGAGAAAAATAAGTGTAAATAAGTAGTTATAATTGGCTTATACTGAATTAATATTCCTTTTAATCTTGTTGGAAGAATTTTTCTCTCAAACAATGTTAACCAATGGCTGTAGTTGGTTAATTGTTCCTAAAAGCTAATATAAGTACATTTAAAACGAGCTACGTATAGAAACGTCTCATGTGATGAAATAGTTGACTAGTCTTAATGATCTAACTGAAGTTCTGCAGTGAGAGAGTTTAACCCAGAGTCTTTGTTCGGTGTGCTCTCCTTTCTCTTCTTCTGTCCTTCACAAGCAAACACAAAAAAAAGTTTGCCTTTAACCCAGCGTCTTCACCTGCCAGTGCTGGCATGCCAATGCTAACACACTCACATTTTTTCACTAATACACTCACACTTTTCTCATTGGCAAGCAAATTTCGATGCCAATGAATTCTGCCAATGATTTGACGTAAGTCGACAATATTTGACGTTTCTCCCATTTGTGAGAGAAAACAAAAACAAAGTAGAGCGGAGTGAGCAAATTATTAGAAATAGAAAGTGGAATATGTCGCGCCAACTGGAATGTTCCAACAAAACAATGACCCGAAACACACTAGTAAATTCGCAAAAGAGTGGAGTTCGGATCAATGGAGTTGAGGTCATGTCGTGGCCTGCTCAGTCACTTGACCTTAGCTAACAACATAGAAAACTGTGAGTACTGTGTGCAGACATTAAAAAAGGCGTTGCAGAGCATAAATCGACAAATGCTAGTCATCTGTGAAAAACAATTCAAGAGGCATGGCAGTGAACCCCGTCGAAGCAAGTTCCACGATCTCATCGACTCCATGCCCGCAGATGTGCAGCACTGATCAAAAACCGAAGACATTCAACTAATTATTAGAAGACTGTCACATTTCTTAACTAATTACAACTTTTTTCTTTGTTAATTTTAAAATAATTCATATCATTCTAGGTTTATTAGATTTATTTATATGTAATTTTTTTTTATGTTTCATTGTTTTTATTGAAAGAGATGTAAACCAATAAAATGAATTTATAATTTGTTTTGTGAAAAAATTACTAAATAAAATTTAGTTTTTTTGTTTAAAAAAAAAAAACTTTTTGTTTTTATTGACTCCACTTCTATTATTTTGAGCACAGCTACATGTGCAAAGCTCTCACTCTCCCTCTCTCTTGAGCCACAACCCAGTGAAATATAACATGCTTTTTTGGTGTTAGTAATGTATCTCTGTCTTTCTCTCTCTTTCTTGAGGCGCAACCCTGTGGGAATAAAATGTGCGCTCTAACGAATGCTCTCGCAGCAGAAGCCATTTCACATATAGTTTTTGCGTTAGGCAGTGGTTATGTTGATGCTGGCTGTTTGGCGAACACATCGCATTTTACTCTCGTGCTCGGTCTAGGTGGTTACATTGAGTTCGTTGCAGAGTTGCTTTTGGTCGAAATGTTTAATACTATTTTGTATGTAATGATATTGTTTTGTATAATAACTGAATGCTCGGCGTGCTCAGTGTTCATTTTACCTAGCATATTGTGTTCGTTGAGAGTTGCTTTTTAGTTGCAACACTGTCGTTTTATAAGATTTTTTACAAACTTATAGCTATTTTCAAATTTGCCACACTGACTTAGGCTGTGGTTATATTGCGAGTATACTCGGCGAACACTATGAAATTGTTGTTGCACCGAACACAAAGAGAGAGTCTGTACTCACTCTCACACCGAACACGATATGCTCGGCATATTGTACACCGATCACGCCGAGTATTCAGGGTGGCAATGAGTTATTTTACAACACATTATTATGACATATAAAATAGTATTAAACAAACGAGTATATTTTGGCAAAAAACAACTCTGCGACGAGCTGAATGTAAGCACCTCGACCGAGAACGGGAGAAAATGTTCTGTGTTGGTCGAACACCGAGCACCAATATAACCAAGCGCTTAGGGAAAATTGTTTGGCCAATTGAAAGTTCACAAATGATAGATACTGAAAAATGCTAGGGTTCTACATACAAATTTTTTTTTAAATCTGCTAGCAGACTCGAGAAAATTCGATTTTTTAGAATATTTTTCAAAGAGGAATGGTAATCGGTAGAGCTGAAATATTTTGGGAATCATCATAAAATAAACCGAGGTAAATTTTTGGAAGTGTACAACAACTTTTTTTTTCGTAAAGCACCTTAATGTATTAATTACTTGGGATAATTGATTTTTTTTTTTACTTTCAATACATCATTACAGTTTTTTTTATATGCAAATTGCTGCGAAATGAAATAAATGTATCTTTTATTTAAAAAAAAAATTGGATGCGACTCTGTTACTCTCAGTGACTCTTTTTTTGCAACTTTTTTAAATTTATCAACGGCCACGCTGTTCGGTGCAACAACAATTTCATGGTCTTCGCCACAGCCTTAGTAATTTAGTATTTTGAAAATTCTCTCTCTTTCTTTCTCTTCCGTTATACAAACCAGTTCAAATAAGCATTTATAACGTAAAAATTACATCGCGTGCTGACCTTTCTTCCACCTTCCTTTCCAAAGTCTGATCAAAATCAACAGCTCAGCTTATTAATAATTATTCTTATGCTCCGTAATTTGAATGCATTTTTCATTAGGAGCCAATGCATTAAAATTCTAAAAATAATATTTAAGTTCTGAAAAAACTTTAAATTAAAGTAATCGATTTCGCTCCCACACTCATGTCTCGTTTTTCCACCGTCATCGTGTGTCACTCTTTAACGTTCAAACGCGCTTTATCAAGGTTCATTTATATTTATGGTCAAATACAAAAACTCATTTTAATTTAATACTAAATTTTACTGCAAATGCATATGGGTACGTCGTTAGGAGTTTAGGGTTTTACTAAAATATGTGTAGGAGGAGGAGCAGCTGAGAGTAGTACGAGGAGCAGTAAATATATATGTATGTTTTGTCATTACCAAGCGTTTATATGCATCTACTATGCTTGTGGATATGTATACTTAATATTGACGTCATAAAGTTAAGGATAATGCGTGAAAATCAAAAGCGACGCCGGAATTCTTTTAGTATCCTAACTATATATGTATGTAGTTTTTTTTTATTATTATTATTTGTATAATATTTTGCTGTGTGTCACAAAGCAAAAATTATTTTCCTTTGTTCTTTTCAGTATAGTTGAAAATATTCGCAGCTACGTCGTGAATAGTAAAAATTGTTTCTAATTTTAATTTAATAAAATGTATTGAGCAACGAGAAAAGGAGCATGACCATGAGTGCGTTGTTACAAAAATACATTTTCCCTTTCCCTCATTTGTGATTGATTTTCTTTTTTCACTTAGATATTTTTGTGTTTGTAGAAATTTCAGCGAAAAATCAAACACAACAGAAGTGCATATTTAATAGCTTTAAAATGACTTGCGTAAATTGTTATATTTTTTTTTACCATTACTGTTATGTATGTACTAGGTAAGATAAATTTCTTGCATTTCTCAGGGACAGTCTAGGTAAATTCCAATGAAGTTTTTCACTTTGGAAACTTTAATAAATTATTTTGCTCTCATTTGAAACTTTTAGACTTATTCGCAAAAAGGATTTATTAAGATTCTTATTTTGTCTTGTGTTTTCAATGCCTACTATTGGATTATTTAAGCGGAAGTGAAATAAAACAAGATGAACTGTTCAAATACAGAGTTGCAAATCTTAGTATCTTTATTAACAAAAATATAGAGTTGTATTCCTGTAGTAATGTAGTAATGTAATGAGAAATAAACTCAGGGTTGCATACAAAAATACCTAAAAATGTTGAGTTTGTTTGAAGGAGTTCATAGAATTTGTATTTAAAACGCGTAAACGAAAGTTAGAAATTGTAAAGACACTTCAGAAATGCATCGGTTGATTTGCAATTAGAATTGAAGGAGCAATCATCTATGCAGGCATTTTCGTTACATTGACGTTTTACCTAAACCAGTTTCGTGTTACCCTTGTGGGCGGCACTGGTGTTAGATTAGCAGTTGAAGTTGCTGAAAACTATTCACTTAACCTTTAAAAATGAGTATTCTGTTTATAATTTTCGGTGCAGAATTGGCATACTTGAATTCTGAAAAGTATTTGGAATCTAAGGCATTCGTTTGGAATATTTTGGACTCAATTTTAAATATTCTGAAACAAAATTGAAATATTCTGAGACATAATACTTAATATTCTAAAATCAACTTGAATTTGGAGGCTCATAATGCTTTTGCAATGCTTTGAATCAATCTTTGTTTCAGTCCGGAATATTCGAAAATCAAGTTGGAATATGTATTTGGAATTGCATTTTTAATATTCTGAAACAAATGTGAGTTCAAAACATTAAAATTTTGCATTCCGAAATTCCTTTCAAATATTTTGATCTCAATTTGGAATATTTCACAATAAATTTAGCGTAGTCTGAAAAAAATTTGTTAATTCTGGTATCAACTTTTTTCTGAATTCATTTTGGAATATTCTAAAATCAGTCTGAATAATTTTGAATTCATTATTAAAAATTTTTAGACTTTGAATGAACAATGATGACAGAAGAATATTAAAAACTTCACAGAACTAGCAGATCAGACGATCGTTTCGGAAACAGCTACGGTTCCTCATCAGTGATCTTTGGGATAGTTCCCTAATTTCAATAATCTATATAAGTGAAAATACTGTAAAGTAAATGAGAATTACAAAGACTACCGAAATTTCTTACAAATTTGGTAGTTCACATTGCTAATTAATTATTAAAAATTATTAGGCTTTGAATGAACAATGATGCCAGAAGAATACCAATTTAGAATACTTTTTATATGACTTTTGAGATTACTCAAATTCCTTTGAATTAGTCTTAAATAAATCTAGAATATTCTGAATTCAATTTGGAATATTCTGATACTCATTTGGAATATTCAAACTCACCTTGGAATATTTAGAAACTCATTTAGAAGTATTAAATTCAATTTGGAATAGTCAACACTAAACCAGGAATATTCTGAATTCAAATTAAGATTCTTATTCTAAAATCAATTTGCTTAATTTTGAAAATTCTGGAAGTTCTTTGAATATTCTTTCAATTTGGAATATTTTTTTTTAGATCAATTCGAAATTTAAATTGAAATATTCTACATACAACTCTCAAATTAATATTTGAAATAAGTTTGAAGTAATTTGAAGAAAATTTTACTTTTTTGTATCTCATTTGGAGCATTCAAAAAACGTAATGATTTATTTTGAAATCATTTGGAAATTTTTTTGTAATCCATTTGGAATATTCTGAAAAACTACCGAACAAATCTGAAATGAACTTAAAATATTCTCAACTCATTTGGAAGTTCTGAAATTCGTTAAATTCTGAATTCGAAGTCGAATAAATATTTTGAAACCAATTTGATACAATCTGAAATTCATTTGAAATTCTGAAAGTCTTCTAGAATATTATGAAATGAATTAATCTAGTATCTTCAGAATTCAATTTGGGATATTTACAATATTCTGAAACCAATTTTGAATATGACTAAATTGATTTAGAAATAATTCTAGAATTCATTTGGAATATTCTGGCATTACCTAGAAAAATTCTGAATTTAATTAAAAATACTTATTCTGAAGTCATCATGGAATATTTTGGATTTAATTTGGAATTTTTTGAAATTCATTTGTATATTCTGAAACTTCTTAAGAATATTTTGAAACTAATATGAAACTTCTTAAGAATATTTTGAAACTAATATGTGAAAGTAGCTTGGAGTATTTTGAAGAAAATTCTATAACGTATTTGGAGTATTCGAAAAACATAATAAATTATTTTGAAATCATTCTGAAATATATTTGGAAATTCAAATTAAAATATTTTGAAACCCTTTTGGAATATTCTAAAACACTATTGAATTAATCTGAAATTAACTCTTGGTAATATTCTCAATTCATTTGGAAGTTTTGAAATTCCTTTGAAAAATGTGAAGTCAACTTTGGAATTCTTATTCCGAAACCAATTTGGAATATTCTGAAATTCATTTGGGAATTCTGAGTTTCATTTAGAATATTCTAAAATTAACTTGAAATATTATAGATTCAATTCAGAATTCAATACCAATTCTGAAATCACCATGGAGTAATCTTAATCCAATTTGAAATAGCTATTTTGATATCAATTTGAAATATTCGATATTTTTGTAATCCATTTGAAAAACTACCGAATTAATCTGAAATGAACTTGAAATATTCGCAAATCATTTAGAAGTTTTGAAAATTCATCAAATTCTTCAAAAAAAAAAGAAAAGAAAAACTGAAATCAAATTGAAATATTCTGAATTCGATGTCAAATAAATATTTTGAAATCAATCTAAAACTCATTTGGGAATTTTGAATTTCATTTAGAATATTCTGAATGAATTAATGTGGAATCTTCAGAACTCCTTTGTAATATTCTGGGAATACAGAAAACAGGGAAAATTATTATAAAACCAATTTGGAATATTCTGAAGTTTATTTGGGAATTCTGAAGTTCATTTGGAATATTCTGAAATCAACTTGAAATAATATGGATCAATTTTAAGTATATATTCTGAAATCGAACCATGGAATATTTTGAATTCAATTTGGAGTATTTATTTTAAAATCAATTTGAAATATCTGAAAAACTAAATAATTGGGCTTAGAAACTTTAATAGAAAGCTATAAGGTTCGTAAATATGCTCTGTTTTTTTCATTCAACTGGAATTTAATGAATTTTTTAATCATAAAATAATTATCAAACGTATGGTTAGAAATTTTAATATTCTTTCAAAACTACTTACCAGTATATTACTGTAGAATGGATCGATATCCTCGAGAGGAGTGGAGGCCAGTTCCGGCGGGAAGCTGCCCTGCAATCGAACAGGTATGGGCACGCCCTGCTCAAGTGTAGGATCCGGTTGTGGACCTTCATCCTCGTCCTCGTCATCATATCGGATCTAAGGATAGCGACAGCAGCAAACAAGACAACAGCAACAGAGTAGCAGCAACATAGCAAATGGAGAAGTTAATGTTGAGAAGTGTAAAAACGAAGAAAACAAACAAATTGGAAATATTAAAAATTTTATAAAATAAAGCAAATTGTAAGGCACTAGGTAAGTTATTATTAATGATAAAGTTTTGTATTAAATGGAATTTAGTTTTTTAGTTAAAAATTAAAAAAGTAGGTTGGTAGGTATAAAAAAAAGTAAATTCAATTAAATGTTGGTATTATTTTAATTTTCAATTTCCTAACCCAATTTTTATTCATATTTTATTCAAGTTTTCGAAAGATTTTTTGTGTGGTTTGCATCTGATTTTTATTCATATTTTAATTTTTTGTCTTGTTTTTTTTTTTTTTTTAAAAAAAGGATTTTGTGTATAATTTTTAATAAAAAGAATTTGCATTTTTATATTTTTTTTTTAAAGAAAGCTAATTTGTTCGGTTGGTTTTTCTTAAAATGAAAAAAAAAAATTAAATTTAAATAAAAGCAAAAATTAAATTAAATAGTTTTTTGATAACAGTTTTACAATACACATAGAGAAATATATAGCCAGTAAAATAGTTAGATAGTATATACATGGTATGTAGTTAGTTGAAAAAGTTTTCTAAAGCTATAAAAAATTTGAAGAAAAATATAAGCGGCACATATTAGTAGTTAAATTAATATACATTAATAACTAGATAGAAAATAGTATTAATTAATTGATTAAAATGCATAAAATAAAGCAAAAAAAAAGAAAGAAGAAAATCATAAGAGACACACACAATCTTTTTTTGGTGCGAAAAAGTTGTTTGAATCTTTGCTGAAATATAACAAAAAAAACCTCATAAAATTCGCTATAAATATTAAATTGTTAACATTGGAAGACAACACGTGACAAAAAATGCAACATATTTTTAGTTTTTATTAAATATGTTAAGTTATCAGATAATTTCCCACAAAATTTTCATAAATTTCTAACGCTGTTTGTATTTTTAAAAAATTGCACTACTGATTATTCGAGAGTATTCCGTTTGATGTTTGTGGGCACACCTTAAAATATTTTCTCTCTTTGAGCATAATTTATATTTTTCCAGTGCATATTTTCTCTCTTGCATAAAATGGAATAATTTGTTTTCTTCGTGATTTCCAATTCGGAGTAAATATGCACTGAAGAAGTATAAATTATGTTCAAAGAGAAATGAGAGTAATGGTATAAACACAACTAGAGGCAGGCCTGCGACTGCATAATTAAAACTACAAACTCTCTCAATTGGTGTCGGTAGTCGCGAGAATGGAATTCATAAACGACTGCAACAGCAAGCGGCATCTGTTGAATTCCAAAACCAAATCAATTTTGCTTCTTCATTCTGTTTTGTATTTCTGCTTTTCTGCTCTAACTTCTCTCTTTTTTTGTTTTGCTGCTGTCAAATTAGAAATAGATTCTACTACGACTGTAACTACAAATGGAGTTATGCAGTTGTGCAGTCGTGTAGTTGCCAAATTTTGCAGTGTCATTAAAACGTGTGTATTCAAATTGTTGACAGATGCAGTCGCAAGCTTGTCGCCCTCTATGTGTTTATACCATAGGTTGTTCGTATGAAGTTTTAACACCCAAACCTTACAAGTGAGCTTGCCAGTATAAAAAAAAAATAACTGTTCAAAACACGAATTCTGAGCATTTATCCAGGTCTACCTTTACCATGTAGTGTCCGACGGCATATTTTATCGAATCTGAATAAATTTTTATAAAATGAATATACAAAAAAAAAACGGTGAGATAATTGCTAAAATATTTTATTTATTCACCAATAGATTTTTTCGTCACTTTATTTCCAATAATAACAATAATAAAAAAAAAAAGTTTTGTTACATTTGTTGTCTTCATGTGCATATGTAATGCACACATTCCGTTTAAACTCATAGAAATTTATTTAATTTTATATCAATTTTATTTTTATTTTATATTTGAACACACATTCATTGATTTATATATGAATGTTAAACTATTTATTAAATCAGTGACTCATCATCACCACATATATATGTGATTTATGAAATAAAAGTTTGGATATTTAAACCTGAAAATGATAAAACCTACACGCTTTTAAAGGAAAGGATACAGTTAGCACATACGGGTACAAAAACAATATAGTTAGATGGATAGACATGCAACATCTGTTTGTATACAGAAAATATTGTATAGGTTTAGTTAGTTACTTGCAGTAGATTTAAGTATAGTTACAACAAATCCTGTCGTTGGAATATAAAATAATATGGCTGGGACATACACACACATAGAAAATACTACACAAAAATTTTAACTACAATTAGAGATACACATACAAGAAATGTATAGAAATTTTAAATGTGTATTTTGTGGTGGTAGATTTGTGTGTATTTGTTTGTAGATAGCAAATATTATCCTGTAAGCCAGTGATGGTGGTGGTGGTGGTAATAGTTGGTAACAACTGAATACCTACAAAAATAAAATTAAAAAAAGTAAAAATCCAAGGAATTGACCCTGACCTCTTGGATATACATACATACATACATATAGTATCCATGTTTGTATGTACCTACAACTCAGGCGCGTAAATATACCGTAAATATGACGTTCGTCCGTTTAGCTACATATAAATTGTACTCATTGTTACACAAGGTACCTTAGATACATATGGACTACTCGTATTTGGTTAGCATTGAACGCGTTACTTTGAATGAAACATATGTGCGTATTTTTTTTTTCTTAGAAGTAAACGTTTTAATCTATTTGAGTATTGTTAATATTGTGGTGTTTGTTAAGCGTTTGATATTTTTACTTTTGGGTGTGGTTCAATTTTCTTTATTAGAAATGAAACAGCAATGGAAAAAATTGTTAGTAACTCATTCGACGACAGCAAACCAACAAGAAAACAAACAATATATGTATGTATATAGCTATGAAGGTACACAAAAGACTAAATTATTAATGTTTAACTATACTATACCCTTAGAGTCAATGTGCTCTATAAATTTATTTGTATTCTGAATACTGAATTCCCTTTCAATAACGATATCAACACGCACTTATAATATTCACAATTAAATATTATTAGTATATTTTTTTTTTGTTTTAGCTGGAAAATTATTGAGTACATTGTATTATTTTTTAAAACAATTATATGTATACAGAACAAAAAAAAAAAATTTCGCTGATCGTTAGTTGATTAGAAAATCTATGTACAGCAAGTAACTCGATAGTTCTAAACAGTCAAAACAAAAAACTCAATTATTTTCATCCCCAAATTTAATCATAAATTCTTCGTTTTATCGGTACTTCACTGTAATTTATTTTCGTAAACCGTTACAAGACAAATCAATCACTGATGACATTTACTTTGAATGATATGAACTTTAGAAGCCTAAAAATATCATTAAGTAAACAATTGTGAATTTAACTATATTCAATGTTTATCAGAAGTAATTTTGAAGTATATCTCACATAGATATGGTAAAATTAATCCATTTACCTACCATACGTGTAACATATTAAAGGTTGGCCGTGCTAGCTAAAGGTCATCATATCATCAAATTAGATATAGATAAATGCTTTTTTGAGTAATAAATATCTAAATACTGTTGAGTGAATGTGAAAATTTCAGTTTAAGTACATACTCATAGTCATTAGCGGACCCAGAGATTTCCTAAGGGGGAAGGTTTTCATCTTTTTGTCTCTTTGAAATTTTTAAAGTGAAACTTTTTTTTGGCTAAACGAGAGTTAAACAACGAAAATTAATGAATTTTACTTTTAAATGTGCATATGTGCATATATAGACACTAAAAAGAGAGTAAAAAAAGTCAACTCTTGCAAGCACTCTCTCTCTCTCTCTCTCATATTTATATACTTGAACTAAGAGAATTTATTGCAAAAACAACAGGACTAAAAATAACAGTAAATTTCTCTGAAATCAATCACTCTCCACTTTGAGATGACATTGAGAGAGGCGACGTCTCTGCTTGTATTGCATGGGAACGAACCCCATACAAAAAATTTGTTCATATAAAAAAAAGTCTGACCACGAATTCGACTCTTTCAGTGTCTCTCATATTTAAAAGGAACAGGTCGTAGTAGGGATTAGTTGATGGGCAGTTGGAAAATATCGAATTCAGATCCGATTCTTAATCTCATCAGAATTTTGAAAAATTTTAACCAGAAAATGTAAAATGCCAATTTTTACTGCGTCTGGATTTTACATATAGATGGAAAAATAAGTATTGCGTCAAGTAAAAGTGTCCGTTACATTTCTTTCCGTATTGTGCTATTGAAAGATTAAAATTCAAACATTTTTATCTTATAAGCTCTGAATAAAATGTTAGAAAATATTATGTATCGCTTATATTTAATAAAAATTTATTTAACGCAAAACTAGCAAGCGACCTGGAAGTGCGAGAATATGAAGGAAATTGGCGAAGAAGGCCGATTGCTTAGAAACTTTTTTGAGCAGGACTAAGAAAGAAGCCGGGCTGAAGACGTACAAGCTGCAAGAAATTCCGGATAGAAACGCCGTCAAGAATGAAACCGCAAAACAACGAACTAAAAAGTTGAAAAGAGATTTTGTTAAGAAATTCGAATGCTGCAGCTTCCGGGGCAGGAATTCTATACAGCCGATTCTCGAGGAAATGTCGCGGACAAATTCAAAGCCAAAAAGGTGAAAAAATTCTCAAAGTAATTCTTGCAGATGTTGCAAAAGGAGCAGCTCATTCGTGACATCGGGAACAATCAACAGCGAAATATATGTGAAGGAATGCTTGCAGAAGAAGTTGCTTCCACTTTTACGGCAACATGAAGTATTCACTTTTTTTTGGCCTTAGAATAGTTCCAAAGGAATGATGTATGTAGAACGTGAAAAAGGTGTCCCGACGTTTAAAAAGGTTTACATTTTATTCTAAACTTTCGTTCCAGTTCAGATTACTCTAAAGTTTCAGGAGTGTTTCATGGTAATTATAAGCCTAACCTTAGTAAAACACTTCATTGAACGGCTTGCGGGAAATCAAGAAAAATTGTCAACGTTACTGTTTCTTTCCACCAATTTTTCTGTTTTAGTGAAAGAGTATCTTCGGCATGGCTTTAAACCAGAACCATCCAAACATACCCAATCAAATTTTGAGCCTGTACGAGTGCTAAGAGAGCACGTTACGATAGTGAGTTCTCTCCATCTTTCTATGTGATATAAATAAAAGCTCTTCTTCTCAATTTATATTAGAACTTCTCTCAGCGCATTCAATATCGACTGAGTGCTTTTGCTATAAACGATCGTTAGCGTCGTGAAAGCATGACAGGTTTTGTTGTATGGTCAGCTTTTATACACACCGATTTTCTACTTGACGATGAGGGAAAGGAGATGAAAGTAAACGAGTCCAAATCGGCTGTATCACAAATTTTTGACGTTTGCTTTTTACAAATTTTGTATCTCTGCTCCACTCATGTAAAACTAAAAACAAAAATGTGCAAATGTACCGTTAAGAGAAATATCTATTAGAGAAAGCTTTTAAAGCTTTATTCGGGGAAATAACGTTGATTTCTTGCCTTTTGAACTTAACCCTCGAAAGCCGTGGATACTTATGAAATACGAAGAACATATTTTAAATTATAAATGATAAGCTTTTTAGAGTTGAACGATATTCATAGGTAAATTAACTTATTTTGTGCATATATTTGAGTTTCGCATTTCTAGTTTCGCAGATTTTAATTTTCCTTTTTTAATTCAATTGTTATTCTTTAAACTTTTAATCATAAATGCCAATTATTTTCGATTTATTTAAACATTATTTGAGTTAAACGGAATGTTTGCATTTTCAGCTACTAAGTTCTTATGTAATTCTACAAAATAAAATTCTATGTTTGTCAAACAAAAGAAAAAAAAATCAATTAAAACTCACTACAAATTATAAAACACTACATTCTTTGCATTGAAAACTACTACTATTTAGTCACTTACTTTACTCATCATTATAAAATTATTGTTTACCTCATAATATTACCTCATAGACACAGGATTTCTTTTGTTTCTTTTGTATAGTTTTTTTTTTCTTTTAATTTAAGTTTTCTTTTGTTTAGTTTAAATAGTGATTTATTTATTTTGTTTTTTTCGTTAAACTCAAATGTATTTGATTAATGCAACATCACCCTGTAATGCCAACACTGCTTCAAAATTGCAACCATACTATACTATACCATACCATATTCTTACACCTTACTGCTCCTTTATCCTTTATACTTCCTGGTTTTTTTTTTATATTTTTTACATATTTATACGATTACAACGCAAAGTAATGTGCACAAGAACTGAAGCAGAATGGGTTAAACAAACACTTATATATGTGTGTGGGGGGAAAGGATGATGTGCATATCAACAAATCATCAGACATCTGCGTAGTATGGTCAAAAGAAAATCCTAAACCAACACACTAATTCAATTTCATTCTTGAATGTTGGGCGTAATTGTCATTATCTAAATTAACCTGTGTGTACCTATAGATTTTTAAGAATATACAGCTAACTCAACACTTGTGTGACCTCGATTTATGTATGTACGTATGTGTTACCTAGACAACATCCTTTTAATTGGTATAAAATACAACCTACGTTCATTGTTTTTGTAATAATAATTGGATTTTGTGTGTAATAGTAGTAGTAGTTAATTTATTATAAACGAGTATATAATTTTTTGTTTGGAGTGTGGTGTAGACACAAATTTAATTTTTGTTTTTTTTTCAATTTATACAAAAGACAAAAGTTGTAAATGAAAATTTTTAAGCAAGCCATAAGAATAATAATAAAAATTAAGAAAGAGTTTAAAGCAGTATTAAATCAAAAATTAACTAGTTTACATGACGGTACATACATACTACACACACACACACACGCACACATATAATTGTAACTACAATAATATCAAATATTTATAAATACGATTATGTATGCAAAAATTACAATGTGAGCGAAAAAAGAAAAGAAAATAAAACCACAAACTACTAAATATGTTTAGAAGTATGTAGAAGATATAAGTATAAATAATAAATTTTTGACACAAACAAGCAATTGTTGGCACAATTTGACAGTTGACACATAAACCTAAAAAAAAAAAACAACAGAAAACTTTTCCACAAATACACACATACATACTTGCGAATATGTGAATATACGAATACGATAGTGTGAGTAATGCAAACCAAGAAATAAATGTCATAAAAATGAGGTTTTTTTTTTGGCTTAGCATTTTAAATTTTTTTTTTTTTTTTAACCTACTATTTTACGCGAAGCAAAGGACAATGAAACCACCCATACCAGTATATAATGTCACCAATTTGTAATAAGAAATTATATATTTTCATTATAAATTCCAAGGAAAGATTTATTTGATTCTAGTTTAACATGTATATAATTTGTTTCTAATTTTTGAATTAATATTAAATTCAGTATCAATTTTTTACGCTTTCCAACACTGTGATTCTTTTCTATTTCTACGCTCCGCTCTCTCTCGCTCTATATCTCTCTTACGAAGTTTGACAGTTGAACTGCGATGAGAGCGAGAAAAGAGCAGAAGTTAACCTTACTTTTAGTTATTTAAAATAATTTGTTTGTTTTCTTCTTTAATTCGAAAAAAGTGCTGCTGAAAGTCATTGATTGCAGTCGGTAAATATACTCCATCGATTAAAATAAATGAATTCTGGTTTTGATGCTTTAAAAGTGGAGATTTTGACACGGAAGACAAGGAACGCCCTGGTCAAGTGAAAAAATTCGAAGATGAAGAATTGGCGATGTAACTCAATGAAGACTAGCGCGAAACGCATGACGAACTTGCAAGGAGTAACTCAAACAGCAATTTCCAAGCGCCTGAAATCATTGAAGTTCATTCAAAAGCAAGGAAACTAAGTGCCATACAACTTAAAAGCAAAGGGCATTGAATTGATACTGCTTCAATTGTCTGAGATACTGCTTCAGCGCTATAAAAATAAGCCGTTTTTGCACCGAACTATTACTGGCAACGAAATACGGATTTATTACGATTACCCGAAGGACAAGAAGTCGTATGTGAAGCTCGAATAACCAGGAATATCAACGCCAAAGCAGAATATTCATGGCGCAAAGGTAATGGCTTTGTATTGGGTGTCAAGAAGGGTGTCATCTATTACGAGCTGCTCCAACTTGTCGAAACTATTACGGGAGAACTGTAACGAAAATAATTGATTCGATTGAAAAGAGTAGTGGCCGAAAAACGACCAGAATATGTGACCAGGCACGAGACCGTAATTTTCTAACATCAGAACACGCGGCCTCATGTTGTTAGACCGGTTAAAGTCTATTTGGAAAATAGGGGATGGGTAGTTTTGCTTCACCCACCGTATTCGCCAGACCTTGCCCCGTCTGACCCTCACTTATTTCGATCGATGCTGAATACTCTTACTGGAATACGCTTTACTTCAGTTGAAAGTATCATAAGTTCATAGCCTCAAAAGATGGACGGTTTTTTTTTTTTGGGCAAGGAATCCATAAATTGCCTGAAAGATGACAAAATGCCATAGCTTTCGTTATACACCCAATAATTGAACAAGAACTTTCAGTGAAACCGCCGATTAGGCCACGTAAATATAAAATTAATCCAGTGTGGAAGTTCTAAGCTAGCATGATCCATTGAGAAATCCAGTGGTTAATGATTATAATTATAAAAAGATTCTTTAAAATACATATGCATACGTTCTCCAAAAACGAAGCTGTTAAACAGGATAAGCCACACACTCCGAAAAGAATATGGCAGCAACGTAAGGAATCCTATAGAGGAGGAAAACAGAAGAAGAAGGAAAAAGCTGAAAGAGGCTGAACCAGTTTTACATAATGACGTTGATTCCTTACTTACGAGGGCATTCTGATAAGTCACTGACTTTTTGAGTTTCCCGCGTAGTAACCAAAAATGGAAAGAAATCGCCGATAAAATCAACGGCATGATATTGAACGATCAGAGAATGAGAATGCGTGAGGTGGCTGAGATCGTTGGCATCTCAACTGAGTAGATACATCACATTTTACATGAATATTTGGACTTGAAAAAGCTACCAGCGCGATGGGTGTCGCGATTGCTCACACTCGACCATAAGTGAAACCGTGTGACTTTAAAGGAGTATTTGGTGATGTTCAACCGCAATCCGAACGAGGTTTTGCGCCGTTTTGTAACCGTGCATGAACAATCACAATATCCCAGAGATCAAAGAACAGTCAAAGCAATGGGTTTCTCCGGGTACCCCAAAGCAAGCCAAGGTAGATTTATTAGCCAACAAGGTCATGGCAATAATTTTTTGGGATGCACGCTATGTCATTCATATCGATTACCTTGAAAAGCGTAAAACAATCACCGGCGAATATTATTCGCAGCTATTGGACAGATTCGACATTGATTTGAAGCAATAACGATCGCATGTGGCACTAAGAAGCGCTCTTCCACCTTGACAACGTACCGGCGCACACGTGTTTAGTCGCCATGGTAAAAATCCATAAATGGGGGTACCAACTGCTATCCCATTCAGTATATTCTCCAGATCTAGCTCCATGTGACTATTTCTTATTTCCAAACCTGAAAAAATGTTCGGCGATAAGAGTTTTGGGTCGCATGAAGAGGTCATTATTGAAACAAACGCCTATTTTGAAGACCTTGAGAAAACCTAATATTTGGAAGGAATAATAAAAATATTGTAATGGAGACTATGTTAAGAAATAAAGCGCATTTTTGCCAAACAAAAATTTCTGTTATTCAAAAAGTCACTGACTTATCAAAATATCCTCATACACCCCATTAGGAGTCCAAGGACATTTTTCGTTTCCGGCACTGAATTTCAAGGGCATTCTTCTACCACAGGGCATCAAAAATACCAGCGACGAGAAGTTTTATGAGAATGTGCAGATCTTCCTAGTTCTAGACTTTTCCAATCAAGAAAGTTTTTCTCCCAGGATCTGCCAAAAAAAACACAAGAAAATGAGACATGGAGAACTCTCAGTGGATAAGCCAAGTACTGATCAATTTATCTTGAATAGCGCTGGCTGGTTTTTAGTGATTATTGAGAAAAATCTGACTATTGCTTGGGAATATCAATATTTATTAATAGAGTTCAGCCAGATGATGCGAGTTATACGAGAGTCATATGTACAAAGCTCCTGGTTGGTTATGGTTGGTTTCTGTGGCTGATCTACAGCAGTACACGCGTAGATCACAATTAGCGCTTATGCTCCGTTTTGATACCACTACCCCTCCTAACGATAAAAAGATGAATGTTGAACTAAATCCACTTTATGGAGTAGCTAAGGTAGCTAAGGAGCTTATTCGTTTTGACAGCTTAGAAGACGGGCAGGTCTAGAAAGTGATTTCCTAGGGATGTGTTTTTTGCAGCTGCTATGGCTAGGCATTTGCAAAGTAAGCGGGTTAGTGTTTCCTTTTTGCCGGAATTCCCGCAACTTCTACAGTGTTTGTTGAAAGGTGTATGCAGTTTCTCTGCATGAGTGTCTCTAGGCCAGTGACCTGTAAAGGCCGCAATGGGACTAGCGATGTCTCTACAGTCCCTGGTGATAAGTTCCCTAGAACTACTGATATCTTACATCGACCAGGTCACACGGAGATATTGCATGATGTGAGTGTCCTCCATCTCCTGCTAGCTAAAGAAAGACAGCTCCTAGTCAGCTTACTACTAATTGAAAACATTTGAATGTATTGACAGTCAATGATATCTTGACTGCCTCCAACATTAGGTTGGTTGGTCTAATGCCCGTCAGACCAAATTTAAGAAGTCAGACATGAGAAAATTATTGTGTTTCCTAAGATACACGGAGTCTATTTGAATAGTCTCCAAATAAATAAAAAATTACATTTATAACAAAGAGATTATGGTATTAAAACTAAGCAATTTGTACTGATTACAGAGGGTAACTCTTTTAGTTCGCAGACAATAATAATTTAATGAAATTTGATTTTATTCAGAAATAAGTAAGTTTAAAAATAAATTTTCTAACGAAAATGAAGTCCTGATTCCATCCTTTTGATTCAACTTAACTCATATCAATTACTAACCTTTGGTATAATCGTTTTCGGGTTAATTCATTAGAAAGACATACAATTAATTTGCAATTGCCTTTAAAAAGATATTAAGCGAAAACTCAAGCGATTCGGTGATAATGGAAATAAATTTATGTACAGGAATATTATGTGAGATTAGTGAAAGCTTTTGGTAAATATTAATTAAAAGCGCAAATTAATACTGAGGCAAAAAACTATTTGAAAATAAAAGAAAATATTTTTTTCTTTTTTTGGTGTATAGAAAATTGTTTTTAAAAAAATATTAAAATTATATTGAGTAGTGTAGGTAAAGCTAAAGTTAAAAGAGAGAAAGAGAGAGAACTCAAAAAAAGGGAAAACTAAAAAACAAAACTTATTCTGTTACAATAATAATTTGTAATTTTCATAAGAAAATAAAACATTAAAAACTAAAAAAAATAAAAAACAAAATAATTGAAGCGTTTTTAGTAGTTTAAAAAACTGCTAGTACAAAATATTAATAGTATTTATTTATTTTTTTAAGCTATTTCTGAAAAAATCTTACTTCTTTTTGTTTTTTCTTGCGACCATATTGCGGCTGAATGAAGATTTTTATTTATATTTTACATTACATAGTTATTTAGAATTGATTCATTGTTTCATTCATTGATTAATTGATTGATTGATTGTTAGTTAGTATGTATTGATTTTTGGTTTTTTGGTTTTGATTTTGTTTTTGTTTTGTCAATAATTTACGTTGTTGTCATTATTATTGACGCGTTGACGTAGCAAAAAAGAAATTACGTTAATTAGAAAATTTACAAAAAACACACACATAAAATATATAGAGACAATATATAAAAAGGGAAACAAAGAGAATATACGAAATAAAAAAGAAAGAAAATAAAAAAGTATAAAAGTTTATTGATTCCCAGGAGAAAAGAGAGCGAAAAAAGAGAGAAACAAAAGAAAAAACAAAAATATGTATGTAAAACGTTCATCACTTAATAATTTTTAGTTATTTTTAAAAAAATCTTTTATTATTATTTTTATTTTTTTATTAAATGTTAATTATAAAGATTGTTGATTTGTACCTATATATTTATTTATTTTATACATACAAAATACAAAAATTTATGTAGTTAAGTTTTGTGAAAGAATGAATTTGTTATTCACAAACGATGAAAATAATGAAATTTTTTTCCAGTACTATTTTGTAGTACATTTTTTTTATTTATTAAAAAATACTAATTATAAAATTTATTTTCTACTATAAATTAGAGGTGGCAGTACACTGAGGTTAAAGTGTTCGTGGTCAAAGAGAAAATTGTTTTTGATTTTATATGCAGCGCTAAATATGAGAGTGATAGCTCACGAAGAGAGTGTGTATGCCGAATGTTGCTGTAGTTGTGCGGGAAGACGAGCAAGTGAGAGAGAGTAAGTGTGATTTGTTGTAGGTGCGAGAGACCAAAGAAGATGCCATCACAAACGCGACTACTCTCATTTGCACTAACTACATGCACATCTCTAGCGTATAGTATAAAAAATGAGAGTGCAGTTTTCTTACGTTATGGCGGGTCTCTCGTATGACTCTGAGTTATTCTATCCAAGAATGATAGAATACAAGATTACGCCACGCGCATCTCCGTTATTAAGCTCTCACGAAATTGAGCGAAAGCTTTTGTGTTTGTGATGTAGATTATCAATTTCTTTATTTGCATTTACATATAAACAGTGCATTATGAGGCCGCTGATAAATTTAGTTGGCCAAAATTAAATAGGTCGAAACTCGGTTTGAATCCAAAAGTAAATATCTTACTCTTTATCGATCCCTCATTAAAATTTCACACTAAGGATATTCTAATTATGCAAAGTAGCTGGTTGTGAGAGCATCGAAAATTGCAAAATCGTCTCGGTAGTATTAACATTATTTTTTTTAAATTTTTTTTTTTATGAGACCTGTTTCAAAAAATTATAACAAAAATGTTATTTGTCATCTTTTCTATGTTTTATATTATTTAATTCTTTCCATTTATATGACTGCGTATTATGAAGCAACGTAATCGCTACATTTGTGTCACATATTATTAATGAAAAGTTAAATAATATTTTTAATTTGGAAAAAGTTTTTGCAAATTTCTTTCAAATTTGGCAGTTCACATTGCTAATTAAATAATTATTAAAATTATTAGGCTTTGAGTGAACAATAATGCCAGAAGAATATCAAAAAGTTCATATTTTAACTTGAAAGGAAGACAAATAACTATAAATATATTTCTTTTTATATTTGTATCTGCAAATAACCGAATTAAAATTAATAAATATCATTTATTTCCACATTTCATACCAATGTTTAAATTGTTCACGTATAAAATGTATGTAGTTCCACCGCTCTCTCTTCAAAAATTTGACTTGTTACGACATGCGCAGAGAGACGCAATTTTGATCAACTTATTGGCGTAATCTTGTATTCTATCATTCTTGATTCTATCTATTTACTATCAAAAGCTTTCTCTTACTGAAATATATATTTTGTTTTTGTAATAGGTGCCTCATTTTATTATCCTACTACCTATTTCAAACCCACAGCAAAGCTTTTTTAAAATAAATGGGAGAGTTTGAATTTATGAATCTCAAGAACAGCAAAGCTTTTTAAAATTTTAAGAGAGAGTTTCTCAAGATGAGAGAGAAAAAAAGAGAGAGATAGGGAAAGAGCAATAAAAGTAAAATAGGTAGCAATGACAGCCTATTTTCATTACTCATATACTTAATGTCATTTTGACGTTATCTACGTTTGGCTCTCATTTTTAAAATGGCGGCATGTTTTTAAGTAAGCAATACTGACAAAACTGAAGAAATTACGACGATAGAGTTCGAGAATTATTTTTAAAAAAATACGTGAGACCAAATCTGAGGTAAAAATTAAAAAATGCCTTAAGATGGAAAATATTTTATCATATACAGTATGTTCCAAAGAAACGTGTTGCGTATTGCTATTCGCCACGTGATCTGGCATGCATGTGAAAGTGCAAATTATTTTTTAAATATAATTCCCTTTTCGCGTTATAGTTTTTTGCCTTTTTAAATGTAACACAATATTCATAATGAGTGCAGCGTATAAAAAACGTTTTGAAGTCGTGTTTTTAAGCTCACATCCAAAACGCCCAAAATTGACCGTCAATCTGGTCGCCATAAATGCAAAAATATCAGTTTCATTCGTAACGAAATAGTTGAAGATGACGAAGCTGATAAAGGCAAAAGCTGGAAAAAAGTACGATAAAGTTATAATAGAGCAGTTTTCGAAAAATTTCACGCTTAGTTTGAGACAAGCACAAGAAAAATTTGCAAAAAAAGGAATTCGAGTGTCGAGTCGAATACAATTCGGCGCAGACTTGAAGATTGTGGCATCGGAGCTCAAATCCTAAACCATTATTCACAAAAACTCAAACAATAAAAAAGTTTAGTTGGGCGAGGGAGAATTTGGAACGTAATTTTTACCAATGAGTCTAGTTTTTATATTTACATTTACTAGAAGAAAGCCTAGACAAAAAATGGTAAAAAATTATTACAACGAACGGTTAAGCATCCAGCCCCAGCAAAGGTCCATGTTTAAGTCTGCTTTTCTGCAAATGGTTTCGGGAAATTGATTACATTTACTCAAAATCGAGACTCAAAGTAAGTGCGCTCGAATTGTACCGAAAGGGTTTATTGAAGTCTGCAAAATTATTTATATGGAGCAGGAATTAATTACTGTATCCTCTAAGAAGACGACGATCCAAAACATCGGAGTCGCTTCTGCACATTCTGGAAATAAGAAAATGGCATAGTCGGGTTAGATTGACCTTCATAGAGTCCAGTTGCGAATTCAATCGAAAATGTGTGGTCGCTGATGAGGGGGAAAAAATCAATGGTACAAAATCGCTCATTCGGGTCATAAAAAGAATCTGATTCTAAGCAATGATTATGTCAAGAAATTAAGTGAAAGTTGCAGGCGAAGATGTCAGGCGATTATTGATAGTAAAGGTGACTAGACATCTTAATAAATTTAATCGCGCAATAGCATTATAACTATACTTTAAGAAAGAAATGGATAAATATCAAAGCTTTTTTCTTTAATATTTGAAATATTTTTCTTTGGAATATATTATATTTTTGATTTTAAATATTAAACTGGTACGAATTTTTAAAAAAATAATTTTTAGAATTATTTATCGTTTCAAGAATGGTCTTTGATTTAAACATAAACTCTTTTGAAACAGTTTGTTTACCATTTCTATTCAAAGGGATTAAAATCAGCTGGCGAGAAAATAAATTTAAGCTATTAAAAAATATTAACAACTCTTTGATATTTTTTTTTTTTTAATTTCAATTTCTATTTCGTCGAAATAGAATCAGTTTAATTTTATTTTTTTAAAGGCTTTCCCTTCTCTTCTCTTTTTTTTTATATTAAGTTTTTTGCTCTTTCAAATTGAGAACATAAAAAAATGCATTGCGCTTTTTTTGCTGAAATAGAAAAATTTTAATTTCTGTACTGCACTGTTTGGGTAGAGATATGTCAAAGAGAGAGATGCCATATTGAAAGTTTTTGTATATATTCTTGTAAATCGAATGCATTATGAAACTGAAAATGATAGTTTTTGATGTTGGCCACATTTATTGGAAAAATAAGAAGCCATCCGAACCCAGTCGCTCTCTCGTACTGCTGGGCATGAGAATGAGAGAGAGGTAACCCGATCGCTGATGGTGACGCTCTCATTTTTCTTTCAAATGAAAATGACTTCTGCGCTTCGGCGGCAGAGTTGATATTTTATTGGCACATATTAAGATATTACATACATATATTCTTAAGATTTCTCTCTCTCTCTCTATCAAAGCAACTATTTTCTTTCAGTCATTAGCATATGGAGAAAAATTAGGAAAATTATAGCTGTAGAAGTTTCGCAGTTTTTCACTGAGCAATGAATCGTGAATTGAACGTTCATATTCTTTTTGAATAATGAAATCGGAAAAACCTAATGTTTGTATTAAACTAAGTATCAGCGATTGCACCATATTAACTTTTAACTTAAATGAATGCTGCATTTTAAATGAAAAAATGGAATGAAATTAATGCTTACAAAAACAACTTACATTACACATTTCTCATTTGACCATATCTACTTGATTACAATAATGCAATGCCACTCTAATTAGTAAGTATAAATAATCTAAACCAATGATGCCGATTAAAGCTTAAAAGCCTCAAAGCTTTTTCCTTGAAAGCATTATAAACACGTTAGTAAGCCCTAAAAGCTTTTCATCTGCAAGCATTGAAATCGGCATCACTGCTTTCTAAACCCATATTCTGATAGATTTTTCTAAATATTTTAATATAACTACTCAAAAGTGTCCAGAACAAAGCACAGAGAGCACACACATTCAGTGTCGAATAGCGCTCATGTTTGTCACTCATCATGACTTGACACTTTTTCTGTTAGAAATATCAAATGTTTTTATGCGGTTGCAGCTGACACTTTGATTTTGTCAGAATATGAGTATCTATTCATTTTTTATATTTTTTTATTTTTTTTAGTATTTTGTACACATATGAGTCGCAAATAAATTATTTTGGTTTAAGTGAAACAAGACAAATTGTAAATGTGTGTGTTCGGGGGACAAACGTTTTGCTAGTTTTTGAATAATCTTTTACAAGTACACAGTGTTGATTGGATTGTTATGTACATTTAGTAAAACTTTGCGTTACACAAAAATACTATTGCATTATATTTTTTTTTGTTTCACATAATAATCTATCGGTGTATATATTTTTCAGCTAAGAAACTGTAATTTATTTAATGAATATACTAAGTTTTATGCATACACTGATATACCATAGTATCTGTTCAAAATTATAGCTATTTATTATAATATTTATTAACTTTTAATAGAGTATTTTAACAAAAATTTTAAATTTGATATTATATGAATGGTGCGAGGGATAAATGGAACTTAATGGTAATTCTCTAATTCTTATCATTTACAAATGTTGTTAAATTCTTGGAATAAGGTGAACCAGACAGAGCAAATGAAAACTGCCCTCTAGTGTTAAGTTTTTTATTGTATGGCAGATACCATCTTGCGATAGATTTTCGAAATTCCTGATAGCCATTATCGTTTTCAGGAAATTAACAGTGGGTTAAAGTTTTAGAAAACATTGATGTATCATTTTAATTATTGCAATAATTTATTTATATTCTTTCTTCTCTTACATGTAGATAGAACTAAAAAGCTAATAAAAAGCGAAAGGTCTTAAAATTTGGTTGTAATATCTCAGATGATTCCAAAAACATTGAATAAATCTGGCCTTGAGACTACGGATATCTTAGGTTCAAAATAGTGCAAGAAACTACTGAGCACATTAGTAAAAGAGAGAGAGAATGAAGTTCAATAAACGGGAGTATTCTCTCAGGTTCTCAGAGGAAAGATGAGAGTTGTCTGGTACAAAAAAATAATCTCATTTTAACTGCTCAAACTTAAAAAAAATCTTAGAGGAAGAAGTTTGAAGCAGCTCTAATTTTAATTAGATTAGTGATGGAGTGGGAAGTGCATAGGCATCTACAGTGATAGCCAGACTGCACTGAAGGCCCTTGCTAACCTTGTGAGCTCTTCAAAATGTGTCAGCGAGTGCTAGTCTAAACAAACCTGTCTTGCAAAACACAACAAGTAATACGTTATATGGGTTGCAGGACACTGTGGTATTTCACCATGGAGTCCGAAACTTTTTCTTGGCATAAGCTCTGGGGAGATCATGCTGAAACTGAGAAGAAAGCAACTGAGATTACTAGTGTGTTTCAGCACAGAGCACAACATATGTGAAAAGCATATGACTAACATGGTCGTTATCACCGATCCAACATGCACAATCGTATTTTGAGGACGATGATGCTACGAAGTATTACCTTTATAGCTTTCCGGTGTTCGCAAAAATAAGGTTAAGGCTATTGGGTAGTGAAATCCATGGTCATAAACCAGTTTCTAAGAAGCTCGATTTTGAGAGAATTTAGACTTTCCTTCTTCTTATACTAATCTCACATTTCTTTCCTGTCTCTCTACGCTTTTATACTGACTCTATCCTGGCTATAGTGAAATGGTCCTTGAGACTGAATGCTTTGGTTTAATCCAGCCCACTCTTAACTCTAAACTTGCAACATTTGCTCTTGAAATGCCAAATTTCACCGCAAAATTAAAAATGTCTTGCAATCTTGACCATTCAAATTATTAGAAATTTCATCCCAAGGTTGCATAACTCTGGCAAGATATATCTCTTCATAGAAATATCTCCGATGGCATGAACGTCTCCTTGGAAAGGTCTTGCATGTCTTTTTTCAAGATCCTTCACAATTACGTTCTAGGTCAGTGATTGGTGGAAGCTCGGGTGAAAGCGAAAGTATTTTTCTAAGAAATCGGGCTATGCAATTATGGTTTTTAGAATCTTTTTGGACTTCGAAAATGGCCTTACCCATTAGAACTTTTTACAACCTGTACCATTATATAAAACGGAAATTAACGTGGGAATTTTCGAAACAATTTCGGGTCAATATTATTCTAAAAATTTTGTGGGAAATTTGTAGCAGTTCTCAAGAGGCATTGAATCATTTATTACCCTCACAGTTTACGTGGGATTTTTAAGCTTTGAAAATAAAAAAATATGTATTTTTGAAGAAATTTGGTTAGTATCTATGAGTACTACTTACTTAATCGGGAAATGAACAAGGATTTCAAAGGGAAAATAAACGGCAAACATTTTTTTTAAATTCTACATAATTGCTACCAGAATTAATGATGGGCGGGAGAGGGGAAGGGAAGAGATTGGGGTGAGAATTACCATAGTGATTATTGGGGTTGGACCTATATTTATTATAGGAAATTTTATACTATTTTACTCCAGTATTTGTGATGTGCAGAGATTTGAAGAAGGAGAAGAGAGTACGGCAGTTGTTGATAGAATGAACTTTGAACTTTGGCAATATTTTCCATCAGAGAGATTAGTGGCAGACTTCCCGAAGATTTTTCCCCAGCATTTGGAATAGGTACAAATTTGGAAAAGGTGAGGGAGAAAGTTACTGATGCACTCGAAACGATTCCTGAAAATCATACTTCTCCTCAAATGAATTAATATCAGATCCGTATCTATTTTGTGAAGACTGTACATGTATAAGAGAAAGAAGAATCATCCATGAAGACTATATTTCTCCTCCGAAAGTTCATGGGTCCGACCTTAAACTTTCTGAGGAGAAATATTGTCTTCATTGATGATTCTTCTTTCTCTTATCTATGCAAAGAGGTAAAAATTATTAAGTAGCAGTAGTGCTAATCTGATGATAAACCTAATCTGATGGTATTCCTACCAATCAGATAATACCCAGTAACTAAATGGGAGTTGTATTCATTTTTTTTAAACATGCCACACCATTGTATATGTATCAATGATAAACAGGTATATTAGCGGATCCAGACACTTCGTTTAAACTTTTTTTGTTTCATCACCAACGAGTATGTATTAGATTTTCATCGGTAAGGGGAAGGAAAGGGGGGGGGAGGGGCTTTATTCTCAAAACTTACAACAACAATACTCCTTAGAGTTCTCTAGTGGGCAAGCGATTTCTAAAAAAGTTGAAGGCGGTTCTATTTAAATTTCTAAAAATCAAGCGTTTAAAGATTTTAATCCTTTGACGCCCGAATTATAATGGTGTTTGATAGAAACAGTTTGTTCTGAAATTATCGTTACTTAGGTCTTTCACAATCATGACACCAAATTTCTTGCTTCTACATTGATTTGTTTGTCCTTTATTAAAGATTAAAAGAACATAGTTATGAAGCTGTAAACAACCACTGGATAACTCTTTTTCTTCAATTTCTTGATTTTCATATTCTCTTATCTTTTATAAACATATCTGATAAAAAAAATTTCCTCTTAGTAATAATTAAACATATTTTTTTCAAAAAATAGTGCAAAAGATTTTACTAAAAAATTTTGCACTTAGCTTTTTTGCTGGACTTCAAAGACAAAAAATTAAAAAAAATGACAGAAACAAGAAATTTCAAATATTCGGCAAACCAGCAAACGTGAAGAATACTTTACAGAACTGAATGCATATATTATTATTAGTCAAATTTGTTAAATACTTATTTTATGCCACATTAAAGTGAATGTTGCATATACGCAACATTGGGTATGAGAGAGTTAATTCAAATATTTTCAGAAAGTTTGAAATCAAATGTTGCAATTTTTTAAGTGACTTTAGTTCGTCACTAGCAAATCATAAAAATCGGAATAGTCTTTCTTAGAATCTTCCAGATGAATGTTATGTTTATAAGTATCAACTCCAGAACTCGATCCAAGTTTAAGGTTAGCGGGTGCCTTAAAACTCTCAAAAAGAGGCCAGGCTGAACTAATTATTTTGAATCAACTACTTTTAGAAAGTTTGACTATTTTTCCAATATTTCATTTAAAAAAGCAGCAGCTCACTTTTTGAAGTCATCAACCCAATAATTTTAGCTGTTTCCATATAATTTTTGGGTGACAGAAACTTGTTGAAAAATTTGTTAAAATACTCATTTAAAATCAATAAATTTATAAACTAGGTAATAATTTGAAGCAGTACTATGTATGTATGTATATCGATGTCTATGCAAATTACTAATTGTGGTTCCCTAACTTAAAATATGAGCGCATAAATATTTCAAATGAATTTTTAAATAGAATGAAAATTAAAATCATAAATAAAATATAAATACATACATAAGTATGTAAATATATTATTAAAACATAATTTCAAAACGTTTAACAAACAAAACAAAGAGAAATAATTTTTTGCCTGTATTTAGGAAAAGAAAATAAATAAAAAAAAAATACAAATTCAAAAATTCATTAATATTTATTTCATTTGTTTACTATTTTCTTTTTTTTTTTTTTTGTTTTTTTTTGTACAAGAAGGAAGTAGAATATTTTATTAGAAAAGGAAAAATTTTTTAATAAAGCCAATAGTTTAAAACACATATTTTTTTAATAACACAAACAAACAAACAGACAACAAACACATATTTAGTTAATAATAATTAATTAATAATTGTTAATAATGAGAATAAGAATTAAAAAAAACTAATTACACGGCACTATACACGATGTCGATGAAGATCAAATAAAATGAAAATAATAAAATAAAAAAAATATTTTTAATTTTTTTTTTTTTTTGAAACATTTTAGAGTCTAGATATTTTTTATAATAAAAACACGAATACACGATACGATATAATACGAGTAGATATACATATTGGAAAAGGGGAAAGTAGATATGTAATTAGTTATAAATTGTTAGATTATTATTAATGTTTGCAGTTTATTGTAGTTGTGGTCGAATATGAAATAAATTGAAGCAAATAGCAGCTTTTCGTTTACATTTGCTTTATTTATTAACTTTCATTTAGTTATTTATTTCATATCTATTTCGTTTTCAATTTATGTACAACAATCAAAAGAAAAATAAATATCGTAGATAAGTAAGTATATAAAACTCAAATAAAAAAATAAAAAAAGGTTGTAACTAATAGTTATTTTTTCTAGCAATTATGAATATTTAGAAGGAATTAGTTTTGAAAAATTTGTTAGTAGAGTTAGTGTTAATAATTGTGTAGCATTTGAAAAGTAGTTACTATTAAAAAAAATTTTCTACGTTTACTTTCTATGCCATTATTATTATTATTGATTCATTATTTGGTTGATAGCTCATCAATTTACTGGTGTTTTATATTTTTCAAAAATACCGAATTACACTGGTCAATATAAAAACAAATAAAACAAATAAAACAAAAAAAAAAAAAACAAAAAATGACAATTAAAGTTTTTGAGTCAAATAAAGTTTTCGAGATCTACGCAACTCAATAAAATTATCACAGCTTTAATATTTCATACTTAACTGTGATTCGCAGAACTTGAGGAGTTGAGTTTGCTACCTACTTACTGATTAAACCCCGTACCTCGAATCTCTTAAATCTTCTCAATATGCGGTTCAACTTTTATTAATTACACTGTGCTCGAATTTAAAAAAAAAAAAATTTTTGGCGGATGGAATACATATCGTTTCTAACTTATTCGGGGTCAAGGAATTCAGTGGTGATAACCATTTTTTCCCCTATCAGCAGCGTTTCATACAACCTTTTTTTAAGTTTTGGCTTGGGGCTATACTACGAAGATACATGTTGCTCTTCTTATTGCGGTGAAAATTGGTATCGAGGGGTTTTTTGGCATGAAAAAACTGAATTTGACATTTATTTGCAGAAAAAAATAATTTTAGACATAACTCCCATACAAAAAACCGTCAAAAATCCCCAAAAAGTGGAAAATTTGTATAGAAGGAACCGTTATTTTACAATAAAATAGCTTAAATTTTGGCACACATCATTTTTTTCGTTAAAAAATTAGGTTCGGAAAGTTTAAGAACAATCGGCTAAAAAAAAAGCTGAAAATTTTAAACATTTTTGGAATTTGGGAATTCTGTCAAATAAGTACCCGGAAATTCTCATTTTAAATTTTCCCTCTGAGAATATTTCAAAAAATTTTTTTCCCAGGTTGGCACAACTGTCAACCACTATTCTGTGAATTTTTATTGCTATGTGTCATTTAGTTTGGGTACGGCGTCATTAAGAACAAGTCAACCTTTTGTGTGCGTCGCGATTTTTACCATGGATAAAAATATCGAACAAAGAGTTTGTGTGAAAATTTGTGTTTCAAACGAAATTTCTTGTGCCAAAACGTTGGAAATGTTGAAAAAAACATTTGGTGATTCAACCATGTCGAAAACTCAAGTTTACGATTGGTATAAATCGTTCAAAGAGGGGCGAGAAGAAGTGAACGATTTGCCACGTTCAGGACGGCTTTCGACCTCTTCAACTGAAGAAAACGTCGACAAAATAAAGGAAATGGTGCTCGAAATCATTATAGTTTGCGAGAGATAGCCCAAGAAATGAACATGTCTCATGAGATGGCTCGTCATATTTTGGTTGATGTTTTGGGTATGCGGAAAGTCTCAGCGCGATTGGTGCCAAAAGATCTGAATTTTCTTCAAAAAGTGAATCGCAGTAAGGTGGCTGAAGACAAACAAACAAGTCAACAATCATCGGAATGGCGCGCCAAAAATGAGCCGAAACCGAAAAAACCGCGCCAAAGCAAATCGAAAATCAAGGTGATGCTGACCGTTTTCTTCGATATTCGTGGTGTTGTTCATTCGGAATTCTTACCGGAGGGCCAAACCGTCAATAAAGAATATTATCTTGGCGTTATGAGGCGTTTGAGAGAGAATGTTCGTCGCAAAAGACCAGATTTGTGGCGGAACAACAGTTGGATTTTGCACCACGATAATGCACCAGCGCACAAAGCGATCATTGTGAACGAGTTTTTGAACAAAAATTCAACAAATATCATCGAACAACCACCGTACTCTCCAGATATGGCCCCGTGTGACTTTTTCCTGTTTCCAAAACTCAAATTACCACTTCGTGGAACCCGTTTTGAGAGCATTGAAGACATCAAAACTAATTCGCAACGAGAACTGAAGGCCATCCCGGAATATAGCTTTAAAAAGTGTTTCGATGATTGGATTGTTCGTTGGAAGAAGTGTATTGCCTCAGAAAGGGCCTATTTTGAAGGGGATATAATAAATTTAGATGATTGATAAGTTGTTTGTGTTTTATTTCAAATTTCCGGGTACTTATTTGACAGAATGTATGTTTCCTAAAACTAAGTTTACAGATTTTTGTTGTTCAGTGACCTATAGTAAAATTTCATATGCATCATATTTCTTGAACATATTAATCCTCTATCAACTCTCGTAATAGGTCAAAAAAGTAATTTTTTTCGATAAGGGCAGAAATGACCCGTACTGGTGGGCGCCAAAGGATTAATATGTTGGAGGAAAATATTTTATAGAAAATTCTACTATAAATTTGCGAGCATACAAACAAGCTTTGATGCAAAACTAACAAGTTGTCCTTTGGTTTCTTTTACTTAACACTAGAATGACTGGCGTTGCCTGCAGTGGCGGTACGTCCATATAAGCCCAAAAGCCGGGCTTGCCTAAGAATTGTTAACTGAAAATTTGTACAATATGTGCTTAAGAAATTACTACTTTTGTTTTAACTGAAAGAATAATTTTCTTTTAAAATTTTGTATTTGTATCACCCTGTTTTTCAATAGCTCGTACATGTACTAATAAAAAATTAAATGTGGATTATATAAAATACACACAAGCATTCATGCTATCGCAGTTCATCAAGTTGGCTTTTACGAGGCTTTTACAATTTTGAAAATGTATGTTTCCATAACATGCTATCTCGCTTACACTTATAGGAAGTTCAATAGCTTTTTTAGTATGTGCGGTTCCATAAAAAGTAGCAGCATACCAATTTTCTACTACTATGTATGATTTTATATAGAAATTAAAAGGTGGCATTCAGTTTTTGTTTGGCATTTGGAAAGTATTTACTCCACTTTCTTTTACTCCTATTTTTTGCGCCATTAGTTTTTAGCAGAGTTTCGAACCGGTTAAATTTGGGTTCGTTTTCAGGTTCAGGTTCAAGCAAAATAAAACAGTGTGTTCCGGTTCAGGTTCAAATAAAAATGAAGCAAAACAAGGTTTTTCAAATAATAGTTTTACTTATTTACATCCATACATTTAGTTACTTTGCAATTTGGATGTTTTCATTGCGTTGACATTTTCTTATATTTGATAATTTGCAGTTTTATTAATAAGGTTTATATTAAGAGAAATTATCGTTTAGTTTAAAAAATAGTATATCATTCAACGAATTTGTTTTTTAAATGATACCTTTGCGGAGCCTATATCAATTTATGTCCAAAAATTCCCTTTCTACGTTCACCTCCTGAATTTATATGCTCATTTTGTATTTTTAATGTCAATATTTTAGCACGTCTAAAAACGTTGGTAAAGTCCAAATATAGCTGCCATATTCCTTCTTCAATGCTTCAATCGGGATCTAGAGCATTCCATCCTTATTGTCAATTTTAGCCTTTTTGGTTTGGTAAAAAAATGCACTGGGCTTGCCTCATCAGTAAATGCTAGGCACGCCACTGGTTGCCTGCATACCTACTTGGTCTATCAGCGGTCAATTGACCGCATAACATGTGGCTAACGAAATTGTTTAATTAAACAGATTCCAGGAATAGAACAACATAAAGAAGTACAAGATTTTTATTTTAAGTAATTGTTGAAACAGATACATGTTATTAAGAATTTCTATTCGATGTTTTATTTTCAGTATTAAATTCCGTTCTATTTGTTCTACTGGTTCCTGGCCTGCTGGAGGCATAGAGCTTAGACAGTTGTTCAGCCACCTGAAGAATAAAATGTCGTCCAGATATCTTTGATTTATACATGTTTTGTAAATACATGTGAATTTATCATTTGCCAGGCAAAACACATGTACTGGCCATCGTCGTGCCATCGCTCAAACTCTGTGTATGACACACTGTATATGTATTGACACATTTTGTCAACACCACATTTTGTATGATTATAAAATAAAAATAGCTCTGGCTTCCTTTTTTCAGCTTTTTGATCAACTGTCCTGCTGCTGTGCAAGTTACTCAAAATTAAAACTTTCTTTTATATCGTTCCCTAATATAATTTTACGGTTATATTATCAGTTTTGTATATAGTGATGAAGGAGGTAGTTCTTTTCTACTTCCATTTTGTGTTCCACAACGCTAGCTCTCCCAGTTTTTTGGCTGTAAAAAGCAGTCTGCGTAACATTTCTACATATGTCCAAGTATGGTTGCAAAATTTTTAATATCACATTTTCTCCTAAACTCTGTTCTACAGGTGTTGATACATCTTTTCCTTTGCATCCGTAGCTACTCAATATTTGACTCTATATTTGTATAGTTTATTACCCATAAACTGAGTAAAAGGCACCCATATTTCAGAAGCTAAGCAAAGTTAATCTGATTGTTTTCGCAGCTGCCTTGTCTGTTTGCCATCAAAGTAGAAATATTTCACAATTTCCTTGAACCTATATCTTGACATAGTTTTGGCGTAGAAATTTCGACCCCATGTTTTATTCCATATTTCACTTAGAAAAATCGTACATGCGTCAAAAGCTCCACGAACATACTATACATAATCGATTGATAAATATGTATTTATGTATGTTTATGTTTAAAACATGAAATTCTAATCGTATTTTTTACTATTGATGTCAAATACATGTAAATTTTTTTATTGTAAACATACTGTATATACATTTTATATGTAGCGGTCAATTGACCGCTTATTGTCTTATTAGGGTAAATAGGTGATATAAAGAAAACGAAACAGAATAGTAACCTAAATATAGTAACAATTTTTAGCTTAATAAAAACTAGTAAAAGTCAGAAAAAACCAGATTCATATCTCAAATAGTATCAGAGATACCATTGATCAAATATGGAAAAACGCCAATTGACCGCTCTCAGTCTTTCTAGTGTTAATCTGTTAGAAATGAGCAAACTTTAAGTCCGTGTACAAAAAATATTTGAGGTAAAATTTTGAAATGCAGAGACCCGCATAATTTTTTCTCCTGATTTCTATCAGAATCGGCTTGCAGTATCTTGTGATTTTTGGACAAATTTATTTTTGTCGGATAGTGTAATTTTCGTTTAGTAACATTTGATCGCTCATGACGAGAACTGGATTTTTAGCGGATTGTTCTAAAACTTTCGGAACCTAATTTTTTTAACGAAAAAAGAGATGTGTACAAAAATTTAAGCAATTTCAATGTAAAATAAGAGTACCTCCCATATACATAAATATTCTTCATAATTTTTGCAGCAGGAAGGAGGAATGTTTTCTTCTTCTGTCGGGTTGATTGCGGTTAAATAAAACTGCATAAGTTCATTCATTTCCCTCTTAATTTATTAAAATCAAATATTTATTTTCAAAACTAGATAGATAAAAATACAAACTATTAATGACTTAACTAAAAGAAGAGGCGATAAAACTATCTCAAAAATTGAATTTTCAATATTTTTACTTAATTCTGGTTCCGACTATAGGCACAGGTCTATCGATTAATACGTTGATTCAATCTTTGATTTAAGGATTTTTTTTTTGACACATGTGTCGTTAAACGAAAGTCATTCTACAGATATATAGTCGATGTAATTGTGTATTTCAACGTAAACAAATTTATAAATGATTCTTGAAATAAATAATATTTGTCAGCTCCTCCGACAGTGAACAGTTTAGTGCTACTGGTCAGCTTTTTATTTGGCAAATCTATTATTTATATTTTTCTGTATATGTGTGCAAATACATAGGTAGAAAAAATTTCAGTTTTTTATTTTTTTTATATTTTAAAAATCCTTCGGTCTTCGGCCGAATGTTAGATGGCCAAAAAAATCACCTTCGGTCGGACGCTAATATATACGCACACATTTCCTGCTCTATGCGTACAGCTGCCAAAGAGCCGCTAGGTTGCCATCATCGACGGAAAAATATCGCGGAGATGTCGCAAAGTTACTATAGAAAAACGCAGTATATAGAGCCACCCTGCCAGACAGCCAGTTGCAGCGCGAGCTGCTAAGGAGCAATACAGACAGTTGAGAGGAGAGGAGAAACGTCTTTTCAAGTGCAAGAAACAAGAGGCGTGAATTCGATGATATCGAGATGGTTAAGGGACAGGAATGAGGCTCAAAAATAATTCTTTAAAAAAATAAGATAAAAAATAAGAAAATAGTTAAGACCGCCGCCTCTTCCTACAAAGGCGACGAAGGCGGAAATCTGGTGGCAGATGTTCAGGGTATTATGAGGTTATGGAGAGAATACTTCTCATAGCTGCTTAATGGCGATAACGGCAACAATTTCGCCATTGTAAAAGCTGCTCCTGAAATCCTAATCACTGACGACGTTGCAGTACTGCCGCCCAACTATGTCGAGGTCTTAACAGCCATTACTCGGCCGAAAAACAATAAGATTGCGGTGCAGATGACCTGTATGCTGAGTTGTTTAAGATTGGAAGCATAATATGGACGGATGGAAGCTTGTCCAGCAATTGAAACCTCAGCGCACTCTGCCCACGGTGGGATAAGCCTTCTCAGTTTCTCATATAAGGTTCTATGAAGCGTATTGTGTGAAAGACTGAAACCCATCGGCAAAAAGCTAATTGGAACTTATAAGTGTGGCTTTAGGCCTGATAAGTCCTGGAAAAGACCAGAGAAAAATAACGAGGCAGCCACAATCTATTCATCGATTATAAAGCCGCGACGATTAGGAATCATTTGTAAGCCGCAATGCCTGTTTTTGGTATCCCTGTAAAGCTCATTAATCTTTGCAAAATGACTCTGACTGACACCATCAGTGCAGAGGAAATTGGGAAAGACCTTTCCGAGCTATGTGATGCCAACATAGCTTTCAGGCAGTGATTCCCTATCGAGCGATTTCTTCAACTGGAGGAAATAATTCGCGCTGCGAATATCGACATCTCTGACCCAATCTTCTGCAAGAGTGTCTTACTGCTAGAATACGCTGATGATATTGATATCATTGACACCGAAGCGTAGCAGTCAGTGTAGCATTCTCCAATTTTGAAAGGAAATTTCGTCGAGTGGGTCTAGTGGTGAACGAGGACAAGGCAAGTCAACAACAAAATGTCACTGTTGACAATTAGAGTGTTTTCGGATATTTCTCTAAGCTTTTTTTTTAGTGTATTGAAATCGTGTTCCGCGTATGACGTCAGCAGAGTAGAATCCGTGTATTTAATTCCATCAATGTTTCTCTGACATAAAATTTAGGTAAGGGATATACTGCTGGTTTTGTTTCCCAGTTTAACAAGATCCTTTGCTAAATTATTTTGAATTTGCTAACTGCCGAACTTGAACCTTTGATCACCGTTTGATTATCAGAGAATATGTCAATATTTTCAGCTAATATGTATATATGTAGATTCTAAGATGCAAAACTCTTCCGTGATTATTAGAACTTCAGAAAGGGAGATGGAAGGATTAAGTAATTTGAGGATTGATTTGCCGATTATATAAAAATAAAAAAATGCGAATTCAAGTAATCATTACCACCCAGCTCTGCTTGGGATTCATGTTTTTTAGGCAACATTTTTAAAGACACGTGAATATGTGCCGCACGTGGAAACGCGTATTTCGCCGCTATAATTAAATCCAATACTTTGTTGGTTAACTACTTTGTCTATTACAAAGTCATTCAAATATGAAAAGAAGTCAGAAAATAAAACAGAAAAATTAGTTCAAATATAATTTAACTAAATAGTTGACCAGTGTAATTTTAATAGTATTTTTTTTACTAATAAATGCAAACGTTAAATGCAATAATATAGTATACCTAATAATTAAAAAGATTATAGAACATTAAAGAGAAATTTAGAAATTTACGATTAGTGCATCATACAATGAAAAGTAGTCGTAGAAAATTCTAGCTACATAAATTTTTGAAAAAAAAATTATTATTGATTTTTAATTGAATTTTAATGCAAATCACTGCGGGATATAGACGAAAGTAAGGATAAGTTACTATACTCCACTACTTTTAAACAGAACAAAAAAAAAACGAAAAAAAAAGAAGAAGGTGTATATGTGGGAGAGAGAGAAGTTAGTGTGACTGGCACAAACGACTATTAAATTAGAAAAAATTATTTGAGGCCAGAAGGGTAAATGAATGCCTCACTATTCTGAGGTTAGATACTAGTAACATTTATTATTTCGTTAAAAATATTTTAATATGAAATGGGCAAATGGGATTAAGTGCAATCATGAGTATGAGACATTATTATATGAAACAAAAATGAAAGAAATGATTTTTGAATTGATAATAATATTAATTTAAACGTAGAGAACCACGATGACGAAAACAATTTTTGGAGGACAACTAATTGGCTTTCATTTGAATAGTGCCATTAAAAAAAAAAACACACAATTGGGAGGGAAAATAGATATACACAATATTTAAATATATATATAGTATATAGCTAGCTAGCTATTTTAATTTTTTTATTTATAGTTGGTAGTTACACTTATATAAGTAAATCTGGGTTGTAAGTTAATTAGTTAGTTAATTTGAATAATGAATAAATAAATAAAAATTAAAAAAAAAAAAAACAAAAATTAATAATTAAGTTATACACAACAAAAGAAATACAAAAAAAAAGAAGCAATTAATATACACACACACACATTCACATATAGACATAAATTTGTTTTAAAATATTTACCACCTCTCCCTCGGCTCTCTTTCTTTCCAGCTCCTTTTGCTTTTCATGTTCTGCGGCAATACGTGTTTCTATTTGCACCAATGATTCGCGGGTGAAGGGACGGAACAAACTGCGTTCTTCCTCAGATATCGAGTCGGAATCTTCTGTCATTGTCTATGCGGCCAACGATGAGAGCCTCAGATTTCCAAGGCCTATTAGAAATTAGAATTCTATTTTTGGTATTTTTTTTTTTTCTTTTTTTAAAAAATTTTTTTTTTTTTTCTAATTTTTTTGTTTTTGTTTTGTTGCACACTTACTATTTATATTGATTTATGTATATTTATATCGATATCGATAGCTGTGTATCGATAAAGAAACAAACTTACATGAGGCACATGGATGTCGCGTGCTAAATTTAAGTTATAACTATATCCGAGGCGCCATCTTTGAGAAGCGCCCACCGCTTTTCACGATTCTGTAAATAGAAAGAAAGAAAGAGAGATTGATTAGTAAGAGGTTTATATGTTTTATTTAATTCAATAGTTTGCTGCTTTTAATATAAAGAAATTTGTGTAGGAATTGTAAAATAAAGGTTAAAAAATTAACTGTTCCAAGGGAGGAATATTATTACTGGTTCACTCATATCCTGTTGATATATATGCAATTGAATTCATTCATTACTTTGTTAGTAGAAGACAAACCAGATTATTTTTTGTTTGCGAGCAAGAATTTCTCACCTTTTCCTAAAGTTCTACTAGACGTATGAGTAATTTTATTCTTGTATTTGCCAAATAAAAATGTTTTTAAAGACTTTTCTCTACTACTCGGTTCCTGCATCTATAACATTCCAACACAATATTTTATTGCTATCCATTCTTGATGGGAAAAATCATTGGTTCAGAATGACAATTACTTGGAATTTTTTTTTAGTCGTATTAACATTTTTCAAAATTTACAAAACAAAAACTTCAAACCAAGAGTAAAACTTTTTCTTCACAATCCAGTATTTAATTTATGAAATGTTTTATATTTATTGAGCACAAATTGCACATATATATGATAAAAAATCTGATATTTTCAAAGTTATACTAGGCGTATGAGTAATTTTATTTACATTTTCAAGAATTTAAAAAAAACAAAAAGACTTTCTGGTGTTGATAAAACAAGTATTTACTACCAATTCATCATTAAATGAAGTTTAAAAAAAAATGACAAATAAATATGCGGGAATGGTTATACTATTTCACAGTAGCACTAGGCGTATGAGTGATTTTCGTTTCTAAAGACTTTTTTCTACTACTCGGTCCCTGGATCTATATGATTTCAACGCAATATTTAATTTGCATCCATTTGTGATTCCATTTCTGATGCAAAAAGTCATTGGTTTAGAGTGAAAACTCTTTTTTCTAATCTTATTACACTTTTTCAAAATTTACAAAAAAACCTCAAACCATAAATAAAACTTTTTATACACAAACTAGTATTTAATTTATGAAATTTGTTAAATTTATTGAACAAAAATTGCACATTTATATAATAAATATTCAGATATTTTCAAAATTCTACTAGGCGTATGAGTAATTTTACTGAGGGACATTTTTAACAATTAAAAAAAAAACAAAAAATGTTTCTGGTGTTGATAAAAAAAATATATTTCCAAACAATTCCTCTAAAAATATATAATATTTTCAAAAAAGAAATTAAAAATAAATATGCAATCTTGCTTCTTGGTTGTACTTTTTCAAAGTAGTACTAGGCGTATGAGTAATTTTAATTATTCCGCTCAACAAAATGAATTTTTACAGATTATTCAACTTTTCGATTATATTTGAAATGCTTTAAATTTATTGAACAAACATTTCATTTATATATATGATAAATATTCAGATATATTCTCAAAGTGCTGCTAGGAGTATGAATAATTTTAATTATATTTTCAAAAATTTCAGAAATTTCTGGTGTTGACAAAACAAATATTTTTCCTAATAATTCATCTAAAAGTATATTAAATTTAAAAAAAAAAATTAAAAATAAATATGCATTCTTGCCTCTTGGTTGTACTTTTTCAAAATAGTACTAGGCGTATGAGTGATTTTAATTATTCCGCTCAACTAATGAATTTTCATAGATTAATCAACTTTTCTCATTCCATTTGAGGCTATTTTTGACTCACTTAGCTTCTGATTACTGAGAACAACTACTGCAAAAGTCAAAGAGAACTTTGGTTGTACTTTGCATTTTCAAGATCGCTTACAATAAAACTTTCTTTAGCCATGAAATACTTGAAATTGAAATAATATTAAGATATTTGCAAAGTACCACTGGACGTATGAGTAATTTTATTTATTTGGGTTACGAATTTAGAATAAAATAACAATATTTTTCTAAAAATTACAAATAAATGAGCCTCCTGTTCGAAATTTTCCAACGTACTACTAGACGTATGAGTAATTATATTATTTGCTTAGTTGGAATATTTTTATTAGAGGTGTGGAAACAATTCGCATTTGCAGATAATTGGCATGATTTCGATACTCGCATTCGCATTCACAATTTTTTATTCGAATATTTTATGTGATTGATTTTTTCACATTTTCAAAAATAAAAAAAAATCGTATAAGTTGACATCACTGAGCTGCGAAATTACTGTTTTTTACAGTATAATCTCCTATCACTTAATTTTTAATACCAAAATCTTAATTTTGACGAGTTCATTTATGTGACTTTTCTTTTCTTCAAGGAATCTCATTATTCCAACAGCCTTAATTTTTGAAGATTTGTTCTATCTATTCAATTCCTTGGTCTAGAATAATTTTACATGAATTTCTATTGCCAGCGATTTTTTTGTTCGGTGAAAATTTCCAAAAACAAAAAAACTTCTAAAAATAAAAATCTTCAAAAATCCGTTTTTAATTTACGAGACAATCAAAGCTTGCAAAACAATTGCAAAAAAATATGATAAATACTAAGATATTTATAAAGTACTACTAGACGTATGAGTAATTTCAATTATAATCATATTTCATAATATTTCACAAACTACGAATTTCAGTATATATTTATTAACAAATTTTATAATGATTTGCATAAAAATACAAATAAATATGCAAGAATGTGAAAGTTGTTTCAAATTGCTACTAGGCTTATGAGTAATTTTTATCATTTGCTTGCGAATTTCACAAAATAAAATTTTATCGTGGTGAGAAAAAATTAAAAACATTCTATTATGTTTTTTTGTAGACTATGAAAATTAAATCTAGTTGTTATTTTCTACATTCATATCAAATAAGTTCGTATAATTTTCCTAAAAATTCCAATTAAATGAGAAAGAAAGTTAAAATTTGTTCGAAGTTCTACTAGACGTATGAGTATTTTTATTTTTGCTTAATTGAAATATGTATTTTTATTAGGGATGTGGAAAAAATTCGCATACTCATTAGCAATTATTTGGAATCATTTTCGATACTCGCATTCACAATTTTTTTTTTGTTTGTGAATAATTTATTTGAATAGTTTTTTCATGTTCCAAAAAAAAGATAATAAAATTTGGCAACACTGAGTTGCGAAATTACTTTTTTTAAACTATAATCTCCAATCACTTAATTTTTAATACTAAAATCTTTATTTTGACAAGTACGTGTGACCTTTTTTTTTTGAAATAGAAATATTAAAATGGTATTAAAATATTTTTTTGTGTTTTTTTAAGAATAAACCCAAAAAAAAAAAAAATTATTCGCATTCGCAAATTTCCATTTTTATTATTCGTATTCGCATTAGCTTTTTCATTATTTGCACATTCCTAATTTTTATAGATTTATTCCAACTACTCAATCCCTTGTTCTGAAATTATTCTACACAAATTTCTATTTCCAACCATTTTCATTCGATAATTGCCTTCAATGTTACAAATATTTATAAAATTTCCAAATGAAAAAAAACTTCCCCACAATAAGAATCTTCAAAAATCCACATTTAATTTACGAGATAGTCAAATAATGCATACCGCGATATTTATAAAGTACTACTAGACACATGAGTAATTTTTCGCAAATATTTTTCTTCAAAATTCAGCATATATTTATTGACAAACTTTAAAATAATTTGTTTAAAAAAGGAAATAAATATAAAATTTATTAAAAAAAAAAAAAATTCAAAATACTACTAGACGTATGAGTAATTTTAATTATGTACTGAAAAATTTCGCCAAGAAAAATTTTCTTAAATATTTTTCTTCAAAATTCAGCATTTATTTATTAACAAATTCTATAAAATTAATATAAAAATGGAAATAAATAAATAATTTATTTTTCAAAAAAATTTTCAAAAATTCTACTATACGTATGAGCGATTTGAATTATGTATATTCATATAATTTCGCACAAATATGGTTTTCTCAAATATTTTTCTTCAAAATTCAGCATATATTTATTAAGAAACTTTATAATTATTTGCATAAAAATGCAAATAACTTTGCAAGAATATTAAGAATATATCAAAATACTACTAGACGTATGAGTAATTTTATTTCCTCACTTACAGAAATAAATTTCATAAATTATTTCCTATTATTATTCTCTCCGCTAATATTAACTATTTCAATATATTTCTACAAAAGTTTTTCAAACTGTTTTGTTTTTATTGCTTTTAATGAATCACTGATATGCACACAAAAATAATAAAAAAAAAAACAAACAAAACAATAAAAAAAAACAGTTAAAACAGGAAATTCTAAATCTTTTTAAATTTGTTTTGTCTCATTTTTCAAACTTTATTTACGTGTGCAACTAATGCTTTTTGCTCATGCTAGTGCGTTTTTTATGACCTTTTTTGGGGTTTTGTTTTTTTTTTTTGGAATAACAAATCAACAATGTGACTTTTTTTTTCGTTCCTTTTATATTTTTATCACCCATAAAGTTTGTTGTTGTAATTGCTGTTGTTGTTTTTGTTTTTGTTTTTACTCGCTACTTACATCTTGTAAAACTTAACGAATGTTTATCGTTTTACTTACATATATATGTGACATTACTAGCAAAAAAAAAAAAACAGGAACAAAATGTAATAAGAGAGAAACGACTAGAAATGAATATTAATGGTGAGAAAGCTAATGCTGTCATTTTTATTTTCCAGAATTTACGCTGCTGTGTGCGTATGGAAAAAGTGTTTTTTCTGGAAAATAAAAAGACACGCGGTAAGCAGCGTGAAGACGCAAGCGCGCTTTCTCTCTCTCTCTCTTTCTCCTTTTCATTTTCTTTTCTTATAGGAGAGTTTCTCTCACTTTTGTGAAAAATTTCTCTCACTTGCATATATCAAATGTCTCTCTCATTTTTTTAAGGGTCAATTGCACTTATATTTGTGTTGATAAAAACCAAAATAGTGTAGGAAAAATTTTTAGAGATTTTTGGTTTAGTTTTTCAACTCTAACAAGCAGAAAAAAGTTGAGCCAACCTCGATTTAGTGAAATTAACGTGAAAAAGAATTTTGCCAAATTTCCCAAGCCAGTCCTATTGGGTCTTCTAACTGATATTTCTGCTGAGTCTTCTGGATGTATAAATAATCCCAGCAGCAGAAATAACCCTTGAAGTCACTTTTTCGTCAAATCGACGACGCAAATTTTCTTGTTAACAGAAAAAACAATGAATTAATCAATTTTGTTTTTAAATTTTAAAAAGTATTGAAAAAATGAAACAATTAATAATTTTGAATAAATAATGAAATGTTTAGGGAGGTAAGTAGAGCAGCTACTCCCTAGCAGAGGGAGCAAAATTAGCGCCGTTTTGATACCAGAAACTCGTTTGCTAATGGGTGTTTGCTCTTTATTGTCTTGAGCCAGTTAGTGAGATTAAAAAATTGGAGAAGTTTTCCGACTTCGAGCTTGAAGATCTTGAATAAGAATTTCATCTAGAAAAGATTCGTAGAATGATTTTAGTCTGGTCCGAGCAAGAGCCCGGCAATGATAGACAAAGTGGGTTAGAGTCTCTCTTTCCTCAAGGTTATTGTAGCTTCTATAGTGCGTATTATGTAGGATGCCGAGTCTTCCTGCATGGTACGCCTACTGCCCAATGTCCCGTCAGTACTATAGCCAGTCTGGCTGTTTTGTTTCTGTTTTCTTGGTAACGTCACATGTTGAAAGTCTTTTCCATTTGCTATCTGCAAAGGCCTTGATTTTATTCTGGAGAGTTGCTACAGATTACGCCGGAGTTAAGTCTAGAGCTGAACCTCGCTTCGTTAATTCATCGGCCCTTGTTCCTGTGACCAAGAATCCAGTGATTTAGGGTGGCAAGTAACTTCCTGCATTTGTTAATTAATGTAGAGGATATTATGTCTGAGGCTAGAGCCTTTATTTCAGCTTGGCTGTCTGTGAAGATAGCTAGTTTAACGCTCCTTTGAATGTTGGTCAGTACTTAGCAGGCTTTTCTGATCGCCATAAGTTTGGCCTGGAAAAGACTGGCTTCATTCGGGAGTCTAAGAGATTAAGGGGTTCTGAGTAGACTCCCGCACCGACTCCGCAGCCCATCTTAGACTAGTCAGTGTAGAGTTATATCTCAAGACCAGCTCCCACACGGTTTCTTCTCCAATTTGCCCTTGCTGGAAACAGGATGTCGAAGCCGTTCCTGAAGTTTAATTTGTTATGTTGGTTTGGTATATTCCTGTGATAGAATTCTGCTTTGTGCCGAGTTTTTGGCAGTCCAGGATTTTATTTCTCTGAGTCTGACTACAATTGAGGCTGAGGAAGCTTTGGTATATAGCTTCAAAGGAAGCAAGTGTACTAGCACTTTTGGAACCTCCGTCGGGCATGAGCGGATAGCACCTGTAATGGCTCTGCATGCTGACCTTTGAACTCTACCTAGTTAAGTTTTGGTTATATTCCTTCCTCATAGTATGCCACCATACTAATGATGCATACGTCAGGATTGGCCTTATTATGGATGTATAGGCTGTGTATGACCAGAGTGCTACTTGTGGACTTAGATCCCATTTTTTTTCCAAACATTCTTTTGCAAGTATATAAGGCTATGTTGGCCTTCTTGATTCTAAATTGGCTTTCCAACTGAGCTTAGTGTCAAGGATGGCCGCTAAGTATTTGGCATTCTTTGATAAAGTTAGTGTGGGGCCATTCAATTTGGGTAGATTAAAGCTTGATATCTTGGTTTTTGTGGTAACCAACATCATTTCTGTTTTATTGGGATTCACTCCCAGGCCACAATTTACCTACCAGTTGCTGAGTGAGCCCTCTAAAGCTCGTTCCATAATCTGACATACTATAAAAGACAATAATAAAACCACAATTTCTTTTATATAGGGAGCAATTGGCATCGAGTTAAAAAAGGTGTCGTCGATTCGACGAAAATGGACCTTAGTAGTATAAAAATAAGAAGTGCCGTCTAGGGTTAATAATATTAAAAGTGCTCAAAATAATAACTGTTTAATTCAAACCTTTCAATTATTTTTTCTTCATGTAATATTTCCAAGAACTATTTTCTATATATATATAGTTTTCAGTTTTTCAATGGTAACATCAAGTAGACTGCATGAAAAATTAAAATCTGTTACTTCCAAATTGTATTTTGTATCGACTCTTTAGGTTCCTTTGCACCTAAACAAAAGGCCTCTCACACTTATATGAACTGTCAAACTGCCCTCATGTAAACGGTCTCTCGACTACATACTGGGGGTCTGTCGAGTTCATATGAAAGGTCTCTATCGTCTGTATGAACGTTCTTTAACATTTATATGAAAGGCCACTCTCACTTAATCGTTTTTCGCACTTATATGTACGCTCTCTCTCTCTCACTTATATAAGTAAATGGTCTTTCGACTTCATATGAAGTGACTCTCCCCTTTGCATGCACTCTAATAAGAGCATTCTCCCGGCTTTATAGGCAAAATTTATCTCACGGCCTATTACACTTATATGAATAGTCTCTCGACTTTACATCAAAAGTCTCTCTTTTACATGAACTCTCTCTCTCTTTAACTTATATGAACGGACTCTCATTTCTTATCGTAGGTCCTCCCTCACTTATACATATATATATATACTCTCTCTGTCTAGTTATGCTCTCTTTAGTTAAACACACATTAACACACGCAAATTCGATGTTTTCTTTTTTCAAAGTAGTAGTAAGAAAAATAAGAACAGTAAGAGAGAGTACACAAAAGTAAAAAAAAGAAAAAGAAAGAAACGTCAAGATATAAAATAAAATAAAAACTGCTGCTGACTGACTGACTTCCTTAACTTTTTTTTCGTCGTTTTTTCTTTAAATACCAAAGAAATATATATTTGCTATATATATATACCTACACACATATATGTATGTAAGTATATAATTCATTTTCATATGCTTCCTTATTTTTTCTACTTACCCTAAATCGATGCCAATCGATCCTGCTCTATAGGTGCTTGCGAATACTTCTCGAATCTATATTGACGACTAATGACTGTTGACTGTTCTGCTTTGCTCTGCTATGCTGAGTATGTTTTTTTGTTGTTTCTTGATTTTTTCTTGTTGATGAATTGTGAATTTGGAAATTTCTTTTTTTTATTTCAATTTACTGCTGCGGCACCACGATTAATTTTTTTTTATATATATATATATATATATTTAAATGGTTGTTGTTGGTTGGTGTTTTTGTTTTATCACTTTTTTATTAGATATTAAATTAATAAATAAATAAGCAATTGAATAATTTCTATTATTTTTGAAAATATTATTTTTTTTTTTTTTTTGGTTTTTATTTAAGCGTAGGCGTAATTTAATTTATTTTTTTTTTTTCTTATGTTTATTATTATTATTATTTTTTTTTAACTGTATTTGCAATAATTTCCACAAAAAATGTTGTTTTCTTATTTTATTTTATTTTTAATTTCTTGCAAACACTTGAAATTTATAGAAACAAAAAAACAAAAAGAAGAAATTAAAAGTTTAGCTTTAAAGCAAATTGTATAAAAAATGATGACGTAGTTGTTGTTGTAAATGTGAAGGCAATTAATTGCAGCTGGTGGAACTGAACTGCTGCTGAGATTGTTTTTGTTGCTGTTGTTGTTGCTGTACTGCTTCTTTTTCACACTATTTACTTGTATTTACAATACAAAATTCTGTTTCTGGTTGTTATAATGTGTGTGTATATATACAAGTATACTATAAGTGTGTGTGCAAAAAAAAATATATTTAAATTATTTTCTAAATAAATTTAAATTAAATAAATTTTTTTGTGAATTTTGGTTTATTATTTTTCTTCGGCATTTCTAAATTTTTTTCGTTTTTTTCCATTACGTAATAATTTCTGCTTAGTTTAGGTTTTTGTATATCGCTTTCTTTTTTTCTGCTTAGCTTCAATCTGAACAAAAACTCATATACACTGCACGATTCACACAGTAATGGATATTGATATTTCTTACATTTCCGTTTCCGTTTTAATTTATACATATATATATATATTTATGTGTGTATATTTTTTATAAATTTCTTTTTCTTTAGCACACTATAGACACTTTATTTTCAATTAAACATAATTAAAGCTACATTGTTTTATTGTTGTGCTAATTTCACTCTCCATTCTTCGCTCTTGCCCTCTCTCGTTTTTTCCTCTTCTTACACACACACACACATATAGCATAAATTTAACTAACACTTTTTATTATTTACTTCGGAACTTTTGATTTGATTTTTCTGTGGCTTTTTTCACTTCACAATTAAATTCTCTTTGCATTTTACCTTTCGAAAAAATTTCACAACAGCTTGCACTTCAGTTCAATTAAATAATAATAACACTTTTTATATTAGATGAAAATCTATATATATTTAAATATATATATAATTATCCTTGCCCGTGTTATTGCACACACTCACACACACTTTTATACACACACAAATTCTATATATATATATATATATGTAAATATTTGGTGTGTTTTGCTTTGCTTTGCCTTGCTACTTCTGCTGTCTTGCTGTGCCTTGCCGTGTCAAGCAACCAAAACCAAAAGGCAGCGACTTGTTAAAAACTTCCTGCACAACTAAAAACTCATTTGAAAATGAACAAGCAAAGTGCTGCAAATGCGCTACAAATAATTTTTCTTCCATTCATATCCTTAAATGCGATGTTTTTGTTCGTAATTCGCCGTAAAATTTTAAGCGCTCACTTGTCTGACACTTAGTGTCACATATGGCACATACACATACACTCTTTCTCTCACTCTCTGTATTTCTGCCACTTACTGACACATACACACACACACTCTTCCTCTCTGCTTCCTCTCTCATTCTATATACTTCAGTCTCTCTTGAGTTTTTGTCATTGACACACTATTTTTTACTCTCAGCTTTCTCTCATGTACACTCTCTCTCTCTCACACACATATACACTTGCACTTGTGCTTGTCAACGTTTACTTGCTTATTTTATTAATGCTATTGTATTATTGTGACACAATAACAAAAACATGACACACAAAAGGGTTCTCGGGTTTTCTCGGTTCCTTCATTTCAGTTTCTATTTCTTCTTCTTTCTCCCATCTCCTTTCTTTCTACAGTTTTCTTTCATGTCTCTGTCGTTAATAAAACTTTTGTTGAGTATCAATTGCTGGTAAAATTTTGAGTTGCTGCAATACCACCACCATCACCAGCAGCAACAACAACAACAGCGGCAGCAGCTGTGTGTGCTGTCTGTCTTTGCAAGAGCGGTGAAAAGCGAGTTGCTTGGGGTGGCTGTGAAGTGATTGGGTTGGGTCGAATGGGAGTTGTTGGTATGTTTTAAATTATTTTATGACCCGTTCTATTTTTAGATAGGTACAAATAATTTGTTGTTTTTTTTTTTTTTTTTCTTTTTTTAATTAGCTTTGAAAGTTTTTCTAGAAGAAATTGATAATTTCTTCCTTTTTTTTTCTTTTCAGATTTTTTAAATTAGATTAGATTCTTTGATGTTTCATTGGTTTTAAAATATTAACTAAGAAAATTAGGCTAGATATTATTATTTTTAATTTCATAAGAAATTTAAGGGCCAGCAAAAACAAAAACAGCGATTCAGGGCTGTGTTGTATTCAAAGAGGAGAAATGAAACTTGAGTGATTGTGAATCTGATAAAAATGCCCACAAAAAGTTTATACTTCAATGAGATTTTTTTGTGAAATTTATGTGGTTTGTTCGTACAAACAATAAATGTTATGTTATCGAAATCTAAAACAAAACTATTTGAAGATCACATAAGCTAGGGAAGTGCCCGTTGTGGCACTTCGCTCTTTACTGAACCTCATTCTATTAAAGTGGAATCACCAACTGAGTGTCGCACTCTCTTTTTGTTTCTTTTTTTTTTTTTGTATGGAGTTTTTCGCTCTTTCAAGCCCACCTTTCTTAATTTATTTATACCAATAATAAGACAGCATACTTTCGGGGTGCGATTCACCACACTTCACCTTGAAGTACGAAAGCTTAATATAATCACCACTTTAGGGTCCTATTATTAATATTAAAAATTCACCTATCTTAATTAGTTTTCTTATGTTCAATATTTCAAAAAATTAATTTTCAAATTGTACTAAATAAAATGTTAACCTTAGAGTTTATGCCAAAATGACTGCCAAAGAACAAATAACAGGTTGAAAACAAATACGAAAAAAAAAAATTGCGTTTTGTGAAAGGGGCATAAAAATGTTTGAGAACAAAAACGAAACAACAATAACTGAAGACGAAGTGAAATAACCACAGCTGAGTGCAAAAGTGAAATAAAATATTATACATTCAGCGCAAAATCGAAATACTCGTTGTTCAGCTTTTGCTCTGAAATATTGTTACTCCCCCGAATTTTTCAGTATAGCGTTTTAGTGTGCAAAACATTCGTTTGTAAACTAGATTCCGTTGCTTATGTTTTAAGAATGTACCGTTTTGGAAAAGAATAAAACCGCATGGTAAGGACTGAAACTATAGCAATTAGGATCTGGAAAACTAAAAAAAGATAATGTGATCGGACAAATAAAATCCTGTTCACTTGCCTCAATTTTAAGCAGGGAATTTGCATTATTTTTGCATTTCATTTATTTAAAATATTAAGAACAAAGAAAAGAAATAACCAATTCATTAAATGTTTGTACTTAATGAAATGTAAGAAATAATTCAAATGAAAACAGAAGATCAAACTTTTATTCTTCATCGATTTCTCATAAAATTTGAGGGCAAGTATTTTTTTTTTATCAGCGTAAACCTAGCAGTCCCAAATCGGAAAAATGGAAAAACTAAAATGAGTCCCTTGATGCGATAACATACTTTTCGTATTTTTGTTTACTTCATTATAAAATTTTTCGTTTTTAAATTCCAAAAAGTGGAAAGTCCAGGTGTGTGAGTTTTTTTTTATTTATTCATGATCTATTTTAAATGCACTTTCTTCACTTTTTGCACGTCTACATCGCCTAATGTTGAGAGTATTTTGAGGAATTCTAATAAAATAATTCTAATTAAGAAAGAATAGTATAGAATACTATACTATAAAAAATTGTAATGAATAAAAACAATTTTTGATTCATATATTCCACAACAACATTCTCCATTTTCAATCTGTTTATACTAATAATAAGACAACATACGCGGTATACTTTCAGGGTCCTATTTTTAGTATTAAAAATTCAGCAATCTTAATCAGTTTAAACTAATAAAAAGACAGCATACTTTCGAGGTGCGATTCGAAAGGTACGAAAGCTTAATATAATCACCACTTATTTACATGCAAGATAAAAGTGCAGTATATTTTCAGGGTCCTATTTTTAATATAAAAAATTCAGCAATCTTAATCAGTATATAATAATAAAAAGACAGTATACTTTCGAGATGCGATTCACCACACTTCACCTTGCGGTACGAATGCTTAATATAACCACCACTATATATACAAACTAAATAATAAATGTGCGGTATACTTTCAGGGTCCTATTTAATATAATAATGATATTAAAAATTCACCAATCTTAATCAGTTTATACTAATAAAAAGACAGTATACTTTCGAGATGCGATTCACCACACTTCACCTTGCGGTACAAAAGCTTAATATAACCACGACTATATTTACAAACTAAATAATAAATGAGCGGTATGTTTTCAGGGTCCTATTTAATATAATAATTATATTAAAAATTCACCAATCTCAATCAGTTTTTACTAATAATAAGACAGCATATTTTCGGGGTGCTAAATTGCACTTCACCCTTCATCTGGCGGTAGCAAAGTTTAGCATAACTGCCACTAAATTTATTTATTTTTCATACACTTATAAACTCACACATATTAGGAAATTTCACACGACACCAACGTGTCATTTGATTTTAATTTCTATAATTTCTATCAATTCACTACACCATAACTTCTCCTTCAGTCCCGAGTAAAAATGTTATCACATCAAAAACAATGATACCATAATTAGGTACAATTGTTTTAAGTTCTATATTTTTAGGGGGAACTTTTTTATATAAAGCTAGCAGTCCCAGAAGTTAAAATAATAGTCAAATGAAAAAGTAATAATGCCATAATTAAGTGTGTGCTAATTACTTAAGTGATCTTTGAGTCTAAATGTTTTTAGTGGGAGTGGTGCTAGCTTTATATAAACTAGGTTCCACTAAAACTATTAAAATTAAAAAATTTTATGAACCTCACAGGTCTCACTAAAAATATAAAAACTTATAGAGCACTTAATTTTTAATTACAGCGCCAAATTAGCACATACCTAATTATGGCATCATTGTTTTTAATTTTTCCGATTTGGGACTGGTAGGTTTACACTGGTTATTTTTTATTTTTTTTTTTGCTTTGACGAACGGTCGTAGTGAAATTCGTATCTTGAGGGAATGAGTTAATTAAACTGAAGGACTAAATTGTGTTCACCTTTTTTTTTGGGGGGCGAACCTTTACAATGGTTTTCAAAACCCGTTGGGTGGGACGTGACGGTATTCATTGCTCGATATACCCGACTTATATCTACTTGTAATACTATGTTCATAATGTGCTATCACAACGGGCCATTCAGGCCTAAGTGTATCTCTTGGCAGCGACTCCAACCTAACCTAATACTATGTTCCACTGAGTCGAAATTGCGTAGTCGCTTCGCTTCCTGGAAGTTAAATGTCTGCACTTAAAGTTTTCCCACGTACTAGAGAGAACACAAAGAGCTTTTTTAAATAGAGCTTAAAATTTTCCCATTGGGAATATATCGCTCATTTGCGACTATACCGTCAAATCGACGTTTTTGATTGGAAAAGATGCTTAGGTTAGGTTAGGTTAAAATGGGTGCCAGCGAGCGCCAGCACACTTAGGCCAGACAAGGCCCATTGCGATACCATACAAAAGGAGCGAAGTCCCTATCCCTCTAATTCAGGCCATTTGAACCATTGAGTACCTTTCTGGAAGTTAAGTAGGTGTCTGATTTGGATGTTAGTCAAGTCTTTAAGGTCATCGAAGACAAAATTGTCCAGATGTTTCTTTCGTACGTGAAACCGCTCTCCATTATCCCATTCCTGTCTATCAGGAATAAGAGTGTCGAACTTGTCGTTGAAGATTGGTTTCGCAAGGGTGTAATCAATTGTCTTAGGTACGAAACTAAAATTATTTAGGATCGTGGAGTGTCCTGATCTGCCTGTTGACCATTCCGAAATGGAATTTAGTCTCAGGGCAGTACTGGCTGCACAATGCTTGCCATAAATGTCAAGAGGAAGGGAAAAGATGCTTAGTTACACAAAAACTTAGCATCTGCGAGAAAAAAAAATAAAAAATTTAGCGCACGCTATTGATGCCTTGCAGGAGATAACGAAAAAAATTCATTCTCCTTTAAAATTTTTTCAGCTACTTGCATTAATATATATGATGTAGAGTTATACTGCAACAACAAATTTCTCAATTTAATTATAGAATATGGTGGTTGGTATCATTGAAATTTCTCAAATGAGCTAAAATTCTTATATCCTAGTGTAGAAAACAAAGAAGACAATCAATTTCTGAAGATGATTCAAAATTAATACCATATCATAGAAAGCCAATTTACTATTAAACAGTAATTAATTAATAATCCATAGTCGTTACTAGATATCACAACATCAAAGATTTATATGCATTATTTGCTGATTACCAGTCAAATTCATACACACACACACATACTCATACACACACACTAAACTAACACAACCTTCGTTGTTACTCTGACCCTTAGGGTGGCAGATTTGACATTTAAACTTTAATTCTGTTCTTGAATACAGAAAATGGATTATTCACTTGTCAAATTATACTTAGTTAGAGTAGTAAGCTAAAACCGATTTATATAAACCGATAAAGAATATATAAGTTATTATGAATGTATAAGTATTGAAATGAACTCACAAAGTTATTGATATTTATATTTAATATTTATTAACAAAAATATACACTCACTGTCATAGTGTTACGCAGATGTTTGAATGTATGTACAAAAACGCATACATACTCAAAAACAAGGACATTCTCTAAGCACACATACATAAATACCTACACAAAACATATGGGGAATGTATCCAGGAGTGGAACAAGTTTTGGCAAAGAGGCCACGAGTTTTTTTTTTTTTTAAATATGAGATATTTTTTAACTATTCGGAAGTAATTAGAGTAATAAGCTTACTTTTGACTGCTATCAATTGCATTTATTTGCGGTTAAAAAAATGTAGACGATTTTCCGAAGTGATCATTTATAACAATTTGAAAAAATATGTTCATGAATTGCTTTCTTTGGCTATTTTTTTGCGGCTTCCTTTCCACGTTTCTGATTCAGTGCTGCATTGTTTTTTTGGTGAGACAGATACCGAGTCTTACGGCTGCAAATAAGCACTTGAAATTAGAGAACCCAAGTGTGCAACTCATGAACAACAAAACCATTTTTAAATAATTCCATTAGTTTTTCGCCGTTCAAAATTAAAAATTACCGCTATCTGGAAAATCCTAACGGGTGAATTTAAAAATTCGTAAAAAAAAACAATGGATGTGTGCAAAGCACGCAAGATATTTGATGTGTAAACAGTTAAGCCAACTGAATGTCATGTACATAAGCTCACATATATATAGCCTTATATAGGTATTTGATGTATAATCTATATGCTTAGGTAAATAATTCAAATTAAAAAAAAATTCTCTTATAAACTTAAAAATTTCTTAGATATCATTATCTTTTATATATAATAGCCCAATCCACCATAAATTGCAAGTGGTCTTGCATCATTGCAAATGCAAATTTTTATTCCATATCGCATATATTTGTTGTTGTGATAGCAGAAATATTTTGCAATAGCACCAAATCGTGAATAGGGCTGTTATGTTGTAGTTGCATTATTTTTCTTTTACTCAATGCATCGGGCACTATATGCTCGCATATACGCAGCTGCAATTGCATCCTTTTTTCCGCGCTTTAAGTTTTTCTTCCTGTCGATTTGAAATTTTATTAGATGTTATTATTCTGTTGCATAACGCCGCCTGAGAATTGATTTGGCATATAGGTATATGAATTTATACACAAATACTCCAAATCAATTCTCAGGCGACGATAACTGCTTTCCGCATTTAACCTTAGAAAGGCAACAGGGGTGACCGGTCACCCCACTACTTATTAAAAGCACCGCAAAGAGATTTGCCTTAACTGCATTTAATAAAAATAAGAAACAAAGTATTTTTATTGAAGTAAATAAGTGATTTTATAATACCTAAATAAGTTTTGATTTTTTCTGTTTAACATATTTGCTATTTACATAGATAAAAAAGTGTTGTCTTTCTAAGGTTAATGTACAAGGCAAAATTTTTATAATGCCGTGGTTTGCTATAATTATCACTACATTTTTATTATACGTTTATTGAAACCTAGATTCCTTATTACTTATCATTTTGTATTGTTTTTATATTTTAAAAAATATTTAATTTTAATCCAATCTTACTAACCGAATGCGAAACCTATCAAACGCCTGTGTTTGCTATGTCGACTTCTCTGCTTTTATGGTATAGTCGATCTCCACACGTTTAACACCAACAAATAATTCTGCCACTAATAAATGTACACACACATTTTGTTTTCGTATGTACATATATGAGTGAGTAAATTGATCGAAACATAAACAAACAAACTCCGCTCGTATTTTAATTTCTCCCTCTCTTCTTCTCTTCTCTCTTCTCTTTGTTGTTTAGAGTAGCACAGTCATGCCGAGCAGTAGTGTGAGCGAGAAGGGAACTGGACGTTACAGTTATCTTACATCTTACGATACAGTTATTCTTACATTTTACACATTTGAAATTTTGCCCATACCGGGAGCTAAAATGTTTACACATCAATAAAGTGCTAAATAGTCAGTTTAGGCGCTAGGGGTGGTTTTCGGTTCAGTTATATCAAAAAACCGAGTACGCCATTCGCTTAATCGGTCTATTTTACATAGTGGTTGAAATTATTTTATGTTCAATATAAATGTTTTTTCCAAGAACCCAAACCCATTGTAAAACATCCTTTTAAATCACGCTTTTCGGAGTAGCGCATCCAGTTTTCGCGAATATCAATTATTTTTTTTTTGCATTTTGTTTGGTTTTAAGCACCCTATTTTCATATTCTGCTGTCGCAAGGAAGATCTGAAATACTTTAGCAAAATAAGCCATCTAATGTACATAGGAACCAGGGATGCCAATTCATTTTTACTGTCTCCCCGATAGCCCTGAGAAATTCCCCCCCGATTTTCAATCAAATTCCCCGCACCGGTATAATCTATACATTTATTAGTGTAACTACAATTTTATTCCAGAAGATCCAGAAGTGCTACACTATCATTAATAATTAATCATTAATTATATATCAATTTAAAGAGCTGGACGAGTGGGTTAGCCAGAAATTATCAGATTTAAAATCGGTTAAGCCAATTTCAAAATATTAGCATCGGAAGTTCATTAAAATTCACTCATTGAACAAAGCAATGCATTCATCGTTGTTAAAATCATTACTTAAGGAGTAAATAACAAATGAGAAAGAGAGAGAAGACATTAGTAACGGTATTTCTCGGGAGTTCATTGTAAACGTATTTTCACTGACGGCTCCAGAACAGAATTCGGTTCGGGTTCTTGGGTCTTTATTGAAAATGATGGAGTGCACCTTCACTTCTCCCTTGGATTGTATGCTTCTGTTTTTCAAGCAGAAATTTTTGCTTTCATCAAGGCAGTGGACCATGTTATTGATAATGGTTGGAGAGAAAGGAGTATCTGTGTATTTAGTGACAGTCAGGCTGCGCTTAAATCGGTCTTGCTTAATCCTCTAACTACGTCTAAACTGGTTATGCATTGCAAATCCAGGCTTGATTGTGTTGGAAAACACAATAGCCTGCTTTTGATATGGGTTCCTGGACACTCAGGAATTTCAGGAAATGAATCGGCTGACCTTCTGGCCAGAAAGGGTTCGGAAACTGGTTTCCTGGGCCCAGAACCTGTACTCTCTTTGTCGTCTACAGCCATCAAGACCACCATTAATGAGTTGGTCGACTTGACCCACAATCGTAAATGGGAGGACCTGAGGAGCTTTAGACAGACAAAGACCATGTTAGCTGTTATCTCGAAGCGTCTAACAGACTTTCTGTTATCACTTAACAGAAAGAGTTGTAGACAGCTGGTGCGATTATATACAGGTCAAAACATTTGCATACGATTGGCCTAGGAGCTAGTGCCTTCTGTGCTTCCTGTGGTTTGGAGAAAGAATGTGAAGAGACGGCGGACCACTTTCTTAGTGTCTGCCCCGCTTTCTGCCAGATCAGAGTAAGTATATTTGGTACTGGAGTGTTGGGAGACGAACACCTGAGCTCTCTAACACCGCAGGAGCTGCTAAGATTTACAGGGTGACAATTGTAAAGTGACGCAAGTTTAATACTCTGCAGCAAGCTTTGCCATTTACCGTTACTTTAATTTAAAAAGCAAATTCATTCATCATTGGCTTTGCTTTTAATTTCATTTGAATTTTTGTTATTACATTTTGAAATTTCCATAAAAATGGACAAGGAAAATATTCGTCGTGAAATTATGAAATTTCATTTGGCAAATTATAGTAGCCGTCAAATTGCAAAGGCTTTAAATTTGTCAAGTCGTACGGTAGACCGAGCTATTATTCGATATAATGAAACTGGGGGTTTTGGAAAATTTTCAACAGTTGCCACTACTGGTTTAACAGAAAAAATTCGTAAACGAATCAAGCGAAATCCAAGGCGCTCAATGAGAAAAATCGCTAAGGAAGTGGGAGTAAACCGTGAAACAGTGCGAATCATTGCAAAATCAAAGCTTAATCTTAAGCCGAACAAGCTCCGAAAAGCTCAAGATCTGACACAAAAAAAAGAAAGATTTGCGACTGCAAAGATGCAAGGCGTTGCTACGCTCCTCCGTGTTATGAAATGTTGAAAATATCTTGTTTACAGATGAAAAAATTTTCACGTTTGAACAACATTTCAATGCTCAAAATGACCGAATGTGGCTAACATCATCATCGCAACAAAATAGGACTGTTGGCCGAGTTCAAAAGCCAGCTTCCGTTATGGTATGGGCTGGAGTTTCCGCTAATGCCAGAACCCGTCTAATATTCGTTGAAGAGGGGGTTAAAATTGACCAGGTTGTTTATCGGAGCATTTTAAATGAACATGTTCTTCCCTGGGCCCAAGACACATTTGGAAATGAAAACTGGACTTTCCAGCAAGATTCTGCACCTTTCCACATGGCAAAATTAACGCAAACATGAATAAAAGACAATTTTTCTGGATTCATAACATCTCAAGAATGGCCACCATACTCCCCAGACTTGAATCCAATGGACTACTCTATTTGGAGTATTTTAGAGAGTAAGGCTTGTGCATCTCAACACCACAGTCTGGAGTCGCTGACAAATTCATTAGAGAAAGCCTGGACTGAAATTGATCAGGAAGTCCTGCGGCGAACAGTCCTACGATTTCCGGATCGATTGAAGGCATGTGTGCAGGCTAAAGGAGGTTATATTGAATGAGGTGGGGTTAATTGTACTTAATTGTACTTAATGGAAGTACGTCCTTTTGAAAATAACTGCTGAAATGTGTGCGTCACTTTACGATTGTCACCCTGTATTAATAAATCTGGTAGATTTAAAGAATAGCAAAAGGGAACACAGGATATAGTACAATGGACGTAAAGCTTGTCTGAGTGCTGTATTCTTGAACACTTCTTTTGTCTGTTCCAAAAAAAAAAACAAAAACGGCATTTCTCAGAATTATGTAACGAATTATCTGCATACACAAATAACAAAACAAACACCAATGAGTATTTTGGTTCTCTTTTGATATTTGTTTTTTCATAAAGAGATTTCTTAAGTAAAAAAATAGCCACAGTTACTGGGGCCTTACCGATTAGCAACATACACTTAAAATTGATCAAGGTTAATGTAATTTTAATGCGCTCCAGTACTGGTAGGTTAGTAGTAAGGCACTTTCTGACTGCAGAATTCTTTCGACACATGGGAGATTTTGTTTTGGCCTGACTGACACTCGCCGCTATAATCGTCTATATCTACGAAAGCACTTCGAGTTTCTCTCTGAAATTTTTACAAAATACTTTTGAAATATAATACTTTCAAATTACACACTTTTTTCAAAAATCGATTTCTCCAAACAAAAAAGTGCAGGGAGAGATTAAGATTATAAGACTCAAAATATGAAGTATTGCAAAAGTTGAACCATTAAAAAATTTTCCACAGACTTTATTGGCTAAAACCTGAGCGGTCCCAGATTCCCCGTATTAAGTAAAATTCCCCACATATCGGGGAGTTCCCCGCAAGTTGGCATCGCTAATAGGAATAGAGAGAAAGACAGAGACAGAGAGAGAGAAAGAGTTTCCTATAGCTACAAATGTAGTAGAAGTTGCAGCTGCCGTACAATATTACTGTTTAAAATCAGAAGAAAGTAAGTAAGTAATTTTTTGTAGGTATTATGTTTTTTGTAGACTATGGAAATTAAATCTAGTTGTTAATTTTCAAAGCCTTGACTCCGTATGTAGTTTCGAAAAAATGTTATTTAAAAGAATTTGTGGATGAACATAACATAAATTTTGCCCATATTTATGTATGTATTTAAATTTTTCATTATGAAAATTTACAATGTATACATGTAATTTTGAAGTTATTGCTTAAAATATACATAAATTAGTATTTTTATTTATATTGAAAATATGTATAAAATACATTAACTTCAGCATGTTCTTTTGATTTTTCATGGCAATAATACTATAAACTTTAGCTGTATATTTAACCAACAGCATGCAATTTGTCGTTTTTACGTTCACAACAAATGTCACGAAAACAACAAAATAAATAACAAAATTACACTATGCAACATAAAATAATGTATAATTTTTTTCAATGAACTTTTTCAGCCCTTCCAGATTAAACGTAACGAGCGACTTCATCCTTTCAGATTTGGCTTAAAATTTGCCTATGGTTTTATTTTAGACCAAACCCAACAAAAAGGTATACAAAAAAATTCTGGTACAGTTTTCACCGGAGTTGCGAATTATGTACATAGGCAGATTTTCTTTGGAAAAAACTTGGAAAAACCTGCGGATTATTTTGATTCTGAATTCAACCAAAAACGAATCCATTTGGTTCCACATGACTACATTGCCAAAAGACAGGCAGATTATCTGGCTTTTAAGAAAGAACAACTTCAACCAAATGAATTTATCGTTATCGCGGATTTTTCGGAAAAAAAAACTATTTATTTGTAGTCCGGGACGCTGGTCAAAGATGGCATTGGTCAATTGCATAATGCAAGCCAAAAAAAAAAAAAAAAATTTGGTTGAAACATAAAAACGATATTATATTCTAATTTTATGCAGTGGTAAAATATTAAAATACTCATATCTCTTGAACTATTTGAGTCACCACCTCGAATAAAAAGCCAAAGAACAGGTAATTTAGTCTTCTTAAAGGAACACAAAATTTTAAATTTAAATTTTCGGGACTATGACACGAATTTTGCAAATTAAATTTTAATGAATTAATTTAAAAAATAATTAATTTTAAAAATAACAAAATTAAATTCTAATATATTTTGTAGCCCTTTTGTATTACCTTTCCAACGGTACCTTATACATGCATGTCGGTAGTATAATGACTGAGTTATGGACGATTCTGTGATTCGATACAGTCAATTTCGGAGATTTGGTTCGCTCTGGCAACTCCGGTGAAAACTGTACCAGAATTTTTTTGTATACCTTTTTGTTGGGTTTAGTCTAAAATAAAACCATGGACAAAGTTTGAAGCAAATCTAAAATGATCAGGCCGAGGTTTGGTTTTTTATGTTGCGTTTAATCTGTAATGGCTGTTTTTACGTTAATTTAGAGTCTTAAGCTGAAAGATTTCTTATTTATTCTATCTTGAATTTTTTTAGCACAATAATCCTCCCAACTATACATCATGGGTTGTAAAATCGGATAAGTCAAAACTGTCGAAATTTGATCTTGGCCTCCATAGCCGCACGGTTCAAGCATTACGGAATGCTGTTGGGTATGGACTTAGCATAAAGGAAATGAATGAGGAAAGCAGTACAATTATAACAATAGTCTTTAAGTAGAAATTCAAAATTTTTGAAGGGAGTTACCCTTCAATTTAACTGAATAGTATTAGGGATCCTTAAAATCACAAGTTTTTGTAAAGAAATTTATGGAAAACAAATATTTTGGTTACACTTTCTTATATTAAAAACAAATTTGTATTTAATTTTGGCACTGTAAACCCCAAGTGTTCGAAAGACTATACTTAACATTTGATATTTTTTGATTTTTCTATTACAGTGATCATTTTTATTTTGCAAACTATCCCAAGAAAGGAAGCGCTCCAAAATCGTTTTTGAAGTGAAACTTCTTTAGCGAGGGTAAATCGAAAATTTTGCAACGGAAGTCGCGTTGTTGTTGCACTTATACGAAACTAATAAGAAACGCGGTTATACTGTTGTTAGTGTTTAGCCAACGAAGTCATATGGGGATCGACTGCATACATTCATGCAGAGAGTCGACTTCTTGCAGCTTTATCTCAATGTGCTTTAGTGAGAGAGTTTGATCCCATATAGCTAAATTTTCCTTTCATGTGTTATATACGTGTGCTACGTCATGTTCGTGCAGATAAATGTAGAGAGTATCAACAGGAAAAGAGCTTTCGAAAATAGAAAGAGAAAGAGTCCAAAAGCTTTAACAAAAACGGTCACATGAAAAATCGCATTGCAACAAAACCAGTAAGAAACAAAGTTATGCAGTTGTTATTCAGCTACATACAATCAATCAGAGAGACGATTTCTCACAGTTTTATCGCATGTGCTTTAGTGAGAGAGTCGATATAGAAGTCTCCGATTGATTGCATATAACTGAACTTTTCTTGCATGTGTTATATACGCACGGTTGCCACTTTGGTACAATTCTACCAAAACTGGTACATTGGTACATGTTTTTCAAATTTGGTACATTCTGTGGGCAAAGTTAGCTTTCATAGTAATCAAGAATTGTAAACATATTTTCAAAATACTTTACAGTAAGAAAATTGTTCAGACTTAGCAATTTTTTTTGGCAAAAAGTAAGTTATATTAAAAATGGAGTAGACGAAATGTGGTTTGAAGAATCGACTAAAATTTATATTCATGTTAATGAGCTAATGCTGAAAGAAAATTTTTTGACTTGAGTCTAATAAAAAAAAAATAATTAAGGAATAAATTACAACTCAATACTCTTATTAATGTACTGACAAAAAGTTTTTAATAAAGTTATTTATTCGATATGAAAAAAAATGGTACATTTTTTCCCCACTTGGTAAATTTTTCAGAGGGCAGGACTCTAAACATCAAACTCGTTTGAACCGTAAGTGAAAAGAGGAAAATTGGATAAGAATTGAGGACTGCGCTTCTCATTCTTCAGACACTAACCACATTGAAAATTTTTAAGCAATTATTAAGCTTAATATAAGCAGAAAAAATGCTAAGAGCATTGCCCAATTGGAACGACAGATTAAGTCGAAATGGCGGTCAGACGGAATCATACGGTGAAAAGCTAGTGAATAGTATGACCTCGCGTTATTTCAGAGGGCAGGACTCTAAACATCAAACTCGTTTGAACCGTAAGTGAAAAGAGGAAAATTGGATAAGAATTGAGGACTGCGCTTCTCATTCTTCAGACACTAACCACATTGAAAATTTTTAAGCAATTATTAAGCTTAATATAAGCAGAAAAAATGCTAAGAGCATTGCCCAATTGGAACGACAGATTAAGTCGAAATGGCGGTCAGACGGAATCATACGGTGAAAAGCTAGTGAATAGTATGACCTCGCGTTATCACGAAATTACTCAAAATTTTGGTAACTGGACAATATATTGATGTCAGCGCATTGAACAAAGAAATGTTTAAAAATAATGTGGGAGTTTTTTTTTTTATTGGGACATTTTTTGAAAGGCTTAGGCCGAACACGCTCTTGTTGAAAAGACTGTACATTTATTGTCACTGTTCACAGAATTCTCTAAGTTTCTACGATTAAACCTCTAAAACTCGCTTCCAAACAACGTGCATCTAAGGTCGTTCTCCTACTTGAGGCAACGCAACTACAATCCGATCTAAAGTAGCAACCAGTAAAGCTAATCGTTATAAAAAAATCGTAACTATATTCATTGTCAAACATGAATTAGGTGTAGTCGCCTGCGATGGTTGGGGCATGTATATAGAATGCAGGAGAACTGCCCAACGCGAAGAGTCATATTCAGTGATCCTGTGGGCGTAAGATGTCGTGGCAGACCAAAGCTTAGGTGGATAGATTCTGTCCAAGACGACCTTCGAGAACTAAGGATACGGGATTGGAAATCCAACGCAGCAGATCGAGAAGTATGGAGACGAATTTTGAACCAGGCTCAAACCCGCATGGGACTGTAAAGCCAACTAAAGTAAAGTAAAGTAAAGTAAAGTAAAGTAAAGTAAGTATTCATTGTCAAAGGCATTGTCTCGGATCGCGGTTGCATGGCCTCCAGCCGTAGAATGTCCTAATGAAAACCTATTCCTGTGTTTACCATTCGCTTTAGGCATTTTAATGCTAATGTAGAGAAATTTTAAACCTTAAATACTTACAATTGAAAAATGTCTTTGGATACTGACGGTATGGTAATCAATGTCCTATATTACCCTTTTTATAAAATTGTGTATATGTAGAAAATATGTAGGCCGAATCCTTCATGTTAATAATATCTCATCAGAGCACACATCTTAATTAAATTAATAAATTGATTATGTTACTAAGCTGTGGTTTGTAAAAACTAAATTTCAACTATAAAGTATGAGGTGACATAATCGTTATCACCTTATCCGAAGATGCTCTCATTTTCGCAAAGGGTGCCTTACGTCACCGTGACTTTACCGTCATTGGTCTATGTGAATAAATCACAAATTCTCTGAACTTCGAAAACAACTTTAGACAATTCAAAAATGATGGAAGATGGCTACTCGAATTCGCATAAACATTAGAGACCAACATTTAAACGATATTTATCTTCAATACTTAATTGAACAAAATTCAAGATCGGAATAAAAATATCAAAAAATAAAATCATCACATTTTTAATTTAAAAAGTTATAGCTAAATCAAATCAGATGACTACTTTTGCGCTACCTTATATAATTTATAGCAATTTGCATCGAAAATATCCTAAAGGTGGAAAGGAAATAGTAGAATGTATGCAATCATTTGAATATTTAGACTAACTCAAGTCAAAAAATCAAAATTAAGCTGCACAAATATGTACTATTTATACGTTCCCTGTCTTCAACATCAAAATCACCACTTTTGAAACGGGCATACCACACCTGACACATTCTAACGTCTATAGCACAGTCAGGATAAGCTTCAGTGAGTAAACGATATGCTTCAGTTGCGTTTTTCTTTAAATGGAAGAAGTAAATTAAAACTTCCCGCAAATTCACGTGCAATGGCACGAAATTCGACATTTTCAGCTATAATAAAACACTTTTGTAAAATTATGCAAATTATTTGACAGATCAATTCTTATAGTATTTTTGGCGCTCTTCGAGATAGAATAGCTGTCAATGTCAAAAAAATGACGCGTATGATAGATATGAAGTTAGTCACAATTACGAGTTTATACATTCATACTCCCAATATAAGATGGGGAAGTTCTGCGCTTGAGCTAGTAGTTGTCTGTGATTTCAATTCCACTGATGATACAAACAAACAAATCAAGACCAAACACGACAACAACAAAACAAATGTACATATGTATATATGTAAGTAAAGATGTCCTTGATTGCATTGATTGGTCTGGTGCCGTTACACATTTTCATTAAGAAACCAGCCGCAAATACTGCCCTGAGGCAACTCTGGTCATATTAGCATACTCAACGAAATTCCCAACTCTTTAATCTGTGCTGTATCGGATTATATGATAAGGGATCTAAGTTTCAGCAGGGAATTCAATATTGTGTTTCCTTCCAGGTCCGATTGGGATGGGCAACGCACTAACTTTGGTCCCTATTATCTCAATTGGTATACAGACGGTTCGAAGATGGATTGTGGTTCTGGTGCTGGTGTTGCAGGACCCAATACTAGAATCTCAATCCCACTGGGTATTTGGCCCAATGTTTTTCAAGCTGAAATATACAGTATTGAGACCTGTGCTAGTTTAAACCTTCACAAAGGTCTAAAAGGCGCAGAAATTGTAATTTTTTCAGACAGCCAGGCGGCTCTCTTAACTCTCTCTTCATGGAGTTTTTCCTCAAAACTGGTGATGGAATGTTTTGAGAGTCTCCAACGCTTGTCTATTGGATACCAGGCCATTGTCGATGAACTGGCTAGGAAGGGTTCATCGACTTTGTACATTAGCCCCGCTCCGTTCTGTGGAGTCGGCTGGGCCTCCATGAAATCAATCGTTGAGGAGTGGTCTAAGGCAATATGGCTTGATTATTGGAAGTCTATTCCAGGTCGAAGATAGGCAATAGTGCTTATCGTTACGCCCATCTCTTACTCCAATTTCAACCTTAGGCTACTGGTGGGCTATATGTCTGGGTACTATGTGCTCGGATATCACCTAAACAAAATAGGTTTGTCCAATAAGACAGAGTGCCGTCTTTGTCTAGAAGATGACGAAACGACAGCTCACATTCTGTGCGAATGTCCGGCCTTGGCTCGGCTCAGAGGGGGAATCTTTGGTACAACTTTTCCTACGATTAACAAAATAAAATAATCTTTAGCAAACGACGTTTTCAGCTGAACGTCTTTTGTCATAAGTGGGGGTTGGCACAAAAGATCTATTAAGTCGCAGTGCCTGCCTGTTTTGGGCTCCTCTCGTAAACATATAAGAAATAATAATAAATAGAGGCATCCTATATTTTGGGTCCGCTGACTCTGAATCCTAATTGGAATTTTAAAATAAGGTGAAGAAGAAGTAGAAGTTAGAAAAACGCTTATTTTACATCTTCCATTTCACTTTCCGTTTTGGTACAGGACTAAGGTCATCTTAATAAAAATACCTTGATTCTTTAAACAGTAGATGCCCGTAGATATCAGCCGATTTTGATACTTTTTGCCTAATTCATTTAAAATTTTTCACTATCAAGTTTCACTTGTAAGAAGCTAAGCGTAATAACTTTCTGATGTTGGTTGATAATTTTCACTCAGTTATTCTATAGAGTATTTCAACGAAATGTTCTGGATTCGGTGTAATTTCCCTTTGATTTGAGTTTTTAAGATTTTACTTGTATAGGAGGTGCCTAGCCCATTTTACCGATTTGGCTTATGTCAGATCTTAACCTGATTATAGCTATAAGGATCAAGTAACAAGTACGATTTTGGTTAACGATATAACCAATTTTAATTGTTTTTGGAGCTTGACACAAAAAATTGCATATAATTTCAAATTTATCATTGAAAATAATCTTTCAGAATGTGTATCATACTTATCCCTAACCAGTATCGTTATGAAGGTATAGCTATCCAAATTTCAAAACTGATGATAAATATTAATAAAAAGGGGACAAAATCTTATTTTTCTGTAAATTTCACGTAACAACTTTTAATGCCCGAGGCACTAACTACTGTATATGGCTAAGCTGACATTGAAGAATCAAAAACTATGTGCTTTAGCTTAAACGAGATGTAAAATTATTGAGAGTGAAATACCAGTAACAAACTATTCGTGATATCAGAATTACGTATGCCCTAGAAAACATTTACAAAAATGTTTGTTTAAGAATTTAATTTAATTTTTCTTGAGCAAATATAATGTGATTTTAAAATATACAAACACAGTAGAGACAAAAAAAATACTGAGGTAAAAAAAATAACAGTTTAAAAGCAAAATCGTTAATTACACTAATTTAAATATTTAAAAAAAATTCTGTGCTTTTGTTTTTTTTATGTACTTTGACCTCCTAAATTCGATTATTACATTAAGCAAATTTTTTATGGATGTTTAAAAAAAAACTCCTAAAAGTATACAATGTTTTTATTATTTTGATATTTTGCAATAGGTTTATATGAAATGCTGATTTTTTGCTTAAAAAGGCATTTATTTAACTAACGAAATTAATGAACTCGATAATCAAAATATTTGCCATCGTTAGCTATGACTTTTCCCCATGTTTTTGGCAATTGATGGATTCTGTCATTTTTTGAGGCAAATTGAAGCGCTGTACCGAAAGCCCATGCTGCAGCGATCGAAACAATTAGTAGCCAGAATAAACCAAGTCTAGTGAATAAAGCGGACAGGGTAAAACGTTCCATTTGATGTTTTCCAAATAGACTAATTAAAAAAGATGAGCCCAGGAGTTTTAATCTCCTCAGAGACGCAGCCCCCAACAGAAGTCATTGAATGGCAGTCCTAGTCGTGCAGCATGTCTCCCCATTATGCAGTGCCCCGTGAGCACCGAAGTCGTAATGCTGATGGAATTTCTCCGAAGGCTAAGTAGCTGTATAATCCGCCTATTGCCCATAGTGGTCTATGCTAGCCTGGTAATACCACAAGTATGCTTCGCTACCCAGGATCTTTTTTCTTTTTTTCTTCCTTTAGGTTGTATTGCTTTATGGCCAATTTCATAGACGTAAGAAGGGCACGAATAGTGTAGGAAGGTGATATAACGGTAAGCTACGAGCCTTGTTTAGCTAACTCGTCGGCATTGCAGTTACCTGAAATAAAATATTCAAGCGATCAGGTATCCAAGTGGACCTGTGAGTGACTCGACCAAAAGTTGAGTGAAGATTGGCAGTCAGGAACAAGCTTTGATGTAGAGAAAACCCCAGCAAGGGACTTGATTGCTGCTTGGCTGTTCGCGTAGATGCGGATATTCATTAGTATCGAATGAATCGTTGCGAATAAGCCACTTGGACGCTTGATAAATAGCCATTGCTTTCTGCCTGAAAGACGCTGCAATGGTCAGGAATGTTGTCATGGCCCAGGTTCGACCTGTTCCATTGAGTTAAAGCACTGAGTCTGGCTGCAGAACACTTAGCTTTTTGCTTAACTAGAAGTTAATAAAGGAATGCGGAGAGAGCTTTTGTAGAGGTTATACGTAGAGTCCCAATAATCAATATGGCTGCCGTTCTTCTAACCTTAGGGTTGACCGCCTTTGCAATAGCAAGCCCCCAGAAGACGGATTCATAATGAAAATTAGACTCGACCACTGCTGTGTAGAGCGAGGAAGTGACTCGAAGTTGGAGGCCCCACCTTGTTCCAAATGTCTTCTTACAGCAGTAGAAAGCAGCAAGAGGATTTTGGTACTTTTAATGAATTTTTAAAGTAGTTGATCGATAAATCAACCTATCAGCGCAAAATCTTTCTTACCGCATCGAAATGTTATAAATGTTTGGAAAATCTTGGGAAAAACGTGGTTTCTTAGTATGAGCGAGTCTAATTAAAACTCTCATAACTTCATTCACACTGTTCAGTTTTTTCCTAAATTTTGTAGAAATATTTCGGGAGATGCCGCACAATGAGAAAACTTAACCCACGCTGCCTAGGATTCAAACAGAATTAAGTTCGAAAGAATAGTTGAGTAATTATAAAGAAATAAATATTTAATTAAACCTCAAGATCACTTTGGCTCATAATACCATATAAAAATCTCTAATATTGCACACAAATTTCCTGAAAAAACACGCATTCAATAAAACTCAGAAAAATTTCACAGAATTTTCCACTGTCATTACGAGGTCAATTATTTTTTCTTAAATGCTGTTGCTTAGTGTTATACATATTTTTATATATATTTGTATATATATATTTGTTTTTTGTTATTATTGTTGTTGTTGTTGTTTTTTTGTGCCATTACTAGCAAGCATATTTGGTTTAACTGTGTGTATGTGTGTGTGTGTGTGCATTGCACATTCGTGTAACCTCGTTGTTTTTATAGCCAGCCACTTTTGTTTTTGGTTTCGTTTGATTTTATTGCTGCTGCTATTTTGCTGCTTGCTAGTAGTGGCTGTTATTAAACTCATAGCGTGTTGCACTTTTGCTCCTGTTTGTTTTTTTTTTTTTTTTGTTTTTTCCACTGCATATTGAAATATATATTTAATTTTTGATTGGTTTTTTTTGTAGCACTTTTTAGTTGAATTTTTTTTCACTATTGACATACACTGCAGATTTTTATGATTTTTTCACACGATTTTTATGTACGCTTTTGGGTTTAAAAAAAAAAATCACGCTTATTTCTTTTGTGTTGTTACAACAACTACCACAACATGTATGTACGAGTATTTTAGGTATATAATTTATTATATAATATACAAGTAGCTAGTAGTAAATCCTAAATTTCCTTTTTTTTAGGGAATTTTATTTTTAATTTTTATTTTTTGTTTTTATTGCTTTAAATAGCAGGAGAGTAGTTTAAAAATTTGTTTGTTTTTTTTTTTTTTTTGTTCTCAAAAAACCATAGAACTTCTTTAGTTAGTATCGATTGATTTTTTTTTTCAAATTGGAACCAGAAACAACAACCGCAAGCAAGCAGAGAAAATTTCAACAAAATCGTAACGCCCTTACGACCGCGTCACGACAACGCGGCAGTCGGTCGCGCGACAACGTGTCGCCGTCATTCATCGTTTGTCGTTGTGCCGTTGCCATCATTTTCCATTCTCATCAACTAAATAATGAAAGAAAAAAAGAACGAAAGAAAGGAAGAAAAAAACCAACGAAAAGGAAAAGGAAAACGAAATTGAAATGAAAACCAAACGTTAACGAATACAAAACACCAACAACAATTGCTATAAAAACAACAAGCAAACAAACTATTATTAACTAGTTTTTTGTTGTTGTTGCTGTTGTGTTTGCTTTAATTCACTCGTTTGTTTGTGCGTTTGTTTGCCATTCACACACTCACACACACACACACATGCACTGGCGACGAGGATCACGTCAATGTGAATTTCAACTCCATCTATCCAAATTCATTCCAACAACAACTACCAACAAACAATTGAGCCAACGAGCACAAGCGACAGCGAATGAAGTAAATAACTAACTAAAAAAAAAAAAAGGAAAAGGAAAACGAATTGAGCGTGTCAAACGAGGACCCAACGAACGAGTGACGACTAACCGAACCGAACAACCGCACGAACGACTGACTGACTCACTGACTGAATAACTGAATGGCTGAATGACTGACTGACAAAAGCAGTGAAAAAAGTAATTACACAATGTGCTATGCGATACAACAACAAGAACAACAGTAATAATGAACGTCAGATCTCATGACGAACGAACAGAACAATAAAAAAAAAACAGCAACAACGTTTAAGAAACAACACGCAAAAGTTATATACACATATATAGGTATGTAGAATTGATGGTAGAAGTCCTTTCGTGTTTTTAGATTCGTGCAATGCGGACTTATTATAGTCGTCCACGACAACGACGACAAAAGCAACAACAACAGCGAGTACGGCAACAACAACGACACAATGATGACGACGATGATGACAACGGCGGCGACAACGAGTACGAGGAAAGCATGTACGTCTGACAGCAACAATAACAACAAACACGAAGAGCAAGAAAACGAATCGCGCACTCGATGGTTAGGTTTGATTTGGTTTAAGTTTTGTGGTATTGGGTAGTTCAAAAAATCGTCGTAAGGTTAGTTAGGCGGTAGTGCGGAGCTATATCCTTTTTTTACGTGTACGTACACACACACATACACACAAATATGTATGGTATACATATATGTATGTACTTAGAGCACAAATTCTCCATACCTCCGTCATTCGCTTTTACCCTCTCCTACTCTCTCTCTCTCTCTCTCGTGTTCGCCTTCTTTTTTTTCTAGTGTGTGTATATGTGCTTGTGTGTGTATGAATTTCAGTGTCGCTTACATTCTTATACACCATCATAAGCAGCAGCAGCAGATACATAACCTAAGAAAAGCGAAAAATCGAAAGTCCAATTTTCATTGTGTCATTTCGTGACATTTGATATGCATTAAATTGAATAAGAGAAAAAATAACACACACACACACATATATATATTTATATATATATTACAAAAACTTATATTAAACACGTTTATGCACGAATTTTCAAATGATCGATTACGCAAAGTATTTTTCTTTTCTTTTTTTTTGCTTGAAGAAATAGAAAATTTTCACCAAAAACAAAAAATCACAAGAATTTCCTTCTATTTTTTTTCTTATATTTTATAGTAGGAGAAAAAAATCCTTATAGTATATTTTTTTCACTATATATATTAACTCAGGCACCAATAACACAAATACACACACACACATACACGCACCATTTGTATTGAAATATGGCGAGTGCGGAGAGAGAGAGAGAGAAAGAGCGAGGTTAAAGGAATTGTAGTATATGTGTGATTAAATTTAAGCGCTGTTATTTTTACCCGAAATCCGTTCGTCTCTGTGGTTCGCTTAGACTGTCGTCTATAGCGTAATGTGAACAATCGTCAGAGTCCGTGTTTCGTTAAGTTTTCCGCACACACACACACACACACATGCATGCAAGCATACTTAAAAATATAAGAAAACCTAACCAACAAAAAATTGTTCAAACTCGTTCGTTTTGTTCGTTGTTTGCTCGTTTGTTGGTTCGTTCATTTGTTATTGTTGTTGTTGTTCTTGTTAGATTTCATACATTCGTTCGTTTAGTTCGTTACGATAGAAAGCGTATTGTTGGCGCCCGAGTTAGAAAGTTTCATACCGCGACCGCACTTTCAAAACCTGCAACATTCGGTCATTAGGACATGCTGCCTGCAAGTACGAGTAAGCACCAGCAGCAGCAGCAGAGGCACTGGCAGTAGAGGCAAGAGAGTTGAAGACGACGCGCGCATTGTATGCCACCAACAAAACATACTCGTCTATATTCGGACGGACGTATGTAAGAAAAATGGTAACAAACAAACGATAAGTTCATCAGTTGCCTCGCTAGTTTTAAGTTTCGTTTAGTTTCGTTAAGTTGTTTCGTTGAATTTCATTTCATTACGTTTAGGTTTAGGTTTGACAGTGGCACACTGCTGTTGTTCATAATAAAAAAAAGAACAAAACGAAGACAAACAGGCTGGCAGGCAGGCGATAAGTTGGGCGAACGAACGGCCGTCAAGACAGACAGAGGGGCAGACAGACTTTAGACGGCGATGATGGAGCCGACGAAAGTTTGTGCTTCAAATTGATTCACTTGCATGGATGAATAATTGGAACTAGCAGCAGCAGCAGCAGTAACAGCAACAGCGGGAGAAGAAGAATCAGAAAAAATGCATGGAAAATTAGCAGCAGCACAGCGTGGTAGCGAGTAGCCAGTAAGCAGATAGAGAGAGATAATAGTGAAAGAAGAGTAAACAAATAGTGAAAGGGGGTATAAAGGGAAGGGAAGGAGGAGGAAAATGGAGGGAAATGGGACTGTATGAAATGAAAGGGAAAAAGAGATTGAAAGGGCACTCAAAGGGGAGGGAATTTCAACGTGAAACGTGGTTGGAAATGAAAGTAAAGAGGTGGAAATAGGAGTAGGTTGGTTGAAGTGGCTGTCGAGAGACACACTTAGGCCAGAACGGCCCATTGTGATACCACATAGTTGGACCTTCACTTTAACTCCGATTTTGAACGGAGCACCGTCCCCATATAAATGATGGGCTAAAATAGAGTTTTGGTCAGAAAGGAATAAAACATGGTTTCTCAATGGATAATGACACCGGGCGGAGTGGCAATTTTTTATCGGCTTGGTGGTTTTGCCATTACCAATCAAGGTTTCACATCTGTACACTTTCTTATAATTCTCATCCCTAATTACGACTGCGTAATTAGCGACCCTAGATGCCAAAATTCGGTTTCTACATTATTCTGGAAAAAGTGTACCTCGTAAGTTAATGTTCCGGTGCACCCTATAATTTTTAACAGGGAACATTTTCTGCAAAGACAGTTTAATAGTTCCCTCAACGGTTTTCGTTTTATCGTTTATTTATTGAAAAGGGGGCTTAAAACCCAATTTTCAAGAGAACAGGTAAGAGATGGAGGAAAAGTGAATAGACAAAAATTGTTTATCTCTTTGTGCTTAACAACTTTGCTTCAAACAACAAATTCGTATCTGTTGAAATAAAGAAATTTCTTAATAGGCCCTGAAGACCCCATTTTTCCGAATTCAGGTCCATATTGTGGGTGAACTAGGGTGGGTGAAGTGATAGAGGAAAACTGAGTACGCAGTCGTAATTAGCGACCCTAGATTACTATAAAACCGTTGAAAAATCTTGCACACGAGGTAAAAGTTGAAAATTTGTTCACCTGAGTAATGAATGTAATATACTATAGCTTAACTAGGGTGTTAAAAAAAATTTATAGTTTTCGTAAAAGAAAATTTTTGCAATAAAGAATTTTCAAAAAAATTCTGCGAAAATAGCAGATAATTGATAGTTAATAGTCTTAATTGATTTTTTTTAATGGCCTTATGGCATATCATATGAAATGCCAATTTCGGTTTTTAATTTTTTTGACGCCGGTCCACACCTTGCAAAAATCTGAAAAAATTGGAGTATTCAGACTTATTTACATAAGAAAAATCAGAGTAGTAAACCTATTTTTAGTATGAAAAAATCGCATGTAAAAAGCTTCGCGATTTTTTCCATCGCGAATTTCGCATTAGAAAATTCGCGAAAAAATTCCAAATGTGTCTCCTAAACCAAAAAATCACTGTGAATTTTTTCAGATTTTTCCTATGATTAGTTAAGCTGAAAAACGCGAAAAACGAAATTTACAAAATCCGCCATTACTCATTAAAAATTGCAGATAATGATCTGAAAATTTAGTCAAATCATTCTTAAATTAAATGCTTCAATGCGAAACTTGATTCAGTTTGGGGGCATTTCTGACATGGAAACCCGGCTATGCCCTTTTTGGCGTTAATTTTTAATCAATATTTGAAAAAGTAAAAACTCTGCATTGTTTCTAAAGTTAAGTATTTTTGAAAATACGACAACTGAACATTTACGAATTTTGGTAGAGAAAATCTAGAAAATATGTGAAAAATTGTTCCTGGATTTTTTCTCAATTTCAAAAGCACTTTTCTTTATCCGAATATGGTAAAATATCCTCCACTATCTTCTGCTCCCGGAAATAATCCAATTTAAAAATAAGTCTGAGCATGATATTCTCAACTAAAATTGAAATTGAACTTTTTTTGTTAACCCTAAAAGTATGCAATCATGCTCAATACTAACTAAAAGTGTAAAAAGTCAAAAGTTGCATTCATTAATATTAGTTTTATTCCAATATTAAACTAATACAATAAAAATTGTTTAACTCTCTCAATTCAGTTCAATATCAATATAAGTAAATAAAATAAGTTTATTGAAGATCAACCCGACTATTCTCCCATTTTAGCTTGCCAAATATGATGAAAATTGTAAGTTTAAGCTTAGCTTGTGGCAAAACCTAAACAGGCTAATTAAAACTGACTACAGTTGACTTTGAGTTAAGCGACTCAAAATTTAATAGGACAAAAAATTTCATCAAAATCAGAGCGCACCTTCTAATTTTGTTCCGTTTCACATAGTTTAACCAAACCTTTCTAGTTTCATCTATGCATTAATGGGTTAAGGGAGAGTTAAAGATGGGAGGAAAGAGAAATTAAAGGGAGGAAACACGGAAGGGAAAAGAAGTTAAGGAAGAGTGATGGTGAGGCAAAAGAGGAGTGAAGAAGAAGGAAGTGAAAGGCTTTTAAGGGAAAAAGGATGCAATATATATGAAAGTACAGCATGTGGTGGGCACACACAGTGCAAATTCTCATTCATAATAAACAGCAGTAAAGACACTGAAAAAAAATTATGCGTGAAATTAGAATATAAATTTGTAGTGAATATTTTTTTTCACAGTAAGCAACTACTGTAGTTAGAGGGAATGAAAGGAGGAATGAAGTTGACTGTTACTAAGAAAAAAAAAACTAAAAATTTCAACATGATGCGACGATGACACTGATGATGAAGATGGCGATGGCATTAGCGACAATACTCTAACATTTAACGAAACAGCCAAGCAGCAAAACCAGCACCAACAAAAAAGACTTTTTCGTTACTCACTTGCTGTTTCAGAATACAAATTAAGTTGAACATAAAGTCATGCAGCTGTAGCAGCAATACGTGATGGCATACATGGCGTATACGCAATAATTAACTATACTTTTTGCTTACTTCAACGACAATAGTTTTGAAATTTCCTAACTATAGCAAACTATAACTAAAAACATTTTCTTTTCTTCTCCTTTAATTGCTTTATGTTTAACTTATTTCGTCGCTTTCCCTCGCCCTCCCCCACAAACATTTTTTAATAGAGTGGTCGCGTCGCGTAGGCACTGACTATGACGAAATACACAAGCATAAAAAAAAATGGAAAGGAAATACGAATCGACAAGTGACGAAGAGCGTGCTGCTTAAGCTGCTTTATAACTAATGCTTTTAAGCAGCGTGTGAAAAACTGAAAATTCTAAATGTACACGTCATTGTCAATACACACCATTAAACATGACAGTCGATGGTCATTGGGTATATTGAGGCAATAGTTAAGCAATTTTAATTTCTCTCATTTTCTTTTTTATTTCTTTATTAATAATTTTAGCTAATAATAGATTAAATATGTAGATATTGCTTATTATAGTCGGAGTGCCTTAAAATAAACTGAACAGCGATAGAAATACCAGCAGCAACACCAATGCCGGTGACAACGCCGTCATACTTCATTTCAATCACCTAACCCTAACCCCTTACTCATGTAACTGTTTTTTACTCCTTATATCCTTGTGTACTTATTTAGCAAACGAGTTGTCCGTTGACATTTTATTGAACTCATTTGTTTAGTTGATTTTATTTGCTTAGTTTTTTTTTATAGGAGAAGAAAGCAAAAGTATTTAAGAAAAATGTCGCATTTTTATTTTATTACACTTTATATGTTGTTAAATTATCTCTAGTTTAAGGGAATAAAAACTTTTTAGACTTACAAAAGGTATCAATTTAGAACCTATTTGCATATGACGATTAACATGTTATAGATATTTTCGTGTTTCTTTCTAGTAGAAAGGAGTAAACATGTTTTCAAACTGCTCCAATTCAAAGCTATTTGTTTCATATATTGGGAGTATGAATGTATAAACTCGTATTTTTTTCATAATTTGGACATTTATTGTGAAAAAGTGATTGCAAATTTATTCTTTAAAGTATTGTCCATCGTTAGTCACAACCTTTTCCCATCTTTCTGGTAGCATACGGATTCCGCGTCGAAAGAACTCCTCATCTTTTGAGGCTATCTACGAATCGACCCATTTTTTGAGTTCTTCGAAAGAACGGGAGTGGTGTTCAGCCAGGCCATGTGTCATCGATCGGAACAAGTGGTAATCAGAAGGAGCAATGTCTGGAGAACACGGCGGGTGGGGTAGCACTTCCCATTTCAGCGTTTCCAAGTAAGTTTTTACTTGTCTTGCAACATGCGGCCGAGCATTGTCGTGCTGAAGAATAACTTCGTCGTGTCTATTCTCATATTCTGGCCTCTTACCTTTAATGCTTGGCTCAAATGCATCAATTGTAGTCGGTAGCGGTCGCCAGTGATCGTTTCATTCGGTTTCAACAGCTCATAATACACGACACCTTTCATATCCCACCAAATACACAGCATGAGCTTGGATCCATGAATGTTCGGCTTTGAGTGTTGATGTATGTCCGGGCGGTCCCCATGATTTTTTAAGCTTTGGGTTATCGTAACGTATCCATTTTTCATCGCCAGTCACAATACGATGCAGAAAACCCTTTCTTTTCTGTCGTTCAATCAGCAGTTCACATGTGAAAAATCGTCGATCGACGTCTCTCGGCTTCAATTCGTACGGCACCCAATTTCCTTGCTTTTGAATCATTCCCAATGCTTTTAATCGTTTAGAAATGGTTGGTTGATAAACTCTTAAAGATTCTGCAAGATCTTGTTGCGTTTGACATGAATCTTCTTTGAGTAATGCCTTCAATTCTTCATCTTCGAACTTTTTCGGGCCGCCTGAACGTTCCCTGTCTTCAACATCAAAATCACCACTTTTAAAAAGGGAATACCACACCTGACACATTCTAACGTCTATAGCACAGTCAGGATAAGCTTCAGTGAGTAAACGATATGCTTCAGTTGCGTTTTTCTTTAAATGGAAGAAGCAAATTAAAACTTCCCGCAAATTCACGTGCAATGGCACGAAATTCGACATTTTCAGCTATAGTAAAACACTTTTGTAAAATTATGAAAATTATTTGACAGATCAATTCTTATAGTATTTTTGGCGCTCTTCGAGATAGAATAGCGGTCAATGTCAAAAAAATGACGCGTATGATAGATATGAAGTTAGTCACAATTACGAGTTTATACATTCATACTCCCAATATTTCCTTCGGGCATCATTCTCTAGTTGGGTTTCTGTTGTTCGTTTTGAGTCATACAATCCTTATGACTTTGATCGTCTGCTTTCTTGAAAATTCCATTCCAGAAAAGTTACTTATCTGTTTGCTAGAGCTTTGCCCCATTTATCTTCTTCTACAGAACGTATTCATTTGTATTTTGTAGCAGCGAGTGAGTAAATACAAAAACCAATTAATGAAACTAATACGAATTTAAGGCAAAAACTGATCAAATTTAAAAAATATGATTTTTTTTCTTAATTGTTGGAAAATAAAATATCTATGAATTTATTTATCACTAGAGCTTGTGAAAACTGAAATAAATTCATTAAATGAAAGTTTTAATAGAAGAAAAGGCATCAATAGTCGATGGGGCGTATACGTGATTTTTAATTTCTTCTGAAAATATCTAGTGTTTAGGTATAATTTTTTAACTTTCACGGCATAAAAATTATTTATGTAGTCAGAAAAATAGACAACTAAACAATTTTTAAAGTATGCGTGCCATTATTAAAAGCCAATCAGGCGATAATTAATTGGTCATACGAGGCGTATACGTACTATTTATTTCTTCTTTTATTTTGTTTTTTACTTTTTTATTGTTGAAGTTAATAATAAATCAAATATAGTTGAATTAAATTCCACGGCAATAAGGTTGAAGCGTGGTCCAAGGTTCTTCAATATGGTTTATTTAATATACTACATCAAATTTATACGCAAATTTCGTATTTTTGCAATCTTTTTAATTTTTTGATCCCCAAAATGTAAATAAGTTAAATTACAAGTTCGTTAATTCGTCAGTTCCAGATGTAAATAATTGTTGTGATCATTATAGTAATCGTGTAAATGTTACAGACAGCCCTTTTGGATTTGTTCGTATTGATGAGTGTGATGTCGTTCAAGCCATGCTTTCTGTGAAATCGAATGCCGCTGGTTTCGACGGAATTCATCCCGTTTTCCTTAAAATTATATTACCAAAAATCTTACCTTACTTACTTGACTCATTTATTTAATACAATTTTGACTACTTCCCATTTTCCTAGCTGTTGGAAAATTGCAAAAATAATTCCTGTTAATAAAACAAAAAATGAATATGAATATATCTAAAGTTTTTGAACGAATTGTTCACAAACAAATTTGCTCATATATTTATGAATATAAACTCATAAATGATAGACAATCCGGTTTCAGACCTAAAACGAGCTGCATAACAGCGCTTTTGGATGTATCGGAAGGCATTAGGACAGAACTGGATAATAACAAGATTACATTTTTTGACTCTTCTTGATCATTCGAAGGCTTTCGATTCAGTTGATCACAACCTCCTGTGTCTCAAGTTGGAAAACTTGTTTAATTTCTCTGGTCATGCAAAAAATCTAATCAAGACGTACCTTAGTGACAGAATACAAGCAGTCAGTGTTGGTAGTTGTGTGTCCGATTTTTTGTCAGTTGTTAGAGGAGTCCCGCAAGGTACAATTCCTGGTCCATTATTATTTGTCCTTTATGTTAATGACTTACCTAATATTTTAGAACACTGTGATATTCATGTTTATGCGGATGACGTACAATTATATGTTAGTTGTTGTCCTAATTTTATTAGTTCTTGTATTTGTGATCTAAATTCTGATTTAAATCGTGTCGATCAGTGGGCGTCCATGAATGGTTTATGTTTGAACCCCAGTAAATCTAAACGTATTGTAATTAGTAGAAAATCTCTTGATTTAAGTAACTTTAGGGCAATTAAGCTGAAAAGATCTGTAAGAAAATATGTAGATGCAGCTAAAAATGTTGGTGTTACTTTCAATAGGACATTGTCTTGGAAGGACCACATCTATAAGTACGATAGGTAAAGTATATGGAATGCTCCGTGCACTTTGGGCAACCCAGTACTTTATCCCTGAAAATATTCGACTGCTTATTGCTAAGACGTATCTGATACCTACTCTTATGTATGGTTGTGAAATTTATGGAAACTGTGACAGTGAATGTAGAAATAAGTTAAATGTTCTTTACAACAACATTGCCCGATATTCGAACGGGTTAAAACGCTTACGCAACTCAAATTTTTTCTGCCTCCTTTAACGATTTACTTGAAATAAGATCACTTGCTTGCCATTGCATAAAATCATTTAAACAAAGGAACCAACATCACTATAAAACAGGCTTCAATTTTCACGCTCATTGCTAACCGGTCAGTTGATACATATAAAATATCGATTTCTCATGTTTGAACGTCAGTTTTTTTGTCAACACAACTCGTCTTTGGAACGCCCTTCCGATTAGGATAAGACTAATAGCTAATGCACTGCAATTTAAAAATTAATTATTCATATTCATATAAGCATGCCTAATTAATTTTTTGCGTATATTTTTGTTTTTCCTCCCCTTCAAGTGTTTGTATGTGAACTCATAACTCAAATTATCAATTCAGAGTATATTTTATTATCTTTTTATATTTTTAATTTTTATTCTATATCTAAGATTATATTTTATTGTTATTGACAAATTGTGACTAGCACTATAAAATAAAATATTTAATTGTTGTGCTAGTATTAAGTTTTAGTTAAAAATAAAAAAAAAAAATAAATAAATAAACCTTTTAGGTTTCTCTATTGATTAGTAGAATGTATTACTCCTCAATACGACCCGCAGGATTCTCGACTGTATCCAGAAATTTGACAGTCACTAGACTGACTCTGAAATCGAGACCTTAGAGGTCCTCTTGAATACTCATTTCCCGGGGAGTGAGACCTTCGTTGATCATACTCCCTCTGCGACCGATCATTCTTTAAGTAACTCCTCTCCGTTTCAATTGACCGACACTCATCTAAAGCTGGCCATCAAAACCTTCAACTCCTATAAATCTCTCGTGCCAGACAGTATCACCTCAGCGTGAGGTTAAGCTCTCTTTGAAAACTAAGTAATGAAAACTGAGTGATGGTGAGATGTTAGAGGACATTATAGCCTGCCTTACAGACTTGCGCTGCAACTGATTTCCTATTATAACAGTGCGTATACTAATATATTCCTTGAAGGAAGTTGAAGCATTTATAAGAATTTTATAGTTTGACTTTTCTAAGCCATTCTAGTAAATTAACTTAGCTAAGTAAGTAATTATCTATCACTACGAGTAAATATACCTCAACTCTCTCTCTTCCCATTGTAGATGTTTGATTGCGATTGCTTTTGGAATTTATTGATGCATAATGTAAATTTTTATAATCTGGTACCTATGTACAATTCAAATACTTAAAATTTTTTCTTATTTGATTTTTTTTTTTTAATATTTATTTTATTCAACAACATTTCGTGCATGTGTTGTACTCACATTGTGTATCGAAAATACTCGTATATGCACGAGAATATGTAAACTTTATTAACATTTCGATTGTTGCCGCCACAGTTCTTTTTTTGTATATTGTTGTTATTATTTTCATTCTTTCTTTTGTTTGCATTGTTGTTGTTACCATATTTCTATTGATATGATTGTTCTTATTGTTGTTGTTGTAGTAGTTTTTGCTTTGCCAGAAACCGTTCAATATATAGTTCAGTAGTGTTGCTTTTTTCGTATTTTTTGTTTTTTATTATAATTTGTTGTTGGTTTTCCATTTCAATTGGTTGCGATGACAACATAAAAAGCCACACACAAAAATATGCACTCATGCAAGTACACAAACACACACACACACACACACGAGAAATCACACGATACCCAGAGAGGTAGAACGGAATGTGAGAGGAAGGAAGAAAGTCAGTCTTCGTGATGATGTTGATGGTGTGCGAAGAGAGAGAGAGAAGATGAAAAAGAATTGTACATTGAAATAAAAACAAAAAAAATAGCAATGCATTCACAAACACACACATCCACACAAATATACTCAAGCAAAAAAAGCACACACATGCATGCATACGAGGAAAATAACATATGAACTTTACGTATACGTATTGCATATGAAAGTAAGAGGTGCAGGGGTGTAGGGACAATATGCATAGGTGCACAGGTGCGGATGCCCTCGGGAGGGCATAGAAAAATTAACAAACCAGCCAACAGTAGAGCAGAAGCACCAGCAGCAATACCATTAGGAGTTAAATTATGAAATAATAAAAAAAAAAATAATAAAACATCAATACTAAAGCTAGAAATAGAAGTAATATAACCAATTTTGTCGCAGCCCCAAAACAATATGCAAGTGCAGCTGCACCTAAATACAGATACATTTACACACACACACACACATATATATATATATACATTAAAGTAGTTATTTTTGAAGGTAAACTATGCAGCAGGCAACTTTAATATGTCTGAATTTTTTATAATGAAAATTCGAATTTCTAGACAAATCCTAACATTCAGTTAAGAGAGAGGGAGAGAGAGAAAAAGTAAAATAGAAAGAAACAAGAGAAATTAGTTTAATCGTACTATTGTGTAGTGATTTTATTAGCATAGAAAATTTGTTTTTCATGCTGATTTTATAAATTCTTTATCCTTTTCTTTTATGCATGTAGTTTTGGAAATTTATTTAAATTTTTTTTTTTTTTTTTTGTGTGAATTTCTCTTGTTGACATTAAACTATGTCACATTAAATGTGCATGGAGAGTGCAAGTTCCCAGCAAAAAAAAAAGTTTGCAACAAGTTCTTATCTTATTCTAATCTTAATATCCATCGACTCCCTCTCTTTCTCCCTCTCTTTATCAATCATAAATTTATGCTACCTTAAATAGCCTAAAGCTTATTCGATGGCTCTCAAACTTCTTACCTTCAGGAAATCAAAATGTTAGGTTTTTTAAATTTTAAGGGGTCTTCCTCCTAAAAATTTTCAAAATCAATTTTTTTTAAAACTTTTTTTTTATGTTCAAGGTTTCAAGGTTTGTTAACGGACTTAATGAAACGTCATTTTTTTGCCAAAGTGACTAAGTCGAAACAATGTATAAAGGGCAGGCAAATCATACCGCCGTTTCGGAACCCGACACGATCAGTGATCTTTGTGATGGTTCTTACTAGCATTTCAACATTCTATATAAGTGTTAGATATTTGAAATCGTTACCCAGAATTACAAGGTTTTTGTTTTCAAGTATTTCCACTGAACAGAAATGATGAATGAAACTAACACAACTGTTCTTTATACTTATTTTTGTTGGAATTCTCATTGCAACTAGATATTTAACAGTTAGTTAATGATTTGTCTAGTTGTAGAAATGAGAGAGAGAGCGTGCAATATTACACTGAAAAATGATTTTTAGTAACATTTAACAGAACTGTGCCCAATTTGTTTTATATATTATTATTAGAGACTATGAAACTGAAATCTAGTTGTTTATATTCCATAGTTTGATTTTACTTCATCAATACTTAATAGTTCAAGGTTTCTTAACTGACTTAATGAAACGTCATTTTTTTTTTCAAAGTGACAAAGTGACTAAGTCGCAACTAATTTTTTTATGTTTAAAATATTAACCCTGCAAAGACTACTATAGTTCCGTTTACTAGGAAGAGATTACTCCGAAGCCGAGGAGGTTATTGAGCAAAAGCAAGAGGTAAAATATCTGGGCTTAGTATTAGATATTAAACTAGCATGGAAACCGCATGTTGAGACAGTGACAATTAAAGCCACTCGCGCTCTAATGATATGCAGAAGGTTAGCAAGGAACACTTGGGGATGTAAACCAAGTATACTTCGCTGGATGTATACAATGATGGTAAGGCCAATCATTACATATGGAGCATTAGCGTGTGCAAGGAGAACTCAACTAAAAACAGCGAAAGCTGAACTAGGAAAAGTTCAAAGGTTAGCATGTCTCTGTATAGCGGGAGAGATGTAGACCGCAATGTCCGACTGCTGCATTGGAAAGACTATCGGAGGTCAGTTCATTACACGTCGTAATAAAGGGTGTCTCCAAGGTAGCAATCGTAAGAGCAACAAGGAATAAAAGGCTAACGGGTAGATCTATTGGGCCTGAAAACCGAGATAACCTGGCGAAAGACAACGATCTCTTGGACTGTCCCCAGAGCAAAATGGACAAACAGTACCGTTTTGAGAAACACTTTGTTGCTAAATTTCGTAGTAAGAACGAATGGGAGGGTGTAGAATAAGTATAACTACTCACTCAAAGAACACATGATTACGTGGTATACAGACAGGTCACGAACTGGAGATGGAACTGGGGCAGGAGAAGAATCAATCGCTCCGAGCCGATGGGAAATTATCCTAGCATCTTTCAAGCTGAAATTCATGCAATCAATAATATATCAATTCAAGAGGAAGTACAAACTGCAAGATATCCCTATCATATCGGACAGCCAGGCAGCCATTCGAGCTCCTTTGAGATCACCTCTAAAATAGTGTGGGGCTATTTGAGCAAGCTCAATCAACTGGGCAAGGACAATAAAATCACTCTATGTAGAGTGTCTGGACAAGTAGGAATAGAGGGTAATAAACAAGCAGGTGAACTTGCTAGAAAGGGGGCAATGATCACTTTCGTGGAACCTGAACCCTTCTGTGAAATAGAAGCTAGCGTAATCAGGGAATTACGCAGGCAGGAAGAGGGGAACAGGAGGCAAATACTCTTTATCAATCTTCTGTGACTGCGGAGCGTATTTTAGCGCAATGTTGAACACTGTTCCACAAAAGAATGAAATGTCTGGGTATCCGAGCGCAATACTCAAATCATTGAGGGAGACTGGACTGGATGAGGTACTCTAGGCAGATTAGACTAGATAGAGGAGAAGGTTGTACAACAGATCGATCAGATTGCGGTACAACAACAAAAACCTCTCTAACAATACAATTCAATAAAGGGTTAGGAAAATATTACAGCTGAATAGTCACCACTTAAGGGTGGGTCTACGGGCTTCCTTACAAGACACTGATAAAAAAGGAACCACCTCTCCAACATGGATATAACCAGGGAGGGTATCTGTAGGTATTGCTGAAATTGCAATTAACTAACCTAACGAGATATCCACTTTTGTGGGGAAAACTAAAATCATGAGTGATTTTTAATTTTAGAGGTTTTTCAAAAAAGACTAAAAGTCTGGTCGGTATGACTAGGTGACTGATTTCCTCCTCTGTTAACATTCTAATCTTAATCTAAGAGGCTACAGCTGACCAGGGAATACTTGTTGCTCATGATGTGGTGTAGAAACATTTTTAATTCTTTTATACCTGGTCACCTTATTTTCTTGGGGTAAGCCAAAAACTGCTTTACCTTCTAAAATTCAGAAAGTTTTATTATTTTTTTGGTTCTTCTTGAAGCCTATTAGTTTTTTCTGACACCTCATTTTTCATTATTGAAAGCAATTGTCGATGTTAATAGTGGTTGTGAATCCACATCAATTGTCTTGCGATTCAGACTTATTCACTGATATCTCGTAGTTTTATGAAAACCTTTTATTGCAGGGAGTTTCCCCAAAAGCTTCGGCGTTGCATGTTCGATCCTTCATTAGAGCACGAGCATTTTCGAAGCTCTTCCGGGCAGTATGGGCTTCGACACATACTTACTTAAACCGATGCAGATACTTCTTGAAACAGCCATGTACTTCTCCATATTTGCGATTTGCTCACGTTTCGATGTTCGTTTATTTAGGCGTCGTAAGCTTATCAGCGTACATGGGCGAGTCGATTAAAGCTACGACCGTTTGTTTGTCCACCTCGAGCGAAACGTAAGCAATCTCAATCAAACGAATCTAAGGGGGAAGGGGCAGGAGGTGGGGATAACTTATTTTTGAAAATCTTATACATTTTCATCATTGGTCTCTGGATCCGCTGGGGATCTCAATAAAATTTGGTATAGACAGTCGTTATGCTAAACCGATGAAGTGGGGGTGGTAACTCCCATACAAATGAAATCTGTCGAATATTGGCGAGAATAGAAAGTAATTTGGTATAATGAGTTAGGCTAATAAATAAAGTAGTTCATGCAAAGATTATCTAAATCGAATAATAACTACGCCCACCTACCATTGAAACTTGTTGAAAAAAATTAAATTAAATAGCGAACATTTCAGAAATGTTGACAACTATATATATATCAAATAACGAAATTGACATGAACTTAAGTCATGACTTTGAAAATTAACCTCTAGATTTAATTTTCATAGTCTCCTAAAAAACTATCATATATATAAAGTTTTTGTTTCATTTTCAGATTCATTATGATACATACATTTGAATGGACGCAAAAAATATTGAATATTTATTTGAAAATATTTTGCTCAAACTTTTTCACTGGGAACTTTTGTATGACAAATGGCAGATGGTTCTGGTAATGGTGGCAGTGGCGTTGGTAGTAACATAAATGTTTGTTTACACCATATAGTGTATAGTGTTGATGACATCATGCGCGGAACAATAAAATGCCACAAATACCAAGCAGCAACAGCAGAGAAATCTACTGCTGCTTGGCTTTGTGCCCATCGATTCTAAACACTTTTCCATTTACGTCCGTGTTCTTTTCAGTCCGTCCATTCGCACTTATATACATACACTCAGTACAGTGATGTTGCATACTTTTAGTAATGTGTATTGGTTCAGGATATGAAAAATGTGGTTGAGCGAGGTATGAAATCGGTAGGTACAAATTTTTTACTTACTTACTAACACGGAATGTTATTACTTTACTTGCATATATACATATATAAACATACCTACAAATATGTGTATATATGTAAGTATTTGTGTACTATTAAAAAAAAGCTACTCCATTTGTAATGCTGAAATTGGCACAATTACACACATGCATACATACACACACATGCAAATGTGAGGCACGCTTTTGTTTTTTTGTTTTTTTTTTTTTTTGCTTCATTCTTTTTCTTTTCGATGTTCCATGTCATATGTTTATGCCTTTCCTTGCTCTTTTTCTCTTTCTTGTATTTCTCACTTCCTCTAACACTCTACCACCACATCCACAGCTGCTTGTGTGTGACTTTGAATATTCAAAAACACTCAAAATTCAAAACTTACACTTTCTTTCTCTATTCCTCTTTCTCTCTTTTTCATTCTCGGTTGCTCTCTTATTCTCTCTTTGCGCATTTAATTGCCCTATTTTAGGTTATTTCAAACATACAAACATCGCAAAGGTCGCTAACAAGGCGAATAAGTAAATTTCTTCATTCTCTTGCCATTCAGTCATTCTCATTTTAATTCTCCTTTAGTCATTTGCTTTATTTTAAAGAGAGCCACGTGTATTCATTGTGTGTATGTGTGTATATGAGAGTAAATGCCAGTGCGTGTGTGTATGTGTGTTGGTGTGACCCCATTCGTTGAAGAGTCACAAAGTCCCAGTAACAAAAATTAGTCCCGATGGTAGAAATGCAATTACATTTTTCTTGTTCACTCACTACTCCCATATTAATTATACTAATACAACAAATGACGATGACAGCGACGACGACGGCGATGTCATTTGAGGCAATTCATTATCCTTGGTATTACTACGGGCGAATGCATTTGTTAATGTTTTTGTTTTCATTCGAGAAATTGCTGAAAACTCAATTACTTACTAATTACAAACATAAATTTTATACATTATTATGCAGGGGTTAGTCACACAAAGAGGTTTCAACCTAAGCACAAATGTGTGCATGTAAAAGCGATTGGAGGTTAAAAGTGAAAAGAGAGAAACTGTTGAAAAACATATGATTGGTGAGAGTCACTTGGTTTACGCTCTCAAAACACAAAACTGACCAACAAGGTTAGGTTAGGTTTAAAAGGTAGTGTTCAGAAAACTGAGCGTCCACGAAGGCCAAAAATTTGGTACATTATGATGCCCCTATACATTTGGAGTTCTCCACCTGCGAAACAGATCTTAAAAAATCTCTCCCCATCCTATCTATTGGCGGAACCTACTCCAGCTCCTCCAGTTCTTCAATCAGTATGTCTCCTGGGAAACGGAGTCGACGAATTTGGAGATTCGATCATTCACAGAGATGGAATGGTGGATGGTCTCATGTTCTTCTTCACCATCACAGCTTCTACAGTAGTTTGGTGCTTTGACTTCAATTTTCAAGGCCATTGCGCCAATAGCACAAAAAGCTGTAAGTACTGCAGCTGTAGCTCTCTAAATAGAAAAAGTTCTGAGTTATTTTCTTATCACACTTCGCTTCGGGCTTGCCAGGATCTGCTCATTCTTTCCTCCGCTTTTTGGTCTACCCTTGATTTCACCGTTTCTATTGATATATTTAATGACACCAGTTCATATTCAGAATCTAAGGCTGCTGCCATTCTCGCTGGTTCATAAGTTTTCGTTTCCTTCAATATTACTATATCCGGGAATACAGCTGAATTTGACTTGATGGGTGTTGCTGACCCGTGAGGGTTCAAGGTTCCTTGTGACGATACCTTGCGAAGCTTTATCGATAGCGAGGATCTATGCTTGAAAGACCCTACAGTAGTCAAGGAGTTTATAAGACTCCATGATTTTTAATGAATCCCAAAAAACTCCAGATCCAACACTGTGTCCATTTTATGCCCATCAGTGTAGAACTGAAGATCGTTGCTGGTCATAATTGCGTTATCTTTCCATTCCTATCTGCTGGGTATGATGGTCCAGAAGTTGCTTTCTATAGATCTATACTTTCGCACTTCTTCTATTAGCAACTCATTAAAATTAATTTTATTGTCTTTTATTATTATTATTTTTAAATTAAATTATTATTTAGATAAATTATTACGTTTTTCACATTATTTATTAGACATAATTATTTGGCGCCAAAAATATTTTAATAAGCTGATAATCAACTGATCAGATATGCAACCCTGTCTTGTCATTGCCGACGGGTAATATAGAAATATATCGCAGTCGATGAGAAACCCATCGGCGGTAAATCCATCCCGCCTCAACTCTGTGCTACTTTATGCGATTGAGTGCGTTTTAATTTTGACTGCGGATATCATTTTTCATACAGAAACTTGCAGAGAGAGAGTAAAAAGGAAATTAAGAAAAATATTCTCACAAAGAGAAGAAATATGTGAATAGAAAACTATTAGAAACTTAAAAGTAAACAGCTAATCGAATATTTTGGTAGTTCTCCAAAGCTTAATATTTCTTTTTTGAGACGGCTTCGATAGTATAGTGGGTAGAGCTCTAGGCTTTCACCCGAGAGGCTCGAGGTGGATTCCCATCTTGGTCGACATGAAGTGTATGAGAATTTTAAGAAAGTGCACCTCTTGGTTGGCAATGGCAAAACCACCAAGTGATAACAAATTGCCATATCGCCGTTTTGAATCGGCAGGTACAACCATGTTGTATCACAATGGGTCATTCCAGCCTGAGTGTATCCCTCGATAGCCACTTAAAAAAAATATACGTATTTATTTTTGACTGATGGTTTTTCCGGCAGCTGAAAATTCTTGCAAGTAAAAATCCAGTATTTAGTAGAACCTCGCAGCTACCATTTTTCTCTCACGTTTTTACCCTATCATTTTTGATCTCTTGTTGCAAGTTTTCAGAGTACGTGAACACTACCAGAGCGAAAAAGAAAAAAGTTTCTGCATCGCATCGTAATAGAGCGGAAAAGTTGCCACTCGTCAATATGAACTCAGTATAAGAATTTGAACAGAAATTGTCAACTTTTCCTACCCAACCGCCTTTCCCTCATACAAGCTATTTTTTGTTTAAAATATCCAAAATTGCAGATGGTGGAAACCAATGTGAATGTTGATTTATCTATTTGAAGTTTTGTGGAAGACGGCCTTGAAGCTCAAAGTTAAAAAATTCTAAAATTTATTCCCTTTACGGTAACTTCTTTTGTTTTTAGAACCCGCCTAAGTCCACGATATCGGGCATGTTCTCTGCTATCCCAAACCATAGAGAGAAGAATTTTTGTGGAAGGACAAAAAGAAGGCGTTTGTTTGGATGACCTTATGAACTACTGCCTGGACTTGAGACGGTAAGCTTCTGCATTTTTTAATACATTCTATAATTTGTTTAATTTGTTATGCTGTAAGAAAGTATTTTACAATCTGAATGAGCTTTTCAGATAATTTTCGCAAGGAAATTTATTTACAATCTTAGAAACCTGTTTACATTTGTCAACCACCGTGATCCCGTGGTCCCGGATCCCGATTTGATATTGCCACTTATGCTGGATCTTGTTTCCTAGGCCTAGCAACCGTATTCATACTTCTGTGGTTCGAAATAAAAACAAAATCTTCGATAGTTGACGGACCTAAACAAAAATTGCTTCCGCATTCTTACGATTTGATATGGAAAATTTTTTGTTTTTCGCTCCAGTATACTCATTATTGGCCGTTATCGTCCATGTCTCAGAACCATACATAAATACGAGAGGGATGGGAGTATTGTAAAGAGTTAACCTTGTCTGACGAGAAATGAAAATCACTTTGTCTGAAGTCTCTTAGGTAGGTCAGTTTTAATTTACACTGCGCTGGTGGTATCGATTGGCATCGGCAATACAAACCGCAAAGACCAAAAATTCGCTAAGAAATAAATCCTTTTCACTTTTCTTTTCGTATTCAACATAAAATTAAAGGCCCCTTCGATTCGAGTTCAAATATAACTCACACAGCACGAATGGATACAAAAATCTCGGCCTAAGCCTTCCAGCTGTTTTGCCATAAAAGAAAAATAAAAATAAACTTTTTTCCCTCCCTCCTCAATTATTCGTGTCGTTTTTATTTAACAATATGTAGATATGCTCAGTTTGTGCTCAACAAAATGTAGTATAAGCTGCCGCCATTTTTTCAAGAGTATTAAGGCTCTGGCACATAGAGTCCGTGCGAAACGCACAGAGACATGTTCGAACCTTGGTTGCAACCTCTTAGTGATCATAGTCGATGTTACCAACGACTAGTGCGTACTTCTAATGCATTAAAAGCATGTTTTCAATTTGGTTTCGTATTCATTGATAAGAATATTGAAACGTGGTGCCACTAACTGTCATTTTCTTTTACGCGGCGAAATCGATTTTAATATCGGGGTAGCGGAAATCCTCCATATGATTTAGCAAGAAGCTTTGGTCTCGTAATGCTTCTTATCTGCCGGAACGTGGGCATAAATCAAGTTGATGTTGAAAATTATCAGCTTGATGCTGTTAGTAACTTACCGCTCGATCGTTTACTCGAGACAAGATGGCGCCAGTCAAAAATCCAACACCAAATTCGTGACTCATATCAAAGCAGCTGTAGAAGATATCACGGTATATCATTTCGGAGCGACCCTGTCTCATCCATCGTATTTTCTGGATAACGGTGAAGTCACGCCGATATCTATCTATCTACATTTCCTGTAAAATGTTTGCAAATTCCAAGTAGATATGGTTAAATTATTGCCCTTTATCCGAAGCTGAATTTGAAGTAGTATTGAAATGTTTCTTAACGTATTAAATTCCAAACCCAATGCAGAACAGTTTCTTAAATTCCAAGGCAGACTCACTGCACACATTAGTTCGCTCTCTGATAGAATGTTAGATCACTATTCAAGGAAAGCCACAAGTGCCGCCTGAAGACAAAGAGTAACGCAAGCCGCGAAAATGCCCTCACCTATTTGTGAGACTGTCACAGACTTTATCTTACACCACAAAATAGCAACAGTTTTAATACTTACAACTTTTTGACTAAAATTTTAATTGCCAAAATACTTTTTTTTCTTGAAATTTCCATACAACGTATGAAATATCAACTTTAATTTCCATTGCCAATTATTGTAAGATAATTTTCAAAATATATAATTTCAACTATGTATGTAAAATATTGAACAATTAGTTAATAATATTAATATACGTATATACAATTCATTTACATAGCTGTCAAAAGAACACCACCATGCTTTACACAGACTTTGATCAATGATAAATAATTTCATAATAAAACGTATTTATTGCTCTTAAATGTAACTATATGAATCTCTATTTTTTGCTTGTTTCTATAACATTACTTATATCGTTGAAAGCGTTTTCCAAGCTGTCGATAAATTTCTTGCCATCGCGCTGTTTGTCATATGTAGTAACTATAGCACCGCATTCTTCATTTTGTATGGAGTAACTAAAAACAAAGTAAATCATTTTTAAAGTTAACTATATTCAAATAAACGTAACGTTTCACATCACTACATACCCCAGACCCAAACCATCACGTACCACCGGACCAAATGATCCGACCAGCAAAGCATTTGATGATAATGTTGACGTACTTATGATGTTATAGTTGATTTTCTTATAAGCCTCGGTTGAATACAGTTCCGGTATAGTCATATTACTTTTAATAGCAGTATGCTTTAGCGCAAATAAATGTCGATCAAATCCTTGACCCATTGCCGCCTCTTTGGTTAAAGTTCCATGTGCCATTGAACATTTATCAATCATGGCGCGTAGCTCTTGTGCGTTTGGTTTCTTATTGCTTGGCTGTAGCATAGCTTCGCAGAATGCTTTCGTTGCATTCGTACACGGACGCATTGTTTCAGTGCGTCCGTGACGAAATGCGGCAGTACTGCATGATTCATAAGTACCCACATAACCATTGAATGCCTGACGATAGGCCAATTGAAAGGAAAGCTGCATTATGGAGTCCGGACTAATGCCATCACGTTTGCAGGTTACTTTATTCAAATGTGGATAACGTAACATATCCATGTTAAGACTTTGCATGATTTCGTTATTTTTTTTAATTGCTGTAGCGACATCTTGAGTTAATTTCTCATCTATGTCAAAGTTTAAGGCGCGAACGCTACGTTCACTATCCAAAACAAAGGCGGCTTCTGTCTTATCGCTGACAAATGGATGTGCGAGTGTTTCTTTATAGATTTCATTAAAGTATCGCAGCACAGCTACACCATCACCCCATGAATGCTCGAAGTTGACAGAGGCGGTACCGTCAGCACTGAGGAGAAGTGATACTGATTTATCAAACCAACTAAAAAGGAACGAAAAGAGAACTTTAATTGGTTAGAAACAAGTTTAAAATACTCAAAAATAAAAAATGGAAAACAACCATTAAGTTTACATTGCCAAGGAAATTCAACTAGCATTAACATGGAAATCAGCAATGCTAATGAAAATAAATTACATTTAGCATTCAAATTTTTAAAAATATTGAAATTGAATTGGTAATATCATTGAAGATTTTTTAAATCAATGAAATTATGCTATCCTTAACATTAAAATCTACAATGCCAATAGAATTGAGCTAACATTAGCATTTTAATTAGCATTTGAACGCTGATGATGAACAGTATAAAAGCATTAGCATTAAAACTTTCGAATAATATTATACAAGCATAAGTATTAAAATTTAAAACGCCAATGAAATTGAACTAACATTGGCATTAAATTTTTCAATGCCGCTGAATATAAACTTGCAACTACAACAAAATCGGCATTAAACATTTTAAATGCCAATATTATAAAAGCATTAACATTAAAACTTTCAATGCCAATAATATTATACAAGCATTAGCATTAAAATTTAAAACACTAATGAAATTGAACTACCATTAGCATTAAAAATTTGAATTAAAATGAAAATAACTAGCATTACCTCTCAAATTCAATACCTATTAAATTGAACTACCCTTAGCATTAAAATCCTCAATGCCAATGACATTCAACACGCATTCGCAATCAAATTTTCAATGCCAGAAAATAGAAAATGGAATTTAATATCAATCAATTTAATAATATCAATTTCTAATGGTAATGAAATTATGCTAGAATTAGTATTTAGTTGTGAGTACCGCCAATGGAATTTAACTAATATTAGCATTGAAATCCACAATGTCGATAAAATTAAACTAGTATTAGCATCAAAATATTAAATGCCAATGGAATTAAACTTTCATTAGCATGAAAGCTAACCAAATGGTTCCTTCATTGGTTTTTAGTTTCTCAATTTGATAATTAAAATTCATTACTAATGCTTCTTTCTACACAGTTTGCTTGTATCTTACCGATTTCTCCCTTCACCAGCTAATAAATGCTTAAATAGTGGCATCGGAGCCTGTTCATTATAAACGGGATCATTTGCCGTATCTAAGCACACACAAAACAACGCACTATCCACTTCACTTTCCAGCAATTCTTTATTGGCCTTCGAAATTCCCTCAACCAAATGCGCACGTGTGCCAGCCCAAGAATTACGTTCCCCAGCAGTGAGCACACCAATTGGCACCGCTGCCTCACCACGGTCTTCATCCAATTTCAGCACTCCCTTTAAACGCCCCAATATAACCGTCGGCTTTTCTATATTTCCTCTAGCATCAAGTACATCCACAGCATAAATATTTCCTCGCCTCATTACAATAATATGCTTAGCGTTTGGATTTTGCACCAAACGATCTTTATCCAATTCAGGAATACGTGAGACACCAAACAAACGATTATACTGACTCATGTCGAGTGGAAATGCTTTACACATATACGCGGCATAGGTAGCAATTGATGTGGGCATTATACGCATCCACTTCCGAAATTGCTCAGTATCACTTTTTTTCGCATTCATATGATAAACTTCGGGTTCGAGTAGATTCGATTGGAGGGAACGCCAAAAACGTAGAGAGCTTATAATCAAATTAGTGGCACGCGCGATTTGTGCTTGATACTCAGGACGCGTATCGTTTTTCATAACCAACAGTGGATTATAATTGAGTGGCAGAGGAGCGCGGTCACTGAGATACATGTCGAACCTGGGAAAAATAATATCAAGTAAATCACTACTCCGTATCCTTCAACCTTTCCATTTCATTCTACCACTTACCATGGCTCCGATATGTAACTAGTGTGTTTATTACTTAAATCATTAGCTTTCAGTACTGCATGCAGCTGCATACCAACGTCTTGACGAAAATCCTCAACAACTTTTACAGTACGCGCATACTCATCTTCTTCCAGAATTGGCTGAACCGCCGCTAAGAAACGTTCACAAGTTTTCTGCAATAATGGTATTGGCAAACGTGGCAACGAACGTTGAAAGTACAATGTTGGTAGCTTGGAACGTTGCATAAATTGATAATCTTCGGAGTGCGAAGACGATGAGGTAGACATAGTTTTGGCATAGATATGAGTGATCTGAGGTCGACGACCCACAAAAGGCACAGTTCTCATTCCAGCAGCAGTGGCAGCAGTAGAGCCTAGCCGCAACGTACTTCGATGGTGGCAAATCATATTTTTCTATCTAATAATTTCTAATTCACTTGATGAATTATTCAATTAATTTCACTTTGCAATTAACTTATATACTTAAAATTACAGTAACGATAAAAACAATAAAACAAAGTCCAAACAAGAAAAGAAAAAAAAAACACTGCATAAATTAACAGTGTTCATAATTTCTCCAAATTTGATTGCAAGTTTACGATAAAGTATGACAAAATGCAACCCTGTTTGGAGTCAAAATTAAAAACGTCAATTTTGATCAGCTGATTTGAAAAAATACGGTGGGTGCATACTTGCTACGAGAAACTAACGAAAATAATTAAATTCCTAAATCCCCTTCCCCTTGTGTGCACGATCCTATATTCGGCCTAAAGTCTACGGGATTCAGTTTAGAATTGTGGATAATTCATTTTGCTGGAATCGACAGATGATTGAAAAATGCTAGCATATTTTTCCCAAAGAACCAATATTAACGCGGATAAAGAGAAGAAAGTGAATGTGAATAGGGCATACCTTAAGAAAGCCAGCCGACAGCATTTTAGCAATGACGCTTGAATGGAACCCACAAGGAAACAGACATCATGGACGACCTAAGAACACTTGTAGATGTTCCATACATCTAGAACTAATACATACAAAATACAACATGGCAAAACCATTAGACTTAAGGCTCATATGCATGAGTAACGGAACGTACTTATGCTCTAAGCTGTCCAATCTTAGCACCCAACATTTTTAATTTTTGGTATTTTAAATATTTCAGAAAATCTTTTAATCCAGGAGCATTGACCATATTTGGAGAGTTTTATACTCAAATCTGTTTGACGCCTTCACCACTCCTTTAGTGCTGGAAATTTTATTTGATATTAAAATAAACTCATCATATTGCCTTAAAGACTAGAAAAAAAAGAAACTACTTTCGAAGAGAAAATTTCTAATCGAAAAATAAGACCAGAATCTTAACAACCAATTTTTTTAATGAAATATAATTCAAAGGTACATTTGTTTTTTAATTTCTGGTCTCTATAGCAAGAATACCTATTAGACGTAATAGATGCGTACAGGGTTAAAGTCAACGAACTCTTAAAAAATCATTCCCCATTGGAAATTTATTGTTGCACTGTTTTTAAAAAAGAGATTAGAATTTCAAAGGAAGAATTTCAACTCTCTACACTTAAAGGAGGTTCCTGCCTATCAATCAGGTCTAAAATCCTGAAAAATCGGACGAAAATTCAGACCAAAAGGAGACAAAGCCCAGATAAAAAATCAGACACAATCAGAGATCAAAATACAAACGAAATTGATACAAAATGGTCCACATTCAGATTAAAATCAGGCAAAAATTCGGACTGAAAATCTGTCCAAAACCTAGACCAAATTCAGAGCAAAAATCAGTCCAAAATTCGAGCCCCAAATATGCCAAAAGTCATAAGTCAACAAGCCATAAAATCAATTCCAAAAATAGATCAAAAACTTCTAACTTTCTCTTCAAAACTAAGAAAAGTTGACCCCGAAATCTCAGACTTAGGCCCGTTTTCTCAATGTCCGGTTAAGCACTAATCCTAACTTTAACCGTTGGTTAGTAGTAGTAGTAAGTTCTGATTAGTGCTTAACCGGACATTGGGAAAGCGGCCCTTAATGTAATCCAAGATATAAAAGTAAAATGCTATCAGTATTTACATTTTCGGGAAAAGCTGCAGCCCCCACTGGGTTTTGCTCATCATTCAGTAGAAAAAAAAAATGTCCATTTGTTCAAGTCCGCAAGCTACTATTAATCGAAACCTCACAGTTCCCTGAGAATATCGATAAACTCTTACATTAAAATTCATGATTTTTCTTCACTGCAAAATTAAACCCATCATTCAAGCCTGGTCTTGTATAACTCTCCTTTCCCCTTACCTCCCTTGAAAAGGTTGATGAATTTCAATTCCACTTCATTCAAGTGTTTTGCGCCTAAAATAGAACACAATACGCGAGCGTTTTATGTTTTATTTATATTTAATTTGAAATTTGATGCTATAATCTTAAAATTTAATACAAATAGTAACTAAAAAAAAAAAAAAAAAATAGATACAGTACACTCTCGTGCATGCAAATGTATTTTGTTTCTTGTTGTTTTATATTCATTTCTTTAATATAATAAAGTAATTGTAATTGAAATAGGTATACAAAAAAACAAAAAAGAGAGAAACAAACTAAATATTAGTTTTTGTTTTTTTTTTTACAAATTAGAAAAAGGATTAAACTGGTAAATTGTAAGTTTCCCCGTCCCTTTTTTTCAGAAAACGAAAATGTGCCATCACAATACTAATTCATGTATTTAAATTCTGCAAAAATGCTTAACTAAAGATCGATTAGAACAGCTGCAGTTGGAGAGCTAAAGATGGGCGCATGGTAATCGAATGAGAAATATATATATATGTATGGATGTATGTATTTGTTGTAGGAGACGGAATGGAAAAGTTGGTAATGTGTTTAGATAATTTCATTGTCGCTTTCTTTCTAATATATATATGTATATATATTATCGTTATTATTATTATTTTATATATGATCACACTCTCTTTCTCTCTCTCTCCCAATCTCGGTACTCGGCACTCGGCGCTTGACTCATTTAAAGATCACTACGAGGTGTGGGATCCCCAGCGGTTGTAGGCTTTGGTGTTTCACCATCTTCATCGTCAGCACCGAATCCTGGTGTTGTGGCAGTTGTTGGTATTTCACCTTGTTCTTCGTCACTTCCTGTAGGAATTTCTTCGGGTTCTGTGTCACCGACCACTGCTTCCTCACCGCTGCCCTCAATTTTTGTAGCGTTTTTCTTCTCTTTCTTAACTGTTGGCTTCACTTTGGGTTTCCAGATTTTAATCTTATTCACCATATATTTAACCTCACGATCGAGTAGTGACATTTTATCAGTGATATCTTTAATGGTGATGCGCACCTCTTCATGACGCTTCAGTTTCGCTTGTGCACCTCCCTCTTTTTTCTTCCAATCGGCAGTTTCATCGATAGCTTTACTTAGCGTATCAATTTCGACTTGCGTGAATACATCCTTATCGGGATTATTTTCTTTGGTTAGATTCTTAGCGGTAGCCAGGAATTTCTTAGCGCCATCAAGCATGCCGGTTAGCGCTTTCAATGCTTCGGGACGCTCGTCATGCTCCCAGTGGCGTTCTAAAAATACGTTGGTTAGTTTTTTCAGCTCTTTCAAACGTTTCTCGTACATTTCGGCGGAAGGGTTCTCAATATCCTCATACAGCCATTCCGAAATCTTACTGCACTTCTCCAGTATTTTTTCTTTTTCCTCGGCGGAAATACAGCTAGCGTACTCTTCTTCCTGGAGTTTCGATTGTGTTTCGATAACATGCGATTCGAGTGCATTGAACGATGACTCCAGGCGATTACGTTCGGATTCGAGTGTATTGATGGCAGTTAATTTATTCAACGATTTATCGTAAGCCTCGCCAGCAAGTGGCATGGTAAATTGCAGCGAAACCTTATGCTCGACTGGTTCCTTCACTGTGACAATCTTGATAGTTTCGTTTTTAGGCTTTTCGTCTTTTTTGGCTTCATCAGTCTTGTTGCTGTCGTCACTCGTAGGTTGGGTCTTTTTCTCTGTCTCTGCCTCTGCAGGTTTATCAGCCTCTTCCTTGCTGCTATCGGTCTCCGATTCCTCTTTCTTTTCTTCAGTTTTACTACCCTCATCCTTCGAGAAAAGTTTGCTTATGGTGCTACCCAATTTGGCCAGTGTTCCCTCATCTTCGTCTTCGACCTTTTGCTTTTCGTAGACAAACTCAACGCCAGTGCAACGGAAAAGACCTGAATCATCCAGCGCAAAGTATGCCTTAATACCCTTCGAATCGATGATATCCTTGGCGTGTGCCTCCAGCAAATCTTTCACCTTTTGCAATTCAACGCGTGTAATATTCATGCTACCAACAAACGAGACCTCCGCTGTCGATAAATGATTACTCAAATCGCCATAATGCACATAAAAATCGAAATCATCAGTATGCTTATTAAAGGTGATAACCTTTTTCTGTGGATATGCGTTCATGTGACCGAAAAGCACACGTTTCACCTGCTTGACTCCACTTCCATCCCCAGGATCACGCTCGAATGTCACTTGAATGGGGAAAATCACGGCATCTTTAATGATGAATTTCTTCACTTTGAAGCCGGTCGCCAGATCTGCGGCCTTATAGACAGCGCCCATAACGGCAGCCTCATCGGCGTTCAAACTCTTGCCCAGTTCTTGTTTGATAGAGTCCTTGATGATTTCTTGCACCTTCGGGACACGAGTACCACCACCGAAGATAATCACTTGCGAAATAACATCCAGGGAGAGACCCGATGCAGCCAGTGCCTCTTCCAGTGGTTTAGTTATGCGTGGCCACATATCAGTGCATAATTCTTCGAGTTTTTCACGTGTCACTTGTAGTTTGAAGTCATGATCTTCCAAAAGATTTTCAATTTGCGCAAAGTGGTCATTATTCGCGGACAACACGTTCTTAACACGTCCTGCCTCTTTGAACAGCTTGGCCAAAGCACGTGGACTCTTTGTTACATCAGTGGTCGTTTTTTTCATGGCATTAAACTCTTGAGCAAGATAATCACGCAGACGCAGTTGTATTTCCAAGCCTCCCAAAGTCCGATCATAGCCTACACCCAGCACATGCACCACCGGATTTACCTCTTTCGTTTGCTTATCCTTCACAAGCTGGTAACTAACAACAGCTGCAGCTGTTTTATATGCACCCATATCGTAGAAAATGAAATACTGCGCGGTTTCATTGATTTCAGCACGATGGAATACACCATAATTGAGGGCCACGGCAGTGTAGTCGTTGATGAGTTGCAGTACCTTCAGATTTGCCAATTCAGCGGCAGCTAAGAGCGCTTCACGTTCAGCTTGCCCAAAGTAACCAGGCACTGTAAGCACACATTCAGCAATCGTTTGTGTTGTAGACTCTTCAGCGAATTCCTTTGCCTTAACGAGGATCTGTGCGACCAACTCCTCAACTGAGAATTGTTCCGTATCGCTTTTCTTGAAAATGAGTGTATTGCGTTCGGGATCGGCGACAATGTCATAATAAGGGAAACGGTTTCTGCAAATGGAAATTTTAGTCTAATTTCTAAAAACAAAAAAAAACTTCTCCACTCAACCACTCACCTATACAAATCCACAATTGGATTATCGATAGTCTTGCCAAGCAAATCAAAAAGATAACCATACGCTGCTGCAGGATCACGTATGCCTACTGTTTGTGCATCCTCACCAAAGGTGCGCATACCATCACGGAAAGCCAGTATAGCGGGCGTCTTTCTCTTCGATTCACGATTCAATGCAATCTCCATGGGGACACCGGGAGAAACAACACCAACTTTCATCCACTCACTCCCAAGATCCACAGACATAACTGCAGCTGCGTTAGCTGTATGCATTTGGCTGCTAATAGCAATGAATACTATACAGGCCAACAAGCATGACGTGGTCATTGAAAGCCACCGTAGTGGGCTGCTGTTGTGCGCGTGATTTGTCATGGTGCTGGTGACGGTATTAGTGTGGCAGGTACGTTCTTTGCAATTATAGAATCCTATATACATAAAACAACTTAATTATTAATAATTTCATACAAGACAAAAAGAAAATTGCTAATTGTTATTTTTTTTTTAGGTTATGTTTAGAAGCTTTCTCTTCATTTCGCTCTCGCAGCATCACAGCAACAACAGCTGTAGTGGCTCAAATTGGAATAGCATGTAAATCTAATATGCCAGGCGGCTATTGCTGCCGGTGCTCGGTTCTTGTACATTTGCATTCCTTTTGTAAAACTTACCCAATTAGAGAATTCTATGCAATTCCGTTTAATAAATAAGTTCTGTAAAATTACACGTTAATGTTCCAGAAAGTTTCTTGCGCTTAGCCTTTCTGAAACCACTTCTTTTTCTGACTGCTGCCGCAAATATACGAGAAATAAAAATGGTAACAACAAACAACTGACGTGTCTTTCGTCGTGGCCGACAGTTAATGTTGCCAACTTAAAGAATTTTGTAAATGTCAAATGTTTTGCACAAATTATGTTTAAATAATTTAAGGTTTGTGGAGTATTTGACTTTTCATCAACGCATAGTGAATAACAATAAGGTTATTAAATATTTTTATAAAAAATAGTAATAGTTTTGTTAAAATGAAGTTTATTAAAAATGTACAAATTTTCTTTCATGCATTTGTGTTCCATTAAAAATTCACAGTTTGATAATGCAGTTCGCTTGCTGCCGGTAAGGTAGTTCTAGCAAAGACGCAAACATTTACTACTATAATCGTTATAGTACACGTCATGTTCGATGGTAAAAAAATTATGTGTTCACTTCAGTGTACCTCTGCCCATTCCACAAGATCTGTGCCAACTATTATGGCAGAAGTCAACTTAATAACGCATATAAGTTTCTGTTGAGTGTAGTGCCTGGTTTTCACTATGTCATATTAGCCATCAAAGAGAGAATTTTCCATATGCAATTTGCCAACATGATGGCAAATTTGATTGAATTTGACATAGTGAAAACCAGGGATAGGTTTTGTATAAAGGATTAAAGATCAACGTCATCAAGCTGATTTGACCTTATCAGTGTAATTTCAGGCATTTAGCAGGCCTATTGACCAAATATTCACAATTCGCCATCCATTTTATCCCTGAAACTCTTCACTTGGACCTACTAAATTTATTTCATTTTGTAAAAAGACACCATCTGGAATTATCCGCCTCATTTGATCAGGACTCAAACTTTCAGGTGACTCTCTATAGTGCGAGGAACTAAACTTTTCGATGAAAAAAACAATATCAGGAGCTAAAGACATCAAAATCAATAGCACCATTGCATCGATGATATCGGCATCAACGTACTGGTAGGCAGAGGAGCATATACTGGAGAATGGCTGAAAATTGAGTCCGATCAGTCTTCCAAGTTTTTCAGTAAGATATTTCTAAGTCTCTCTCTTGCGCATACACTTATCTTCAAACCAGTTATATAATTATCTTTCCAGTACGTACATAATTAAAACAAACTTCAAATAAATTTTTGTAATTTAATTTTTATTTTGTTTTTTTTTTTTTCTTATTAAATTTTTGATTTGAATATTTTCTATATACAATGGAAAAAATTCTATGATAATATATAAGAAAAAAACTTATTTGATCTTAACATAATGGATGTATGTGTATATTAACAACTTAGAAGCTAAATGATTTGTTTAAAAATTAATTTGAGTAAAAATATTTCTGGCCTTTTTTCTTTCTTTCTTTTAATAAATAACTATATAATATATTTATGCATAGCTAATAAATTAAGGTTCAATAATTTTACAGTTGTTTTAAAAAAATAAAATAAATCAAGTTATATATTCCATTTCGCGCATATTAATATTATAACTAGTTGCATAACTTATGAGGTGGCGGCAGGCGGTGCTGAAAATTTTATTGCACTCTAAGTTTTACTACCAGTTTTTCAGTTTTTTTTTTTTTCTCTTCTGCTTTTCTGGATCACTCTGCACTAACTTAGAGCCTTCGAATGTTTTAGTATTTTTTTCAGGAAGCTAATATGTTATTGTAATAATTTCTGGGTTCCGGCAGTCTTCACTCCCATAAAAACTGAATGTGTTTTTTTTTATACATTTATCATGGGAGAGAAAACGAGAGAAATTATTCAACATTGCACGTTCAAGTTGTAAATAATTTTTATTATTGAACACAAAGAGAGTAACTCGTAATTTCTCTCACGAATTAACAATTCTCTCTCATTCAAAGTTGCCAGATTAGATATATAACAAACCACTCGAAATTTTTAGCACCACTGCAGCACACTCACACAATTAAAAAACCCGAACAATACAAAAATTACGAAATGCCCTAAAATTTGTCAATAATATTAATAATTCTACACTGTTGCAATACAATCATTCACTATGAAAAGCCACTTGTTTTTATTTTTATTTGGTTTTTTTTTTTTTGATTTGTTAAAATTTATACAATTTGTCATTTTTATTTATTATTATAATTACAATTATTTGTTTTGTTTTTATTCGTGAAAAAGCGTTGCTAAGTACTAATTACTAAATGCTTAACTATTAAAACTTATAACTTTATTTAAACATATCTATTTATAATAATAATATTTTCTTTTTGTTTTTTTGTTATTTATAATAATTGTTGTTTTGTAATTTATTTATTTTTTTGTTGTTCTTGTTGTTTGTTGGTTTTCTGTAAGTTTGTATTTGTATGCTCATATATAAATATAAAATTTCTACTTTTACATTTAGAGAAAAACTTGAAAAATAAATACCAAAAAGGAAACAATTTCACGCTATTTATTTTTAATATTTTTTTGTTTTTTCTTTCTTTTTTTTTAATATTATAAATTTTCTTAAATATTACAATCGAATATGTTTTGGGTAGTTTTTGGTCCTACTACATTTAAAAAAAAAAAAATAAATAAATAAAAATCTAGCATAATAATATAAATTAGAAAATTATATAGACCACAAAATTTAATATGTAAGTATATAATTTATTATTATTATTTTGGCCCTTTATATACATACATATTTTTATTAGTATTATATTTATTAGAATGTAATTGAAAATATGTGTTTTTATACCCTGCACCCCTAGTGTGCTGCGAAGGGAATATTCATTTGGAGATTGAATGAACGTAGTTTCATTCAGTTTAGTTTCAGTTTCGTTTATCTGTTAATTATGGTTTGAGAAGGTGATTAGCCTTAGTTTGTTCTCATCGACTGCATTACCCGGTTTGTGGCAACGCTGTCATTTGGTTTACTGTTAATGGATAGAGTCTGAGTTTTCGCTGTTTTATGACTGATTTAATATATATGTAGGTGCATGCCAAATGAGAGGAAATCTATTCCGCTATGTTCTTTAAGTCAGTTGCCAGGCATTACACAGTAAGAAATTTTTTATGAAAAATAGAGTTTATGAGTTATTTTGTGGTTATTGTTGATAATACTGGAATAAGTACAATAAAAATATAACATGAACCAAAGTATTGTATGTTTTCTAAACGAATTCAAAGTCGCTGAACACGAAAATCACACTAATTTTTTTTTCTATGGGTAAGTTTTCGAGATATGGCAAAATGGCGATTTTTCTGGTTGCAGTCTTACTTACAGGCAAACTATAACTTTCATCGAGCCAAGCTATACATCATTATAAATATAATTTAATTACGCGAAGTGTTATGTTCCAAACGAATCTGATCATTTTTTTATTTTAATTTTTCGCCGTATTAGATCCGCCACTTGCAATTTCAAAATCTGATGCCGGATTCGTAATCAGGGACCCCGAAAACCCCTGAGTTACGGATTTCAAGTTAATCAGATTAATTTTTATTAGGTCCGCCATTTTAAATTTTGAAAAACTGACATCCGATTCGTAATCACCATACTTTTTTCTATCAGAATAGCTAAAAAAGATAGAATCGGACGTTGAAAATCGACAAAACGACCATAGCTCAAGCCAAGAGAAAGGACGGAGCATTCTAAAGAAGCACGTATAGCGAACAAAAGACTCAATCAGAGCATCTAAAGAAATTGACAGAACTTGAAGAATTAATTTGTATGAAAAAATATTTTTTTTTCAATTTTTAAACGTAAAAATTTATTTTCGAAATAGGTTTTTTGAACTGACAGGACTGATATCTCGAGTTCTACGAAACAGATTTTGAACAACCAAAATGCGTTAGATTTTTTATCATCCTAGCTAAAGGTAGAACCTCAGAAATTGGAATATTACCTCTCCCATTTTTTCTATAAGAGAAATTCCAAATTAGTTGGTTGGTTAAGGTGGCTGACCCACAGCAGACCCACTGTGATCAACAATTAGCACTATAGCGCCACTTCCTCATCGAACTAGAATTAATGCTGCGCTCTTACTAAACCCAACCCGTGGAATTTATCCTAGCATCCTAGCAGGTTCTTTGGAATCACTGACGAGTAATCGGACAAGTTATTGAGGAAATACTTTTCTAGGAACCTATATCTTGTCCTCGCCAAGGCTGGAAATTAACAAATAAAATGAGAGATTGTTTCTTTTTCTTCTAAGTTTCCACAACTTAGGGATGCGCAGTTTCTCTGCGTCGGTGCCTATACACCAGTGGCCGGTGTAGGCTTCCGTTTACCTAGCAGTATTGGCACGATCACTGATTAAAAACTCGCGAGATCTGCCCTCATGTCGCGCGCGAGGTAATACAGAATGTTCCACCAAGTAAAAAAATATGATTTTTTTTCGTTTTTTGGAGAAAAAATATGCTAAAAAAATAGAAAGTGCAAAATTTCACTTTTTTGTGGTTCGGCGTATACGAGATAAATATCTAGCAAATGAAATCTTTTGCAGTTTATATTTTTATCTTTATTAGAAATCTCGGAATCCATCCTGCCACCAAAAATTGTCTTTCCCCCTTAAAGATGTTACTTTCTATATTCTCTTTTCACAAGAACACAAGACATGTCAAGAAAAAGCCTCACAGGCAGCGAAAACTTCCCCTTCAAGCTTCTTAGTTAGGAAATCTAGGAAATTAAGATAGAAGAGCGAACAAAAAGAGAACCCATTTCTTCTTCTTCTTGTAGAGAAAGTCAGACTATAGTAGGGGATAACAGAAAAGTAAAGGAAGAACCAGCATAACAATCTAAACACAGGACCTTAAAAAACTTCTTCTTGAGTCGAGACTGAATTTCTTTGGTAGTCGGTATGATCAGCAATTAGTTTTTAATGCACTCTCAGGAATATCGGCAAAGAAACCCGATAGCCTGACTAGAATAGGAGCATCTGCCTGTTCTTCCGGCACAATTTCCAAAGTAGTCATATAAGACCTAATGCCATCAAGGCAACAGTGAATGGCTTTCCAAGCAAAGTTATGTTAAAAACTAAAAAGCTGTCCCGATTTCCTGAAAATAATCGAATTTATTTAATGTGAATCTATTACAGTGACGGCCAAATGCTCAAAAGCTATAAGCTGTTTAAAACTTATACGATACGTATTGTTTACAAAAACGGGTAAGCTATCGGCGTTTCTTTCTTTTTCTTACAGTTCAATACAAAAAGAAAGAAGCTTTTTAAAACTCTAATACATTTTGTCAATGATGGAGAATGGCCGGCACTGACACCAATTACAGCTTTAAAGCTTAAAGTTTTTTGCTTACGGGAATTCAAATAAAATTAATAGGCATAATAAAAGCTTTTCTCTTACAAGCATAAAAATTGACATCAGTGATATATGAAATATTTAAAATGAAGTGAGCATGGCACTTGGATGCAAGGTATAATTCGTAAAACTTACATAGAATGACCTAAGCTGTTTTCACTTTATTTTTCATATTTTTTACAATTTTTTTTTCTTTTGCATTTTTTATGTTTTTTTTTTTAAATATTTCTTACTTAAATTGTATTTTATTAATATACATATGTATATAATTTGTAAAAATTCAACTTATATAGTTTTAATAATTATAATTAATTTGTATAATTTGTATTTTATTTTTATTATTTTTTTTTTTGTTTTGTCTTTATTTTTTATCACACTAATATCAGCAAATCATAACTGAAACTTTTAGTTTTTCATTCTTTTCTTTTTAATTTGTTTTTGTTTGTGATGAAATTGTTTTTGCATAAATTTCACAATAAAAAGCACTTAAGTTTTTTTTTTTTTTGTTTTAAAACTTTACGTTAAAGTTAAGGCTTAAATTATTTTTCTTTTTTTTTTTTAACTAGGTATGTACCTACAAATATGTATGTATGGACATAACTTTTGGGTTACCTACATACGTTTATTGAAAAATTTGCGAAACCTTTAAAAAATTACGGAAACTTTCAAATATTTTATTTTATGATGTGCACAAAAACAACAAATAATAATAATAAAAAAAAAAAACGTAAAAAATTACAAAAATAATTAATAAATGAATACATCAGTTAAACACATTAAAACCAACAATAACTACAACTACAAATATTATGAAGAAAACTTCACAATAGTAATGAGTAAACTGGTTCAATGTCAACAGGGAAATTATAATTTAGTTTAACCAGTTTAAACGCCCATTTTCAACATAAGTAACTATATAATAAATTATTCATACTTTGATTTTCAACCATAGCCAGAAGCCAGCAACAGCCAGTCACAGGTAATGAAGTGTCGACAAAGGGAAAGAGAGAGAGAGACAGAGAGAGGGAGAGCATAAACACATAAAAGAAGTATGCGTGAGTTGTGTGTTTGGCTTAAGGAATCAATATTAAATGATAAAATATATTATTACACATTCTTGTAAAATACTTATAAGTTTGAATGTATAATTCTTGGTCATGATGAACATTTTTATTAGAGTTTATTAATTACTATGAAAGTAATAAAAGTTTTTAAAGTAATCAAAACTAACAGCCAGTCATATGTAGGTAATGAAGTGTCGAGAGAGAGAGAGTTAATATATAAGAGAGTATGCGTCAATATGAAGCAGGGATGCCAACTCATTTTTTCTTTCTCCCCGATAGCTCTCGAAAAATTCCCCGCATCGGTATAATTTCATATTATAAAAGCGCGACACGCACTTTCCGTATAAACATTTTACAAAAACGAAAAATACCTTAAAATTGATCTCAGTAAGTATTTTTTTAGGGCGATCCTGAACTTTCTAGGTCCAAAACTTAAACAAATTTTATAGGACTCGTAGATTAATAGAAATGTACTTTCTGAATCCGGAATTCTTTTGACACATGGGAGATTTCATTTCAAGGGAACCCCCTCTTAAAATCGATCTGACTCCAACTTGCACAAAGTTTGGTCACATTTGGTAGTAGTTATCACACCAAATTTGAACGAGATGAGGTGTGTCAAGTTTGTAGACGTTCATTTTAATAGACAAGCCTCAGCCCACTTTTGGACTTCAAATTTATCAAAAGAAAAGACATGGGCTTTCTTTTAACTTAAATAAAAAATGGCAAAAACCTTGTTTTAAGACAAAAGGGTTTAAAGTTTTGACTGACGGTTTTTAACAGATAAAATATACTTGTTCATTATTACAACTTCATTATGATGGCTGACCGTAATTTATAAGTTTAGAGATTAGTCAGCAGGGATTGAAAGTTACTAGTCAGGAGGTGCTGGACGAAGACATAGCTAAGCCTTTCTGAACGGCCAAAAAGGAAGTCGAAGCACCGCGCGACTGTTTTGGCCTGACTGACACTCGGCGCTATAATCATCTATATCTACGAAATCACTCCGAGTTTCTCTTTGAAATTTTTACAAAATACACTTAAGAAAAGATGAAGATTTTAAGACCCAAAATATGAAATAAGGTATAAGTAAAACGTTTTACATTACATAAAATTTGACAAAAAAAAAAGCTGGACGACTTCAAATTCCTCGCAAAAAACAGCTCATTCCCCGATTTCCCGCTCTAAGTCAAATTCCCCGCAAGTCGGGGAATTCCCCGCAAGTTGGCATCGCTGATATGAAGTAATAAAATATATTATAAATACGTGTAAAATATTACTTTGAATGTATAATTTTAATTTATTATTCAAAGTTTTACTACAGTTTATTCATTTCTATTAAAATAAATAAAAGTTTTCCTGAAAAGTTACAACTTTTTATTACTTTAGAATGAGAGAGCGGAACTATGTACAGTTATGGTTAAGAATATAGAATTATACTCAAACAATAGGGGGATTCATGTAAACTCGGAAATGTCTCCGCAGATCGTTTACACTGGTCAAATTTCATACAAATTTTAATATAAAATATTCTTTGTTATTTATTTAAATAATATTTAAATATCAATAAAAGCTCGTCGTCCTTAACATTAAAACTTTTGATCTTTAAAAAAACACAAAAATCATGATTTTGACTGTCAAAAAATGTTCGTTCTTGGAATAAAAATAGGATAATAACCTTAATTTTGAAAACATTTTTATTTTCCGACTAAGTAATATTAAAATTTATTTAAATGGCACTCGAGAATTTTAATCAACTAAACCTCCGCATTTATCTACAAGAATCAAGTGTCATGTCGTCATCACTGGAGCTTACAGACCTTCCAAAAATGTTTGGTATAACACTTTCTCAATGTTCCCATAAGCATTCTACCAAGTTCAGGCCTGTGGTTTGAGGAAGAAAGGTTTTTACCAATTTATTTCTACTTTGAGAACCGGTACCATAGTGGAATGCCCCGTTAACAGTCAATGTTTAATAACATCATTGCAGTCCTAACGTTAAAGTAAATTTTAGTATTTATATTGCCTTTGATCTTTGGCTTCCGCGTATTTAAGTTTCTTTCAAAAAATTTTCGACTACTTTACGAGATCGAATTCTTAAAAAATTAGTGAAAGTGCTAATTTTCGATATTATTATTATTATTTGAAGGAAGAACGACTCGAAAGTCAAGCACTGCGACCTATAAGATTTATTGTACCAAAGCCCCAAGAAAGAAAGAAAGGAAGAGAGAACGAAAGATAGATAAGAAACATGCCCAAGCCGAGTATCGAACTCGGGTCTCCAGAGACAAGAGTCTGGCACTCTGCCTCTAGAGCACAGTGGGGATGGTTGGACCTACAGTTTAATGCCGATTCCGAACGGCTGTGTGGGAATTTTTTATCAGCTCGGTGGTTTTGCTATTATTAACCAAGGTGTGTACTTTTACACATTCTTATAATTCTCATCCGATTTTCGATGTTGCTTGCAATAGTTTTGCTAATATAGCCAATGAAAATACTAAAACTCATTTTATTAAGCGTCCAGTCCATAAGCATCCACTTATTTAGCTTACAGAAAATCCTAATAAATACTTAGATTTGCCGGCCTATTTGGCTGAGCCAAATAGGGTGCCTCTCTCTTAAAGTCCAGTAAGATGGCCTACTATGTCTATCCAGCTTCTCTAATTCATATTTAATAGATTAGATTTTTATACCTATTAAAAACTTAGGTCCAGTAAATGTCTGAACTGTAGCTTTTTTCATTCATTTTTCGACTGTTACACTGTGCGACTAATTTTAGGTCATTGTTCCGAACGTAAATGATTCAAGCACCGAATTAAAGTAGACTTCTATATAGTAATCGAAAATTTCAAAGAGTTTGGTCTGCTTAGTCCCAATTATGTTTTCCTTTTTTTTTTTTTTGAGCTCCTGAATTTTTTCAGATTAAGGCGATTTTTGTCATTTTTCAAATTCTTTTTGATGTGATGACATCTTTACTTGGAGCTGAAGGAAAACTTGCAAGTATAGTAGAGTGAAATTAAATTTAAATTTCACGTCCTAATGGAACAAACAGCGAATGTTGAGTGAAGATTCGCCTAAACTATCGCAAACAGGCTCAGAAACGAGCGTTTTGCGGTCAAAAATACAAGAGTCGCATGAACATTCACTCAATGCTCGTAAACGTAAACGATAAGTTTGGTAGCTTGAATATAACAAAGAAGAATTAATAAGTAAAGGACACAACTAACGGTTTCTCTGGCTAATAAAAAGCCTCGCTAATGATATCTTTTGCGAGTGTCGTAAACGAAACTTTTGATGCCACAAACTGAGCGACTTATGATTCATTTCGTTTTCGGATCTAGCCGCAATATTTTTGTCCGCAAAAGTTTCACCAAACTCTCGTAAACAATATGGTTTACGAAGATTCCGTCCACCGACGTCGGTGTCATGTGAAGTTTTATAGTATATGTGAGTTTATAAGTGTGTGTTTTATTTGTCTCACTTAGAAAAGCAAAACACCAAAATAGTGGTTGACAAAATTCATGACGAGTGCGGAAGGCACTCATTTTGGTTTTATTGTTTGTTTTGTATTTGCTATATATATCTAAAAAGTGGTTGGGAATTTATTCATACTCTTTTCGGTAAAATTATTCATATTGACTCTGCAACTTTACTTAATATACTATGCAGCATTTGCATGGTTTGCAGAACGGAATGCCCGAAAATAATCCCAAAAAATAGGAACTAACTAACCACATTGTCTCAAGGAAGGTTTGCCAAGGAAAATATTCTGGTGCAGGTGATTTCTAGTTCATACTAAGATTTAATTTTTACTAAGCCTAAGAACTTGTATTCTTCAATTTCATTTCTATTCTTTACACCAATGTAATCGGCTTGAAAGCCTAGGCTTTAGATCTTCTCAGTCTAATTTAGAAATAATGGCAAATAATTTCACTAAAGTTTAGTTTAGAAGAAAAATTTCTTATTCGGTTCACATAAAATTCAATTTAATTCCAAAAAAATGAATGAAATGTGCATCGTATTTATTCAAATGTCTTAAATGTTTTTAATTTATACACTCATTTGAATAAATGTATGTACATATTTACCAAAATTTTAAGCTTGTGTAAATATGTGGGCGTATTTTTATTGTTATATTTTTTTGTTTTTTTTTTTTTTGTTTTTTGAATTCCTATATATCTACATACAAACGAGAAGCTATAAGCCATGAAGCAGGTTGAAAACCTTTGTTTTGTTTTTGTATCTAAAACAAATTGAAATATTTAAATCGAATTTTATTTTAATTAAACAAAATTATTCATTTTTTTTTCTTTTCTTACTTCATATTTTTTATGACTTATAAGGTGTTAACCTTGTACTTTATTGTTAGTTAAAAATTTGATGTTTCGTTTTGGGTGGATTGAAAAATTTTTCTGGGAACAGCACTTTGACTGCATACGCTAGACACTGAACGCGGAACCTTCGGTGTGTATATATTTTAGATAGAAAGTTCATGAGAATTTAAGTTGACTTAAACTTATTTGGATTCTTCCCGCACTTGAAATCTGGTCTCTTTTTTCAAATTCTCGCCTATAAAAGTGAATTGTGGTGAGTCGAAAATTTGCCTTGACATTATTATGTTTGATTTTCAATATTTAGCTTTTCTTTTTATTATTTTTTTCATGAAAAAAGATAAGGAATTGAAACCATTACTCACCACACCTAGTAAAATTTTATTGAAATTGACTCATTTTGCGTAGATTTCTTTCTCTCACTCTCACCCTCTCTCCCTCTCACTCATCAATTTGATTGTTCTTGGTCATTTAACCCAGTAATGCCTAGTATTGTCATATGGGACCTTGCCGCTGAGCCGTTCCTGAGCTAGGTTCAAAAACAAATTTTTTCTCAAGATATTTTCTTGATCTATCTACTTTGGTTACCGCTCGTCCTTAACGGTTTAAACTGAAGAACTGAAAAATTACTCTATCGTTTCTTTTGAATTCCAATGATACAAAAATTAAAATTTTCTACATTTAAGCAAAAGAAAACATAGCGAAAGAAATACAACGAAGCCAAAAATAATGGAAAATTTGATGACGAACAAGAGTAAATTCACAAGAAAAGTTGAAAATGATGCATCTAAAAAAGAAGTAATATAAACAACGGAAAAACTCAAATTATAGTTCATTTCAAAAAAAAAAGAGTTGATATTTGATTGAGACTTGCAAAGAGCAAATATTCCATGATATGCTTTCAATTGACCAATCACAGACGTTCATTGAATGAGCGTTGAATAGTTATTTGCTCTCAATGTGCTCATTACAGATATCTTCGGTTTTGTGAATGAACTCAACCCACTACTGCATTCATAAAGAAGAAAAAATAATAAATAAAAAATACATTTCAATTGTTTTTAAAGATTTTAAATACTTTTATTTTTAAATTTTTTTTTTTTGTTTTTTTTTGTAGTAATTTTTTGTTTGTTTTTGTGATAATAAAATTAAACATTACGCATTTTTCAGCATTATTGTTTTTGTTCTAAAATTAATTTTAATAATAATAATAATAATTATAATATTAGATGATAAAAAATAATAGAATAGACTACAATTAAACAATAAAAATTTTTCTTTTATAATTTTCTGTTAAGAATTTTTCTGTAGTAAAAAAAAACAAAAAAAAAAAAAAACAAGTTTATGATAAAGAAAAATAAAAATATAATCCAAAAAATTTATTTTCAAGTGATATTATTAAGTTGCAATCAAATATGAGCACATTAGTTTATTTCACAATTCTATATATTTGGTTGCCTATTGGGACATTTGCGGTAAATTGTACCAAAGTTACTTATTTTAAATACGATACGATAGAGTTACAATGGTTGGATTCAATATGAGAATTTTGAAACACAATACCATATAATGATAAACTGTGAATACCCCTAATAGTTTATTTTACAGTTTCTCTCTCAATTTTCAAACTGCATGTGCAAAAAAGTTTTTTCGCACGCTCAATTTTTTAATCTTTTGCATTCATCTTCATTCATTTGTTGGCCTCATGCTCTCCCTCTCTCTCTCTCTCTCTCTGATTTCATAGATTCTTATTCTCTTTTGATTGCAACGTTATAATAATATTCACACTGAGAAAAACGAATGTAACGAATATAAGTTTTTTTTCTTTTAATTTAACAAACAAGAAATGGAAACATTGTAATTTTTAATAACAAAAAGTAATAAGAAAATAATAATGTTTCAAAGGCAAATAAAATTGGTAAATTTTTGTTTTTTCTTTAGAAATTCTGTTTTATGAAATGTGAGCAACATTCTTTAATTTTCTTCACTTTAAGCACATCTTTTGCTTTTTGTAATTTCATTTGTATGTATGTTTTTTTTTTATTTTGCTTTTAAACTTAATAATTAATTTTTTATACATTTTTGTTTTGAGTTTTGTTTGTTTGTTTTTTTTTTTTTTCTTTTGTAATAAATTTAAACTAAAATATTTCTTGCATTTTAATTCATTCTTTTTTGCATATATTTTAAATTGTTTTTTTTTTTAATACATTTTTGTTTTTGATTTTTTTTTCTGTTTTTGTTTATTCCTTTTCTTTGTTTGTTTTGCTTACATTTCTAGGCATAACTTAAAATACTAATCACAGCCATATTTTGAAATAAACAAATTCAACTACATTTGTTTTTTTTTTTTTTTGTTATTTATTTTGTTTTAATTATGTATTGTATGAATGTTTTTTTGTTTTTTTAATTAGTTTTTGTAGAATTTTGCAACAGAATATTTCATTTGAGGCTTCAATTGGTGGCAAAAATAATTGCGTTTTCATATTTGTAATTAAAATTTTTTTGTTTTCTTGCTTTTTCTTTCTTTGTTTTATTTAATTTTTATCAAAATACTAATTGCACTTTTCAACGGAAAGTTATTTAAAAAATACTGTTTTTTTTATATAACTGTCATTCATTTTATGTTTTTATTTGCTTTTGTTATTGTTGTAATACCAAATATATATTTTTTTTTTTTTTTTAAAGAAAATGCAATTTTAAAAATTCAAAATAGCTATCAAAAAATTAGTTTTAAACTTGAAACCGTTTTTAAATACATGTACAGTGGCGATGAAAGAGATTAAGAGAACAGTTAATGGATATAAACAGAAAGGCAGAAGAATTTTCAAAACTAAAATTATGATCTATGGAAAGGATGATCAAAAATGTTAACCAGGATTGCCAAGATTTGATAGTGGACATGGACAAAAGAGGCAACAATTGTCAAATATTAAAATAAATTCCAAATTTATAGTGTAAGCTTCATAAAGTTAGGTACAAAATACATTTTTTTAAATTATTTTTTTCTGAAAATTTATATTGAAGTTTTTAGTTTTTTAAGTTCTTCCAATGTTAAATTATTTTAAATCACTGTTCTCTTTATTCTGTTCCTCATGGTATATATGTTTTTCTTCCAAATAATTTTTGCTTTTATTTTTCCTTATTTTTTGTTTTTTATTTTGTTTTTATATTTCTATTTGTTCATGACTAGGAAACTGCCATAATTGTTTTTGCTGTAGTTGTTGTGTGTTTTTAAAGTAAAAATTCTTTAGGATATCTTTTTCATTCATTTCATTTTTTGTAGTAGTGAACATAAGTAAAATATTTAGTTTTTTTTCTTCTCAGTTTAAAATGAAATTAAATTCAAAAAATTATACATATACATACATACATATGTACATACATATGAGGAAACATTTTCTTTGCAAGGTTTTGTATGATATTATTTTTTTGTGTTTGTAGTAAAAAAAAGACTTTTTGAGTTTTTTGAATAAAAATAAAATAGTAAAAAAAAAATATAAAAAAAATATATTATATTACTAAATTAGATAATAATAATGCTCAAAGTTTTGAGAGTTTTCAATATAGGTAGAGAAAATATTTTTGTATTATTTTTGTGTAGAAAAACACAAGTTTTCGTTTTCGTTTTATACAAATTCAAAAATAAATTATATTTTCTACCATATTTGTTTTTTAAGTTATAGTTTTTTTGACTATAAATTCTTTGATTTAGTTTTTCAGCTATTCTTCATTTCTTTATTATTATTATTTTTTTTTATTTATTTCCCTTTATTTTCTCTTACAAAAATTAACTTAAAATTAATGCTTCTTGTCAAAATTTTAACTAAAGATGCGGAAAAAAATTTGAATTTAACTTAAAACTGCTGCTAAGTAAGTAAATTAGTTTTCTTTTTTCTACTTTATATAAATTTAAGAATGTCTTAAAAATTTCACTATATAATTAAATTTTTATTTCACTTAATAGCTAGACATTTATATGTGTATATATAAAAAAAAAAAAAACTTAACGTACAAATATTGAATTTACGTTCCTTGACATAAAATCTCGCTTGCTGCTTACTTAACTTCTTTTGAGTGTACACTTTGCACTCTTCGCATATACCTTACTCTCTCATTTAGTTTCCGCACCTATTTATTTGTTCTTTACTCTCTGATTGCTTCACTTGTGCGCTCTCTCTCTCTTTCTAATTTCTTCTGCTTACGTTTTCTCTCTTTTTTCAGCTGCTTACTTTCTCATCCACTCACCTCTTCTCCAGCTTTACTGATATTTTCATGTCTCCAACGAGGTTACCACCAAATTATGAAATACGCTCGCCGATTCACTCATCATTGCTGCTTGTCCGCACGAATCACTACTGCTCATGCTCGACGTGGGGCTGGGTGTTCCCAAACGCAATGCATCCATAATCACTTCAAATTCTTTTTGGTTCTGACTCATATCGAATTCTAGCTCTATTTCATTTGTACCGCTAGCGCCGTTGCCACTGTTGCCATTATTCAATTTTGTACGTTTATTGGGTGACATCATTGGACTAACACCGACACTCATGCTGCTCATACCCATTGACATGCTCATGCCCATGCCCATGCCTAGATTCATACCCATACCCATGCCTAGATTCATGCCCATGCCCATACCTAGGTTCATGCCCATGCCCATGCCCATTCCCATGCCAACTAAGCCCGTACCACCACCAATGCTCACCACATCTAGGGGACAATCTTCGATGGCAGAGATTAAACGTTGCGGTGGTGGTATATAGAATTGTGAGAGAGCTTCACGTACCAGTCGATCACTTTCATCTTCGCTACGTAAACGTTTACGTGATGAAATCGCTCTCTCAAGCTGTTCGGCGCCTTGTGTAATCTCGGGGTCAATGAGTGGCATTGGTGCATTTATGGCATTCAATTCACGATCGAGTATTTCTAAATCAGTATCGAGATTATTGCTTGATTGGCGTTTGCGTGTTGCGGGTGCTGTCGTTGTTGTTGTTGTTGTTTGTTGCGTTGTTGTTGTTGACGGTGAGTTGTTTGTCGATGGTGATGAAGAGGGAGTTGTTGAGTTGGAATTGTGGTTGTTGGCGGATTGTTGTTGGTGTTGTTGTTGGCAGCATAATGAGGTGGAGGATGAGTTGTTATTCGAAAGTAAATGGAAATTGCAGTTGTTGTTGTGGTTGTGACTGTGGATGTGATTGTGATGATGCAGTTTATTGTTGTTGTGGCTGCTGCCGTTGAGATTATCGACATTAGATGGTTCTTGATTTTCAATGGAACAAATGGAACGTAAATTATTGGTATTTTCGACTGCGGATGATGATGACGTGTTTGTTGTTTTGTGCTGCGATGGCTGATGATTGGAATTATCAAGGCTGCAACTATTGTATGGATTAAAAATGTTGTCACGTGCTGTTTCGGGTTTGGTATCAGACCTGGAAAAAAAGATAATTTGAAAAGAAACAAAATTAGCTTTTTTGTTAATATAAAGAATTTTGTTATATAAAATTAGATATGAATATATAAAATTAGATGCGCTATTATAATTTGAAAGAAATAAATCAGTGGCTAAGTTATTTTCCATAAATGTCAGCTCTTGTTAGCGATTGTGGAAGAGAGGCGCAAGAAAAGAGAGGACTTCCCCTCTCTCATTATTCCCCTTCACGCCCACAGACTTAAGAAATTGCTCTCAAAATTTGTTTTAAAGTGTAAAAACGAATTTAAAAAACGCAATAGTTCAATCTCAAAAATATCTACATCAAAATGTCCTTGGCCTAACGGTACGTTATTGAAAGATACATGGCAACTCTGTGTTTCAGTTATCAATCAGTACTACTCATTTAATTGTTAACGTATTTGCAAGAAAGGGATGGAAAATAAAAACAACAATTCCAGTAGAATTTTTATCCTCTGAAGAGATGGAAGATAAAAACAACTGTTTCTGATGTCTTTTTATTTTCTGAAGAGACGTAAGATAAAAACAACAACAGTTCCCATAGTATTTTTACTCTCAGAGCTTATAGTTCTAGATAAAATTTATATACATACATCATATACTAAATAATAAATATAGTAAATTGAAGTAACCACCAACCTCGAATCAAAGAAAGTATTTAAAAAACATGAAAAATTAAGAACATAAGCTTGAAAAATCTCACAGACACTGTTGTGGCATATGAAAAGAAATAATAAACAGTTAGTTAAGGTAGCAAAAAAATCCAAATCATCATATAGTGAATATAGGCGCAACGAACCTGCAAAAGCTTCACTTGAACCGAATTAAGTTTGAGAGAGAGAAAGAGAGCGAAAAGAGCAGACTGGTGTAAAATCCATGATGATAAGCAACAACAACGAGAACTTCATAATGATGGATATGAGGAGGGTATAATCATAAAATATAGCACAAAAAATCGCACTTGTCTGCTGGAAAAGCACAGGTACATCATACATACGCAAACACACAGTGCACACGTATGTATATGAGAGTACAAAAACAAAAAGTATTGAAATCGTAACGAATTTTATGAATGTTAATACTACTCATATAATGGTAAAAACGAGAGAGGAGGAAGTGGGAGATGAAAAAGAGAGAAAGAGATCAGCAGGCAACTTACTTACCGACTCAGAGAAAAACTAGAGCCAACTACAGTAAAAAAAAACAAAAACAAAAAGCAGCATTAGCAAAAAGCAACAACAACTATATACAATGTAACAACAAAACTTAAACGAATGAAATGAAAAACGTACATTTATACATATGTATGTGCATATAAATAATGATATATGTAGGTACGAGTACGAATACAAGAGTAGATAGATTGTTGAGTAAGATATGTAGGTTTGTATGTATGTATGTATGCATGTTATGAGCAGCCAGTTAAATATTTATTCAAAGGGACGAAAGAGAAGTGAGGGATAAGCTACCATACAAACGAATATATGTATGTGTATATGAATATGAAAACAACAACAACAAAGTTGCTGCAGTTGTAATAAATGGCAAACAAAAAATAATGCATAAAGTTTGTTTTTTTCTTTTCGCTTAGATTTAATAATAATAATAATAATAGCCTTTGAGAGAGAAGTTGTATGTACTACAACAACAACACTAAAAACAAAAAAAAAGATCCGTTAGAGGCGTAAACACGTTAATGAAATTCAAATCAACTTTGAAGTTTATGTTTACAATAACAAAAACAACAACATCAACAACAATAATAAAACGGAAAAAGAAAATTGACAATAAGCGTAGATAGATAGATAAATAAGTAGCGCCTCGATAGAGATAGTAGAAACAAAAATTAGTTGCAGTATAACTGGAAAATTATATGTATGTATGTAAGTAAGTACTGTACATGTAATGCATTTAGAGCGCCTCAAAGATAAACAAAACCATTGAAGAGAAAGAAAGGGTAAGAACTAATAGATCAAAATAACAAGGAGTGAGAGAAAACTAATTGTAAAGAATTTAAGTGCAGTGAAAAATTATGAGTTAAATCGTGTAAAGGATATGCATAATTATAGTTGAGGTATTCACGGTTGATTGCAAATTTATCGTAACTCATTGTGAGTTACGATAAATTTTGGATGAAAAATTAAAGAATTTGATTAGAGCCAAGATGATATATGAAAAAATATAACTAAATAAACAGTGTAGGAAATAAAAATACTGACTAGCTTTCAATATAGTAAATTGAAAAAAAAAAAAAATGACTTGATAAGTGTTCTGCGAATATTGAGACGATTTTAAAAATAGTATGAATAAGTAAAGGAAAATATGTCAAGAAACATCAAAGTATTGTCATAAAAATGACAGTAACTTAAGAAACACAGAAATTGCATAGCAAAAGAAAATATGAAGCCAAACGTCAGTTACTTTGATTAGAATTGCTTTGAAATCTCCTACTATATAGTATAAAATAAAAAAAAATAGAAAAGTAGTAGGTATTATATTATGTATTACATTACAGGCGGCGGTTTTGTAGTGGCGGTAACGGATAAAGCGAATTATGTAACTTTGTATGCAATCGTAAATGCATACAAACAAGCACATATACATACATACACGCAATGTTGCACAAACCATTCAAAATATACAAACAATAAAACTAAAAACAAAGAAGTGTGTAGAGGAAAACATTAGTACTATAGTTGGTAGTTATAGTTAAAATAGTGTGGTGATGACGTTGTGGGAGAAGGGTATGTTAAAGATAATTGTCACACTAAACATCTTTCAACACTACAGCTTTTAAAAACAAAATGCAGAAATATAGTAGACGTTGTAATGTGGATTTAACTCACAAAAGTAAATTTAGGTATACTGCTCTTAAATGGGTTAAATCTACCAATTGGAGTTACCTGCCAAATATGGCATGTAGAAATAAGTAGGAGAGAATGACTCAATTCCTTCTACCTCACTCTCACAACTCTCTCAGAACTATGTTGGAAATCGAAACGTAATTGCTCATTAAGTAATGAGCTTTGAAAAATTGAGAGTATTTATACCGTTAAAAAATGTTTTTTCTTCAGCACATATTTATATTGGTTTGAGGGTTTTGCCGTTATTGCGAAACAAAAACAACAATATGCAATTGGGAGCGGAGACTATCCCATACTACTACTACTACTACTACTATTCTCCCTCTCTCTTTCTCTACTAAAACACTACACAGCATTCGTAAATAAAAAAAAAATACGTGGTAAATAAACTTGATGCTATAATTGAACATCAATCCTTTCGATATTATCAAAGATATTATCATCTGAAACTAATCAAAACTATTGAAAAACATAAGCTGAAAGCTGTTCCAATTAATAAAATAAACCAAAACGGAAAATTAAAGAAGAAAATGGAACAAAGAGAGCGAGTGAGTACTTCATATAAAAATTACATAAGAAAAATAAAAAAACAATGAAGAAAAAAATGTTCAAATCTAATAATGAAAGCGAAAACGAAAAATCAAAATAATTAGGTCATATAAAATGTACAATAATAAATAACTACTTCTTCAAAAAAACAAATTTTTCCTTGTCTCTTCTACGTTTAACTTCCCCTTAAAAAAAAGCAAAACCAACCAAAAAAATTTTCAATTTTTGTTACACTTGAACTTATGGTACACAATATTTTCAATAGAAATTATGTGTATATATATATATATATATATATATATATAATATGAAAATGTGCAATGAAATTTGTATGTCTGGTTCCGTCTGTGTATGGCTCGCTGACTGACTGCCTGCCTGCTCGCTTGCTTGTTTGCGCCTCTACTGCTATAGTGCCTACTAAAGCATGTCATCGTTCAGCTATTAACGCATCAAATAAATGCCAAAAAAAACAACAATAACAAAAATCAAACAAACAAAAAATAAAAACCACAAACAAAAAAAGCTAAAAAGAAACTAAAAAAAAATAAAATGAAAGCGAAAGTATGAAATCTCACAATAAGTATACAACAAAATAATGAATATGCTATATAAAATACTAACTATACGATGGGTTGGCTGGCAGGCAGCAGCTACCATACATACAGCTAGCTAGCGATACGTAGCATAGTGGCAAGTGGCAAGTAGTACAACAACAAAAACTAGTAGCATATTGTACGCATTGACTGAAAAAAAAGCACAAATGAAATGAAAACGAAAAACAAAAAAAGAAAAAAAAACAAATTTTCACTCATGAAACTTGCATACATACATATGTCATGTTATGAGAAGCAGCAACAACAAAAGAAGAGCTAAAGCTAATACAACAACAAAAATAAAGTATAAAAAATATACACTAACTACCATAGTTGAAATGTAACTAGAAGAGACAGTAGAGTATGTAATGTTGTAGTTGTATTAGAAACACACAAAAACAAAACAAAATTGCAATCACTCAAATGTATAATACCGTATATACAACAAAAACAACCATGGATGAGAATAATTTACACGATGGCAACCGAGCACAAGAAGCAGCGACAGCAGCAGCAGCAGCAACAAAGAAACAGAGGAAAAAGCAGCAGTAGCAGCACTGAGCAGAGAACAGAAGAGAAGAAGACCGCTGCTTTATAGTTTATTGCTCATTTATTGTTAATTTTTTACACACAATTACAAAAACTCTACTAATAGCTAAAGCAGTCAATAGTTAGTAGCCACATAAAAAAATCTAAATGAAATAAAAACAACGAAATGTATAATAAAGATGTTTAAAGACGATGAAGAAGTAAAAAAAAAGTAGCAGCAGGCAAGGCTAGTGAGAAGTAGCGCGGTAGCGAGAGAAAGAAATTAGGTTAGGTGTATATATGTATGTATTGTACGTAATGTATGGGGAGAATGGGGAGAAAATGTAATAATTTTAATGAGGGCGGCGATAGAAGAGTAGACGAAAGAGAGCAAAAAAAAGTAAATATGTTCAACTACTATGTGCACTCTAAAGCATTCAGTTTTTAGTGATTGTATTACATATTTTCCTTGAATATTATTATTATTATTATTAATATTTGCTAAATGTAGAATCATTGCAAAAAGAAACCTTGAACTAAAATCAGTATATGCATACTACACACTCGTATAACACAAAACACATAAAGTAAAAGTGTCCCAATTTTCATATACACATAGAAAAAAAAAACAAAAACAATGTCAAGTCACAAAAAAAAAAGAAAGAAGGGAAATATAAACGTAAAAATACAAAAAAAAAAACTGCACGCTGAAAGCAAAAATCATGACAGATAAGAAGAAACGTAATCAACTGCGAAGAAATTCAATGCCGTACATTGACAGTAGAGCAGTATGAAATACATATCTCTATATAGTTAGCAAAATATTGCAAGGGCTGATTATAGTGGGGAAAAGAGTGGGTGGTGCGAGAGAGAGTCATCAAAGAGTGTAAAGTGTGAGGTAAAGCGTGTGATATGTAAGTTTGTAACATTGTTTTTTTTTATGATAAGCGTGCGTAAAAATATTTCGGCATAATATTTAGTAGCAAACAATTAAAATAGCAGCACGTGCCAATATTAACAAAAAACAAACAACCTTGATGTTAAAGTTTTCGTTGTTGTTGTTGCTGTTCGGGATGTGTTATGGAAAATAACAAGCTTTTTGTAAGTGTTGTTTATGTTAAAAGCTGTTAGGAAATACCATACAAGTTCTTAACATGTTTTTCTCTTTCTCACACAAATACTTTTATACTATGGTACAAGTTGAGCTTGGGATATATCCGAACGCTCTAAAGCGAGCATTATTACCTTATTATTACCTCACTCTTTTATTCTTATAGACATTTTCTTTGTTGACTTCAAGAAATATGTATTTACTGTTACTATTATTGTTTGTTGCATTGTTATTAATTACACTATACAACACGAAAAAAAATTTCTGAGTTCTCATATGGTTTTTCTGGAGTTGTTTCCGATGCTAATCACGAATCTACAAACATTTTTGTTTGGGTCAGGTCGAATTTTTGTGATATTGATGATTTTATGATTTTTTTTAAAAATGCTAAAGTAGGGGTACGTGGAAAAATTTTATTTTTTTGATTTTTGTATTTTCTACATTTTTTATAAGTTTTTACAACGTTTTCAACAAAAAAAAAAAATTAAATTTAAAAAAAATTCATAATTGTAAAAACTCATAAAACGTGTAGAAAATATAAAAAATCGAAAAAAAACATATTTTTTATATACCCCTCCCTGCCCTTCTTATAAATTTTTTACAAAATTTTGGTCGAAAAAAAAAGTTTGTAAAAACTCATAAAAAATCGATTTTTTTTAGGTTCATTTTGTTGTGCAGTGTTTATATATAGTAGATGCTGCAAAAGTTGGTAAGACTATTGTTTTTATTGTTTTGCTATTGATCCGACAAGAAATCTCATTTATTGCTTCCTATGCAGTATAAAGGAGCAATAATTTGTTACATACTCTTCTTTTAGGAGCAATTAAAATTTTCTAATTCTAATCCATCAAACGACAAAATTTATGTAATTAATTTTTCACCAACCTTTTGGCGAAAAATTTATTAACATTTCAATTTTTTTTAGTATCCTTTTACGTCTTACTTTATTTCTTTTGCTTAAAAAATGTTAAGCTAAAATGTCAGGGTGCTTTGGCTTGGCGTCAAGTCCTACGCAATTTTTTTTCTTCTTTTTTTTAATATATATTTATTATTTTATACAGCGCTACCTATAAAATATTTTTTCTTCATGAACTTAATATGTAACATAAAATGTGAGAGAGTAAAGTAACTTTGTAAAATTGTACAGAAAACAACAAAAGCAACATTGAAGTAAAATTTTGCAAAAGGTAGCAACAAAAGTTTAAATGGCAAACGCGTTAATATATATGTGTTTATGTGTGTGTGTTTATGCAAAAAAAAAAAAAGTACTCAATTCATACCTTTTTGTAATAATTTTAGCATTAAAATGCGCACACACACACACAAACACTCATACGTAAATTCACATTTTTTTACACCATGCTCCCCATGGTAATGCATAAAAAGTGTAGTAAGTGGTATTCACAGTGTATAATTTCAAAGAAGAGACGGGAGAGAGGACGAACGACCACGAAGAACGAATGACAGAGAGGGCCTGGCCTGCCTTACATTTGGGCTTCCCCCTCCCCCTCTATATGCTGTGCTTGCTTGTATGGCGCAATGTTAGTTGTTGCTAGTCATTGAAAATAGCGGCAATGGTGAGAGACAACACAGTAGTGTTACTGTTGTTGCTGTTGTTATTATCGTTGGTATTATATAAATAAAAAAAACAACATCAGCAAAGAGTCAACTGGTATTTTTCATAAGTATGTAAATAGTTAGAGGATATTTTTGTTATTGTACCTGTATATATTTTTGATGCAAGAAAAATTACTAGTCCTTCTCTATACTTTTAGACTTTAATGGGCACAGAAGTGTAAAAAATTACATTGTGTGGCTCAAAAAAAATAAATAAAAAACGGCAGAAAATGTTTAGATTTTTAATAACTTAAAAAAAAATTATAGTTGTGTAAGTATAAGTACTTTTGTTTTTTCCAAACATAAAATAAAATATTAATAAAAAAGAACAACAAAAAATAAATATCTATATACATACCTAACTAACTAACTAATACTTTTATATTACAAATTTATTTTTGCGCTACATTTATTATTTATTTTATTTTATAAACTTACTGTTTACGTTCCTATGTGTGTGTGTGCGTTTTTGTTTGTTTCAACAATTAATTAAAATTAAAATGAAAGCGCTACGAAAAATGCATAAAAATTTCAAATTTATATGCATTTAAAAAACCTCAAACGAACAAATACAAACAACAACAGCAGAAACAAAAAAAAAATCATTTATAATTATTCAATGTTAAACAAAAACAAAAAATTGCAAAGCTTTGGAATTTTTTATTAGTAGGTAAGTCAAAAAGGCAAAAAGTGTAAAAGAGCGTGTGAACGAGAGAGATTCCGAGTGCGAGTGATAGCGTGAGCGCGGGGTATAAGCGCGCATCATAAAACACCGTTACAATTGAATTGTAAAAAGAGAAGGAAATTTTTGTGTGCTACATTGTTGTTGTTGTGGGTATGTATACGTAGCAATGAAATAATAATGAGCTACTTACCTACAAAAGAACAAATAAATTAGAAAATAATAAAATTAAGTATTTTATTTACATTTTTCTACTAAATGCGCATATTTTTGTTTACACTTTTCAATATATAGTAAAGTATACACCCTAACCTTGGTTGTCGTTGTTAATTGGTTCAAGAAAAAGACAACTGCCAACGAATCGAAACGACTCAAATCAAAATCAAAAAAATAAAAAAATAAATAATAAAAAAGAAGATCTATAGGGTGAGAAAGGAGCCACGAAGTGTTTTCAACTTTTTCGTTCCTTTAAAAACTTGTATTCAAAAACAATTACATGTCTTTCATATACATATGTATTGTGGTATAATCATATTGTCTTATAATTTTGTATGAAAAATGAGAGAACTTATGACAAATGAGAGGATAACGAGGCCGAATAAGATAGCTTGTAAATTGACTAATCATAATGACTAAAATATCTTGAGTGGTTAAAGAGAGTTTTATTCCTAAAAACTGTTAAAATTTAATCGCAATATTTAAACAACGTATATCGAGGTTTTATTATAAAACGTTTTTTTTTTAGAATTTCTTGCGCATTTTTAAACATTTTTGCCAATTTTTATAGCTAATTTTATTTCCTGTATTGCCTAAAAATTTTTTGTTCTGCTTATTATTATTATATATACCTCAACACAAACACCAGAAAAAATAATTTGGAAAATTTACAAATTTGTGAATTTATCTCTTTGTTATTAAGTTGAACAAATTTAAAGGAGTCTCAACCAAAGTCGGTACAGATATTCTTAATATCAAGAAATAGGTTAATTTATGAAACGATCAGGGCGTGGTATGTCACATATAAGTGAAATGTTCAAAAAATTATATCATAATTATTTCAAACCAAATTCGAAAGGTTTTGTTGAAGTAGCATTTAGTATAATTTTTACCAAAATCAAAATAAATAATAATACATATCTATATACATATTTAACCATGCACTAATATATAAATTGTTTAAGCTAAAACTATCATAATCGTATAATAATCACGCTCATATATCATAAAAAATCTTAATAGAGAGAATGTAGGGTACTTTAGGCTCCAAAAAAGAGGCTGCACTTTAAATACCGAATTTGTCTCTCATTCGAATTTGGTACATATCATTTTACAGTTTTCTTGAAGTTTCTCCCTCCCTCTCTCACTCTCTGTAGTATTGTGAACTTGAAACATGGCTGTTTTCGCTCTCTTTGTATCTTCTATACACGTGTTTAACGATTTCCTCTCAATCTTCCCCGTCGCCCCTCAAATTTCTAAAATTTAGAATTTATCGGCAGGGAGAGAGAGAGAGAGATTGGAACAGTTGAAAATTGAGAGGAAGAGATTGGAGTATGGTATGTGAGGTAAAAATATGTTGTTGCTGATGAGCTTATATACATGTTGCTAGATGAGTTGAAGTTATAATTCATACATACATGGATGCATACATATGTATTTCTGATATTTATTTTTGAATAAACAAATTCTCGATATTAATTTATTTAACATATACATATTCTTAGAGGAGTAATGCAATTTATGCACGTAAAATTTTTTTTTATTTTTAAATACAAACAAAAATTGCAAATACTATTTATTAGAAACAAAATGTACATTTATTTATTTCAAAATTTTTATTAAATGCATTTATTCATTTATTACAATTCTGTGCTGCTGCAATGTTTATCTAACTATATTTCTAAATGATTTTGTAATTCTATATTGCGTTGTGTTTCTTTCTACATAAATATTTTGCAATCATAGCGCAAAAAAAAGTATCTATCTATCCATCTACTTCAATACGATTATATTGAAATCAATTAGATTATTCAATCTAAAACATGTAACGATGAATATATTTATTATTTTCTATTGTAATACACACACACAATCGTATGTACCTAGGGTACTCTTCAGAGAGATAACTCCCTTGCATCGTAGAACCCAATCTCACCACACCTCACCATACCCCACTCACCTTTCTATCTAAAATCTATCTCCATCATTTCCTGTTGCTCTCTTCTGCTCTGCTTTCGCACCGTTACTCTTTACCGGCATACGCTCTATATATGTATGTACTTAGGTACCTACTATAGACAAAAAAAAAAAAATAGACTCGTGGATACATGTCACACGGTGTGTAATAAAATATATTCCATCCATAGTCGGTAGTTGTCGGTATCGTCACAAAAACTTTTTCTTAGTTAAATGAGTAGCAACAAACTACTATACAAGTTTGAATAGCATTTGAATATTTTTAAAATAGTAATGGCAGTAGTAGTAGCAAATATAATAAATGTAGTAAGTACGAACGATATGTAAGTAAGCGTAAACACACACAAAATATACGAAAAAGTATAGGAAAAATATATTAAAATAAAAAAAAATAAAAAAATAAATAAAAAGTAGCAAAGCAAAAATTGATTTGAATAATAGAGTAGCAGCAGCAACAATATTAAATGTGCCCCACCAGTAGTAGTAATGTTTGTTGGGTCGAGTATAATGGGGTGAAGAGGAGGAAAGAGTAAAATCATAAAGAAACAGACAAACAAGACAAGACGCAGAGTTGAAATCAGCAACAATTTTTTTTTTGTTTGTTTTTTTTTTACTACTATTCGAAAAATATGTATATTTATGTACGTATGTTTGTATGTTGTTAAACCACCACTTGATGGCATATATCTGCTATATCTGCTTAGGCTTTATTAAATATAGTATGTATGTAAATAGCTACTCATGGATGTGAGCACACACACGTTACACGAGAGATTGTGTGAGATTATTATACTTATTTTTTGGTAAGGTTACTACACACAGAAATATGCCTAGTACAACATATCTTTTTTTTATAGTTTACTATTAGATGGCGTTCATAATGTTTTGAAAAAGAAGTAGCAGCGCATCTACTATACTATATATTAGCATAAAACGCTAAAAAGAATACATAAAAAAAACAAATATGTACATATAGAGTGATTTTTTTTTCTTCCACACATATTGATGAGCAAACGACATGTATGAGTGAGACAAAATGTTTGAAGTTGAAGAAAAAGTGTTAGAATTGAATTTTAAATTTAATTTATGCAAAGTAATTTAGATTTATTGCCACTTCTTCAAAAGCTAGCAAAATTGTGGTTATTTTTGTGTAGCATAGTAAGTAAGAAAGGAAATTTATATTTTAAAGCACATAATTGAAGTGAATAGAAAATTATTCAAAAAAAAATAAAAAAATGGTAAGGTTAATTAATAAACATAATTAGTATACAACTCTAGAGAGTATATTTATTTGTTGCTCTCAAAAACTAAATTGGCCAATTAAAACAACTAAAAAAAACAGCAGTCAGTTCATAGTCAAAAGTATTCTATAACAAATTTCACTAGATTCTTCTGTATTCTGATATTCTGTAGAGTGACAATCAAAAAACTGCGTAAAAATAAATTTATATGACTAAGAGAGAGATTTCTTACTCAACTCTCATTCTTATACTCACTATTTGAGTACTAATCTTCTTCTCTTTTACACATCACTCTCCCTATCATCATTATGAAAAAGATCTATTAATAAATAATTGCATAATTTATAATAATATTTTTTTTTTTCAAATTTTCTTTACTAATTTGTTGTTATTTTTTCTAAACAGTATTGCATAGTTATCTGTTTTTTTTTTTTTTGTTTAATATTTTCCATAGAGAAAAAAGTGAAAGCTAATGAAACTTAAAAGAAATCATAGATTTTCATCACGTTTCTCTGTTAAGGTAATATACAAAACAAAAAATAAATATTTTCTTTTTTATTTTTATAACTACTCTTAAAAAAACAAAATCGTGTATAATAAAAAATATGCAAACTACAAATGAAATCTCATTACATGTTTTTTTTTGTTTTTTGTTTTTTTTGCACATAAATAAAAGTATGTACAAGTAAGTAGTATAATTAAAGACTGAAATATTACTAAATATACTTAGTAAAAATTTATAAAAATATAATAGCATTAATGAGGAGTTTGTAGTAATTTTGATTGTATTTTAGTTTTATTTGGTTTTTATTTGGAATTTTTAAGATAAAATTCAGGGCTACTTTTCTTTGAGAATATAATTAGCACAAATTTGTAGTTCTAGAAAATTTTCATTTATTTTTTTATTGAAACTTTTATTGAAACACGTACTCAGTACTTTTTGTGTCATCTCAAATCAAAAAAAAAAAAAAAAAAAGTTAACTACTAAAACTACAACAACAACAATTATATAAGTAATTAAAAATATCTTCGAAAATATTAAATTTTCTGTAACTAGTTGTAATAATTTCTAACACTACGCCAGGGGTTTTTAAAAGTTTCTTATGGAAGTGCAAATACCAATACATATAAACTTTATTATTATAAAGGAACAAAAATCATTAGACAACAACAAAATTTACATTGAATATAACTGTCGCCAATGTGTACCAACAAAGCATACGCTACGCTTTAAACAGTTTCCATCTTCTAAAGAGAGTGAGAGTAAAATTGAGAGAGAGAGAGAGAGCACGTGGAAAAGTCAAGTCTTTAACTCATCTTGACAGTGTTCCCTTATCTCTCACTTTCTCTCTCTCACACACACTTTTGAACCCAGTGGTAATTTTAAAGGAAATTTAAAACTTTTAAAGTAATGATGTTTTAAGTATTTGCCAATAAGATTGACAGAAATTTTAGGAAATATATAACTTTAAATATATGGTATACATACCCACATACATAACTAAGTATGTATATATGCATAAATACTATAAAATATAAGGATATATATATTTATGTGAGTATATGTGTATATGTGAATATGTAGTAACTTCCTGAATTATTTATCAGTGATATACAGTTGACAGTTTACTTGGCATTTTGTGAATTTTTATTGTCATTTTATTATTATGAGCATATAAACTTATATATTTATACCTATACAAACATATATACATATGTATATACACATGCTCATACGAATAAAAGTGTGTTAAAAACTAGAGAACAAAAAAAAAATTACTATACAATATATCATATAAATACGTAAACAATACACATTCAGGTATTTACAATTGTGTGTGTGTATGTGTGTTTAATGCGATTTTGGCCCTGGCTCAATTACTTTATTATTACTTTTTCCAAGCATTTTTGGGAAAGCCTACAAATACATACTATATTTATGTACATGTGTACATTTAAATTATCGTAAGTATGAGAGTATTGTTTTTAGCTTATGATATTGCAAGTGAAGAAATTCTCGTCAACATCGTTGTTGTTGTTTCTGTCGTAATAAATTGAATAGAAATTGTAATAATAAAAATTGCTAGTAGTGGAGTGCTCTAGAAAGAAGACAACTACAAAGGATTGTTCAAGCTTCGTAAAATAATTTTGATCGAATTTTTATTTGATTTTATTAGCTAGTAGTTTTTCGTTTTTGTCTTCTTGGGATATTCCTGGTGTTTATGAGCAATTATTCCATTCACTTTTCTTTCAGATAATCAAACGCACAATTAACATTATTGGTAGTGCATCCAGTGATAAGGAATTTATTTGTTTCTGATAAAATTAGAACGTAATTCAAATAATAAAATGCAAATATGTGTGAGTATAATAGATAAAGACAACGTTTTTTAAAGGAAAAAAAAGTACACACCTTAGGCGCCATATTAAAAAATAAATAAAAAATTTTTTTAAAAGAAAAGTTATTTTAACTGAAAATGTTTTACCACACAATATATTATCATTAGTTTTCCCAAGAAAATATGTTTTGTTAAATAATTTAATCGAAATTTTAATACCCCATATGGGGCGCTATAGTACAAAAAAATGTTGAAAAGCAGGTCATATATTAATTTTATAAGTGAAAAATATTTAGCAACAAGTATTGCAAGAAAACTACATTTGTGTATATAAATTCACTGAACTATATTACCCCACATTAGTCGCTATAATAACAAAAGAATTAAAATTAGCTGAAATGAATTCAGGAGTTTAGTGCCATAAAGAAAATTATAATTCTATAGCAAACCTGCCCTAAATTAGCCACCCCACATTGGGCGCAATAGAAGAAAAAAATTTTTATTTTGCGAAATCAGAAGAAATTCTGCTGTTATAAAGAAAAAGCAAGTTTTATATTTAATTTTTAATATAATTTAACTGAAACCATATTACCCCACATTAGGCGCTATAATAAAAAAATACGAAAATTAGCTGATATCAATCAAGGAGTCTAGTGCGTTAAAGAAAATTATTATTTTATGGAAACGCTGCACAAAATTAGCCCCCCCACATCGGGCGCCATAGAAGAAAAAAAATTTAATTGGCGAAATCAGAAAAAATTCTGCTGTTACAAAGAAAATGTTATTTTTATAAAGCAAACAGTATATAATTGTAGTAAATTTGCAGCACCCCATGTTGGGCGCTATAGTAAAAAAAGAAAAACAAGACAAATAAGTGTAATGAGTAAAAGACTCTAGTGTCAGATTGAAGAAAAGTTTGTTTTAATATGAAAAAGTTCAACTCAAGGCATATATCAACACTTGGACCATCATGGAAAAGAAAGTTTAGGATAAAATATCTGCCAACACACTTGGCTGAAAAAACACCCATTTAGATACCAAAAGAAGCTTAGTCCATTTCCCTGCACTTCAGGCCATTTTAACAATTGACTAGGTCAAGAAAGGCAGGTATTTTAAGAAGATCGCAATGCAAATATCAGTAAAATAAAAATAATAAAAAATAAATTCTTAAGTACTTTGTGTATTGTCTTTAAAATTTCCGAATGATTCACTTCATATTCAATTGAAAAACTTGCATCATAAACACCATAAAATAAATGAATCGTTTTATTATTTTTTATAGTAAAAAGTTTTTAATACCCATATAAAAAAAAAAAAAACGATTGTCATTGAAATTCATAGAAATTTTCCATTACACTTTTAAGCATTTGTCAAATAACAAAACTTTAACTACAATTTTAATTGTACTCATATTTTTTTCACAAAACTGTTCAAAAATTTGTCACTTTCATATCAACACATTCATTCAACTAGAAATTATTTTAAGTAGCATAATTTCTAGCTCACTTTCTCACTGCAGCTAAACTAAAAAAAATTTAGGCTGCTTGCTGGTATGAAATTTCATACAAACAACTTGAACGTGTAGAATTTAGTTACATAGAGGAAAAATGTTTAAACAACAGTTTGATAATATCAAAAAAGAAAAAAAAAGTAGGTATTTGCTCAAAAAAGAGGCATACAGACAGACACATACCTACAAAAAGGTACAAACAAAATACATTATTTTTTAAATATTAGAAGAAAGAAAGAAAGAAAATAAAAAAAATGCCTCATAAAGAACAACAACAACAAGAGCAAATAAAATCAAGTGAAGTGCATGAAAGAAGAACAAAATTTTTGGTCGAGGTTAACAGCAGAAACCAGCAGCAGTATCTAAGTACCAGCACCAGCTCTCACAGGCTGTAGCTAAGGTGGAATGAATGGTTGGTTAGGTTTTTGTTGTTTTTTGTTGGCACGTTTGTTGGTTTGTTTGGTTGCTTGGTTAGTTATAGTTAGTTGTTGTTGATTCGTTCGTTCGTTCATTCGTTCGTTCATTGTAAAGCAGTTACATACATACTTACAAACAAAGACACTCAATTTTAATCTTTTTAAATTTTATTTATTTTTTCTTTAGCTTCTTCTTCTTTTTCTATGTTTTATATTTCTTTTCTTTTTTTTTTAATTTTTTTGCGCTTGCTTGTTGTTGTTGTGTTGATTGTGAAAAAATATACATAGAAATACAAATGTATGTATGTATGTATCATAACGGTATTGTTAATGAAAATTATGTAAAAGCTACAAAATGAAAAAGTAAAACAACAAAACATTAAATATAAATTGAAAAAAAAAGAAAAAAATAAATTTAACGATTTAATAATTTATTATGAAGTTGACCTATTTTTTATGTATGTATAACCACATTACATTTTTGTAGATCTTTTTTTTTCTACCATGATTTTTGTCTAAAAGTTATAAGCTCACGCTTAATGCGAATTAAATTAGTTCAGTTGGCATATTTTTTATAAGAAATAGCAGGATACACATGCTGCTTTAGTTTCAGGTATAGTCCATTAAATCAAATTTTGCATTATTTTTATAAAAATTAAATGAATTGAATAACCCCACGTTGGGCGCCAATATAGAATTTTTTAAAGGCATACAAATAAAAGATAGACATAAGCGTGCAAAGTAATTTTCATAGTACTGATATACAAAATGATTGCATTTTTCATACACCCCACCATGGGCGTAATATTAAACAAGCGTTTTTATATAAAAAATAAATAAAATTTCATGTCATTTTAAACTTATTGAATGCAATTTGAGTTGTTGCCGAACTAGACACATGAGATTTTGAACACTGACGGATTTAAGGTGGGAGAAGGGGAAGCATGAGGTAATTTTTTCTTCACATTATATAAAAAATTGCACCTAAAAGTTAAATTAACTTATGAAATTCTTAATTCCGAGTGAGTTTCAAGCATTTTCCATTCTAAATAAAAACATTTTAAAAGCACCCCACCATGGGCGCCAGCATAAAATTGCTTAAACTTTATATGAATATCGAAAAAACTATTTTAAAATATCTTTCACGTATTATTAACTTATAATCAGAATATTTTTCATACAACCCCACAAAGGGCGCTAACAAAAAATTAACTGAATTTATAAAATGCGTGAGGAAAATGTAAAGAACATAAAAAATTGCCCCTCATAGACACTAAAAATTAAATTAGTTTGGCAAATTCTTAATTCCGAGTAAGTTTCAAACATTTTCAATTCATTATAAGAATATTTTACAAGCACCCCACCATGGGCGCTAGTATGAAATAATCTAAACTTCGCTTGAATATCGAAAAAAATACTTTTAAATAACTTAAACGCTTTATTAACTTATAATTAGAATATTTTTCATGTAACCCCACTAAGGGCGCCAACAAAATATTACCTGAATTTCTTAATATATAAGGAAAGTTTAAAGAACAAGAACCAAGGGCGCCTTGAAAACAAATATTTCTATTTTCTAATGAAAAAACTTCAACTTTTTGTATTCAAGTTTCTTACATTTGTTTTACAAAATCTTTCAACTGTTTTTTTTTTTTACATTTTTGCATAAGCAACTAAATTATCAATTGTGTATCCGTGTATCTATGAATTTGTATCTGACAGTGCAAATGTTCAAGCTTAAATAAATTGTAATTTTGCTATACCTACTAAAACATAAAAAAAAAAAAAACATTTGAATTAGTTATATGCAGTAATAATTTAACAGTAGATACCGTAAATTGCACACAAGTAGATAACAAGATGCATACAAGTAGATAAATAACATACAAAGGTGCAACAACAACAACAACAACAAGTAACCACAGCAAAAGCGGAAGATCAACCACATACAAATATAAGTGGAAATGTATCAAGATGTGTCTACAGTAAAATTCACTTATAACGACATGCCTAGTTAAATCACATTTTCGATTATAACGAAACATTTGTGTCTGTCCTTTCAAGTTTCCTATAAGCAAAAACTACTGTAAGTACTACGAATGGAAGATAGTTTAAGTTTGATAGGTAAAAATGTATGTTTGTATGTATGTATGTCTGTATATTGAAAGATATTAAGAGAGAATCATTTTAACTTTTGAAACAAGATGTGCATGTAAATACGTGCATATTATCATCATTATTATTGCTACTATGTAGTAGTATTATTGTTGTAATTGTTGTTGCTTACTTGCAGTGACCTCAACATAATATACTTGCATATATACCTACATACATACATATATATATATATATACCAAATGTAGATGCATTAAATTGTTGCACAAACGTTCAAACACACACACACACACACTCGCTCACACAGAGAGAATATGAAATGCATTTGTGTTCAGCATATCAAGCAATGACACAAGCACACTGCTTGTTTGTAAAGATAATGTAGATGTTGCTGCTGCTGCTGCTGTTGTTGCTACTTCTGTTGATGATGATGAAAATCATTTATGAATACAGCAGCAGCAGAAAAAACGTAAAAAAAAAGTAAAAAGGCATAAAGTAAAGTAAAGCGCACAAAGTTTCACTCTGAAGCAAAAGCAAACAAACAAAAAAAAATAAATAAAATAAAAAATGATGAGCAAGAAATAAAAATTATACTTGTCTCAAAAAAAAGCTTATACTTATACAGAAAATTAGTTCAGACAAAAAAAATAGTGTTCGCTCGCATCGTTTGTTGCGAAAATATTCACCGTGCATATAACATAAATGAATGGAAATTTAATGATGCCAATATTGAGCGAGCTTTGTGTGATCATCACATGCATAATTTGCTACATAAATACACACAGACACACACACAAATGTTAATATGAAATTATAACAAAATCGCATAAATTTTCGTTTGCAGATTTTATTTTTTTACTATTTGAACTTGGAAAAGCTTGAAAAGCACGTACACGTTATTTGTATCGTAAAATATTAAAAAAAAAAATAAGAAAAGTTTTAAAATTGAGGTTAATCAGTCGAAAATATTAAAATTACTTTAAAAACTCTATAATATATTTGACCCCATGTTGGGCGCCATAGTTGAAAATATTGCTTTGCGCTTAGAAATGAAGAGTAAATTCTTCATATATTATATTCATGTTATTTTCAAGCGTAATAATGTTTTAAATAGAAACCCCCATATTAGGCGCTATAGAAATTATGAAGAAAAATAATGAAAAAAATTTTAAGCTTTAAAATAAATTAACATAACATTAAAATATTGATGATCATGTCGAAATTTTGTTAAGTTTTTTTTGTAAATATGTGCATATATTTACCCCACGTTGGGTGCGAAAGCAAAAAATTCTTAATTTTAAATGAAAAATTTTAAAAATTATTTATTTATTAAAAATTTGAATACTAAAAGTAATTTTCTTATCAACATTAAGTTAAGATTTCAATATAACACTAGACCCCATGTAAGGCGCTAGAGTACAAAATTTTGTTTTACTGCTAAAAATGAATTGAAAATCAGTCGAAAACACTAAAATTACTTTAAAAACTCAATAATATATTTGACCCCGCGTTGGGCGCCATAAGAGAAAATGTTAATCTGCACTTATCAATGTACAGTTAACTCAACATACATTATACTCATGTTACTTTAAAGCATAATAATGTTTTAAATAGAAACCCCCACATTAGGTGCTATAGAATTTATAAGGAAAAGTATCGAAAAAATATTAAACTTTAAAATAAAATAAATAATATCATTAGAATGCAAAATATTAGTTGCTCATGTCGAATTTTTGTCAAGATCTATGGAAATATGTGCAAGTAAGTTCACCCCACTTTGGGTGCTAAAGCAAAAAATTCTTGATTTTAAATGAAAAATTATAAAAATTCACTATTTATTCAATACTTCATTACTGAAACTTATTTCCTCATCAACATTATTTTAAGAGCCCCACGTAAGGCGCTATAGTAAAAGATATCATATTACTTTGATACATAATAATGTTTAAATTATAAATCCCTACCTTGGGTGCCATAAGCATTGAGAATGTTAAACTGTATCACTTCATTGTGTGACAAAATATTTCAAAGCAAATTTCTTATGTAAAACTAATTTGAACTACATTTACAAATTTCACTCAATCACTTTTACTTCTCTTTTCTTCAAAACAAAAAATTCTTGTAAATAGCAAAACAACTACATACCTACAAGTGACAACTAATTGATTGATTGACTATTCTGGACCTACTTACTAAACATTCAAGTGCCTACAAATTGCTTTCTTTTTTGCCATATATAAAATTTCTTTTGGCATCAGTAGTAGATTGTAATATTCTAAGTCCTCAACCCTTCTTACTCTTTAAGGAATAGACTTAAATATGAGGAAGATTATTTCCTTTTCTATTAGTGTGAACAGCTCACAGCTTTTTTTCACCCCCTTTTACTACATTTTTCACTATTAATTTCATTTCGTACAATTTCCTTATTTTCTTAAACAGAAAACTTCCGGTTTTAGTTTTACTACTACGACTACTACTATGCACTTAATACTTCTTCATAGAGTTGCATACAAGTTATTCACTTTATTTTTTGAAAGTAACATTATGTAATGTACCATCTTTTTTTTGTTTTTTGTTTTTTTTTGGCACAACTAACACTAAAAAAGAAAAAGAAAGAAAGAAAAAAAACTATTTCAAGTCGTCTTCATTTTGTGTTTGTGCATAGGAGAAGACAGAAACAGAAACGTCTTTTTTATTTTGTTTGGATTTTTTTTTTATTTTATACTTTAGTGATTTTCAATGGTTTCAAAGTTTACTTGAAGTTTTTGGTTTTATTTAATTTTTTAAAATGAAATGGAATGGAACTGGTTCGCTTCGCATAAGAGTAATATTATTTAGTAGTAAATTACCAATAGTAGTTTAAATAGTAGCAGTAGTAGTACTACTAAGTAGTTGTTGTTGTAGTTAACTTCGATTAGTACCTACTCTTAAATATTTGCAAACTTAAAATCTGGCAACGTCAGTGAGAGATAGACAAGCAAGCATGGCGGACGACTTCGTGCTCTTCGCTCTCCTTTCACTTGTTTAGCTCTTATCGTTCTCTGGCACTCTCTAGTATTAAAAATGGCACTGGCTCTGAATTTGATGTTAACTCTGGCTCTGGGTGTTTGTTTTTGTACGTATGTTTATTTGGGGATATCAAGTATATGTATGCTCTGAGTAAGTACGTTTTGCTTCATAGTGTGTGCAAACTAAGAACAACAACAAATACGAAGAAAACTTGCTCGCTTCCACAACTACCAACAACTTCTGTTTTTTTTTTTTCTTTTATTTGTATTTTTGTTTTTTTGTTATTGTTTTCAACTCTTTTACTGTATATTGTAATTGTAGCTATGTAGAGTTGTGGCGACAGCAGCGTCCCACCGCGTTTTACCATAAGTTTCTACTACTTACTTGGCTATGTTAAATATATACATATTTATACATATATTTGTTTGTTTGTTTGTTTGTCTATCTGCCACTATGGTTTGGGTTTGGGTTTGAGTTTACTGCCGTTGCTGTTGCTGCTGCTGGGTTATGTATGTATGGTATGTAAGTTTATGTACAACAAGTCCGTATGCACACGAATAGCAACAATAACAAATGAATCTCAAGCTAGCTAGCTAACTCTAGTCAAGTCAAATGTGCATGCATATCTTGTTATTTTTTCTTGGGTAACGTTTTGGGTTTTGTGCTATGATTTTGGTGCTTTTTGCTTGTTTTTTTTTTTTAGACTGACTATCGTCGACTACGATTACTATTACGACTTCGAGACTGCAACTGCGACTACGACGACGACGACGACGACTTTGACTTTGCCAAGTTTTCTTACTGTTGCACGCTCTTACTGCCAACTACTATGAATATTTGCTCTTGTTTTCTGTTTTTTTTTTGTTGCTGCCTAAGTTACTCGCGTATATATGTATGTTATGCGTGTGTGTGTGCATTCGAAATTAAATTGCTACTTATCGTTAGTTCATTTCTTTTGTCGTATTCCTCACCATTGTCGTAGCAGTCGCAGTTGCTGATTGTAATTGTTGTTGTTGCTGTCATTTATCTTTTCTTTTTATTATTATTTTTTTTTTTTATTGTTGTAGTTAGTATATTTTTGTTGATACTAAAAAAAAAAACAAAAAAATTGCAGCAGTAGTAATTTTTGTTGTTGCTATTTTTATTAGTATTATTATTTTGCTTTGCAATATATTTTTGGCTTGGTGACAAATAAAGTTTTCTACTTCATTTTTTATTATAAATCAATATAATTTTTTTTTTTTTTTAAAGTTTTTAATTTTATTTAAATTTTTTGATACGAGTCGTTTCACTTTCTTTATGCATCAATACGTTAGATAAAGGTGAAGAGCAGAGGAAATGAAAAAAAAAGTAACGCTCACATATTTACATAATATCATCCAATGCTGCTCTAGTGAGCTGATGATGAGCCTCTACCGAAAGATGAACAATATATAAACAGTAAAATTGAAACAAATAGTGATGTCACAACTGTTTTTGTTGTTTTGATGGCATCTCAAGTTCCTAAATATACTTGTTGTTGCTCTTAATTGTATGTGACATCACAGCTCTCTTGTGTACTCTTCAGTAAAATTTGATATTCTCTAAAATTTTATGCTCTCATTGTAATAAAATTGTGACGTCACAAATTTACTGTTTAATTTTTAATACAAACATAAATTGCATTCGATCCAATAACAAAAATAAAAGTGCAAGCTATGCAAAAACAACTCAACCTCCCAGGGTTGATATTTGAATGTATCTAAATTATGTGAAAATTGTACCTAACAGAGGTATGATCGGTATATTTTGCTTCTATAGCTAAAAAACCGCAACAAGTATGCCAAAATTTCTGAATTTTTGCTATCCGATTTGTTTTCTTTAAAAAAAATTTGCATCCATTATTCATCTGGACCCGAAATTCTTGGAAAAATTGCCACTTTTTAAATTTTGCTAATTTTTTTTTATTTTTTTTTTTTGACAGAGCAGTTCTATGAAACATTGGGTTGCTTCAGACCCACAAACCAAAGTTGTTTGGATTTTTTTTAAGCTAAATCAGCGTTTTGAGTTTTCCTAAGTGGAAAATATTGGTTTCGGTTATTTTCAACCACCATAAAATCGAGAGCAATGCTTATTTCATATATGATTTCAAAATAAGGAATTTTTTCGTTGAAAAAAATAAATGAATTGAAATCATACCTTATTTCGAACACAAAGCTTAGCACTTTTTACGAAATCTTTGCAAAGTTGAATAATTTCTTAAAACATTTTTAATCATTCTGAAATTCTTTTGAAAACTAAATCTCTGAATCCACACTAAAATTTAATACTTTTTTTTTTAGCAATTACAAACAACAAATATTACACCAACAACAAGTCTTGAAATAAATTTTTTTTCTATTCCCTTTTCCAGATTTAATAGAAATCAAGAGCGAGTAAATTACAACTTATGACAAAAGAGAAAAACGATTACGGAAAAGTTGCCGGTACCCCTCTCTCTTCTTACTTCCCTTGCCTACAAACAACAAAAATTGTTTTCAAGGCCTGAGTAATGCAAGAGGGGACTTATTTTTATTCAAAACACCCCCAAAGGAAAATCCTGCGGTTGGGTTTGTCACTGAGTGTGTTTTTGATTTAGCTCACTTCGTGCTTAACATTCATAAATTAATGATTTTTCAATTAGTTTCCTTCAAAAAGACAGAATACTTTCAAATTGTACCTAAAACACTTCGGTTGTGTTCAAAAAGAGCCTTGAAAACCAAAGAAGTCGAAAAAAGGTACAATTGTTACCAAAATATCAACACTGACTACTCTTTATTTCCATTCTCTCTCACTCGCTTACTCCCTATAGCTAAAAAGTTACCATTTTATAGCGAAAAAACGCAATGCAAACAATTTTTAATAAAATTTTAATAATTTTTCCAAGCTTGTTAAGTTTACACACATTGTAAATAAGAAGAATTTTAAAGATAAATATGATAAAATGCACACACTCACACATATTTACACATACACATGGTTGGTTTTTTATTAAAAAGAAAATTAAAACAATTGCATCTACAAAATACTACAAATTTTTGATAAATTTCAAGAGTGTCAAGCAAATCAAAAGTATGGTAGCGTGTAAGCACAGCAGCAGAGCAACAGACACACACACTTTCATACACAACAAAAAAAAAAAGTTATGATTTATGTTTTTTTGTTGTTGTTGTTGGTTATTACAACAGAGAGCAATGCAGGGAAAAGAAGAAGAAGAACAACAAAAGCTAACTGTAAAAGGAATACAATAAAATCAACGAAAAACTAAACGTCAAAAACTACAACAACAACAACAGCACCAAGAAGAAAAAAAATTAACTTATAGCATGACATGATTTGAAACAAAAAAACAAAATAAAAACCAAAAACAACAAGTATACAGCATTGCGCGGCATATTTCCCCCCACCAATTGTAGCAAACATTTCTACAGAAACAACAGCAAAAAAAAACGAAGAGGAAAAAGAAGCAACAATAGCAGTAGAAGAAAATTATAGGGAGTCAGCAGCAGGCGTACGAGTATATGCAAGTGAGTGAGAGAGCGAGAGAGAGAGAGGTGGCAAGGAGGTATGAAATATTTGAGAGAGTAAGTAGTAGAAGAGGAGAGAGGCAATAACACAATGAGATGAGCAACAGCAGCGCAGCAGCAGCAAGCAGCAACAAATAGAGTAGCCACAGCTAGAAATTGATGTTTAGGGTTGTCTAGTTGCTGTAGCTTTTTTTCGTCTTACTTGATTTTTATTATAGCATATGGGCATAAATACGTGGTAGATAGATAGTTGAGTTTGTTTGTATGTATTTTGCAAGTGGAACGTGATCATTTTGGCGTTTTTTGGTTTCTTTTGTAATGTGCTCTTTTGTGTTTAGTTGTTGCTGTAGTTTTTTTTACTACATTTTAATGTTGTGTGAAGGTTTTTGTGCTTAGAGCGTTGTTCTGCTGTTATAAACTAATTTACTAAGTAGAGTTTTTTTTTTTTAATTTCTTTGCTTTGTTTAAATACACCAGCACACTAAAATTTAATAAAAAAAATATTTTTTTTTTTTTAGCAATTACAAATCACAAATATTACACCAACAACAATAAGTGCGTATGTGTACATATTTATATTAATTTGCACTCTTTTCCTCTTTTCTTCATCAGAGTAGAGCGCATAATGTATTTATATGAATGCATGTATGTGTAAGTGTGAGTGCCTTTTATTTTGTTGTTGCTTTTCTGCCCCCTGTAGTCATTTATGTGTATGTATGTAGGTATATATTTTTTTGTTTCCTTTACTTTTTGCTGGCGACTGACTCTGACTGACTGAATGTGTAGTTATTCTCTTTTGGATACATGTTACAGCAGCAACAACAACAACAACTGAAATATGTTTAGTGTATGAATGTGTTGGCATGAGCTTGGCCTGAATTTATGATTTTTTTTTTCTTTTTCAGTGTTTTATTTTTTATTTTTAAAAATATTCTACAGTTTCGTCGATATCTTCTGCTTTTTTCCAACGTTTTGCGCCGTTTTTATTTCTTTTTATTGCCGTTTTGATTTTTATTTTTTTTTTACTTGTGTTTGCATTTTAAGCTTAATTTTTTCACATTTATGCATTTTGATTTTATTTCAATTTGTTCTTTTATGTTTTTTTTTTCGTTGCTGTTTTTTGTCACTTTATGCGGTTGCATTTTCAACAGCGCTACTATGTGCAGTTTTTTGTTGTTGTTGTTCGCTGATGCTTTTATCTTTTTAACGTTTTGTATCTTATAGAGAGATACTCACAAGTTTTTTCCTCTTTTGCTAATTATATGTATGCATGTGTGTGTGTAGGTAACGTGTATGCAATTAAATTTGTTAGCTACTTTTGCTGGTGTGGTTAATGTGTGTTGTTGTTGTTATTGCAGTGGCAAGTGCAGATTTAACGTGCCTTTTTTTCTTCTTTTTTCTTGCTGTTGTTTTTCTGCCTGCCTGCTGCTGCTGTTTTTATTTGTTTTAATTTTTTATTATTTATTTTTTTGCTATTGTATAATTGCGTTTTATTTTATGCTATGTTTTGTTGTAGTTATTGGTGTTGTTTATTGTTTTACTTGCATTTGTGGTTTTGATTTTTTTTACTGTATGTTTGTATGTCTATAAACTTGGCTATTGTTGTAATAATTACAATGTTGTTGGTATTATAAATGAAAGTGCGTGTTTTTGTTGTTGTTGTTGTTGTGTGTGATGGTTTGCTTCTTCTCTTTCAGCTCAGTTTGCGTGTTTAGCAAATCAGTTACTTTGTTGTTGTTGCTGTTAATTGAAGAAAATTTTAAGATATGCGCCCACATAATATGTGCACTTATCGAAAATACAACAAAAAAATATATGTACCTATGTGTGAAAGTTGGGGAAAATTTGCAATTTAGGCAGGAAATTTATTATATAATTTAATATGAAAATATATGAAAATTAAAAAATTTGTTAAATTAATAAACAAGAAATTTATGAATTGAATTTTTGCTTCTTGTCTTCATTTAACTTCATTTAATAGTGTGTGAGAGAGAGAGAGATAACAAAAGAGAGTGGCAGTGAGTGCCGATAAACAAATGAGTACTATACCAAGTACACTTCAATATGCAAATATCCCGTTAAAATTCCATTCCTGTAGTTTTCAAAGGTTCTCACAGTTTGCTCTTTTTATACTGATTTTGTTATTGTAGTTAACTCACTTCTTTCGTCCAATAACAAAAATAAATAAATAAAAAACAACAACAAAAATTCCTATCACACCTAAACGAATGTCAGGAGAGAGCGTAGTTGCCACTTTATGCTAGAATGCACAGTTATTTTTCATCATGAACTTTTTCGTTATTAGCAATTTTTGTTGTGATCGTACAGTTAAAAAACAACAACAACAACTACATGAGTATTTTCATTATACATAATCGAATCTCATACTTCACGCTTATATATATTTTTTTTTCTTGAAAACAATATAAGGAAGAGAGACAGGTATTCCATATCAAATCGAACAAAAAAAAATGTCGGCATAGACGACCTCCGACTTGGTTAAAAATTTGTTATGTGCATATAATTTCTGATAAGTGGAAAACCAATTTCATAGTTTTTCTGCGCTCCGCAGTATATTTTGCGACAGCCAGAAAAGAATCAATAGTTTTGCAACTATCAAAAATATCATCAGAGGAAAAATAAAAAAGAGCTCATTTCATATTTTTGAAAAAAAAAACAAAAAACTTTATTTCATTGAAAGTTTTTTAGTTTTGTTGAATAACTCAAAGTATAGCTTCAGCCTTTAAAAACATCAAATAATATTGAGATGGTTCATATATAATGTATTTTTCCAGCAATCATTTTACATTAATTGGTCTTAAATTGTTAATCCAAAAACTTAACTTTGAAAAGTTTATTGAAACTCTAAACCAAATTAACATTTTTCTCTTCAAAATCCCTTTTGAAAATTAAATTACTCCTACCTTATTATTTTATCTATGTTTTATTACACTATACAACAGGAAAAAAATTTCTAAGTTCTCATATGGTTTTTCTGGAGTTGTTTTCGATGCTGATTACGAATCTACAAACATTTTTTTTGTGATATCTATGATTTTATAGTTTTTTAAAAAATTGTAAGATATGGATACATTCGGAAAAAATTTTGGTTTTTTGATTTGTTGAGTTTTCTACACATTTTATGAGTTTTTAAAACGTTTTCAATAAAAAAATTTAAAAAAAACTTTTTCCAACTAAAATGTTCAAAAAATTGATAAGAGAGGGGGCGGGGAAGGGTATTATGAGTTTTTACAACGTCTTCAACAAAAAAAAATATTTTTTAGGCCCATTTTGCTGTACAGTGTTAGTAAAAAATTTCTATTTAATCTAAATAAACTATTGCATCTTTTCCTTACCAAAGCTTTACTTTCATATTAAAAAAAATAATATTTCCTTGAATTCATTCATTTCATATTAATAATTGTATGTAAATTATAATTTTCCAAAAATTACAATTAATTCTAAGAACAAAAACGCAAAAAAGATAAATTTGTTCATAGAGAGGAAACATAAAAAAACAAAAACCCAAATAATAAAAACACAAAAACTTAATAGCGAAATGCAAATTTTCATTTGCAAAAGCTTAAAGCACGTACTCGTAAATGAAACGCTTCAAGCACTAATAATAAGAGCAGCGCACAAACAAAACAGCAAGAAAATAGCAGAAATTAAAAATCCAACAATAATAATAAATAAATTGTAAAATAATAAAAAGCTCTTTTTTTCATTTTTTTTTTTCATTCTTTTTTTCGGTTTTAGAAATATTAAATTCTGGTGAAATTTTTATGAGATAACACACACAAACACTAAACCGTATAGAAAATTACAAAGAACTTAAATAAGATAAAAGTTTAGTAGTTTTCGAAATGAATTTGAATAGTAAAATAAATAAATATGCTACGATATAATAACTGGAATTCACTGTTTGATTTATGTATGCGATTATTGTAATGAAGAAAAGATTTAAAAACACGCCTATTTTTTGTTTTGTATTCTTCTTTTTTTATTGTGAGGAGAAAAGGGGAATCACATAAAGTTCAATTTGATTAATATAATGAGGAAAAAAAAAATATATTTTTTTTATTATTTTAGTACAACTTGAGTAGAATTACCGTCGCTAAAAATTTACCAGCTGCCATGGCAATCTTATTTTTTTTTTTATATATTACAAATTATCGTATCCAAAAATAATGCAGAAAAAAATTGTGGCAAATAAAAATAAATAGAAAATATGTGAATGAAATTTTTTTCAGTTCTACCCCAATTAAACAATACAATAATAGTCATTGCATATTTTATGTACAGAAGAAAGTTCTACACCTATGGTATGACCCACAATAGCTCTCTTTAAGAGGGGTTCTCTTTGGAGAGCATTTCACATAAAACTCTCTCAGAGCGCTCTCAGAGAGAATCATGAAAGAATTTTTGTTTTGTGTTTTTGGATCATTTTTTTACTTGCATATTTATTAATTTAATATATATTTTTTAATTTTATTTTCACTTACTTTGGTAAATTGGCCAAATAGCGCGATTGTTTCTCTCGTCGCAATTCATCGGTTAAACGACAATATGTATTATTTATGCATACACTGCGACGTAAATTCGCTTCGGAATCCTTAATATGCTCAAGCTTGTGAGCACATAATTGCAATATGCGCTTACGTTCTTCGCGTTGACGCATTTTTGGCGATATCATTGGAACACGCGAACGATGATGATGATGATAACCGATGGGCGGAGAAGAGCGTGGCGGACCAAATATGTCGGAATCATCTTCACAACCACCATTTAATTGTGTTGTTGTGGGTAAGGTCATTATTTGTGTATCAAATGAAGTTGTAGTTGTAATTGTCTATTTAGTTTATTTGTTGTTATTGTTGTTAGTGTAGTTGATTAGAAACACTCACTAAACACAAACAAACGCAAAACGGAACGCGTTGTTGTTTTTTTTAATGCGAGCACAGATTTTTTTTAATTTGATGGTTTTTGTCTTTGCTGAACTCTCTCTTTCTCTGCTTTTTTTTTGACCTCACTTTATTTTTTGTTGTTGTTGTTATGTTAATGCAAGAAAGCGCTCTCTTCTTATAGGAAGCAGGGAAGAGAAGAAACTTGTAAACCGTTGGTTGTTTGTTTGTTGTTTTTTTTTATTATTTGTATAGTTTTTTTTTTATTGGCTTGTAGTTCACACACACATACAAACACACAGAATTAAAAAGAGTATTATGTGCGAAAAATTAAGAGCGTACGTATGCAATTTTTTTTCTTTATAGCGCTCAATTTATACGTGGATTGAGTATAAATTTATGCATTCACGTATGTACGTGTGTTTATTGAGCGTTTATGTAGTAATTTTATTTTTTTTATACAATTTCAAATTTCCACTTTATTAGTTGTTGTTATCGTTCATGTTTTTCTGTTGTTGTTTTAATGCAAGGTAAACCACAATTACTGTTGCACTTTTGTGTTGTTTTTTGTTTAAGTATTACGTTTTGTTGTTGTAGTTTTTTGTGTCTTGCTTGGAAATTTAAAGATTATTTTTTTATTTATTTATTTAAGTTTTGAAAATTTCAAAACTAAATTTTTACACATTTTCTTGAATGCGAATCACAGTGCGTGCATGTATTTTACTTGTAGATACTTTTGTTTATTTTTTCGTATCTTTTGTGTTTTTTTTTGTATGTATTATATGTTTCTAAAATTTTGTAATTAATTTTATTTTAGTTAGTTACTGTTTTTTTGTTGTTGTTTTGCATACATTGCATGCTGCATGTAAATCACGAGTATATGTGTGAGGGGAGAGCGATTTCTCTTTTCTTTTTGCTGTTAGTTTTTGGTTGTTGCACTATTTTTTGTTGTTGCTTGCTTGCTTGCTAATAAAATCAGCTGTGTTTGTTTTTGCACTTTAGTTGTTTAATAAAAAATTTTAAAAATTTTTATTTTAAAAAAAGTCAAAAAAAAATTTGTCTTCAAAAAAATATTTCTTGTGATTTAACTTTAAATATTATTTTATTTCTTTAATTTAATAATAAAAATTATTTTTTATTATTTTTTTTTAATAATTATTTGTGTAAAATTCAAAATAATCCAGGACTTTTGAATTTCCACATTAAATTGTTATAATAATTGATTTTTTTCTTTACCAGTTAGTTACAATTGCAATTAATTAATTATGTTTATTTGTTGTTTTTGTTTTTTTTTTTGCATTTGTTTAAATTGCACACATTTCATAAAACAAAAAAAAAATACAAATATTCTTAAAAAATGTATTAAATTATTTCACTTTCTTTTTCAAAAATTTGCAATGCAAAAAAAAAAATTATTCTTCTTCTTCTTCACACTTGTGTTTTTTTTCCACACAAAAATCTTAATTTTTTTTCTTTTCTTTTGATGATGGATGATGATTTAAGTTGCTTTGATTTTTGTGTTGTTCTTGTAGTTGTAGTAGTAGAGCAATAGTATTCTTCAAATTGTAAACGTTCCGTGTTACGAGTTAAAGCACGTCCACACGATTCTCACGTTCGCAATGAACTGAACTGTCGTGCCACCATCAAATTGCTGTTTAGCTCGGTTGATTGTAGCAAACCGACTGATTTCTGAATTGAAAACTGACAAACAATAGCAATATAGCAAGAAGGCATTTCACAAAGAGCCTCGCTATATAGTAGCATATTAAAATAAAATGAGTGGTGCAAAGGGTAGGGTGTATATGTGAGAGAGTCGTACCTACGGATACGTAATTGTATTTGGCAAAAAAGTTTAGTTGTTAAACGGAAGCAACAACAAAATACAGTTTTGAATGCACGCACATAAGAGAGTAGAGTATAAAAGTGTAAATGTGTGAGCATAAGAATAATAAAGACCAAAGAGAGAGACAGAGAGAAGGAGAGCACATATGTATATGTGTGAAAAAATAAGTGTTGAGAGAGAGATTATTAAGAGTAAATACGTATGTACTACGCGAAACTCGTAATTGTTTTTGTTTTGTTGTTTAAAGAGAGAAAGAGAGACTCTAGCACAAGTGGAAAAGTATTAAGAGCGTAATTAATATGCAGGTATTCCATATGTGCATTAAAATTTTTCTTGTAAAAGAAAACTGTCTCATCTCATATACATACGTACATATGTATATTTGTATATAAACGGTCAGTAATTTTTTAACAGCTGATAGCTGCTTTTACATATTTTTCTTTTTCTCTTTTTTTTTTTTCTGTTTCTTTTTCTTATTTATACCAAGTTTTTGTTTTGTATTGAAATGTAATGCGAATTTAAAGACCGCTGTTACTTATACATGGAAAGAGGGTGAAAAATATTTGTATGTCGCCAATAGCAATTACATACATATGCTTGCATATAGCCGTACCTGTTTTTTTCTGTTATATTGTTGATTTTCTACAAATTTTGTTTAAAATTTATTAAATAATCTTAAATTTTAAACGAATCACCAACAAATAACCAAAAAACGGTTACACATACCGGCAAATTCTGTGACTAAGTCAAAACAGCAGCATGTTACTAAAGGTTCGCGGATTTTCCCCAGCATAAACGTCACGAACGTGATTATGTGTGAAATGTAGAAAAATATAATTATTCTATTTAGATGAATTTTCCATAAAATAATTTATTTATTAGTCACTATACTCTATAGAGCAAAAATAAGTAGGGAAGAAAGAGACTGGAATGCATAACGGTCCAGTTTCAACAACTTCAAGAGAGCAATCGATATTAAAAAGAGAGATGAGCCTTTTGCGAATCTATAGGTTGCACGAATGAGTCTACCAGGCTTACAAAATACTGTCTAAGCAACACTGCGTTCTTAGTTGCATCCGCAAGCCAGACGACTTATGTGCGGAATCTAGTGAAGAGTCGCTATAGACACACTCATGAAGATCCACTTTCTCGAGAGCCAAATTCCTAATGACTCAGAGCAACCAAGGAAATTAGCGCCTCCCCTCCTCCAGAAATTGTTGCAGAAATTGTGGAACCTAGAAAGTTCAACTGGCAATAAGCTCGTATGACCCCTTCAAATCCTCATTCCCTGGTGGTATCATTCCAGCAATGCTTCATCAGGCTAGAGACTGCATCTTACAAACCCTGGATAACAACTTCAAGGGTTATCTGCCGGGAGGTGTAGTTCCAAAATAGTGGAAAGACGTCTAGTTGGTTTTCATCCCAAAATCTGGGAAACCTAGCCACACTATGCCTAAAGATTATTGCCCTATCAGTCTTTCCTCATTCTTACTGAAAATCTTGGAAAGATAAATAGACTGATTATCAGCGAAAATCGTGGATTAACTTCTGAACAATCCGAGGGAGACGACATGCTTGTCAATCCGAGGGAGATCGGTAAACAGTGCTCTTCACTGCATAGTCAGCAATATAGAAAAATCACTTTTCTCGACATCGAGGGAGCTTTCAACAATGTAACCATAGGGGCCATAAACGACTCACTGCGTGTACACGAGGTGGAACGATTTATAGTCAACTGGGTTGAAGTCATTCTAGATGGCAGGACCAACATTAATTCAATGATGGGACCTACATCCCTCCAAAGGCGAGCCACAAGGGGGACACCTCAAGGTGGGGTGCTATCCCCTCCTCTTCTATGACTACTGGTAGTTGACGAAATCCGTAAGGTCTTTCAAAGTGGGCGCACTAGGATAGTTGCCTATGCGGACGATATTGTTGGTAAATACTTACCAACGATCAGTGAACTGATGGAATCCGCCTTAGGCGACCTTAGGCGTAGGTAAGGCGCAATGGTCTAGGAGTTAATCCTGCAAAGACCGAACTAGCCCTGTTCACCGAGAAAACAAAGATTCAGCAAAGATTCAGATTTCCAAAAATGGAAGGGTGCACTCTGAACCTATCAAAAGAGTCCAACTATTTAGGCATAATTCTGAACTCAAAGCTCTCGTCGAAGCAGAACACAGAAGAAAGAATGTGAAAAGGGCTTATTGTCCTGGAAAATTCCGATCGACTATCGCTCTACTTTACCGATAGCTCAAAGACAGATGGAGGAACTCGAGCGCGAATTTTTTGTGAAACGCAACCAATCCGAAGGTCAATTAGACTACCGGATTACTGTAGCGTATTCCAATCAGAGGTTTTCGCCATCATGAAGGCAGCGCAAACACATTAAAAGCACCTTACTTAAGGAAGCTGTACTCTGTGTGCAGAGCCAAGCTGCTTTGAAAGCTATTGGAACTACTGTCATAAAATCAAAGATAGTGCAAGATTGTCGTAACCTTTTAAGCAACATAAGACAGTTTTATGTTCCCGGACATAGCAATATTAAAGGGGACGACCCTTGCCCGAGCAGCGTCATCATTGCCTGCCAGTGGCGCAATCAACACGCTACTACCATCGTCTGGTGTTACAGCGGGAGCAATAGAGGAGTGATTAACCGAATCCACAAACAGAGCTTGGTAGGCCAGGGATGATTGGAGGATTGCACGCGCTCTGAGGCCACGACTAAGCTCAAGGAGAATTAAAAGTTATTTGCCACTCGACAAAAATGCTCTGCATATGATGTCGAGTGTTGCCATTGGTCCGACTACGAAATCTCGAGGCAAGGTTGTTTGACGGACTGGCAGATTTAGCTGATGCACAGATTTCAGATCTACACAGCTTCCTCGTCAAAACTGAGTGATTTCCGAAGGATCCAGTCTGTATTCGCAGGGAACGGAACAGACAGGGAAGGTCACACAAATTTAAATGAAGGGCATGACAATGGACCCAATAGAGCAGCCAAGTGGAAGTGCGTAGCACACACCCCTTCTTTAATCTAACCTAAACCAAACCCAGTCACTTGATAGCAATCAATATTCCGCTAGATATTGCCTTTTGAAGATTTTACTTGTGTGAGAGGTAGGCGCGGTTATTGCCCAATATTTCTTTAAAATTTCTTTAAAATTATTGTAGAAGCTATTTCAATGAAGTTTACTGCTTTTACTTTAATTTTATTGAGCATTTTTTCAAATCGGTTTTCCATTTTTCTTAACTTAATCTGTACCAAATTTGCTCGTGATTGCTCAGATATTGTTTGAATTACCTGCGTCTTTGAACAAATGGATAGATGAAAGATTTTTCTTGTGGACATAGGAGGTGGGCGTGTCTATTGCCCAATGTTGAAAATTTTCATAACTGATTTTTATAGAAGCTACGAATTGGCGTTGCGGGCCAATACAAATCATTGGTGCTACTTTTCTGACCATTTGGATGGTATAAAGTTAAATTCCAAACAATTTACAATTTATGTTTTTGATCCCCAAATAATTGGTTTAACGTGTAAACAAGGCCGCTACAAAACGTTGTCGCCAGAGCATAAACGAAAGAAAATGTCGCTACATCTTCTACTCCTAGCGACATGTCGCTTAATGGAGAATTTGATCACAATTTTAATTAGTAAACTTTACACATTCTTCACAAGCATACAACCTTGATCAAAAACTTCCCGGAATTTATTCAGAAAATTAAAAATACAAGTTTATTCATCTAAATCTATATTGTCCCTTTCAAAGTAATCCCCATCGACTGCGACACACTTATGCCAGCGCTTGATCCAATCCTCGAAACATTTTTTATACTTGGTTTTCGGTTACTTCCTCTCGGCTGCTAAAACGCGTTCCCCGTAATGGTTTTTTAACTCGATTGAACCGAAAGAATTCAAAGGGAGCCAAATCAGGTGAATTCGGTGGCTGTTGGATGGTATTTGTTGCATTTTCGTCAAAAAATCACGAATAATGATGCCACTGTGCGACGGTGCGTTATCATGGTGCAAAATCCACGAGTTTTCTGTCCACAATTCTGGTCTCTTTCGGGGAGTTGCTTCACGCAAACACCTCATAACGTCCAAATAATACTCCTTGCTTACTGTCTGGCCTTCTGGCAAAAATTCATGATGCACTACACCGTTGTAATCCATGAAAACCGTGAGCATTGCCTTCTTTTTCGACTGGAAATGACGTGGTTTTTTTGTCCCGGCTCATTTGGTGAACGCCATTCACTTATGATGATGTCTGGATTGCGTGTCGTACTCATAAACCCACGTCTCATCTCCAGTATTGATCCTTTTGATGAATGTGAGATCGGATTCAGCCTCGTAAATCATGTCTTTTGCGACGTCAACACGGTCTCTTTTTTGCATGAAATTTAGGTCTTTTGGCACCAACTTCGCTACTACACGACGGAAAACCAAATCATTAACCAAAATGTCTTGGACGGATCCAAGTTCAAGTCCTCCGCTATCTCGCTGATGGTTAATTTGCGGTTATTGACCAAAATTTCTTTTACTTTATCAACGTTTTCGTCGGTTTTCGATGTCGACGGTCTGCCGCTGCGTTCATCATCTTCGATTGACTCACGACCACTTTTGAACCGCTCGTGCCACTGGTAAACGACAGTTTTCTTTAGAGAATCGTTGCCGAAACATTTTTCCAACATTTCCAACGTTCGCGCACCTTTAAATCCGTTTTTTACGCAAAATTTAATACAACACAATTTAATAAGATTGTAAAAAAATCGCCAACACACATAGAGATAGATATACTCTTGGCTATGTAACTTTTGCAAATGTCAAGCTATGACGCTTAGATTTAGAGGGAATATCAACAACAGATGTACCAACTTAACAAACAAAAACAGAACTCAAATCGGAATGGGAATGATGGGAGCGTCACACGGTGGTTATTCCGGGAGCTTTTTGTAACCAATTTGCAGCTAGATTTACCATACATTGACATGAGTTACCGAAAATATATCATTAAATTCTCGAATGAATTTACGAAATTTCAATTTAAAAATCATCGCTGAATTGTTGAATTCGCGACATGTCTTCGTTTTTAAAGAGAAGCACACAATCGTTTCAAAGAGAAAAATTGATGACGTCCCGTTGATCAAGAAGAGAGACAAAGAAAGAGAGCGTACTGTGTAAATTAGAGTGTTTATAGAAATTAGCATTTTTGTTGTTGTTAAGAATTGTCGATAATGAAAAAATTTAACCGTGGGCTGTTTGTGTAGGGATTTTTCCCAATATACAAATTTCTAAGAAAATAAACATTTTTTTTTATCGGGTTCTTCCGAAAAAATGCATAAACACATATACTTTGTTTAGTACAATATATAAATTCTACATAAATTTATGCACATTTTACAATATAATTCTAGAGTTTTACGGTTGTAAATTAATATTAATTGAGGTACTCAAAGCAAGATTAATAAGGAAACTCAAACTCAGAGATAAGTGAGTTTGTGGATTAAACTTGATCGATTCTTGTGTTGGTCTGGTGGTTAATTCTCATAAACTGCTTATATTCACTATCGATATGAAGTGGATGAGAATTATAAGAATGTGTACAAGTACACACCGACGACGGCGGAATAGACGGCGGACCACTTTCTTAGTGTCTGCCCGCTTTCTGCCCGATCAGAGTAAGCATATTTGGTACTGGAGTGTTGGGAGACGAACACCTGAGCTCTCTAACACCGCAGGATCTGCTAAGATTTATTAATAAATCTGGTAGATTTAAAGAATAGCAAAAGGGAACACAGGATATAGTACAATGGACGTAAAACTTGTCTGAGTGCTGTATTCTTAAATACTTCTTTTGTCTGTTCCACCAAAAAAAAAACACACCTTGCTGGGTAATGGCAAAACCACCGAGCTGATAAAAAAAAAAATTGCCACACAGCCGTTCGGAATCGGCGTTAAACTGTAGGTCCAACCATCGCCACTGTGATCTAGTGGCAGAGTGCCAGATACTTGTTTCTGGAGACCCGAGTTCGATTCTCGGCTTGGGTATGTTTCTTATCTATCTTTCTTTCTCTCTTCCTTTCTTTCTTGTGGCTTTGGTACAATAGATCTTATAGGTCGCAGTGCCTGACTTTCGAGTCGTCCTTCCTTCAAATAATAATAATAATAATTGTAACTAATTTAACTCTTTGCGACCAGGCTAACGCACCATAGGTGAGTATTGGCCTTACCATCATGACATACATCCACTTTAAGATGTACAGAGTACAACCCCAGGTTTTCCCCGCTAAGTTCCTGCATATCATGAGGGATTTAGTCGCTTTTCTGACAGTGTTGGCTGCATGTTCTGTCCAGAGAAGTTTTGAGTCTAGTGTTACTCCTAGATATTTGACTTCCTGTGTAACATTGACTACTGTCTCATTATGCTTTATAGGCTTCATGAGCGGGAGTTTCCTTTTCCTAGTCAATGGTACTAGGGTTGTCTTGGATGGATTAATGTTTAAATCCACCGATTTACACCATCTCTGTGTGAGGTTAAGCCCCCTTTGTATTATGTCACAGAGTGTATCCCTTTTGCCATAATGACAATATCATCGGCATAACCTTGACAGGTTATACCATTGTCTGTTAGCAAAGTGAGGAGTACATCAACTGCTAGGCTCAACGAGAGGAGTGATAGAACCCCTCTTTGTGGACACTCTTTTGTTGTCTGGAGTCTTATTGTGGTTGAACCCACTTTTGTTTCTGCTGATCTCGCCCTAAGCATTGAGCTTATCCATCGAGTCAGAGTTGATTTCCACCCTTTTCATCTCCAGAGCCCTTTTGATAGCCTCATGGGAGGTATTATCAAAAGCTCCTTCAATGTCCAGAAAAACGCATATTGATGTTTCTTTGTTATCAAGAGCGCCTTGGATGAAGTTAGTCAGTTGAAATAGAGCAGTCTCCGTACAGGGTCGTAGCCAGGATTTTTTTTTTTGGGGGGGGGGAGGGGGCCTTGGGTTTTCATTCGACGAAACTATTCATATAAAATTTTTATGAAACTGATTTTTAAATACAATAAATTAAATACGATGATGCATTTGATGGACCCTATCAGACTAGGGAGAAAAGTGGATAAATGTCTTAAAGCTTTAGGAAAGATTTTTGTTTCCGGATTTTCGTAATCTTAACCTAAAAAAAATGGCCGCAAATGACAAAAAAATTCCCAGAATAATCAATTTGAATTTTTTGAAATAAATATTATTTAATGTGGATTCCAATACATTTTTTATCGTGAAAGACATAATTTCGATAACTCATTGACTTGCCATTACTGATAAAGAACCCAACCTCAAAAAAATGATCAAAAATAGTCAGAGACTAATTTTTTTCAAATGATTGTCAATGGGAATTTGGGCTATTATCAATGATGAGGATGAAATCTTTCGAGTCGGGTGCTCTGAGCAACAATGGGTTAAAGGATTAATTATATTTTAAGATTAAGAACTTTGAAGCTTATTCAATAACACTGTTCTGCATGGGTTTGGTGAATTTTTCCTAGTGTTTTGCGAATGAATTTTTCATGCTGAACACGAATCTGAGGTCAAAAACTTCACGTTTGGGTTGAAACCTCTGAAAATACCGTTTTTAGCCATTGGTAGCACAACTTCGTACGATTTCAATTCAAATTTATTTTTAAAATTTTTTCTTTTATTTGACTTTTTAGAAAGGAACCGATTCAAAAATATTTGAGAATCGTTCAATAGCTTTTATTTTGACTTTTTTTCCATCCACTGGCAATCAATATCAAAAATTAGGAAAAAGTTTTCACATTTCGGGGGGGGGGAGGGGGGCGGAGTTAGAACCCCCAAAACCTCCCCCCTAAATACGGCTTTGTCTCCGTAGATCTGCCTGCTCTGTATGCATGTTGACTGGGATGTAAAGGCTTCATTTCCAAGGCGTTTGCTCTTATGTGTCTGCCAATCACTTTCTCCATTGTTTTTAAAACCAAGGAGCTTAGACTGATTGACCTAAAAGATTTTGGTGAAGTGTAGTCCTTCTTACCTATCTTTGGTATGAATGTCACTACGGCCATCCCCCAGCTGCCTAGGATGAGCCCTGTAGCCAAGCTACTTCTTGTTATTTTCTTCAGATGCGGCAGAATTACCTCTTTCCCTTTCTGAAGAAGAGCAGGTATAATAACGTCTGCACCTGGCGATTTATACGGCTGGGATAGCCCAGAATAACCGGGCTGTTGAGCATATTCTTGAAGCTATCTTCCAGTCTCTCAGATTTGTTCTATACCTTCCTGAGGATGTCCTTTCATTCGTAGCTATTGCTCTGGGAAAATGTGTTCTCAGAAAGGTGTTAGCTCGTTGTTCTTCATTGATGGAATAGCTACCATCTGGTAATTTTAAAGTCATCATAGTTTCAATCCTTCCTTTCGCTAGTGCTTTATGAATCCTAGCTGCCGCATGGGTGTCGACTATCTCTTCACAAAATTTCTTAAAGTTAGCTCTTTTCGCCCCCCTTATTGCTTTATTGTACTCTGTTAATAGCTTGGAGTATTCCTGCCACTCGCCCGTACGCTTTGCTGTATTCAAGAGTTTTCGCATATCGGATCTTAATTTGGACAGTGTCGGACTCCACCACTCACTGGTACCTTTGGTACTTTGGTGCTTAGTTCTTTTACTAACTTGACAGCTTGAATGGTATGCATCCATCACTGTGGCAGGGCATGTTTCCTGCAGTGATTTACCAGTCCTTGTACTTCGCTGGGTGGAGCTTGTGTGGTGTCCGCAGGAAAGTACGCTGATGCCAGCACTATTGTACGTTGCTCTCCGTTGATGTTGATGGGAGTCTCAACCGCAACCAGATGCCTCGTTATGAAATACAAACATAATTAGTGTTTTTGCCTAAAAGGATACAAGCACGGGGAACTTCGTGCCTTAGGTCCCATATTACCTTTGTATTACCTTTGTATTGAAGAAACACGAATACCTTTTTGGACAACTCGTGCTCTGTTCAGAGCTAATAAAAAAAAACGCTTACTTCCTGGAAATCACGATGAAGTTCAGAATCTGTGAGCAATTTTCGGTGATCAGTAAATAGAAAGCGGCTTAAATTTTACACAACTGGTGGTAGACCATTTTTAAAAAGTAAAAACAATGTACCTATAGTTTCCATTTAAATTCAGTTGAAAAAATAATATAAGCGTAATATAAAAATTTATTGAGTGTTTCAAATTGAAGAATTGAAGGACGAATTTTCAAATGAAAACGAAATTCTTTTACTACATACCTAAATAATTTGTATTTGTCACACTTATATTTCAAGGACAAGTATTGCAAAAATTCCACTACTATCACCGCAGTAAATCACCGATGGTGTAAGTAAAAATAAAAAAAAAAAACTAGAGAGACCAGATTTTATCACAAAAGCAGCGTATTTAATAGAGTAGCAGTAGACCAGACCTTTCGCAGAGCTAAAATTATAGTTCCCAAATAGTTACCGCTGTGAATATTTCAATTTGATTCTTGATACGGCAACTTTTGTTTATTTATATTTTGCATTATTTTGATACTTCAATTATGAAGAAAGATTTCTCAGAAATGACTTAATACGCCTTGCTTCACACCAGACAACGATTTTATATGTCAGGTCGCAAGGTTACACAATTTTGAACAGAAAAAGCAGGTAGCAGCAACAGATCGTTGCGCATTTTAAAACATCTCAATTAAAAACTATACATCTCGTTGGTCGTAAAATATTAATATATGAATTAAATAAATAAATCTATAATTACATACATATGAATAATTAAAATTATAGCAAATTAACAAACAAATGTACTGTTTAATTAAAAAAAAAAAAAACAACAAAATTACACACTAATCTTGTCTTATACTTCGTCGTCTGAGAATTGATTTGGCGTATGTGTGTACGTATTTGTAAGCCTATACGACAAATCAATCCTCAGGCGACGACTTGTCAATCAAGCGCTCTCGCGACACATGCTTCCCCCTAATATTCAATAATGATTTTCTACAAGAACGAAGCGGTCACACTCTCTACCTCTCGTTCTCTCTCTCTATTTCACATATACAATGTACGTGTGAATTTACTCTCTTTAAGTGATTGCAAATAAATAAAGAGCACACCGACAGCAACCAAAAAAAAGAAAAGAGTAGCAAAGAAAATTTCTCATTTAAATTAACGCTACCGTTGCGGTTTTTGTTATTATTTTAAACTTTGTACGTTTTTTTCTTTTTTTTTTTTTTGTTTCGTTTTTTTTTTTTTCTTTTATATAAAGTAAAATTTTTTGCAAATAAGTAGATACTTTTGTTGAATTTTTCTTGTCGTGCGACAAAATAAAAACGTAATCATTAATTGCAATTCTTTGTTTGTTTGATTTTTCTTCTTTTTTTTTTTAGTTATTCTATTTAATTTTTTATGTGGATATATGTAGGTACATAAGTATATTTTTAATATATTTTATATAAACGCTGACAAAATCAATTCAAGCGAACCGGAATCGTTTCGAATTGAATTTAACTTAACTGACGCAAGTAAAGCGAATATCAGAGAGACGGTGGCAGCATTTTCTCAATTTCTTGGGATTGAAATTGTTTTTGTTATTCATATTATTATTATTTTTATTACTTTTGTTGTTGTTGCCTTTGTCAATATGGTGGCAATGAGCGCTGTTTTGGTTGTTGGTTTTTCTGTTTTGTTGTTGTTTGGATTTGAGTTTTTATCTTTTCGTTGTGGTTGTTTTGTTTTTTTTTGTGTTTTCTCAATATTTTTTGTATTTGTTTTTGGGTAAATACTTCACTCTTCTTCTTCTTCTTTCTTTTGTGCTTCAACTACTTTGGCTGCTCTCTTTGGCTCTCGTCGCATGTTGAGCATAAATTGAAACATTTCTATATTTTTTTTTTAGGTCTTTTGTTGTAGTTTTTAGTTTTTTTTTTCTTCTCTCCGCACAGTGAGTGACGATTTCATTTTAGAAATTTAATTAATTGAAATTTAAATGCTAAAAAATGTTCGTTTTTTCTTTATACTATTTATCTATTGCATACGTCAAATTATGATAAGTCAAACCAAACACAACAAAATTTCGTTTTGATATTTAATATTATTTTTTATTATATGTGTACGTATTTATTTAATTTTATGGCCGTATTTGTTTGGTTTTGTTTTCTTGCTTGCCTCTGTACTGTTCTGCTGACGCAGATGATGTTGGCGATATTTTCGCTAAATGGTGTTTGACTATAATTGACGCCATTCATTTGGTTTCTCTTGATTTTGTTTTTGTCTTTTTCACACATTTTTGCTGTGTGTGTTTGAATTGATAAATTACTATTAAAACTAGAAAAATGAAGAAATCAAGTTAATATTTCTGTTATTTTTTTAATCAAGTTTCAAACTTTAACTTTTAAACAGTTATGTAGAAGAAGCTATCACAAATTCATCAATGTATTACAAATGATTGTCACCAGGTAAAGTTTATCTTCATTTAAAATTACTTTAATATTTTAAAAATGTTTACAACAGTGCGGGGCATTCCATAGCACACGTGCAAAAGGCTGTGCTAATTTTATATGAACACAAGGTTTGTTTACCCAGCAGAAAAGCTCAGTTAACAGTAATGCATGAGTGGGTGGTCATCATTAGTTTAGCAACATTTGAAAGTGTTTAGCAACATTTGAAAGTGTTTAGCAACAATTACACTACTCGTTCTCCCTCATGATCACATGCAAGCAACTACAAACAAAAAATTATTTTCAGATGATCGATCCTGTTGATTCTTGTAAAATGATTTATCTCCAAACCTTTATCTGTAATACATACTGCAGAAATATCTTCAAATCAAATTTCGTATAACATTAATACTTACAGCAACAACAAAATCATTAAAAAAAAAAATGCCCAAAACATTCATACAAAAACAACAACAACCATACCAGCGAAATCGAAAAAATCTTGACAATGCGACGTAATTATGCGATAAGTTCATTTAAGTGAGGAGCAGCGCTAGTAGTTAATAGTAGCACGAATCGCATTACAAATGGACAGCATTAACTTTGCAGAGTGTATGAGTGAGCGTGTGTGTATGTGTGTCCTAGACTCTGAGAAGAGAGTGTGCAAGAGAAAAATATGTTTTATTGTTGTATGTACCAACAAAAAGTAAAACCAAAATACAAAAACAAATTCATACAAAAAGAAACGGTATCATTTAGATGCGTGCATTTTTATTTAGTTTCATTGTTTTGTGATTTAGAAGAAGAAGAAGTAAAAAGCATGAGTGAGAATGAAATGGAGTGAGATTAGACCACAGTAAAATGAAAGAAAGAGAGTGAATTTCTTAATGTATTTACAGTGGCGAGTACATGCGGATAGATTCTGATCGCATTTGACTTTGAGTAGCTTAAAAATTCAACAATCGCAACCAGTTTTTTTTTCTTAATTCTACATTAATCTCAAAATAAAAAATATAATAATATCCCTTCAGTAATAAATCCATAAATTAACTTTTAATTCATTTAGCGAAAAAACTCAAAGTATCTAATTTTGCACGTTAAAAAAATTAAGTCTTCAAAATAAAAATTTTAATATTTAGTTGAAAAACCCTTGACTTTAATAACATTGGCTGCTCGTTTAAGCATGTTTTCGACCAGTTTCTTGATTGAACTCGGGACCAAATCTCTTCTAAGTTCTTTGCTGCATTATCATACCGCGCTAGTCGTTTTTTTCAACAAAGCCCATAAATTTTCAATGGGGTTCAGATCTGAGCTTTGAGCTGGCCACTGCAGCGTTGGAAATTTTCTGGTTATTGAGCCAGTTTTGGACAATTTTCGGCGGTGTGTTTAGGATCTCCCTCCTGGAGAAAAATTACTTCAACCCCTGAATAAGCACTTTCGTCCGCAAAGACTGGTAGATTCAGCTCCAAAATATAATTTTCTGTTTTTATGATAACATTTATTTTCACCAACCAAATGAAGCAGCTGCAACTCCATTAAGTTACCTCCTTCATGCTACATGGTATCTTTTATTTGGTGGTTTTGAACGGTGCCAGTAGTATTCTGACTGAAAATTGTTAATTTTAGTCTCGTCCCACAATATTACCCTTTTCCATTTACATTTTTTCAAGTGCAGCCTTTTTTTTTGCTTACCAGCCGATTTCAAACCAATTCTCCGAAGCGCTCTGGGTGCAGTCCATTCACTTACGGGTTAATTTAAGGTGGCTGCAGCTTTTTTTGGTGTTCTCACTCGCTTGATCGTCATTAGTCGTTTCATAGTTTTTGCAAACCTATTGGTAAGCAATTTTGGTCGCGATTTTTTGGCTTCAGGAGCATTTATATTGCGTTTTTTTTCTAACTTGAAGTACTGTTCGGTGGCAAATACCTAACAATTTAGCAATTTTTCGTGCTGGAACACTTTTTTGTCATTTCAACAATTTGATTTTTATAGTTTTCAAGTATTTTTCTTATTTTTACTCAAACATTTATAATTTCGCACAATACGAGCTACTAAATTAATTAAACTTTTACGAAAAATATCTGTTTTGATGAATTTCACAATAATTGGAGTAACGGTAATAATTGAATTTGCTTCTGACGTGTAGTTTTGGGTGAGTTTTTTCATTATATGAATTAAAAGTTAATTTATCGTTTCATTATTGAAGGATATTCTTATAATTTTTATTTTTAAGAATAATATAGAATTAAATAAAAAAAATTTGGTTACGATTGTTGCATTTTAAAAATTTTACAGCTACTCAAAGTCAAACGCGATTAGAATGTATCCACATGTGCTCGCCACTGTATGTACGTGAGTGGAAGCGTGTATCTCGTAATTTTTTATTATTTTTATTTTGCGCTCTCTCTATATACATATGTATGTACGTTTGATTTACTGCCATAATTACAAGGCAAAAAATGTAAAAAGAAAAAAAACTATCAAAATATGTATGTACCATTTATGTTGCTGCTGCTTTGGATTTAACTTCTCAAAGTTGTAAAATTATCAAAGTTTTGCTGTTGTTGGTGTTGCTGTGGTCGTTGTCAGAGAAAAAAAAGAAACAACAGCAACAACAATTAACAGTAGAGCTACTAATTTGTGTAATTGTAAGTTCAAACTTTTTGCCAAGTCACCGCTGTTGCTCTTTTCAGATATACACACATATACACAAACATTCGCATGATTTTTCCCTTGTTGCTTTTAATTATGATAATGTTAAATCTTTGCTTATTTTACATAATTTTTTCATAGTTAATTTTTCTTTATTTTCATTAACATCTTGCTTGATATTTTACTTAAAGTAAAAACGGAAGGGTAAAATCAAAGGCCTTAATCTTATTAAGATCATTGGTAAAATTGTTTTAGTACACAATTTGATTTGACTCTGGTCTGCTTACATAGCCTGATCTAAGAAATCCCAACAACAAAAGAGTTAGTTTCATTATTATGCTCTTAGTTTGTTATATTAAAATTAAACTCATTGGCTTTGTTGTTGTATTAAATAGATACATTCATACATCTTTATAGAGATGCACAATAATTTTATTGGAATTGAATTTGTTACTCGTTACTTAGTGATTTCTTGCAATGATATTACGCTATTGTTGTTGTTGTTGTTTCTACAATACACTTGGGCTTTGTAATCGTCATCGTCATCGTTGTTGTTTTTGTTTTTCTTTGTTGTACTTGTCGATTTTTGTTACTGCTGGTTACTGTGGTCGTTTGGTCGTTCGCTCACTCGTCCCATTGTGAGTATGAGGAGAGTGTTTAAATTTGTAAATGCATGTGATGCATACATTATACTTGGGTGTGTGTGTGTGTATGTTTGTTCACATCTCTGAGGTAGTTGTAGCATTTGATATTGTTGCTGTTTCTATATTTGTTGTTTTTGTTGTTGTGCCGTTTTATTATTATTACCTCTTCCCTCTCTACACTTACTCTTCTTCAATTCCATCATAGCAACTCTCATCAGAAGCAGGCAACAGCAGTAGTCGCAGTTGAACTCACTTCACTTCACACACAAATTCGAATACTATGTGTGTTTGTGTGTGTGTGTGAACTGAATTCAACTTAGTTCGTAGTTTGGTGATCGGTTTTTGGTGGATTTGTTTTTTTTTTTTGCTTTGTTTTTGTTTGGTTCTCGGTGTTTGGGTGTTTGTTGTTGTTGGTTGACGGAATCTCATGACGATTTGTTGGTGTGTTTGTTGCTGCACAAATCGGAAATTCCATTTGTTGTTGCTGTTGTGGGGTATTTTTTTTTTTGTTGTCTTTTTGTTTTTGCTTCTTTTCTTTTGGTGTGTGCATATTCGCTGTTTTTGTTGTTGTTTTGGTTGCTGGTTTTTGTTGTTGTAGCTGTTTGACATGTAAGACATTAAATTATTGAAGGCTAATTTGGTGTTGGTGCAGATTTCTCAAAAAAAAAAAAATCAAAGAAAAGGACGGCAGATATAAAATTGTGGTTGCTGTTGTTGTTATTTTATTAAAGTTTAAAAGCGAGCTTCTTTTTTCCTTCAAAAATGTTGTCATTCTCAATTAAAATACTGGGTTTTGTCTTGTTTGTTCGTCTCTTCTTGTTGAGGAATTCAATATTTCTATTGATGAAAATAAAAGTTCAATTTATTGTTATAACCCTGAATTGCGAATTATGATCATAATTCTCCTTTTTAGATCCAAAGCTTTTGAAACTGGCTTAATCAAAGGATACCATAACAGAATTATGTCATCAGCACTTATTTATTGTTAAGGGTATTTATTGTCTTTACCATGTTTGAAAGAGGGCGCTGATGAAATCCCCTTTTAGTAGATATCTCGCCTTCTACCAATCTATCCAATCCTCAAAATGGTTTCAGTTCAGTGCTGCCAGATTCGCTGCACGTTCTCTCTTTTGTTAGCTTTTTTAAAAAATATAGTAATCTTATCAGTGTTGCCACTTGAAAATTTATGAATTACACACAAATTACACAACTTTGGTTAAAATAGTTCATTCAAAATCATTTTTTTTTTTTGTCTTTATATGAGGGAATATATACGAATTAAATTAGTTTACACGAAAAATTAACAGGAAGAAAAAATATGTTTTTAGGCTAACTGAGCAGGCAAATCATACGGCCGTTCATTGCAAATACTTGAGAAACAAAAACCTTGTATTTCTCAGTAACACTTTCAAATATTAGACACTTACCATATATCGACCGTGGCCGTTTCGAAACGGCCTTATGATTTGCCTGCTCTTTATACACTGTTGCGACTTAGTCACTTAGTCATTTCGACAAAAAGGACGTTTCAATAAGCCTGATAAACAACACTTTAATTTTTTTCTTTTACCAAAATTTCGAGGGAAGAGAGGTGTAATGAGGTCTTTAGGGACTAATGTTTTGTTTTCAAGCATTTGATTTTTAAAAATTACATTTCTAACAATTTCTGATAATTAAAATTTGCCACTCGATAGACAAAATAACTGCCAAACAAATTGTATGCTCAGTAAACATTCCTTTTTTAAGCTTAAACGCAGGCGTTTGCGTTATTTTTAGGTTTTCTTTTTGAAAAAAGTGAAGGTTATAGTTTCGGTATTTGATCTATTTTGAATGATCGGTTTTACAACTTTTTAAATTGCTGAAGCGTTTGGGAAATGGAAGTTTAATATAAATGTATTTCCTTTTTTTAAATTAGGACATAATGGAGCTCCAAGTGAGTTCTTAAAATCAAAACTGTGTGTGTGTAGTTACACACCGCGGAAACTAATATTTTCCACATTCATTTGTTGACGTAGTAGAGAGACAGTGACTGTACACACGAGCGCAAGCCTGTGTGAAAGAGAGAGATAGAAAAAATAGGTGGTTAGAAAGAGACAGGCGAGTTCCTATTTCTTTCTTAGCAGCAGAGAAGGGTGAGTGGTAATATATAATAATTCCGAAAGGAAGGAAAATTTTTTGAAAAGTATGATACAGTATCATACACGTTCTCTCGATTGTGTTTTTACACGAAGTCGGGTGGAATAATTTAAAGCTTAACGCGACATTAGGCATAAGATGGCATAAGAAATATTAGTTAAAAAAAAGCTTCAGCGACCAAAGGTCATGCGCTCACCACGTAGCATCGAGTTTCTGGAAGTCAAAATCTACAAAAATTAAATCTCACATTAATAAAATATAAAGAATTAAATTGAAATGTTTGTACATTTTTTGGATCTACAATAACTAAAATATTATATAATTTATATAATCGAATACTTTTTCAGCAAGTGTTTCTTTACTTGGACTTGGTCTTAGCACTAAATGCTGAAAATTTTAACTATTTGTCTGAAACAATATGAAAAAATTTGGAACAGGCGAAACATTGGTGGTTTTTGTTGACCACGAATCCATGTTTTGATTTCAACTAATGCTTTGAAAATTTGTTTGAATAAATGCAGCCGAAAATCAGAATTTTTTTTGAAATTTGTGTAATTTTTATGCATGAATGAGACGCACAGTTAATTTTATTCTATATAAAGTCAACCATTTAATATGGAGTAAATAAAAAGAGATAGCATGATCATGAAAGGTATGCTATGTAGTTGCTAAAGTTGCGAAATATAGCAAAACTGGTCGCTATAAGTCAACCTACATATATAAATTATCTAATATGAAAAAGTTAAAAAAAAAAAACACAGAAAATCAATTACACAAAGATTTTTAAAAGGCACGCATTTTGTATAATTGCGTACAAAGTGGCAACACTGTAATCTTATGAACAAAATGGAATAAATTCTCAATTTGAAGAATTCTTGAGAGAAATTTACTGTTATTAGCCGATTTGATCTCACAAGAGTCGGGCACGACCACGGTTGCCACTTTGGTCCTTTTGGACCAAAAGTGGTCCTTTTATTTTCGTTTGGTCCGCTGGTCCTTTTTTTTTTGAATTGGTCCTTTTTCAAAAATATTAAGTAATTAACTTTCATATGTAATGTACATATGAGTCACTCTGTGACTAAAAAATGTGATGTTAAAAAAATCAGTGTAACAAAGTTGTAGTAATGAAAGCAGGCAACACTGTCGATACTTTTGTTTATTTGAATTAGGGAGGGCAGGCCTTTCCCGAAAAACGGATTTTTGGCATTAAAATGTATTCAATAAATAGTAAAATAACAAATAAAAGAAATTAAATGGATACATGACGCACTAAATTCGGTGGCCATTTTGGTTCTTTTTCACGCGAATTTTTTACTTTTTTTAAATGTGATTTGAATACAAATACCTAGACCTTTTAATTTGCGCGACACAAGTGCAATTTATGCATGATGTATTCATTTATAGTCATATCTTTTTTTAGTTATTTTTACTATTATTAGAAAAACTTTTAGCGACAAGAACCCGAACCGGATAAAATTTGAGTCAAAAAGTGATTTTTAATCCCAATCAGAAGTGTAATCTGAACATTTACCAAGAATTTGAAAACAATAGAATAACTTTTTTTCAATACGCCTGCCTAATTGAATCCGCCTTGCTGACAATGGCTTCGTCAGTAAGTCTGCCATCATGTTTTCGATCTACTTAGTCCTTTTGAAAACAAACTCGCGCGTCTTTGTGCTTTTATTGGCCAGAAAACTGAAAACTTCTTTCCTTCAATCAGTCTCAAGCAACTTTGTCTTCGTACAACTTAGTTGGTGCGCTCATTTGTTGATTAAATCCACTCAAAATTCGCCGAAGTCACACGAAGTCTTTGCATGCTTCTGATAAAGATGTAAACACAGACCCGGTCGATGAAAGAGCATCTAAGTTGGTGACGAAATCTACTTTGGTTTCGATACTACTTAGTAGTAAAGATTTAGCAACGCCATTCTGTTGAGGAGTATATGGCACTGTTTTTTGGTTTTGAACACCGTTTTTTTTCTAAATTTCGGGGCTTTCAAGACACATTTTCTTTTTTCTTTGATATCTGATTTCAAAAATGACTTTACATTTGTATTCATCTATAAAAGAATATACTTTCTGCCCTGTTATTTTTTGATTTGTCCACATACTTGATTTATTTATCGTGTCCCAAAAATGTTCTTCTTTGTATCTGAATTGCTAACCATTTTTTTGTTGTTGTTTTTGGTATTGTTTAATGTGATATATGTTTTTACTATATAACAATCTCTTAAAATATTGTAAGTAGTTTTTACACACTTTTTAATACATATGTGCTATATGAATTTCTGAGCGCTTTTTTCTTTTTTGTTTTAGTTTGATGTGATATATGTATGTATTCTATAGCAATCGCTAAAAAAATATTATAAAATTGTTATACACATTTTACAATGTGCTACATTTACTTGTTAAAAAACCAAATAATTAAAAAAATGTGGTTCATTTTTTTCCATTTTGGTCCTTTTTGCTTTTGTTTTTGGTCCCAAAAAAAATTTTGGTGTGGCAACCGTGGGCACGACTGAAAAAACAAATAAAAGTAATACGAAAGAATAAGAGGAACTCTCTCAGAGAGTGAGAGAGAGAGAGAGAGAGCCAATTTCTATTTTGTTAATGTATTGGTTTCTCAGATGGGAAATCATTGTCTCACTGTTTCTATCGCACTTCCCTTCCCGTTGGGGGGTTACTGCTTAGGAGGTCGTTGTTGCTTTTAAATTGAACAAATTTTAAAAACAAAGAAGCAGATCTAATATACCAAACCCTTTATCCCCTTTAGCAGTTTTTGAATCCCACCAGATTATATTTACACATAATTGCATTTCAAAAATGAATATATTTTCCTCTAAACTATTTTACTCTACATATGAGCCAAAGCTTCTTTTTCTATGATAAGTAAATCACTTTTAAATTTATATGAATTTTTAGTTATAAGTGTAAAAATTTGCTTTGTAAATTTTCTGTGCATGTGTGTGTTTGTACAGGCAGCAAAGAGCAAACAAAAAACAAGTAAAAAAATAAAAACTATATGAAAAAGAAAAATCCACTTAAATGGAATCAGGTCAACATAATTTTTCAAATAAAATGCAATAAAAGTCATTCGCGCCAAGAGTACAAAAAAAAAGAGAAGAAAATTCAACAAAAACAAAAATGAAATGGAATAAAAAAAGAAATAGCATAAAATAAAATACTTGCTCGTGGTACCACTTTGCAAATGCTTTCCACATAGAATCGAGTACTATTTGCATCAAGAACCCAAAAGCGAAAAAAAGGGGGCCTGACCCTAACTGTATAGAGACAGAAGTACATACATACATACACACATACATATTAAGTGCTATAATGCATTTGAGTGTAAATGGGTGCAGGGTGGGGAGAAGAGTGGGAAAGTGCATATAACATAAATGAACAACAACAATTTCTCAATTAAAACAACTTATTTGTGTTTATTGTTGTTTTTGGTTTTTGTTTTTCAAAAACTTTCAAAACTTTTGACTATTCCACATTTCTGAAATTTCAATTAGAAGAAGAAGAAGAAGAAGAAGAAGAAAAAAATGCATACGATTTTCTAAAGAATTCATAAACATAACAAATGAATTTCTAAGCATTATAATATGTAGTATGTACTCTGTATATGTGTGTATGTATGTACAAATAAATATATCTATAGAATGGAGCGCCGCACAAATAAGCATGTAAAATATGTCTCATTTCTTTTTACAACAACTACATACAGTTTTTGTTTGAGCATCAAAGATGCACACACACACACACACACACAGATACACAATGAGCCCAGTGACGAAGGCAATAACCACTGGCAATTGCAAAGAGAGAGTGCAAAAGAATGAAACAAAGACAGAGGGAAGAGTAAAGAGATAGATTGTAATATATCATAGAGCATTTTACATGCGGCATCAATGCACGAACACACACACACACACTTACAAAACATATATAATTATCTTAAGAAATGCCGTTGAGCCTTGACGTGCAAGAGAGAGCAGAAGAGCAGAAGAGAGTGATTTAGGAATGAAAAGGAGGACGCGCGGTGTATGCAAGTACTTATTGTTATTGAAAAAAAAACAGCTGAAAAAGTAGAAGAAGAAACGGTAGAGCAAGGAAATCTAAGTTTAGTAGTTGAAAAAAATATTGAAATGAGAAAAATTCAGAAAAGCATTTGATGTCAAATTCATTTCAGCTGGTAGAGTCCCTTAAATCCGCCTCAATTTACCAGCTGACGCTTCGAGACTTGCTGGCGAGCGTAATACAATCCGAATAATAAACTCTGCAGACCTGCAGATGCGAATCAGTGAGCTTAACTGAGACATCAAGCAACCAGTGGATGAGTATCGACGCAGGAAATGGACAGAACATTTGGATAATTGCGGTAGTGGTTACAAAAAACTCTGGTCCACAATCAAACGGCTGTCCACAACCACACGAGGAGCAAAGATCTTCCAGCTATCACGTTCAGTTATCTTCCCGTGAATAATGCCAAGAAAAGTGCGAATCTATTTGCAAAGCAATCCATCGGAACTTCACTCAGGAGGATTCATAAACTCGACGTATGAACGCAACACCTCCACATTTAGACGTGATGAAGTAGCAGTGCTAAATCTTTCATAGAACACATCGACAATTCCAGATGTATGGAAAGGAGAACAAACGACAACGGAAAATCTTATTGGCCTATTGCACTCCTCTCACCTAGAGCAAAAACTCTGAAATCGCTCCTCTTACCGACGTTCTCGGGCATTAACATGGCTTCAGGAAGAACCATAGCACGACCACCGCTCTAAATACAATACAGACACAAATCAATTATAGCATGAGCCTGCGGAGACCATGTAATAGAACTGCCTTAGTGGCAATTGATCTGACTCTAAAGCTTTCGATTCGGATGACATTCTTTTGTAAATTTTCGAAACAGCAAATCTAAACAGGGTGAAGTAAGGGGTCCCTCAAGGTGGAGTTCTATCACCGCTGCCGTTTAATTATTACATATCCAAGCGGTCTCAACCACCACGTAACATTACGCTTGTCTTATATGCGGGCGTCTGCACAATACTTTCAAGAGGCAGCAACATTCCCGTGCTCTATGCAGACCTAAACGCCTACTTGGCCACCTACTAGACCAGTTACTAAAAATAAACAATCGGTGAAATACCCGAAAATATTTGCCGTCACTTTCGACAATCTCTTGACTTTCTCAGCTCACGCCAACAATTTACGCAATCTACTTTTAAGGTGACGAAAAAATGTTCTGAAGGCTCTGACCGAGAGCACATGGGGCAGGAATAAGGAGACCATACAGACCACCTACAAAGCCAATTGTCGCTCAGTAGCAAACTATGCGGTACCAATCTGGTAATTCGTTTATTAATACCAATGCCCTCAAATCACTACACACGAAGGCTGTAACCATGGCTAGGACTGAATATACTCCAAATCCCAATCCAATCCCCGCCGATAAGCGACAAAGAAAGAAGACGACTCCCAAGATAGACGAGATGCCCCCATGCACAATTAAGATTTGACTTGCACTAACTGTGACAGCAGCCCTTATGACACGGCATACCTCTTTTCATGCCCAATGGGAAGAGCTCCATGTATCTTCCAAGCAGAGATTCTTGCCATGGGTACGAAAAGCAAAATATAGTTATATACTCTGACGCGGCTTGACGCTATCAGAGCATTTAATTCCGTTGAGATCTCCTCAAAACTAGTATGGGAATGCCTAGAGCTCCTAAACACATTAGGTAAGACTAATAATTTAACTTTATTCTGGCTACCTGGGCATACAGGTATTCGTGGTAACGAAGTAGCCGATCATCTAGCAAGGAATGCAGTGGCCTAGTCTTACATTGGTCCAGAACCTTTGTTAGGTATAGGAATTCAAACCCTAAAAAACACTTTAAAAGAAGGGGAACAAAACACCAGATCATCCTACTGGGCACTCTTTCCTAAGCCAAGGCAATCGAAGCTACCAATTGGAAAGTTCAACACCAACAGAGCAACTCTCTACCTCAAGTTAAACAATAGTCAACTGAGGCTAATAATGGGCTTCCGTTCAGGGCACTGCAAACTGAGGGAGAATATGAAAAACCTATAGGTTTAAATCAGGACAGCACTTGTAGATTCTGTAAAGAAGACAAGGAAACATCTGAACACATCCTAATGCACTGCGAGGCATTCACTCACAGGAGGAAGAGATACTTGAAGCACTACCACCCAGGAAATGGGGATATCATAGCCTTTAACATAGCCACATCAGTTACTAAGAATCCTCAGCAAGATTGGCTTGTCTGACAACCTGTAATCAGGTTACTATCGGGGGTACTATAGACCTTTCAAGGTCGAATTTATAATCAAACAATCAGACTTGGAAGGAGGTCTGTCCATATCAAAAATAAAAGATATGACTTAAACACAGTTGCGTCGGACGACTGAAAACTATCCGCGGGATACCTGCTGTCAAAAATAAAACATACTGAATCGCATGGAATGCAGAGAATTACGGCAGGCGGGGTTTTTTTATAGACGGATTCTTTTCGTTTGGATTCATTTCATATTTTTTTCCGTCAGACCCAAGATTTACAGGGTTGTAAATCTTACTTCCCTCATCGAATTCCTTATAGATAAAATTTTTATTATTCGTGCTAGTCTGCCAATTCAGGTGTTCATTTTCTTTTAGCAATTTACTTACCCACAAACAAAAAAATTTCACTTCAAAAATAATTTTTTTGCAAACACAAAACGCTGCGGATTACCGTCGTCCGTCGCAATTGTGTTTACTCGAATGGATTTTTCGACGGCAATGGATCAGCTGTTCATTATCCGTCGGATAATTTTCCGTCGTCCGATACAATTATGCTTAAGGTTATAGATTGGTAATAATCTATAATGATGGATACAGGGAAAGAAAAGAAGGAAAGTGGAAAATGCAGACGGAGAGAAAGGAAGATCATGGGGAAGAAGGGCAAGGAAACAAAGGAGGGAGAAATTAGGAAAGAGAGTAAAGAAAGAGGGAGAATATGAGAAAAGAGGAAGAGAGAATAAAAGAAAGAAAGAAGAAAATTACAAAAAAAAAATTATGTGGCTCCAGGCACTCACAGTAGAAATAAAACCTAATCTCCGTTTACACACACACGCTTATGCCCGATTTCTCTCACCGATTTTCTGTTTGGTGGCGAGGTAGGAGAGACGAAAGTGAACGACTTAAAATCGTTGTGTATAAAAGCTCTTGAAAGCTCTCTCACGAAATCTCTCTCACTAAAGCACATGAGATAAAACTGCGCGAAGTCGACTCTCTGTTTGATGGTATGCAGCCGATCCCCATATCACTTCGTTCGCTAAACACTAACAACTGCATAACTTCATTTCTTATTAGTTTCGTATGAGTGCAACATCAACGCGGTTTCCGTTGCAAAATTTTCGATTTACCCTCGCTAAAAAAGTTTCACTTCAAAAATAGACTTTTTGGGGAATTTTTTTTAAACTATTTCTCTTAATGAAAATAAAGCGATTTTGAAAAACTCATTTCGGTTTTCAAAATCAGTTAAACTCGAGATATTAGTCCATCAGATCAGTTTTTTGTTTAAGAACTTGGAGAAAAACGCGTTTAAAGTTTTTTAAAGAAATTTTTACGTTTTAAATTTGAAAAAATGATTCTATTTTTTACACAAGTTACTTTTAGTCAGCCATCCTTGCTGCAAACTCAAAGTCTTTAAGTTCTGTCAACTTCTCTAGACGCTCTGATTGGCATTTTTACTCGCTGTATTTACTTTTTTAGAATGTACTCCGCTTCTTCTGTTTGATTGACCAATGCGAGTTTCGTCGATTTTCAACGTCCGGAAACGAATTTTTTTTTAGCGATTCTGATCGAAAAAAGTATGCTGATTACGAATCGGATATCAGTTTTTCAAAATTCAAAATGGCGGATGCAATATGGCGAAAATTTTTTTTTTTAATTGATCTGATTAACTTGAAACCCGTTACTCGGAGTTTTTCGGTGTCGCTTATTACGAATCAGGCAACAGATTTTGAAGAAAAAAACAAAATGGTGGATGAAATATGGCGGAAGAATATGAAAAAATGTATCGAGTTCGTTTGAAACTCGTTACTGGGGGATTTCTAGGGTCAGTGATTGGGAATTTAATGTCAGGCATGTAATCACCGACCCTGAGCAACGAGTTTCAAGCGAATCCATTGAATTCGAAAAATAGTCGGCCATATTGGATCTGTCATTATGAGTTTTGGAAACCCAATATCAGGTTTTTTGAGTTACTTCACTTTAATTCCAAGCCCCTTCAATAGATGCAAAAATGGGGGGAGGGTCGTGAGAAAGAGGAGTAACCTCACATTAAATGGCCTCATTATCGGCGCTATACGAACAAAAGTCACAGAATGCCACACACAAGCAAACAAAGAATCAGTTTATTACATATGCACATATACATATACATAGGTAGGTACATATAATGTAATCAACTAACAAAGTAACAAAATATGTATGTATGTATGTATGTATGTAAATTCAGGTTCAGGTAAGTATATTTTATATGGTACTGCACGCTCTGCTACTGCACGCTCTGCTACTGAACGCTCTGCTACCTTTTTTTCTGTTTACATTGCAGCTGATATTTGTATTTTAATGAATCGGAAAAGAAAGAAAGAAAAAAATCATAGTTTTTTAGCTGCTTTTAAAATAAATTCTTTATTTCTTTTAAATTTGTATTATTTTGAGCGAGCGTAAAGTATCTTACAAATGCGCTTAAATACTCAAAAAATTTACACACAATTATTTATACATTCATACATACATATGTATGTATGTAACTGACAACACATGAGATATATATACATACATTCATATGTGCATGAACAGATGGACATTGTACAAACGTATATTGGACAGACGTACGACACGCTGAACAGTTGATATCAGTTCACTTGCAGTACACGGCTTGTGTGAATGTGTGTATATTCATATAAAAAGTTTTTTTTTTTTGCTATTTGAATTTTTAAAGTATAATTTAAGCATAGGTGGTAAAAGCCCACATTAGTTTTTGCGCGACCTCCCTCTCTCTCTCTCTCTCTCTCTTCCTCTCTCTGTATTTCTTGAAATACTTATAACCTTAAGAGCGCACATGTGCGTTACTTTATAAACTCTCTTCTTTTTCAGTTGTCATATTATTTTTGTAGTTGTTTTTTTTTCCATATTATTTACACCGACACTATACGTGTGCAGAGAACTTGAAGGCTTGAGTAAAATTGAACAGCTGATTTGTTATCGTTGAATTGAATACATATATAAATGTTGAGAAGAGAAAAGTGAGAGAGTTCAAAGTATGTATGGTGTTATTGTTTTTTCTTTTTTGTTTACAGTAAATGTAAGATACTTCGAGAAATGTTCGTCGCTCTTTGTATATTTATAAACGCGTGCGCTCTCTTTGTACTGTAATTTTTTTTTTTTTGTTCTTTGTTTTTGCCATTCATTGTTTCTCTTTTAATCTCCCTCACATGTACTCTATTGTTAAAGTAAAACCGTTTTGTTGTGGTTGTCGTTGTTGTTGTTGTTGTTTTTGATGTATGTTTTTGTTTTTGTATTATCAATCCCCAACTGACATAGTCGTATCTTTTAGATGCTTAATAAGGTTAAGTGGAAATTACAAGTTTTTTTTTTCTGTTTCACGCATACATACATATATTTTCTCCATAATTTTTTTCTATGCGTGTTTTTGCTAGTTTTGTTATTGTTGTTGTATTAAATAATTTCACTATTTGCATTTGTTATTTACTATTGATGTTTTTAAGTATAACTACATAATTTTTTGCTCGTTTTAGTTTTGTTAATAACATTAAAAAAAATTAAAGAAAAAAAAAAAAAACTAAACTGTCGCTACTTTTAAGCAAACATGAGCAATAACAACAATAGCAAAAACAGCAACAAGGAGAAAAACAAAAAAAAACTTCCGGCATTGTGTATCTTCATTGAATATTTGCTGAATGTTTGCGTTGCGTCGTCTTGAAATCAATTCAATTTCGTTAAACCAGTTTTGTTATGGTTGTTGTTGTTGTTTTATTTTTAGTGCGTTACAAAAATGAAATTGTTGCTTTGCTGCTGTCGTTGTTGCTGGTTGGTTGGTTGGTTCCTTGGTTGGTGCTGCTGGTGGTGGTTTGGTTTGGTGAACAGCCACAGCAACACACCAGTTCATGCGAAAGCAACAAACTTTGGGGCGCCAGTAAACCAACAAAAAAACAAAACAAAAAAACAAGAAAAAAAAAATTAATATGAAAAGTAAGAGCGCAAAAAAAAATGTGTAGAAACTTAAAACTTTGCCATAAATTTAAAGAAGCTTTTCGTTTTGTTTCAGTTTCCGTTATTTTTTTTTTTTTTTGTATTTGTTAATCAATTTAATTGCATTCGAATTGCTGTAAATGCAAACAATTTAATAATAATTGTTAATTTCAATTGAGCTTTGATGAAAACTCGATAGTTCGATAAGCTAAATTCAGGCGTCAGCGAACTTTGGGCACTCTACATTTCTTTTAGCATTGGTATTTCGTTTGTTTGTTTTGGGCTGCAGGTGGGCGTGGTTATTAAACGTTTTAGTTGGTACATGCATAAAAAATATTTATTTATTAGTTTTCTTAAGTGAATCGATTTTTTTTTTTTGTCCTTGAGCAGTTCACTTGTATGTGGGGTAGGCGTGGTTATTGACGAATGTAGATAATTTTCACCACAGTTGCTTGAAAAGCTATTTTGACCATTTGTGCCGAATCTGATATAATTGGCTTAACTATTTGATTTTTTATGAATTTTTGAAAACTTCACTTGTATGGAAGGTACCACGCCCACTGGACCAATTTCGTTTAAATTTTAAATTTTGTTCTGAATTCGGCTGGAATTTTGGTCCAGTTTTTTGTTTAATTTGTTGTCTGAATTAGTTTTTTTGAAGTTTTGTCTACTTTTGGTCTGTATTTGAGTTAAAATTTTTTGGTGTGAATATATATTAGATATTTCAATTTCGTTCGGTATTTGGCGTCCTTTTTTCCTAAAGTTTTGTCCAAGTTAAGGTCTAAGTTTTGGTCTACATTTTTTTCTGAGTTTTGGTCTAAATTTTTAAAAGATTTTGGATTGGTTTCGATTTGAATTTTGAGGTTTTTAGTGTGAGTTTTTTTGGAATTTTGGTCCGATTCGTGGTTTGAAAATTGTATATTTTTTAAACCAAGGTTTTGTTCTATTATTATTATTTATTATTATTTGAAGGAAGGACGACTCGAAAGTCAGGCACTGCGACCTATAAGATCTTTTGTACCAAAGCCCCAAGAAAGAAAGAAAGAAAGGAATGGAGAAAGAAAGATAGATAAGAAACATACCCAAGCCGAGAATCGAACTCAGGTCTCCAGAGATAAGAGTTTGGCACTCTGCCACTAGACCACAGTGGCGATGGTAGGACCTACAGTTTAACGCCGATTCCGAACGGCTATGTGGCAATTTTTTTATCAGCTCGGTGGTTTTGCCATCACAACCAAGGTGTGTACTTGTACACATTCTTATAATTCTCATCCGCTTCATATCGATAGTGAATATAAGAAGTTTATGAGAATTAACCACCAGACCAAGACGGGAATCGAACCCGCAACCTTCTGGATGAAAATCTAGTGCACTATCCACTAGACTATCGAGGTCGTCAAGGTTTTGTTCTAAATTTTGTCTCATTTTGATTCAGATTTTCGATCTGAATTTGGTCCTTTTCTTGGTTTGAACTTCGATCTGAAAAAAGCATTTGAATTTTAGTTTGAAATTTGGTCGAAATTTCCACTTAAATTTCTATCCGATTTTAGTGTGAAATTTGGTTGAAATTTCCGCCTACATTTCTATCCGATTTTAGTTTGAATTTTGGTCTCAATTTTTTTCCAGTTATCTTTTCATTTTTTATCTGTATTTTCTGGTGTGAAGATTGATAAAATTTTTGCACTAGTTTTTGGTTTAGGTCTGGGTTTTTAGACGATATTGAGTCTGATAGTTATACTTTAATTTAGTAAAATCAGCCCCAACCAAACTCAAGTCCTAGAACCGCCACTGGAACACATTAAGAATTGTAGAAGAAGAAGACCATAAAAGAGCTATTTCTATTCCAACTCCCAATGTATCAATGTATACATATATCTGATAACTTTCTACTACCTACTAGTAATCGAACATTTTTTACTTTCTGATAAAAACATTTCGAGATAATATTTTTTTATTCATTTAATTTTTAGTTTAATGAATAGTTTTTACTTCCCCTTTAATTATCTCTGCATCGCTATGCAACACCAACAATTTGTGAACAATGAGAAAATGCAAGAATGCGTTGCCAAGAATCTTACGGATACAAACAACGATGTGTGTGTGTGCGCGGCGGAGAGAGCAAGAGAGTGAGAGAGAGTAAGATACTGAGAGAGGCGGAGAGCTTAAGTATCTAAGTTACCTACATATAGTGAACTATTTGTATGCCAGTTTCTGAGTAGTTGTTAGCAAATAAAATGATATTATTTTAATTTTTTTTTGTATGAAATCTTTTTCTTTATTGTTGTTGTTACTTTTTTTACATATATAAATGCACATATGTTTGCAGATATGTAGTTTTAGTTTAGTGCTGGCTTTATATGTGCATTCATATGTATATATATATATATATTTATCATTTGATTTTTTACGCTGGCAAAATATTGTAATCGAATTCGAAGACATCTTCTTCTTCTTCTTCGTCTTTACGTCTGGTTCTTTTTATTCATACATTTTTTCATTTGCCACTTGTGTTTTGTTTTTTGCATTTGGTTTTGTTTTTGCGATTATTTTTTTATGCATTATTTTTTTGTTATTTTTCTTACTTTATTATAATATAGTTTTTGTTGTTGTTGTTGCTGTTGGTGTATTATTTCGACGCTGTTTCTTGTTGTTGTTGTTGGTGTGTTTTATGGCTTATTTCATTTGTCTCGCTTTTATTCCCTTGACTGAGTGAATGACGACGACGGAGACGGAGACGACGACAACGACAGCGATGATGGCTGGTGGCTTTAGCTGATGTTCAGTGGCTAGATAGATAGCTGCCTAGCTGCATACATATAAACCTCTCTAGCTGGCAGCCACCGCTGGTTTTGATTATGCTATTGTTTCTGTGTTTTTTTGCTTGCTTGCTTCTTCGATGACTGATGAGATTTCACTTTGTATGTATTTTGTGTTGAAACATTTTCATTCTTGTTTGGATATTTATTTTTAAAACATTTTTTTGTTGTTGATGTTGTTTTTTTTTTGCTTTTTAAATGTTTTCTTCCATGTCCATTTGTACATAGCTCTAGGTACTAATGCACTAATTGTGTTGTTTTTGTAATTCATGCGTTTTAGATAAGACTACAACGAACAACAACAACAATACCGTACAAAACATTTTACATTTGAGAGTTGAGTGGCATAAAAATTACAATAAAAAAAAAGACTACAATAAATTATTATACGGTACATGCATTTTCGCCTCATCGCTCTCTCGCTTATTTGCCTCATTGGCATTTTGATTTAAAAATTTAAGCAAACACATACATACATACACACATATGCATACAGAAAAGCACACACACACACCCATTCATTTACTCACTCGACTCGACGTCACTCATACTCATATGTGTTTGCATATTTTTCTCTCTATCACTATTCATGATCTTCTTCTTCTTCCTCCTCATGCATTTACTCCGGTGCTGTGTGCGCTGCTGTGTGTTGTTGTTGTGGTTGGTGCCGTCGTCGTTTGCCAGGCTTGCCGTATTGTTGCCGCATAATTAGTGCGATTTAATTCTTTTTTCTTTTTTTTTCTCCTTTTTATTTTCATTTAATTTTTTTGTTGTTTTTTTTTTTTGCTTCTCATTTTGTTTTTAAGTATGTGTTGATTTTTTACACTTGATGACTTGACTGAGTCTCTTCACTTACTACTACTACTACTGTGTGTGATGTGGTTGCTATTGTTGTTGTTGTTCTTGTGATTATTGTCGTCATTAAAATGAGTTTAAGTAGTTTTTGCTTCCAAGTTGTTGGCGAAATTTGTGAAAATATTTTGATTTTTTATTTTGTTTATTTTATTTGTTGTTGTTGTTGTTTTTTTTTCAAGAACTTTTCTTACATTTATTTTAAATATTGTATGTGTGATTTTTTTTATTTTCAAAAGAATAAAAATGCTTTGATATATAGTACATACATACAAACTTCACTGTTATCGTATAGCAGAGACTCAAACCAAAACGAAATGTAAGAGCGAAGGCATGTGAGAGGTTGAGAGAGCGAAAACAGGATAGAGATTGAGAGTAAAACAAGAGAAGAGCAAGAGCGAAAAACAGTATTGTTCATGTTTTTGTTGTTTGACACTTTTTATAGGTTTTTCCTAAACAACTCTGGTAACTCGGGTTCTATCGCTGACATCATACCTCACTCTTTTTCAAATTCACTCTAGACTGCCGATAAAAAAAAACAAAAAAAAAAACACTGGGCAGAAAACAATGACTTAAAAATATGAAATGGTAGCTGGTGCTATGAATGGATTCGAAACCATATTCAGATTTTTACATTTCTTCAACTATGGTTTAGAAAATCCTGAACACCAAATGTGACAGTTTAGGCCTTTGAAGTCAATTGAACTCGCATGGAGTCAATTGCAATTTGAAATCAATTGGAGTCACTTGAAGTTACTTGGAGTCAAATGGGATGTTGGCAATGGTTTACTTATGCAATAAATAATATTGGATTAATTTGTTAAAAAATATAAATATTAAATTACACATATTAAAAATGACTTCAGATTCCATTTCACTGCAAGTTACTCTAATTGACTTCAAGTGACTGCAATTGAATTCAAATCCCAATTGACTTCAAGTTACTCCAATTGACCTCAACTTCCAATTCAAGTGACTTCAATTGGCATGAAAACTCCAATTGGCTCTAAATGACTTCAAGTGACTCCAATCGACTTCAAATTCTAATTGACTTCAAGTGACTCCAACTGAATTCAATTGACTCCAAACCCCTAATTGACTCCAAATTACTTCGAATAACTCCAATTGGTTTCAAATTCTAATTGACTTCAAGTGACTTCAAGCAACTTTAAATGACTCCAATCGGCGACTCCAAAAAAAAAATTTTAACTGTATTTTTTATTCCAGATATATGTAATTCATTAACGCAATCAAAAATTATTATTTATTTGTGAATTATACCCTCAATTGATTACATTATTTTTTTTACCAGAAAGAAAGCTTTATGCCCCAATACAATGACAAGATCACGATATTGAAATAAATCCTGATCAGTGCAAGATTAGGGCTGTCATTCAATGGTTCCTCACTACGTAACTGGGAGAATAGCACCGTACTACTGACTAGTGATGTAACGGTTGCGAATGCGGATGCAGAGACGGATGTGAATGCGAATGCGGATATGAATTCGGATGCGAATACGAATGCGAATTCGGATGCGAATACGAATGCGAATTCGGATGCGAATACGAATGCGAATTCGGATGCGAATACGAACTCGGATGCGAATACGGATGCGAACTCGGATACGAATACGGATGCGAATACGGATGTGAATGCGAATTCTGATGTGAATTGGAATGTTAAAACTATGCGAATGCATACCTCCGTTACATGACTACAACCAACATAAGGTATGAGCATTTTTAATATATTTAAAGCTAGAGGGGAATTTCGCGGTAATTTTTAAAGAAGCGTGAGATTGATTCTACCATAGCAATTTAGATGGAGTTTTTAAAATTAAAAAAATGTAAACAAAACGATGGCCTCTTCCGATCCTATTTCCCTCTGTCTTGAAATATTGCAAATCTTTAAGCATTTTGTAAGTATGTAAATATCAAATTTCAACTTTTTGCCTACCTTCTCCACCCCCTCATTTTCTCTTTCCCTCTTTATCGCTACTTTGGCATTCCATAAGATACACACGCTTATCGCTAAAGTATCTGCAAGTGAATACGTTTTATTATTTAAGCATAATTTAAATATTTAATAAGAGATTAAACGCGTATACATTTATACATCCGCATATACCAAGCAAATACGCACACAGATACACAAACACATACATACACATGCGTACCTCAATATTCAGTTACAGCAATTTTATGATTATTTTGTTGTTGTTGTTTTTTCACTTTTTTTTTTTAATAACATGAAAACTCGATTTGACATGAAATTTTCAAAATGCTAACAAAGAAATTTACAATAAGCGTAAAATGAAAACGAATCAAATAAAGAAGAAGAGCAGAAAAAAAACAAGAAGACTTTGAGTTTAAAGAAGAACGGAAAAAGTGTAAAATGAAGACACAAAAGTAAGAAAGAAATGAAAAAAAAAAAAAATGAAGTGAATAATAAAAAAAAAAAACTAATAAAATAAATAGAAAATGTAGAAGCTCAGTGGTGCAACAAATGCGAAGAAGCTGTGCAGTTTGAAACTTTAAAATGGGGAAAAAACCTAAAATACACACACACACACACAGTCACATTCTTACAGTCAGATAAGGGAAGCAAATACTTTTATGTTTGTGTTTTGCAATTATTGGTTTGCATTTTAATTATCAGAAAATACTGATAATATAAAAATTATTTACGGGGAAGACATTGACGGGCCGCCACGCCCATTTGTAAAATGTGAGCAAAATTTTCAGTTAGGCACCAATTTGAATCGGTTGAATTGAAGTGATGTCCTTCTTGCATTATCATATTTAGTTGCTTTAATCCCTAGCGCAATAGAGGGCGCCATGACATACAAGTAGCGGACAAAACATTTGTAACCCACTTTCAGTCAATATGCCATACACTTTTTACTTCGAATTATAAATTTTTTTTTTTTGTTGTATCCACGTTATTTTTGTGTTTGCTGGATTTTTCTTATTTTAACAGTAATTTTAAAGAATTTGTTTTTTTAGCTTTCTGGTATCAGCAGCTCAACGGTTTTATTCTTTATAAGCTTTGAATAAGCTTCAAATGGATATCAAATGATCCATGATCGTGCTGATGTTGTTGTTGTTGTCCCTGGGTTGTGCATTATCTGGCTGATTTACAACGATTAAGGACCGCTGAAATCGTAAAACAAGTAATCCATGATCATTCTAAAAATTAGGTTAGATTCAAGGGAAGTGCTCAGAAAAACTGAGGGTCCACGAGGTCCAAAAGCTTTGTCTTATATGATTCACCCAGACTTCCTCAAGCATTTATCCATCCTGCAACCACTCAGTACTCCTGATGAACCTCACACGGTCTATTGGCGAGATCTCCGCCAGGTCTCCAAGTTCTGCAGTCTGTCTCCTAAGAAACGGAGTCGACGGATTTGAAGATTGGAGGACATTCACTTATTACGTAATGGAATTTTGGACCCCTTTCCCTCCGCCCCCCACACCCTCTGGCCGTAACATATCGTAACAAAACATTATCCGATCACCCCTCCCCCTCACGCGTTACGTCATATGTGAACGGCCCCTTGGGGCATTCACAGAGTAGGTGTGGATGAGTGGATGGTCTCATTTCCTTTTTCGTGTTCGGAGCTTCTGCAGTGGTTTAGAGTTTAGAATTGTGGGTGAGCTGGACGTAACCAAAGCACTCAGTCAACGAGGACCATTGTGCTATACCCAAGGATAGAACCACTAGAAGAGAGAGACAAGAAAGTTATGTAGTTATGTGGGGATAAATGGGAAGAAGAAAGGTCTAGGGTCTCTCAACCTCGAACTTCTTTGTTTCACTGATAAACCTTAGAAGCTCAGGAAGAGGGAGAGCATGGACATTATTCATACTCAAGACATCACTACCCAACAGCCTTAATCTGATTCTCGCGAACGCCGGACAGCTGCAAAGATAATGTTCCGTAGTATCGTCGTCCTCAAGACCCGATTGGCAAATTGGATCGATGATGTCGCCCTTTGTTAGTCATATGCTGACCACATGAGTTGTGCCCTGTGATGACACTCACCAGTAATCTCAGGTCCTTTCTTCTCAGTTTCCCTGTTAGGTTGTCTCACGTTTAGTGTCTTAGGTTTTGAAGGAGTCAAGCTATGACCTTATTTCTCTATGAATAGAGCCCACGAAGTCGCTGATACAACGCATGACCTCCTCAGAGCTCAGGCCAAAAAAAGGTGCCGGACTCCATGGTGTCATTGCAGAGCCTTCATTAGCTAGTTTATCAGCTAGCTCATTCCCTGCAATACCACAGTGTCCTGAAACCCATATAAGTTGGCATAACTTGTTGTGTTTTGCAACACTATTTAGTTTTGCCTTACATTCGCTGACCAATTTTGAGGAGCTGACAGGGTTAGCAAAGGCCTTCAGTGCAGATTAGCTATCACTCAGATGCTTATGCACTTCCCATGCCATCTCTTCTCAATTATCTAGCTCACCACGCCTAGGATAGCGAAAACCTCCGTTAGGAAGACTGACGCCATCTTTCCAGTAGAAAAAGAGTACAGTGCTATGGTGTTGCGACTCCAATTCTCACGGCCAATAGCACAAAAACCTGTGAGTACTCCAGCTGGAACCCGAGTTTGTTTTCTTTGTAAACAGAGAAAGTTCTGAGTTCTTTTCTTATCAAGACCTTAAGCTTCGGACTACCTTACAGTCGCTTCGGGCTTGCCAGGATCTGTTGACTGTTTCCTCCGCTTTTCAATCTAGACTTGAATTAACGGTTCCCATTGGTATAATTAATGATATCAGTTTATTTTCAGGACCTAAAACTACTTCCATTCTCGCTAGTTCATCGGATTTGTCGTTTCCTACAATATTATTGTACTATGCCAGGGAACCCGGTTGCGTTTGACTTGTTGGGTGTTGCTTATTTCCTTAAGAGCATTAAATCAGCTTAATACTGATTTAGATCTTATGGTCTTATTATCCCGTGCTTTGATTGCTGACACAACGATAGTGATCCGTCGACAAAGATAGTGATCCGTGAGGCCTTAAGGTTTCTTGTGATAGTGCCTTGCGCAGCTTTATCAACGGCAAGGATCTGTGCTTGAAAACACTGTAATAATCAGGGACTCCATGATTTTTGGTGAATCACAAAAAAATCCGAATCTAGTATCTTTTTCTATTTTGATGGCTGTTTGAGCTGCTGTACACTTGAGGTTCAAGGGAGGAAAGTGAAAAATCATTTCCAAATTCCTGATTTCGATAGGATACTGCGCAATCTGGCTCTCTTACTGGTACTCACAGGAGATTTACAGCTGCGTCGGTAAGTCTTGCCCTCAGTGTTATAGGTCTGGGCAAACTTCGTTCTTCATCCGCAACTGGCGGTGGCCTATCGTTTAGGGCAATATTGGGCCTATGTTTTGTTGCCGCTGAATGAGCCGCCTCTAAATGGAGCTGCATTGCAGGAGGAACTGATTGCTGAGGAGCTCGTTGTATAGGTGTAGGTGGCCCTCGTCTGACATCAGGTGACAGCCCATAGCAGTGAGTAGAGTGGCATTTTGGCCATCCCATTGCGTATCGCTGATTGTGTGGGTCCATATTGGGGCAGAGTAGTTTGCGACTGATATTTTTCTTATCGACCGGTACATGGTTCTGATGGTCTCCTTTTCTTTGCCTCAAGTACTTCCAGCTTCGTTCAAGTAGAGGAACCTCTCTCTTCGACGGTTCCGCAGATTCGTAGCATGCGCTACGAAAGTGGAAAGAACATCGAAGTTTACCCCGAGGATTTTTGGGTATCTCGCCGTTGGAATACTGTTTCCTTCGATGAGTATGTCAAGTATCTTTCGTCCAAGATGTGAAAAGCGTTTCGGAAGACTTCTCTGGTTAGAGTTGAACCTTTCGGCTTCGGATTCAGATCCAGGTACTGATTTATGTAGCTGTAGAGTGAGGTGATGTTGCTGCCTGTTGCAAGAATCGTGCAGTCGTCAGTGTATATGTGACCAGCTTTTCGTTACTTGGCAGTGGTAGCAATTTGGCAACGTAGTGATTAAAGAGGATCAGGGATAGAACGTCCATTTGCGAGACGCCTCCAAATTCGACGATCGAGCCTTCCGCTCAAGCTGTTAGCGGACATCTTGTAGTAAGTTAGCATGGTTCACCGTATCAAAAGGTTTTGATAGGCTCAGTCGAACCAGATCCCTTCTGTCGCAAGGTTTTCACCTGTTTATACCTTGGCTGATTTGCGATTGAATTAGATTCAAAGCTGTGGTGGTCCTGGTATTGCGCAAGCATAAGGTGTTTGGTTAGGGATGGCTGGAGTAGAGCCTCGAGCGTCTTGACCACTGGAGAGAGAGCAAGTTGGTAGGTCGGTATGATTTACCTTGAGCTCCAGGTTTCCCTGGCTTTGGAAGGAGTATCACTCGACCCACTTTCCAGACGTCGGGTGTTACTGCCTTTTCGTAGTAATAGGTTGAGCACTGTTGCCATGTACTCTACTGCCGGTATGTCCAGGTGTATGAGCATTACCATGGATATGTTGTCAGGGCCCAGGGCTTTTGACGGCTTCGCGTTTTTAATTGCTGCTATATGCCAGTTCTGCTGGTTTGAACTGAAGGTCATGTAGCACATATTTCTTAATTGGTCCACGAAGGTTACCCAGCATTCTTTTCTTCTTCTTGTCTCACGGTTTGTGGGGCATTTCTTTGGGTCCTCTTCGAGTACATCGTAGAGAAACTTATGACTGTGGATTGGATTGACTCAGTATGAACATTATTGAAGGCCCCGTTTATATAAAAAAAAGAGCCATCATATATTATTAGTTTTCCAAAGACCTTTCCACGGTTTGGACAACCACATAGAGAGCCGTTTCAGTCGACCTTGTTGAACCGCGGGTTTGTCAAAATTCTCCGATAAATTCCGTAAATAGGATATATAGAATCTGGTATAAAATAAATATAAAAAAATTAAATTTTTAATAAGAATAAAAAAAATAAAATTAAATGCCTGCCTAAATAAATGACATACCGTTTCTCTCTTCTTTCTCTTTTCCTCTCTTCTTTCTCTTTTAATCTAATCTTATCTAATCTGAAGGCAGTAAAAATATTTAATCAAAGTTAGTGAACTGAATGTTATTGAACTTTACGGCAATTATGGTTCATGAATATTAATCGGCATGCTCCGTTCATATTTGAAGGTCGATTCTTTTCATATTCATGAAGCTGTCTCTCCTTGAATTATATTAAATTTTTATTTTAGAACTATTATCGTTGGTATAAACTTGATTTGACATTTATTAAATAGAAAAATTCATTCGAAGACTCAATAATTATTTCGTTTATTAAGAGTTACGGTGTAACTTTTGTGATACAGAATCAAGGAAAATTGTGACAAAAAATTGCGAATAATTACATCAAAGTCAAAAAAAAAAAAAAAAAAAAAAAAAAAAATATGATGTAATCACGTGAAAAGTTGGCGTGTGACTTGTCAAATTTAATCTAATCTGAATTGGGTAATGTATTTATTTTTTTGTTTAATCAAATTGAAATATTTTTTATGCCCAATATGATATGAAATTTCGGTGACGTCTCCTCCTTCGAATTGAAAGATATCGCAAAAATACACTTCGCGTTACTTGAATAGTTAGGCGCAATTCATCAATTGAATTGAGAGAATTTTACTCTTACTCAATGAAAATCAAAGGCTGTGATTGGTCAATTTAAAGTATGGTTGCGAGATATTCTCTCTCAAATCTCTACGCTCTGCAGAGTATCAAAGGCTGTGATTGGTCAATTGAAAGCATGGTTATAAGATATTCTCTTTTAAATTTCTACTCTTTGCAGAGGAAAGAATTTTTATATTCGCTTACTGAATAGCTGTTATGGGCATTTTTAGTAATTTTTTGTTAAAGAAATATTTTTTTAATAATTACAACAAATTATTATCTATGGCTGCTTACAATATACGATATTTGACAGTTGAAAATAAAAAACGTTGAAACCTGAATAAGTCACAAAGTAATAACAAAAACAACAATAGTAATAACAATAATAATAATAAAAAAAATTAAGAAATTTTATACATATGTATGTACATAAACACATATATAAAGCTGCACATATGTATGTAGGTAATTTTATTTTCTGCTGCGTTAAATATTTTTTTATTTCTCTTCTTCTTATTGCTTGTTTTGTTGTTGTAATTATGCATGGCTATTTCTTTTTATATGTGATCAGTGAACAGCACCAAAGCATTTGCAAACAAGTTACCTACCAACAAATGGAAATAACCAAACGAAAAAACAAAAAAACAAAATTTATAATAAAATGCAAAAAAAAAAAATTAAAAAAAAAAATGAATAAAGGAAAAACGAAGTCGAGTAAATTTTGTTTCATTATTATTTTTGTTGTTTTACTTTTTATTATTTAGTTTGTTTTGCTGTTATATGCACACACAAACACACACAAACAGAGAGACAGAAACACACGAATGAATCTACTGTATGTATGTATATGTATGTATATTCAACAGTACATTTGATGTGGTTGTTGGTGTTGTTGTTGCTATTTGTGTTTGAAGCCAAAGTCAAAGTAGTCGTTGTTGTTGTTGTAGTGACAAAAGTAGAAGAAGCAGCATTAGTAGTTGCTGCAAAAAACAAAAAAGTATCTATGAAATGTATTTCAGGGTCAGTAGACGACAGCGGCAACGACAAACACAACGACGATGACAACGACGACGGCGATGGCGATTGCGATGGCGATGACGATGTGAAACAAACCCAAACCAAACGACACTGACTGGTGTCACTTTTTACGCCTTTCCACCGATACTTTGCCTTTTTTTCTTTTCTTATGGGATTTCTGGTTGCTTGCTTGTTTTGCATATTTTAGTTTTGGGTTTAGGTTGTTTCTTAATTTATTCAATACTTATTTGCATTTATTTGAATTTACAGCAAGTGCCTCTTTCTCTTTCTCCTCTCATCGTCCGTCGGTCCACAGCAAAATCGATGAAAAACAATTAATATAAACATAAATAAATGCAAGAAATTTTTTTTATAAGTAAATAAAATACAGCATTTTGCGATAACTTAATCTACTAAAAATCATTAAAAATATACAAAAAAAAAATACAAAAAAAACACAATAAATAAAGTAAAGAAGCAAAATTAAAATAAAAACATGCAAAAAAAAAAAAGAAGAAAACATTTAAATCGTAACAAAATTATATCGCAATCAGGCAAATAACTACAGGCCAAGCCAACCAAATCTACTACATACACCAAGTGTATGTATCTTTATCTATATATTTCAATCTATAAAGTCAAAGCAAAAGCAATAACAAAAAACCATAACAAAAAAAAAAATCAAAAACAATTTCAGTATCTGCAAGTTTACCGATTCGATTCTCTCTCTCTCTCTCTCAATTTGGCACTCTCTCAAAATATTTCGCTCTCTCGTTTTCAAATTTGATAAAGTAACGAATGCGCTGCCTCCCTTCTCTTTGAGTCTTCTAAACATTTCATTACAAAAAAACCAAAAACAAAATACTACTGTTTCATTTATATGCACTCTTTTGGTTCTCATTATCTGCTTATATGACGTCGTCGTCGTATACTCTACTACGTATCCACATAGATCAGTATGAACAAACGTATGTTTGTATGTATGTATGTAAGTGGAAAATACGTAGTTGGACGCTGTTGTTGGTATTTGTTGCTATTGTTGTTGCCTTATATGAGGATGTTGTATGAGCGCTGAGCACACTTATGTGTACGTATGTAATAGATATGTATGTATGTTTGTATGTAAGAAAATATGTATGCACGTATGTACGTACACAGAAAGTGAACTGCAAGTGACATCATAAAATATCATGATATCAATTTGTAAGGCAGGCAGGCAGGCAAGTCGTCGTGCCATATCGAGTAAGTATGTTTGTGTGTGTGTGTGTAGTATAGTCACTGTAAGTAAAAGAAAAGGTGCGGGGAGGGAAGGGGGCGTACGCAAAGTAAAGATTTTTTTAAAGCATTTTTATTTAAAAAAATTTAATGCTTGTTTTTGTTTTTGTGTTGTTGCTGTGTACGATGTGGAAATGAAATGAAACTAATTACGAATATATAATTTATATATTTCATTTATTTATTTACATACTAAATACATTTGTTTGTTTTGTTTTTTTTTTGCATTCAGTTTCTAGATTATTATTATTTTTATTTAGCGGAATATTTTATCTTTTAATGTTTTTCTTCAAGTTTCTATTTATTTTTATTGAGTGAAACACTTAAATTTTTTTGCTTTTTTCAAAAAAGTTGCACCTGCGAGTATTTAGTTAGGAAGAAATGAATTGAATGACAGATTTTTTTTAGATTTTCTGGGTCCGCCAGTGTATATATATGTGGATAAGGTAAGATTATGTGATTGTTCAGGGACACACTCAGACCAGAACGACCCAATAAGCGGTTTTCTTTTTTAACTCAGAGCACGGAGTAGAGCACATCAGAGCACGCTCCGAGCACACTCTCTGACAACTCTGATTTAATTTTAAAACGTATAGAGCACGAACTGTCAGATAACAGCTATTTATAATTAAATTTATTTTTCAACAAAATTTTTTTTATCGTTTTGATTTTTTTTTTTGTGCAAAATGGATAAATTAATTATTCTGAGCTCTTGCCAGCCATTTCAAATTTTCGCGTATTCTGCCAAAATATTTTTTTTCAATCGTGCTCTGTCTGCTGAGTCAATTTCTGCACTCTGAATGAGCTGTGATCACAAGAATAAACACAATTACGTTTCCTCTGAGTGCTCAGAGCTAAAAAGAAACACGATTACGTTTTTTGACAACTCTTGCTCTGCTCAGACCTAATAAGGAAAAACGCCTATTGTGATACCACATGGGTTGGGCTTACAGTTTAACGCCGATTCCGAAAGGTGCACACTAAGGAATTGTACTCGATTTTCTTTCTTGGATATCGGATAAAAAACGATAAAATTCTGCATCACTAGCAAAAAAAAAATATTGTCCCAGCTGGCTCAGTATCTTAATTATGAGCTGTCAAATTTGCGGTATTTTTGTTGTTGCAAAACGAAATTTTTCAGTGCTTTAAAGAGCAATTTTAGAAAAACAAACCTTTTTGAATAATTTTTCGGTGATGGAGCCTTCAACTTCATGTATTTCAACTAGTAATGGTATAAAATTTTTTTGAATTAAAATCTTCTAATTATTTTTAAGATTTATTTCAGAGCACTATATATCTATACTATTAACCCAAATAGTCTCAATGTCCTATATGTATGTAGTATACTTCAGAAACGTTTAACTTTGATTAAATCAGTATATATATTCAATCAAAATCAAAATTTTGTGAAGCGTATTACATGTACGTCATTGGGCATATGTGGGTTAATAATTTGGTATATGTATATTTGAGGTAATTTCTGGAACTATTTACCTGATTTAAAGAATTCTTTCAGTATTATAACGTTGGTACTCTCTGTTTGAACATAGGCTATTTTTAATTTCGAATCAAGAAGTGGGCGTGGCACATACCATACAAACGAAGTGCTTGAAACGATGTAACTATAAAACCATAGCAAAAATTTGTGTTTGAAAGTGAAATAAAGTGGTAGCGATCTTTTATAGACAAGTGGGCGTGGTACCTTAGATTACAACTTACCGGGAGAGAAATATATAACTCAGAATCCAAAAAATATTATCTGAAAGTATTAAACAGAAAACATGGGAATATAAAAAAAAAACCAATATAAACGACAATAATAATTGTGTTTAAAACCCAAAAAACAAAAGAAACATATCAATAAAATCATAAATTAATCATAAGTAGCTATCTTAACATCTATAAACCCGCATTGAAACCGTTAATATTTTGTATTTAATAATAATCGCTTTGTAGTAGCGAAATACAAAAAAAAAAAAAAAAAAAATGAATCTGTAAAATATCAAAAATGTTTATAATTTTAATTGGATTACATTGTTGAAAAATCAACACGGTAATATTTAATACACACACACACATACATATAAACATGCAAGCAATATAGCAACAGTAACAACAACAACAATGAGAAGAACGACAAGAATGCTCATAATGAGACGTTGACATCGCACAGGCATGAAAAGTATTTAGCTTCGTCAAGGGAAAGACGAAAGAAGAGGAAGAAAGAGAAAGAGAGAGAGAGGCAGGGGCACATCATACTCACACCGCACCACACGACAATTGAAGCAGTAGCAGGAAACCTGGCAGGCAGGCAGGCAAGGAAAGGTAAGGCAGGCAGCCAGCCAGCAACAACACAACCGCCGCTAGTGGCTCATTCACAGTTTATTTGGTTTGTTGACTTTAAGAGTTTTATACCTACTCAAAATTGTGTATGAATCGCAAAGGTGGAAAGCAAAACATAATATTTTCATTACTCATCAAGTATAGTGAAATAAAAATGCAGAAATATAAATTAACTGAGATTAGTTCAATTAGAAGAGGCCTAATATTTTAAAAGTATAAATTGAGTTGGAAAAAAATGAAAGTAAATGCAAATGAAAGTTTTTCCATATAATTTTAATGATTTTTTATAATTTTTCGAAAAAACGCAAATGTTGCATTTTGTTTCCTAACAAGTCTCTCTCTCTCTCATACTCTCACACAATCGAATATGTACTTATAAAAAAAAAGCATGGAGTGTAAATACAACAACAATCATCAATATGAAAATGTGCGAAGACGAAACAGATGAAAACAACAACAATGCATATACATACATACGAGTAGTAGTAACAACAACAACAAAAAACATAACAATAACAAAAAAGTATTTTGTCGGTATAAAAATTAAACGATAATATGAAATAAGCATAAATTTTCAACGTAAGAATTACAAAATGAGCGGAAAGTAATTGAAATGAGGCAAGAAAAAAACAACAACAACAACAATAACAACGACAACGGGAACACGAAAACGAAGATTTGTATGGAAAATATTTAATGGGTGAAGAGAAAGATTTAGAGAGAGAGAGAGAGAGATATTTTTATTTAATTTAAACTGAGAGTAGATACTTATGAAAAAAAAGGAAGAGAGTAAATTACTCTGAGTTCATTTCCATAATAAAGTCAAGGATATTTCGAAAGGTCAGAGTGAAAATTCAATAATTTAAGTTCAAATCAGTGACTAATTTCACCAAATACAATGATAGGAAAGCTGAGGAAATAGTTCAAAGAAACTGTGGTCTACAATTAAGTTCCTCTCTCATTCTGACAGACGGATAAACCTCACTGCGATTTCATTCGATTCACCTGCTGTAGAAGACGCAAATACATGTTCGCATCTGTTTTGCCGACAGTTTAACGAACATCGTACGACAATGGAAAAATCCAAGAGAGCGATGATCAGGAAAATACAAGTCCTGAAAACAGACAACGACGCGTGACGAGCAAACCTTCACCACGTATGAGGTAGCCAACGCCATTAAGAGCGCTAAAGCGTCCACCGCGCTTGGATGGGATATTCAAGATGATGCTAAAAAACCTGAGTGTATTTGAGTTAGCGTTTCTAACAAAGATTCTCAATCTTTCTACCGAATCGTACATAATCTCAGACATTTGGAAAGTCGGTCGCACTATCATCCCTCTTTTCAAAGCGGGCAGAGCTTTAAACCAAGGCAAGGGATGCAAGCCCATCTCGCTTCTGTCACTTCTTGCGAAAACGCTTAAAGCCCTCCTGCTGCCTGCAGTAGACGATACCCTCCACCAACATGACTTCAAGAAACAACACAGCACTACGACGGCGTTAGCCACCACTATTCAGGCGTAAATTACTCGGGACATGAACCAACGGTAGCCGTGCGACAGGATTATTTTGGTGGCACTGGACCTGACTAAAGCGTTTGACACAGTGAGTCACACAACCTTGACCTCTATAATTCGGCGCTGCCTAACACCACCAAGAGATAGCTCGCGAATTATATGAGCGGTAGACACGCATATGTTAAATTCCGAAACACAAAATCAAAACAAAGGCGCGTGGAGTAAGGTGTTCCGCAGAGCGGCGTTCTGTTCCCTTGTTATTCAACTATTGCATGTCTAAAATACCGCCAACATTATTCTGGTCTCCTATGCAGATGATTGCATCATTCTCGCCATGGGCTCCAACATCGCCGATCTCACCAACAACATCAACAACTACCTGAACGAGTTATCAGATTCTTTCGATAGCCGTAACCTGCAGCTTTCTGCCGAAAAGTCCACGGCTACTCTGTTCACCCCATGGACTAAGGGGGTTAGATGAACGCTGTACTTACAAGTCGATGGCCGAACAATTTTGACAGTAAGATACCACAAAAAATGTTGGGAGTTACTTTCACCGTTTTCATATCAGGAGCTCTATTAATCCCACTCTTATATCCAAATCACAGCATGTCTATACTAAAGGGAAGTCTGTGGAAGCAGCGCTGCATTTACTGATTGAGGAAGTTGAGAAATCACTTTCCAACAAAACGCTTGCAGCGTTTCTCGATATCGAGGGAGCCTTCAACAATGTCTGCCTCGACGCTGTCGTTAATGACTTAATAAATCTTAATCTTGGGCAAACCACAAGTAGGTGTATTATAGCCTCTTATTTGGAATCTGGAGGTGAACATTCTGCTAAACAGAATAAATAATAGCTTATGCAGATGACAATGTCCAGCAAATACTCTTCAGAGAGAGTGCGGAAAGCCTCTTCCGCTCTCTACTGCGGAACAAGATCGGGTCTTCAACCTAGAGTTATTTCCTGGCTCTATACAGCAGTGGTAGAGCTTCTTCTTTATGGATCTGTCTTGTGGGGGCCAGCTACTGCAAAAGCGGTCATCCTTAAACCACTGGGCCGTCAGCCGTTAGCCAATTCAGGGGGATCAACATGTAACACCTTGGTGTACGTGCCGTAACTGTTTGGACTGATGGTAGTGCGACTATGACCTCCTCGTGGTGGCGGCTGGTAACGGTGTATGATATGGTCATGTCTCTATCATGCACCGGCTAACATAGTTGGGCGGAGAGATGGTTCACTCTCTTAAATCAAAACCCCTAATCCAAGGTGGAACAGCATATGCCGAGGGATGCGTGGCTAAGAGGGCGCTTAGTCGTTAATTTGCGAACTCTGGATACCAGGCGACCTCCAGTTTCAATCAGCCCTCCCATGATACAGCGGGCTATGTCATGGGTGATTTTCCTTTCCCGCCCACTCGTGGGAATAAAACATGTTAAATAACCGAAAGGAAAAAAACAAGGATGTGGAGGATGCACCTAGTGCATCGACAGTCTGTAGTGCTGACGGGCATACAGCTGTCCCAATTTCCATGTCTACCGGCTTGGTAGACATGCCTTCGGGCGCTTTGGCTTCTGGGCCTCTGGCTCCCAACCCCACTAGCAGTGATGTTGGTCCGGCTACTGGGGTCTCGGATAGGCCACCAACACCTATCCCTGGTGTGCTTTCGTCCACACTTATCGGCGCCAGGGAGGGGGTCGTATCCGAGGAAGACTCCTCGGATATCGACTCCCTCTGTGGCACGGTAGTGCCGGACAATTTTAGTGTGTGCTCGGAGCAATCTGGGCTCACAGCTATTGGCGCAGAAGTTAACCAGATGACGCTAAACGCGGAGTCTGGTTTTGTCAAACTTACTTCTGCAGAGAAAAGGAGGTTCCGTTGGGCTATGGACTGTGGTCTCTCCAGAGATAGGTCTCTGGAAATAGCCAAGAATCCCCTTCTCTCCCTTCCGGCTAAGCCGAAAAAAATCAAGCGTGTGCGCTCGTTGGAGCAATCACAGAGTCTCCCCGACTCCAAAAAGCCCAAGAACTTCCACACGGAACCAGCGAAAGCCACTTACAGCCAAGTGGTGAGTAGCGTTAGACTGGGCTTTGTTTCGAGCGACATGAATAATCGTCCTCTTACAGCTGAGCAAGTGGCTCTTGTGCAGGAGGCGATTATTGACGTGTCAATCGAGCTAGCTGGCAAAGACGTGCTCAAGCCACAATATGAGAACTGTCTGCCCAGAACGGGGTGGTTAGTTCTCACGTGCGTCGACCAGCCCTCGGCTGACTGGGTGCGTAGGCACTTCAAAAAAATCAAAGACCATTCGGCCCTTGACATAGACCTTGTGGAGGAGGGTAACTTTCCCAGGACTCATTTGATCCGGGGTTACTTTCCTCACAGCCTGTCGCTGACAAGTGAGAAGGTAGTGAGCACACTTGGTGCACTTAACCCCTTCTCAACTGAGCAGTGGAAGGTTGTTGAGCGACGCACGCAAGGTCCGCTTCTCCATCTAATTATGGTTATTGATGATGCGTCAATGACTAAATTGCTGGAGCTCAAGGGCAGGGTCTGCTACAGATTTGGGTTCATCAAATTGATGCTCAAACCTGTGGCCGCTGCTACCAAAAACGCTGGACCTGTATCTGAGGAGCAGGTCCCCTCTAACACTACCTCTACCAGTACGGTAGACAGCGGGGAAAAAGCGATGTTGTTGGACATGCTCCCGGCTTCTGCCGATTTGGTCGGTAGCAGGACCGACAACATGTCAACAGTGCCTCTAGACGCTGTAGAGCCTTCCACAAGTCGCGCCGCTGGGCAGACTAATGTAAGGACTCTTCGGCGGCTGAGGTCCACTGGTGATATTGCGACCGGTCCTGTTACTTGGGCCAGTATCGTCGGGGCGTCGGGTGCGCCAGGTAGCGGTTTTGTGGCGGAGAGTGATGTTGAGAGGCCCTCTACTAGTCGTGCCGCCGGGCTGACAACCAGAGGGCCCTCGCAGCATCAGTCATCTGCTTCAGAGACCGCTTCCAGGTCGAAAAACAAACCCGCTGCCTCCGTTTCAGTGAGGGCTATGAGCACCGTGGGGTCTTCTGCTGGTCGGGCTGTTGAGCCTACCAGTGGAAGGGCAGCGCGGCTCTCATTGCCACACGTAGAGGCAGTTACTGTGTCTTATGACACAACAGTCACAGAAGGGAACGTAGAGGCAATGGCTGCTGCAGGACCTTCTACCAGTCGTGCTGCAGGGTCGACTAGTAGTGGGGCCTCTCAGCAAACACTGTCTTCTGCGACTTCAGCAGTACTGCCAGGTGGAACTCCGCTGGCGGTTCTGCCCCACAATTCGCATTCTTCCGCTCGGGGAGGAATGCCACCCAACTCCCTTGGCAGGGCTGCAGCCCATGGCAGAGGAGGAAGAGGTGCTAGAGGCAGAGGACCTCGACGAGCTTTGGCTGGGAAGCTCGTCCAACGGTCTCTAGAACAGCAGAGACGATGAGTGCCATCAAGGTACTCCAGGCGAACCTGCACCATGCCATAGGGGCATCGGCCACAGTATGCAGGCTTTTCGCTGAAAACAAATTCACCCTTGCGCTAATACAGGAGCCCTGGGTAAGCTGTGGTCAGGTCCGCGGACTCAATACGAATCATAGTAAGTTGCTTTACTTTCGTGGAGATGTTGTGCCAAGAGCGGCCATACTAATTGAAAAAAGTTTTAATTATCTCCCTCTTACTAATTTTATTTCCAGAGATCTCGTAGCCATACTGGTGGAGGTCCCCACTGCGAACGGAGTACAGGAGGTCGTGCTGGCGTCTGCATACTTTGCTGGGGACTTGCAACAAATCCCACCAATCGAGGTCCAGGATTTAATTAGTGACTGTCGGCAGTCCAATCGTCAATATGTTGTTGGCTGTGATGCTAATGCCCATCATACCATCTGGGGTAGTAGCAACATCAACGAACGAGGTGAGTGTCTTCTAAATTACTTAGTATCTAATAGTGTAGATATTGTAAATAGGGGATGTAAGCCTACTTTCATTACTGCAGCCAGGGAAGAGGTGCTGGACCTCACCCTAGCCAGCAGGATATTGTCCGATTCTATTGTGAATTGGAGAGTCTCAGATGAAGCGTCCCTGTCTGATCATCAACACATAGTTTTTGACATTCCAGGACGTACTGAGCTCCTTGCTAATGTAATTAATCCTAGAAGAACTAATTGGAGTCTGTTCCAAGCCATTGTGGGCACAAAGATAGATTCCATTGCTACCTCCATCAGCTCAGTCGATGAACTGGAAGAGGTAGCAACTCAGCTCAATAATGTGCTAATTTCTTCCTATCAAGACAGTAATTTCGTTCCTACAACTAAAATGGTGCGCAAGGTACCCTGGTGGAACAATCAGCTGTCAGATATGCGCAAGCATGTCAGGAAGTTATTCAATAAATCAAAACGTACAAAGCAGTGGAATGAATATAGGGTTGCACTGACGGAGTACAATATAGAAATTAGGAAGTCAAAACGCGATTGCTGGAGAAGACACTGTGAGAGTATCTCCTCGCTGCCTGAGGCAGCACGTCTTCAAAGGGTTTTCGCCAAAGACTCTTCTAATGGGGTTGGTCTCCTCAAAAAGCATGATGGCACTTTTACTGCCAATCACCGCGAGACTCTGGAAACTTTACTTCATGTTCATTTTCCGGGGTCTTCTACGGAAGTTACTCCGTCCTCTCCTGAAGTACATGATCATAGGATCTGCTTCTCCAATAGGACGAAGAGCCTTTCAGGGGTCATTTTTGACCGGAATAAGGTTAAATGGGCAGTGGCCTCTTTTAAACCTTATAAATCCCCAGGGGGTGACAGGATCTTTCCAGCAATGTTGCAGAACTGTCTGGAAACCATCCTTGACCACCTAGTTAAACTGTTTAGGGCAAGTTTCAATTGGGGATACATTCCAAGTTCTTGGAGGAAGGTGGTTGTCGTCTTCATTCCCAAACAAGGCAATAGGCCTCTGGAACTCCCTAAATCTTACAGGCCTATAAGCCTCACGTCTTTCCTGCTTAAAACCATGGAAAAACTGCTTGATTTACACTTTAGAAGCAAACTTGCAAGCTCGATACCTCTTCATCGAACGCAGTTTGCTTACATTAAGGGTAAATCGACCGAAGTCGCATTACATTGCCTTGTCAGTAAAATTGAAAAAACCTTTCGATCCAAAGAGATTGCGCTCTGTGCTTTCCTTGACATTGAGGGTGCCTTCGACAATACTGGATTCGGTTCTATTTCCAAAGCTTTGGAATGTAAGGGTATTGATTCCCAATCCATTGCCTGGGTGGATGCCATGCTGAGGAAGCGTGAAATCTCATCCACGCTAGGCAAAGCCACTGTGTGCACTAAGGCTGTAAAAGGCTGCCCACAAGGCGGTGTTCTATCACCTCTGTTGTGGTCCTTAGTAATTGATGACCTTTTGACTAAACTAGATGAGTCTGGTTTTGAGGCCATCGGTTATGCGGATGATTTGGTAATCATCGTCTCTGGAAAGTATGATTCAACCATCACGGAGGTGATGAAATCAGCTCTCCTATTGGTTTCAAATTGGTGCGCCGTAGAAGGCCTATCAATCAATCCCAACAAAGCAGTTCTTGTTCCCTTTACTAAGAGATACAAACTGGACCTCGGTCCCATTTCCATACAAGACACTGTTATTGTGTACTCTGATGAGGTCAAATATTTAGGCATCACGCTTGACAAACGACTAAACTGGAACACTCACTTACACACTGTCCTCTTAAAAGCCACTAGGGCTTTCTGGGCCTGCAAAAGACTCTTTGGTAAAACATGGGGTCTTACTCCTAAGATGATCTTTTGGCTCTACACCATGATAGTTAGACCTGTCATAGCCTATGCGGCTCTAGTGTGGTGGCCCAAAGTCATGCAGGGCTCGGCCATCACCAAACTTAACAAGCTCCAAAGGCTTGCTTGCGTCTCCATAACTGGAGCTATGCGCACCTGTCCAACTCCTGCCATTGAAGCGCTGATTGGCCTGGTGCCATTACACATTTTCATCAAGAAAACAGCTGCAAATACTGCTTTGCGGCTGCGTATATCGTCAAGCTTACTTGAAGGCAACTATGGTCACCTGAGCATTCTTCACGAAATCCCTAACACTCCCATATGTACTGTATCGGACTATATGGTTAGGGATCTATGTTTCGGTAGGAAATTCAACATCATTCTTCCTTCCAGGTCCGAATGGGATGGCCAATGTCCCGATTTCGGTCCCTTTGCTCTCAATTGGTATACAGACGGCTCGAAAATGGACTGTGGTTCTGGTGCCGGAGTTGCTGGACCCAATACTAGAATCTCAATCCCTCTGGGTATTTGGCCCAGTGTCTTTCAAGCCGAAATATACGCAATTGAGACCTGCGCTAATATAAACCTGTATAAAGGTCTTAAAGGCGCAAATATTGTAATTTTCTCAGATAGCCAGGCGGCTCTCTTAGCACTCTCTTCATGGAGTTTTTCATCTAAACTGGTGAAAGAGTGTTTTGATAGTCTCCAGCGCTTATCTACCCGTAACAAAGTTACGCTTTGTTGGGTACCCGGCCACCGTGACATTGCTGGTAATGAAGCCGCCGATGAACTGGCTAGGCAAGGTTCATCTACCAAGCACTTCGGCCCCGATCCGTTTTGCGGAATCGGCTGGGCCTCCACGAAATCTATCGTTGAGGAGTGGTCTAAGGCAAAATGGCTAGAGTATTGGAACTCCATCCCGGGTTTAAGACAGGCAAAAGCTCTTATCATTCCGCTTGCCCAAAATCAGCCCATTTCTTATTCCAAACCTGACCTTAGGCTATTGGTGGGCTACATGTCTGGACACCATGGGCTCAGATATCACCTAAGCAAAATAGGTCTGTCCAATGAGACAGAATGTCGTCTATGTATGGAAGATGACGAGACGACAGTTCACATTCTGTGTGAGTGTCCGGCCTTGGCTCGGCTCAGAGGAAGAATCTTTGATTATTCGTTTTTGACGGCTGATCACATGAAATCTTCTTCAACGAAAGATGTCTTGACTTTTATTAGGTCAGCCGAACGTCTTTTGTCATAAAATGGGGAATGGCACAAAAGATCTTTTAGGTCGCAGTGCCTGCCTGGTTGGGCTCCTCTATTACTAATAATAATAATAATAATAAACCACTGGATAAGGTTAAAAGAAAAGTACCGCTAGGAAAGCTCTCTTCGCAATCCTTCATTGGTTGCCAACTTCTAAGTGCTCTGTTGCCAGATACAGTGCCTTATCTCGCTGGACTAGGTCGAACCTTCCTCAGTAGAGAGGAATGTAATGAAAATGAAAAGTAATGGATATTTATCAAGCGTTCAATTGGTTTATTCGCAACGATTCATTCGATACGAATATCCGCATTTAAACGGACAGATAAGCAGCAATCAAGTCCCTTGCCGGTGTTTTCAGTACATCAAAGCTTGTTCTTGACTGCCGATCTTCATTCAACTTTTTGTCGAGTCACCCGCAGGTTCACCTATATTGGGTACCTGGACATATGGATAACACGAACCTCTAGGGACATTCGACGGACCAGACAGCTACTCAACCTTATCAGAAACTCCATCGGCAGTAAGACTTCGGTGCTCACGGGACATTGCATAAGGGTTAGACATTCTGCAAGACTAGGACTGCCATTCAATGATTTCTGTCGGGGCTGTGACTCTGACGAATGGGCGAATGCCCATCCCTGGCCAGGAGGAGACTAAAACTCCTGCGCTCATCTTTCTTCACTAGTCTGTCCGAGCTATTATCCAGAAATATTAAGCACATAGTCAGATTCATTATGGAATCCTCATGGTTCTTCATTACGTAAATGGGGAAGTCGCGCCGTACTGTAATTGTGCTTTCAAGTAGAAGGTTGCCACTTCAACCTAACCATAACTCTTGCCATTTGTCGGAATTTTTTTGAAAAACTTTCGCAAAATTATTTCATTGTGGATAATTTTGGTGCGACGATCAAGCAGAACGGCAATACCAAGGATTGATAAGAATCAAGAGACGCTATCAAGGAACAAGGGCATGATCAGAGACTAGTGTTGAACTTTAATGCATGCAGCGGATCTCCAACAATGCAAACGACTCAATTCTTCTACACTTCACGTCTGATATTTCAATTTTCTTCCAAAAAAAAATTTGTTATCAATGACAGAGATTCAATTTTCATAATCTCCAAAAAAATCAATATTTTTTACCCCTTTTTTTCGTTAATCAACTTATCGAACCCTTGTTAGTCCCTCCATATGTGGTCTATCAGTTTTATCAGCAGATGAGATTAGTATCAGCATGATTTGGCACTAATCCCATACATATGCCTCTATGTCACAAATAAGTGTCAAACAGAGATGTTACTATCGATAATGTCGACATTATTCTTAACTGCTATGAAAGGTTCCGTATGCAAATGCGGAATTTTTGTTTTTGAGTAAAAATACCCTTCAAAGTAGACACTCCTTCAAAAAAAGAAAAGAAAGGGTATAAATCTAACTGTGCCTGCATAGATTCATAATGAAGAAAAACTGGATTTGTTTGCTTTGTTGATAAGAAATTTCCAAGAACTTTAGCTTAGCACAAATGTAAATAATATGTAGATACAAAGAACTGTGCCGAATTCGTAGATGTCAAGAAAAATAAGAAAGCGGAACGAATCCTATAAAAATAAAAAAAAAAAAAAAAAACTAAAGAATATATTGTTTCGGAGAAAATAAGTTTCGCAGGTTTTCATGCTTAAAATAAAATATAAAGAATACCGAAAGCTGTTGGCAAATCTGCAGACCTGCCTAAGTCATACAGACCGATCAGTTTAACCTCAGTTTTCCTACTTAAAAGCAATGGAAAAATTAATTGACTGGCATATAAAAGAGAGGTATCTTACGCAAAGGGCTCTAAATAAAAATCAAACATGAAAATCGACCACGCATGCCCTTTAGAATCTCATACAGAAGATTGCAAACTCTCTTCAGAACAAAGAGTATGCGGTTGGTTGCTTTCTCGATGTTGAAGGTGCGTTCGACAAACTCATCTTAGAAAACAAAAAAGGTGCAGTTCGACTATGGCGAACCCTACTAGCCATAAGCTCCAATTATAACCTCAGACACCAATTAAGAGGCTGAGAGGAAAAGTGGTATAACTTCTACGTTCAGAAAAAAGTGGAATAATTTTACTTAAGAGCAAAAGCAAAACGAAATATGTTCAGAGCAAAAGTAAAACGAAATATGTTCAGAGCGAAAACGGAATAAAAAACTATGCTGTTCTTGCTCTGAAAAAATTGTTATACCATTTTTGCTCTTACTTTTAAGGCGTTTCATTTTCACTCTAAACCGTATTACTTATGCCATTCTTGCACTGACACTCTAAATCATTTCACGTTTGCTCTTATATAAATTTTAGCTCGCTTTTCCTCTCAGCCTGTCAATACAAGGTAACATTTTCAGATAGGGTTATCTGAGAACAAAAAAACGTCCATCACCGCATAACTTTTATGTCTGGTACACAGACGACTCTAAAACGTGTGATGGTGTTGGAGCGGGGGTCAATAGAGGATGACCAAGAAGACACCTATTTGCCAGTATGGGTCAAGAAAACTCAGTTTTTCATGAAGCAAAAGCCTTCATGCCAAAAATATCTAGAAAGAAAACTATTGATCTTCTTGGATTCGCATTGTCTCAGGTTTCTTAACTGCACATTGTAGAGTAGCACACAAGCACCTATAGTATATAATATGAAGATAAGTCTGAATGACTTATGTAGGTTGTGTAACGAAGAAGAGGTCACTTATTGTCTCATTTACAATTATATTATATGGGCCCGTCTTCGTTACTTAGGGAATCACTACCTAGTGCCGTCAGCAATTGCGGACAAATCTCCCAAGAAGGTTTTAGAATTCTTACAAGACTCAGGAATGATTTGTAATCCATAGAGTTTGTCACAATAGGCGCAACTGAGGCTTCGGTTACTAGGTGACCAGTTCTCATTCTTTATTCAATCTAATCTAACTTGATTTTATTCACATTTCTTGTCAACATTACAATTTACATTACATTAATAAAACTTGTAGTATTGTTATGCATGAAAATTAATTTTGGGATTTTTTTTTTTTTTTTTTGCATATTTCAGTTTAAACATTTTGCCAGGCATTTTTTTTTTATTTGATGAATACCATCCCTGAATCAAATATTAAACTCAATTTATTACAACAATAGAGTGTAAGTACATGAAACGATACTGAGGAAGCCGACGTCAACGGCTCTGCCTCTGCTCATTTGTATGAGCCCGATCCCCATACATCAGTGTAGCCCAAAGCCTTGCACGCAGGCAAATGAGCGTAAGAAATTTCACACGTACAGAGCTCATTTCCATAGAAAAAGTGCTCAATCGATCATTGTGTATGTATAGGTGGCCACCGCTACTATACATTCATATGGAAAAAACGAACGACATTGAGAGAGCCGACGTCATCACCTCAGCCCATTTGTATGAGCTCCATCCCAAGACGAATATATAAAAAAAAAAATACTCGATTTCCGACGAAGTCTCTCTCAGAGTCGTTTCAAGTGCTCTATGATAACAACAACCACATGGTTTCTTTCACTTACTCTGACGAACTCGCCTCGTATTTTCCGTTTTTTCTTTATATGCTAATAATAGTAATAGCAATGCTTTGAGTTATTACAACAAACACAAGTAGTAGAAACTGATTCAATTTTTATGTTTTTTTACAATTGAATTTTCCAACAAAACTTACAAGACAAAATTAATTAAAAGTTAGATAACATATTTCGTTAATAAACAAACTTACTAGTATATTTTAAATCCGTAAATAATAGCATAAAGTGTCAATAAGTACATACACTTAAAAAAGGCCTATAAAAAAACGAACCTTCGAATTTTCGCAATCGTGAACGTAGAATTCGACTCGTAAGTATTTTTCATGGAAGATACAATTCGAGGATTTTTGAGCATAATAAAGTAGAGATAATTCCTTGATTTATAACTTATTTTGAAATAACTCAAGCATAACGAAATGTAAAATTTCAGTAAGAAATAAAAATCCGACGACATTTTTTTTTCGTAGAATTTCTTCAAAACTATTCACAAATAAAATCCGCATGCAGATTTAGGATGCCCCTTAGAAATTAAACTAAATGAGTTTATGACAGCAATGAAAACATAAAACGTTTTTAAATTACCTGCAAATTATGGCGGCTAGGCAGACACAGTAGTTGGTGGTGCACAGTGGTTTAGTTTGACAGATACATAGATCGATAGATGAACACTTGGACAGACAAACGGATACCATAGCTCATATGCCTGTGTGTGTAGCACAAGCCATCGCTAGAGTGTTTCAAGTGATTGTCTGTTTCTTTGTCTCTCTGATTATCTGTCAGTCGGTCTGCCTGTTTGTCTGTCTGTCTCTTGGTATTTCGATAGCAAATCCCATTTACAAATGCAATAACATGAACGCAGCTAGACATATGGTATGTACATGCGAATAGATAAATTCATATACAGATAGTTAGATAGATAGGCAATCGACAATCACTCGGTTATTTGTTTGTATGTCAGTAAAGTGAAGTTAGAGCTGCTACTGCTACTGCTGTTGTTGCTGTTGTTGCTGTTGCTACCTGACTGTGTTGTGTACACATCTATTCTAAATATTCGACGCGTATTTAATCTAAAGAGCGTGTTGAAAACAGCACAGATTTATGTGCAAATATTTGGAAAATCTTGTTGTTGTTACTTGCACATACACACACACATTCTAATTCATTTGCAAAACACAGCAAGCAATGAATTCAGGTCAAGTTGGGAACAAATTGATAAAGTGAAGTTTATGACTGACTGCCCGCTGACAAGAAGAAGAAGAAAAAAGGAGTGTCACTCTTAGAATGAACAACAAAATACATATTTATTGTACCTTCCATGTGTTGAAGGTTATGGATTTGTTGAATTTGTGATAAGGAAAAGATTAAATTCATGTCAAGCTAAGAAGAAATTCTTTCGCTGTAGGAGATATTATCCAGAAGGAAGAACGAATTCATTTGGAATAACAAATAAAAACATTGAAATAGAATAATAAAACCATAGGAATGAAAAAATACGCTAAAAGTATCTGGAAAAGAAATTTAAAGTTCACTGTGGCATTCAAAAACTACGAAATTCCTTTCCCTAACTTAACCTTAAATGACAGGCTGAAAACAAATACGATGTAAAAAATTGCGTTTTTGTGAAAGTGACATAAAAATATTTGACACTGCAAAAACGAAATAGCAATAACTGAGGGCAAAGTGAAACAACTCAAGCTGGGTGCAAAAGTGAAATAAAATACTTTCAGCGCAAAAAAGAAATACGCAGTATTTTGTTTTTGCTCTAAAGTATTGTTATTCCGTTTTTGCCCCGAATTTTTCAGTATTGCGTTTTACCGCTCAAAACATACAGTTACTCAATTACCCAACTTTTTTTTTTTTTAATTAACCCTTGAACTCTTTTTTTATAATCCATTTATTCTCGGTTACTCAATTATTCAACTTTTCTAAGAAATTAACCCTTGAAAAAAATTTTTTTTTATAATCTATTTGTTCTGGATTAATTGTTGGAAAAAATAAAAAACATTTTGCGGAGAAAATATTTTCCGTCAAAAAATAGTTGAAGCCATTGAAGGTCAGAACTTCCTAGGTATAACTTATTACCAGAAATTAATCGTTGACTGACTAAAATCTTTTTTGTTTCGCTATAATACCTTCATACAGGATTTACCGTTGAAAAAAGCAATAAACCATCTTTGAGGAAAATATTTTCCATCAAAAAGTAGCTGGGGTCACCGAAGGTCAGAATTACTTAGGTCCAACTTTTTTAAGAAATTACCCCTTGAATGTCAAATATTTGCTTTTTTTATAACCATTAGAAAAAGTAATAAAAAGTCTGCGGAGAGACAAAATATTCTCCTTTAACCCTTTCGGTACCATGGTGACCGGACCAGTGTCACAAGATTAATTTTTGCAAGTTTGGAAATAGAATTGATGGTTCCTTAATTTCAATTAACAAAATTTACAAATATTTATTTTTTCGGTAACGGTACTGTAGCGGATCAAAGCGAAAAAATTGGGTTTTTTTTTTGCTAATTTTTAATCGTTCATAATTTTTACAAAATTTGTCCAAATACACCAAATTTTTAATATCTTGTGAGAAAAACTATTTACTCATAACATAATTTCTCAAATTTTTAAATTTTTGTTTACTTTTTTTAAAATACAAGTTTTCCTATTGGTCACAGGTGACCCAAAAATCTTTAATGGAAACTTTTTAAAAACTTTTTTACAATGAAATGGAGGATGAGGAATGCTGAAGATTGAATGAAGAACCTGAACCCGGTTTTACTCTATCTAGTTTCCTTACGGTCAAAAAAGGGTTAAATGAAAAATTAATACTAAATCACTTTGTTTATCTTATAAAAAATATCTAATAAAAATGTACCGAAAAAGTTCGTCGAAAACTTCCATTGAGGGTCACTGGGTCACTGGTGACCCATGAAAGTTCCAACCTTTAGAGGCACAAAATGTCTGTTCTGATCAAAAATTGTAGCAAGAAATGAGGGACAGACAATACGAATCCGGTTCGGTTTGGTTTTGACCTTCATGGACCCGAAATACTTTTTTATTGGAAATATTATAATCAAAGACTGTTTGTTGCTGTTTTCAACGGTAAATCCAGTATTAAGGCAGTAACTATGAAGGCAAAAATAATTTTAGTCTTTCAGAGATTAATTTCAGGGAAAAAGTCGGACCTAGGTGGTTTTAACCTTTAATGACTTCAACTATTTTTTGATGGACAAAATGTTGTTCATTATTTTTTCCAACAACTAAACCAGTACAAAGGGATTATAAAAAAACAGAAATATTTAAAAAAAAAAAATAGTTTTTCTTTTCAAGGGTTAATTTATTGAAAAAAGTTGGACCTAGGTAATTTTGACTTTCGCTGACCCCAACTACTTTTCGATGAGGAACATTTTTCACCAAAACCTAATGATAGGTTGGCGTTCGTTTACCTTCCTTACTCACAAGTTTACCCAAACGTGTGAGTAAGGGGGGGGCGGGGGGATTGGTGGAGTGTTGTTGCCTCAATAATTTTTTCCTTACCCATGAAACATGTACAAGGTAAAATAAAAAAAAAGTATATTAGTCCCGCGCATACAGAAATTATGGGCTTAGGCCCCCATAGCGAGGATCCCAGACGTAATAGAGAAAATCTGAGTACAGGGTCAAAATCAGCGACTCCAAAGTTATCCATTCGACATTTGAGGTTTACTGTTGCACTGCATAATAATAAATAACAAAACAGAAACTGCTTCTAACTGCTGTTGTTGTTGCAAACACCTTCTGCATGCTGCAAATAAAGATAAATGTGCGACAACTTCAAAACTTCAACTTGGAAATTGTGAAGCAAAAAAAAAAAAAATTCGTTTAGCTACGAATGAAATTTACAACTCTGTAGAGACTTTTTCTAGTTCTTGTTGTTGTTGTTGCTGCTGTCACACATATTCTCTGAAAAGAACTAGAAGTTTCTGTGTATAGCGTAAACGCATAAATGAAACAACAACAACAACAGAAACAAAAACATCATGAAGGTAGAAAATCCTTTCAACATCTTTTTCTTTGGATGGCAGTCAGCAACAACAACAACAAACATTCGCTCTTAACCCCTTCTTCTCTCCACAAGTGTTGCTGGTATTTGTCTTCTCTCTCTCTCTCTTCATTTCTATCTCACGTTTACTCAACATTTCATTTTTGACTTATATAACTTTGTTTTTGTATGCATCAAAGTTTGGAATCATACCCCATTGTAAAAGTAAAGAGATCGAGAGAGGCTAAGTTAATTTACAGTGAGTGAGAGAGTGCAACTGAGAGAGTGCATATTTTACTCTCACTCAATGGAGAGCAACGATTATGATCGGTTTATTGAAAGCTTAGAATGGGGCATACTCTCAAACCTTTTCAAATGAACTATTCTATAGCGAGAGAGTTACTGAGCTACTGCTGAAATACGTTTAACCCTTTCAATCCCAAATAAAAAATTAAATTATATTATCTTTATATATAAAAATGAGCGGTTCATTTGACAGCGACAAACTCAAACTTATTTGTTATGAGGCCTGAAATGCAAGTCAATATTCAAAATGAGTATTGGAAAAGTGGGCATGGTACCTCCCATAGAAACCTGAATTTTCATCTCAGGAACTGTTTGTAGTACGGTACTAAGATTTGGTACAAAAGTATTATTTATTCACGGCATTCTGTGGGAAAAATTAGAGAGAGCTTGAAAAAGTGGGCGTGGAACCTTCTATACAAATCAAATGCTTATTTGAGTATTTCTCTGAAACCATACACAATATAGTACTGAAATTGCGTACAACGACGTTTTGATTGACAATGCCATACTACAAAAAAGATTTGCACTGGATTGGGAAGGGGGGGGGTGTGGCACCTCCCATATGACCTCAATATTCATTATGCGATAGCTCAGGAAGCATTTGTAGTACGGTACCAAGATTTGATATGTGAGTATAATTTGTCAAAACCGAGGTTATAGTGGAGTGTGAGTTCTTAATGTCAAATGGGCGTGACACCTCACATATTGCCTAAATATTCATGACGAGATATATGTGGAAGTATTTGTAGTACCTGGAAACATATATGTACAGTACAGTACTGAAATTTTGTACAATGACTTTTTTAATACTTTTTTTACTACTTTTTTTTACTACTTTTTTACTACTTTTTTACTACTTTTATTACTACTTTTTTACTACTTTTTTTACAGTACAGTACTGAAATTTTGTACAATGACTTTTTTAATACTTTTTTTTCTACTCCTTTTTTTACTACTTTTTTACTACTTTTTTATACTACTATTTTTAAGTTTTTTAATACTTTCTTACTACCTTTTTTAATCGAGGTCTTTTTTGTTTTGTAATAAAATTGCGCATTACCTAAACTTTGTCAGTGGACCGGATAGCGGAGCTAATTTATCATAACAACAACAACACTGCCAGTCATCCGTCTGTTTTTGTTTGAATAAAATCGAAAACGTTTAACACTTGTCAGATTCTATACGCACAAATGTATTAGTGGGCTCTGAAAGGATTAATGCTGCTTCTTTTAAATTTTCAAAAAGCTTGTGGAAACCTTAAGTAATTATCAAATATCACGATTTCTTAACGCGTTTGTGCCTAGTAGTTAAAATTATCCCCATTGGGTATATATTTATATGACTTCCTTTTAGTGTGTCTGTATAGTTGTTTGGATACTTTTTAGTTTCGCTTGTGCCGTTGTTGTTGTTGTTGTTGTGTGCAAAACTGCAATTTCCTTGAAATTTTCATTCAGTGATATCCTCTTATTTTCGTTCCTTATTTCCTAACTTGCATTCTCTGGTCGTTTTGTTTCTCTGGTTATGAGCACTACTTTGTATTTTTCTTCCAATGTTTTACTTCCCTTCTTCTCTCACTTATTTTCTTGTTGTTCTATAGTTTCGTAATTTGTGTTTGTGCCCTCATACTTCAGGAATAAAAAATAAAGCAAGTTTACTGTAGGTATGTGGTTAGAAAGAGCATCAATTTCTCATGCATTTCGTCGAAGTGAAGCTGTTTGCTTTCTCGTTGTTTTTTTTTTTTTTTTGTTTTTGCTAGAAAAATAAAGTTGACAATATATTGAGTTGATATAAATTTATTGAATAGAAATTTTATAGCTATAGTTGCATATTCATATACTTAATGATCAAATTTACATGCAAATTTTTATTTGAAAAGTCTATAAGAGAGCTATGGAATCAAATGAATTTTTTTTACGCCCGTATCCTCGTAACGATCCTTAGCGAAATTGTTAGTTGAGCTGGGTGGTTATTGAATTTACACTAAAATTCACATTTGAATGAAAGAGACAATGATTATCCCCTGAGTAATATGCGTAACCAATTAATAAGGCTTCCGGATTTTCCATGACGTGAAAACACCCCTTCTCTTCTTTAAATCTCGTTTCTTTATTTATTTTTTTTTTTGTTTTTTCAGCCTTTAGCAAAAATCTACATTTTAGAGCGTATGCTTGAGGAAGATAAAAATGATAGGAAATTTCTCAGCATTTAAGGTAATTTTAAGAAACACATCGATATGACGAGATTTAATAGCAATCAATCTTTTTCTCATTTTCTCCTTAGTAACTACAAAAACAACAACAGTTTTAAAGAAATATAATAACAACAACTGCATAACAAATCGCTTAATGTCGCGTGAAATAAGAAGCGGAAAAATAAGTTGAAGTAGCAAAATAAAAAAAAATGAAACAAAAAAATATTTAATTCAAAATTCAAGCTAAAAAATAATTAGATAAAAAACTTGTATGGAAAACAAAAACATATTAAAGTAAAACGAAAAAAAAAAATTTTTATGTATGTAATTGAAAATGCGATAAGAAGAAAGCAGATGCATCTATGCATACATAAGAAACAAATACAAGAGACAGATACGTGACAACAACAACTTAGAGATAAATGGGAATCGTATGTATGTATGTATGTGTGTGTTGCATTACAGAATTAATGTTGTTGTTGTTGTTGTTTAGATTTTTAGTTGTTTCAGTTGTTGCTTCAATGATAAACATTAATTTTTCAAATATTTATAAAGAAGAAGAAAAAAAAAACAAATATGAAAAAAAAATTCTAGGGGGAATTTCGTTTTTGAAAACTTTGATATGCACTGAAGAAGCTTCAGCTTAACTTAATATACAAGCAGAACAAGAAAATGAAGTAGCTAAAACTTCGAGATGACAAAAACGACATTGAATAAATGTTTAAAGTACCATTTCAAGTATCATTGAACTGAATTTGTTTACCTAAATATTTGAATATTGAGATCAATGTCCGCATCCCCCCACGATGCGAGGTTTTGATATTGTATTTGCAGCAGTCATACATACAAAGCAAACAAAAACAAAACAAAAAAACAAAAAAAAAAAACAAAAAAAAAAGAAATTAGATACGAAAGTAGCTCGCAGATATGCGCATATGTATGTATATTTAAACTGTTGTTGTTGTTGCCGGCTGCTGCCGCTGCCGTGATTGCTGTGACTGCTTTTATTTAAGTAAGGGTGCCAAAGTCGATTTATAATAAAAACGGGAAAACTAAACACGAACTGACGGTAATTACACATTGTTGACACATTCATCAGCGACAACAAACAGCAACAGCAACAACAACAACAAAACAACAAATGCAACTGCTGCAACACTATGACTACATCAACGATTACGTGTCATTCGGAGCGCAGCTATAGCAAGCATCCAAGAAAACAGGAGGAGGAAGAAGAAGAAGAGAATCAAAAGTTTGTAGAAGAAGAAGAGAAAGAAGCAGCAGCACACAGTTAGTAGCAACTTGTAAAAACGCATCTGTAAAATATGCTAACAAAGTATAACTACAACAACAACAACAAAAACCTCAATTAAAATTAAAATAAAAAAACCGAGAACAACAAATAATTCCTTGTGTGAACTCATCCGTAGGGCTGATGTTACACGGTCAATGTTTTGCTGTTAATGTTTTCTATTTTTACTCTCTTTTCATCGTTTTGTTTGATGACCTGTTAGGCTGATGTTACACAGTAAATGTTTTGCTGTCAATGTTTTCTATTTTTACTCTCTTTTCATCGTTTTGTTTGATGCCCTGTTACACTATCAGTTTTTTTGCTGAATGTTTTTTTTTTTAATACTTTTATCTGCAACTATGTTTTTCCAACTAAAAAGTATTTAATCGTATTTTGGAGTGAATGAAAATTCAACAATTGGAATGGAATTGGATGGAAAATAATTATAATGACAAAATGAGATAATATTGGTGGAAATAGCCACAAATTATACAAAAAATATTGCATTTATATATGAAAAATGCAGAAAAATAATCTTTAAAATTTGCGAACTATTAAAATAAGCTCCGCCATTTTGTTACTTGGCCATTGAATTACCATGTTTTTATAAAAATTATTAAGTAATTTTTTAAACAGCACTCATTTTTACAAGCAAACAAAAGCCAAACAACGCAAAGGGTGGCAAAGAAAAAAAATGTATTTATAAGTTAGTAAAAAGTCTAGTATTTTTCATAAAATATTAGTATTTTCCCATAAAATGCAACAATGCATCTTCAGCAACCCCATTTTATTTGAAGTGATGCAGGTTTTTTTCGTCAGTAAAAAAATTTGAAGTGAAATGTGTTCATTCTCTCTTTTGCTCAGTGTTCATTTTTCAAAGCAACAACAATTTCATTGTTTGACAGCAAAACATTGATCGTGTCACATCGCCCTAAGTTATTCACTCTCATAAACTATAAGCACAACAACAACAACAATTATGTAAAAAAAAGTAATGTTACTTGCCTGCTGTTACTCTCTAAGGTTCTCTCGTTCTATTCTCTCAATTTATGCTGAAAAAAAATCATAATTATTCTTGCCTTGGTTGTTCTTGTTGCATTTCACATAAATTACACACACACTCACACTCATAAACACACTCCGTGAGTGAAGAGAGAACAGAGAGTAGCTCTAGCAACTAACACTGGAGACTCACCGTTATAGTTTTGTTGTTGTTTCTTTATTGTTTACTAGTATGACATGAAATATACTTTCCCTTCATCTTTCTGCCCCTTCAGAAGTTTCTAATTTTTTGTTTTTATTTCTTCTTTTTGGATTTCTCTGCCCTTAGTGTTGTTGTTGTTGTTACTGTTGCTTCTTCATCTTTGTTTTAAAATAAACATTTGTGGCAACAACGTGCAACCAAAAACAAAAAACAAAAAAAACCGTGTGTGCAACTTAAGCTGGCGTTGCTGGGGGGCAAATGTCGTTTTTGAATTTGAAAAAATTGCTGCCTGCATAGTTTGGAGCAAGAAGTTGGAAGGAGGAGCAGCAATGAAACTATAACTAAAACTTAAACAACAGCATTTGGTAGCCGTAGCAAAGCAGCTCGTTCTTTCATTTTCTTAACAATTCCATGTTGACACGTTAAAGGTGCATGTGACTTTTGTATGTAAATATATGTGTGTGTGTGTGTGGATGTGTCTTTGTGTGTTTCAATGTTGCTGCTGTCGTTTTTGTTGTTACACTGAGTCTTTTGTTTGTTGTTGTTTTTTTCTTGCACGCATTTAATTGCATTCAAACGAAATGTGTTGAATTATTACAAAAAAAAATAAAATAAAATAAATATTTCTTTTCTTTTCATTTGAATTAAATTGCAAAAATCTGACCGTTCCTTAAATACCCTAAATATTCTCTATTAAAAATTTACTTTGTATGGTAAGTGGGCGTGGTTAATTTTTGATCCTTTTGTGTATTGCATGAAATACTCTTTCTCTTTTCTTTCAAGTTTTTTTTGTCAATTCCAGCGGTACACCGACGGGGGACACAGAGTAAAGTGAGTCAACTGTCTTCAATGAAGCCTTCAGACCCTTTAAAGTTGTAGCTTTGATTTTGAAGAGTGCCAACCTGGCATAAAGCCACACTCTTTTCAAAGCCTCACTCACAGTTAGCGTGGCACTGGTCTTCTAAAAGATATTACGTACAAAGTAATATTGAGCATAATGTATGAAAACAATCTCTAGCCTGGTAAAAGAGCTTCGTAAATCCAGTGCTGAACCAGAACAAAATTAAGTTTCTTGTGTTAACAAACAGTGAAGGTTAGCTAAGGTGGTTGTGGCTTATCAAAAAGAACATGCAGATCAGAACTCCACCAGGCACGCATATGGGGTGCAGATTGAATGCCGTTACATTGTAGAGCAACCACAGAGTTATTAGCAGGGCATTGCAAGGATTTTATCGCTGTCTGGCTATCATTGAAAATGCAGATATCACTGCAGGGTATCGCATCACACCTTTTCAGTTATGCGGCTTTAGTGATCGCAAGCAGCTTTGCTTGGAAGACACTGTAGTGATCAGGGAAGCGAAGGTACTTTGAAATATTCAAACATTCAGAGTGAACTAACTCATCAATGGTATAAATGGTGTAAAATTTCGCTTGGAGCAAAAGCGGCACAGTATATCGTTTCACTTTTGCTCTGAACAACACACGTACCACTTTTGTTCTAAAACAGCAATAGTCACCTACTCCTAAAGAATGATCGACTTAACTCTTTTTCTATAGAAATGCCCCTCAGTACGTGTGTAATTTCTTACGCTCTTACGCACACGTGCTACTCTTCGGCCAACACTGCTGTAAACTAAAATTATACCACATTTCTGGGCTTATAAAATGTAAGTAATGTTTTTGCTCTCAGCCTCAGTCTCGGGTATTAGGGTAATATTCAAGATCTTATTCTTTAACATTTAATTCACCCATGACGAGAGGAATGGAAGGAAGAAAAGCAAGAAAATGTGCAATTTCAACGCAGAAATGCAGGAGCAAAGTCGCCGTCCCTGGTTCGATGCCATAGGCGTGTATTATATTGTGTTCCTTGTCATGTTACTGGCTCTCTTTCGCCAGTCACGAGTATCAGCAAATGTGCAGCTATTAGCTTGCCCAGAGCCTATCACGTATGGAGGTGGCTGCTTATTTCTACGCTTATTTCAAGCTTTTTTTCATTTTTTTTTCATAATGCTATACAAATTTTGCGCACATAACTCAATGTTGTTGTTGTTGTTTTTATTATTATTAATATTATTTTTTGCGTTGCGTTGTGCTATTTATTTATTAACTTTTATTTATTTGTATCTTTCAACTGACACGTGCCAAATGTGACAATTATTTCATTATTTTGCCCACTTCAACCAACAATGCGAATCAATCTACAATGTAAGTAAGTATGTATGAATGTATGTAAACCAAGTAACTCAATTTACAGCAAAACAACAACAAAAAGTAAAAACCTGTAACTAAATACCAAGCAAGAAAGAAAAAAATCTAATGAGATAAGAACAGAAAAAAAAATAATAATATTTACACTATGTTTAATAATTATATTCTCGTATTTATTTTATATAAATAAATATTTGAGCAATTCACTTATTTATTTATTCATTAATTGTAAATTCTCTCATTTTTCATTTAAAATTATACGAAAGTATATGACAGCTTGTAATCGGCCAATTATATTACTTGATGGAGCTCATTCTCTTTCTCACACACACACTCAGAAATTTTTGCTCTCAGGAAATACGAAAGAGCCAATCGATTTGTTTTTTGTGTAATTCTATGAGAGCAAATCTTTATATATTTATTATTTACACAGGGCCAAAAAATCGACCAATCATAATCGTTGGTTTTTTGAGCGAATTGTTTATTGAGCGAAGAATGTTTCCAATATACACTGTAAATTAGGGATGCCCAAAAGTTTCTTATGGAAGTGCAAACATCAATACATATAAACTTTATTATTATAAGCTATAGTAAAATAAACAAGTAGGCTAAATAGGTGGAGTAGTATTAAAGTACTCCAGATTGTCAAAAAATATGTCAAAAAAAGTTATCTGGAACACCCTGGCATATGAGAGTTTTTAACTCCGCCATTTGACATATTACAAAAAAAAAAAAAAAAAAAAGTCGTCGAAAAAGTTAGAGAAAAATGTATTCCATATCCAGAGTGCTATAAATTTTCTGAGAACCATTTGATATTAAATTCAAGTTAATCTCAAAAATTTCATTTACTTAAAGAGGTGAGAGTTCGGCTTAGCATACTTCTTTATTTTACTATGATTATAAACCAGCGGTGGTCACCTATACATACATACATACGATTGAGCACTCTTTGTATGGAAATGAGCTCTGTACGTGTGAAATTTCTTACGCTCATTTGCTTGCGTGCAAGTCTTTAACCTATGCTGCACAGTGGTTTGACTCCATACAAAGTGCGGAAAAAAATATAAGGAATTATCTTAGCGTAACGATTTTTGACATGAGTTACTCTTAGGTCGTGGAAAAGAAAAATTATGAAAATGAGCGTGATCGGTCAACTGCCACGCCCACTTCTCATACAACAGTAAAACTGAAATTGCTCTAAAATCCGTTACAGTCACATTTTCATATAGTTTCTACCCGATATGCTTCGACTCCTAATGAAATATTTATGATTAGATACTAAGAAAAAAATTTCTAAAAAAAATTTTGACGAGTCAAAAAAAAAAACAAATTTTTCCGCAGTCACACCACTGTGCGCTGTTATAAACGTTAAACAACAAAAAAAATCTACGTTGAATATACACAAAACATACGAAAGTGTTGTTGCTTTGCACTTTGATATAGCTAAAGAAGAGAGACGAGAAATGCTCAGCCTATGCCTAAGTGTTTTTACAAAAACAAATCTGCACTGAGTGCATAGGACGGGGGCACCCCTGCTGTAAATATATATAAAAACTCAGTTTGAAATTTGCTATTTTTGCATGCAATATTGGCGTAGCAGATCGATTAATGGTAACAATTTCTAATTCAGAATGTGTGGCAGTGTACCAAAATCAATTAAAACTATTTGCTTTATTTATCGGTTAATTTTTTTTTTTTTTTGAGAGTTAAGAAAAAAATACTCTCATTATCATTTGTAGTCCAGACATTTTTCCGCAAAGAAACTTTTAAAAAAATACATGTTAGCGTCTAACAAATTCTTTCCATTTTCCCTTGCCTTTTACCCAAATTGAATGGTCACACACTAACTTTATCAAGAGGAACCTCAGGGGATTTTTTTTCACACAGATTTCAGGTTAGAAAACCAATATCGAATATAGGGCCTTCAAATGAATGCTCGGGAAAAAGTGAGGAACCCATTTTTTTTCTTCTGGCGTAAATATTTTTCAAAAATTCCTTCAAAAATCACGATTTTTCAAAAAACGTTTGTTATATGAGAGTTATCAAGCTGAAGTTTAGATTGAAATTATTTTTAATCCAAAAGACTTCAAATGTGGGACTGAGCAGAAAAATCAAAACAACAACAAAATACCAGTGTAATATATTGTAGCATGGCAACACTAGAAAAAATGCATAGCTGGTTCCAACCGAATACTAAAAGAGAGTTTAATGCTCTCTCTCACAATGAACACCAACGACTGTGATTGGCAAGTTGAAAGCATAGCGTGAAATTTTCTTTCTCTGTACTCGAGATTGTGTGTAAATTTGAATTCTTTTGAAATGAACTAAATATTATTTTGTCATGTGATTCTGAAAGTGAATGAAAATATATTGAACATGGTGTAAGTATTTACTATATTGGAAGAGAGATGTAGGGGAGTGTCGTCATGGTCGGGATAGTGTCGTTTTCTCCGTTATATCTCACTAGCGTCCATTAAGTTAATATACAGTATTGTTTGTCATGACACAAACAAAATTTTCGTGTCATTTCGAGTTCAGAGCGTGAAGTGTATATAAGTGATAAAAGAAGAAAAGTGACTGCTTGCTAAATGAAGAGTAAAAAACTTTTTAACAGTGCCAGCAAAAGTTTATTAATTTAAAAAATAACATGCAAACATCAAAATAAGTAACTTAAATTTTTCGATATGGTTTAAGAAGTGGAAATATGTAGCATTTGATGGTGTTTGCATCACGCGAATATGCGGTAAATGATGCGGAACTAAGGAGTGAGATTGAAAAAATCTTATCACTCGTTTTACCTAATAATTTTTTTTGGGTGTAAAATTTAAAAATTTCTTTGATCTAGTCATCTTTGAAAAATATGTCAGTTGTTATTTTTAATGACAAACATGTTGATTCATTGTGAGTTTGATCAAAATGAGTGAAGAAAAAGCAGTACGCCTTAAAATTATTAAAAATTTTCAAAAAAAATCCAAATTGGTCCTACAAAATATTGGCCAAAGAATTGAAGATCTGCCGTCAAACTATTTCCAATGCTATTACACAGTTTCAGGAGAATTTGACCATCGATAGGAAACCTGGTACGGGAAGAAAACAAGGACCACATGATATTGGGAAAGCCAAGAAAGGGGAAAGCATATTGAAAAGATCACCAAGCACATCTGGTAGAAAAGCTGCCCGGTTAGTCCAGTGCTCTGACTATTAGATGCGAAAAATTAAAGCCAATGCAGGTTTGAAAACATACAAAGTCCAAAAAGTTCCCGGCAGGAATGGTGCAAAAAATTTAGACGCCAAAAGTTGAGCTCGGAAATTAAAATCGAATTTCATACAAAAATATTCATGTTGTATAATGGACGACGAAACTTATCTACTGACAGATTTTATGCAGCTTCAGCTTCCGGGTCAAAATTTTTATGTTGCTGATGCTCGAGGAAATGTCGATGAACAATTTAGAATCCAAAAGCAGACAAAATTTCCTAAAAAATTCCTGGTATGCAGTAGCCGCAAAAGAAGCAAGTCATTTGTTACAGTGGGCTCTATAAATACTGAAATATACAGCAAAAAATGTCTGAAAAAAATACTTCTTCCTTTCATTAGAGAGCATAATGTGTCCACATATTTTTGGCCCGATTTGACATCATGTCACTACGGCAAGAAAGCTCTGGAGTGGTACCAAAGTAATAACATAGTTTTTGTACCAAGAGAGGCCAATCTCAATCCTCCAAATTGTCCGGAGCTAAGACCAGTGGAGAGATATTGGGGTCTTGTGAAAAGAAACTTAAAGAGCACAAAAAAGGTGTCCCAAAATATCGAAGACTTTAAAAGGAGATGGGCAAACTGTTCCACAAAGGTGTCTGAAAATACTATCAAATCTCCTATGAAAGGCTTACCAAAAAAGGTCCACGCGTTCATAAATAGTGGTTAGAACTATAAAAGTTATATTTTTCTGTAATTTGTAAAATATTATCAATTAAATAAAAAAAAATCAAAACTCTAAGATCAACCGTTTAAAAATTATTGAATTTTATATATGTTAAGATTTTTTCGATCTCACTCCTTAAATGACGTCTGTTGTCAAGGTCGGAGCAGTGGTTATAATCAGGGTCGGACACCGGAAATTTTGTTGTAGTGATGCGTTTTGACTCTGGAAATACATTTTGTTACACATGCGCGTGTTTTTTGTGTCATTTTATCGTGTATAAAAAAAAATTTAATTTTCCTTAAAATTCACACAGAGGGATTTTTATTTTGATTTCAGGTCTCTTTTCCGGGTTTTCAAGTGTAGTTTTTCCTTTTTCTTTAATTTTCATGTTATTTTCAATCATATTCCTTAATTTCTTATAGATTTTCTACAAATCTCAGACCCTGATAGCAATGTCCCAACCCTGACAACAATTTTCGATCAAATCTGTAATTCTTGGTTATGATTTCAAATATTAGTAGCTTATATAGGATATTGAAAGATTAAGAACTATCACTAAGATCACTGATGAGGAATTGTGGCGGATTCCGAAACGGCCGTCTGATTTGCCCGTTTCTATGTACATTGTTGTTGTGATGACTACATTTGTTCATTAACCTGTTTATACATATATAACTTCAAATAACGAAATTGATATGAACTTAAGTCATGACTTTGAAAATTAACCTCTAGATTTAATTTTCATAGTCTCCTAAAAAACTACCAATTTTTGTTTTTGTAAATGCCTATAACTCCTGAACTATTAATTCAATTATATTTTAATGTTCAGCAAAAACTTTGCAATTTGTGAGATCTTTTCAACGATATGCAACATTAATAAAAAATTAACAATAAAAAGTTATGAGGTAAAGCCAAAATATGCTCCAACCCTGACGACACTCCCCTATGCATATGTATGATATATCTCGAATTACGCACAAAGCCAATGAAAAATTTCAATTTATTCAAGTTTTATTTTACTCGTAACTAAATACATGCATACATACATACATGCATACATATGTAAATATGTAAATAAATATTTTTCAAAGAAAGATACAATAAATAAATCGCTTTCGCTCTATTTTTCAAATAAATCACGTCGCAAAAATTTCAAATAAATTTATTTATAAACATATAATTATATTTATTATATTTTTCAGCTTTGTTTTGTAAATACATAATAATAATAATTATTGTTAATTTACGTATGTAAGTATGTATGCAAGACTGAGTATCTCTATTGAATATGTATCACTATCTGCGTATCTGTGTTCATAAATACAAATATATCTGCGTATGGTTAGTTTTCTTCGAAAGACAAAAACAAAAATATATTTATATACAAATGTACACATCGTCGCTTGAGTATTGATTTGGCGTATGTGTATACGAATTCGTATACACATACGCCAAATCAATTCTCAGACGACGATATGTGTGTATTTTTAATTGAATATATGAAACCAAAAGCAACAACAACAACAACAACAACCGCATCAACACTGACATTAGTGTTAAAACGCTGAAGTTAACACGCTTGTTGATTTTAGCATAAAATAAAAATAATATAAAATAAAAAAATAAAAATAAAAAAAAAAAAAATTTCTTATGGTTTTTTACGTTATCTTTACATTTCATTTCATTCTTCATTTTAATTTTTTTTTTTGCTTTACTTGGCTTTGCTTTGCTTTGTGTTGATGTGTGCTGTGTGTGTTTTGTGTGTTTCGTTTGTTGAATGTGAAGCAGCAGCAGCAGCAGCAGAAAAAAAAACAACAAAAACAAAGATAAAGATACAAAAGATAAACACGTTTAAGTTTAGTATAAAGTCGACTATGAAGACGAAGACTAAAAACTGTTTTTCATTTTTCATTATAACGAAAACAACCACAACAACAACAACAACCACAACAAAAAATATCTACAATATTATTTTATTTTATTCTTATTTATTTATTTTTGTTGTGAGTTTTTTGTGGTTTAGTGGTGTTTATTAGGCATATAATTTATAAATTACTTACTTGCGATTGAAGGCCACAATTACAGAAAAAGAAAAAATACAAAAAAAAAAAAACAAAAACAAATTAAACTATGCATGTTTTAAAACATAATGATATTCGGAATTGTTGAGATAATAAAGTTAAGTAATTTTAAGTTTAGTTTATATAGAAAATTAAATATTTTATATCTCATTATTTCATAGTTTATATCACCTAAATTTATTAAAAGAAATAATAACAGTAAGCAAAGCTTGTGCCATTATAATTTCAAGACAAAAAGCAAGAGAAAGAGAGAGAAAGATACCAAGAGAGAAGCATACTAATAGTTGTTAATATCCTCAAGTTTCTCCTGTCAAATTACAAGAAAACTAAAAGAGAGTTGAGTATGTGAGAGAGTATGCATAAGAGAGAGAGAGAGAGAGAGAGAGTAATTTTGTATTTGTGATTTACTTTGTAGGAGTGATTTACGCACGTTCGTTTTGTTTTTTTTTTTTTTGCTCTCAACAAAATGGTCACTGTGCTTGTGACGTCATATCGTGCAATTAATTTACTTGCATTTTATATAGAATTTTACAGAAAACTCTTTCAAATAAATAAAACAAAACAATAATATTTGTAGAATCCCATCGATTTGTCGGCTTCGGTATCGGCCTTCGGCTTGTATCGGCTTAGAGTGATTGGATCGGCATCGGCATCGGTTTGCTATCAGCCAAAAAGTATCAGCCAACCGTTATTTTAGCCGAACTTTTTAATAAAACGAATTAAAAAAAAATCAACTTTTTTTTTTTTTTTTGTTTATATAAGAAATATGTAAATTAGCCTCATCCATACAACAATTAAATAAATGAAATCTTTTCTATGATTAATATTTTTATTTTTTTGTTTTTCTATATTTTTGTTATATATCATATAAGCGATCGAATAAGGGTACATTTTTGGAGTACGATAAATAGCAAAGGTAAAAAGTCGAACGACAATCGAAAGGGGAAAAGAATTTTTGAAACCAAATATATTTTCAGGCTCCAAAATAATCTTGAAAGTTCCGAAATTTCTATCCAATTTTTCGGCCAAATTTGTTTTTAAATTTCATAACTTTGTTATTACTTCTTACAAATTCATTCAATTGGATAATGTTTATTGGGGTGCCGCAAGCTATTCAAAGCTTATAAGTTTTTAGAAATTTAGCAAAAATTATGGAATCAGTACAAATTATGGTCAAAACTGATAAACCTGACAAAAGCTATCGAATAAAAGGAACACAATTGCACATTATTCGATTTTGAATTATTTTTGTATTATATTTGTGTTTGTAAGTAACAATAATAGAACTGTGGAATTTCGAAAAATTGTTGACTGAAAAATTTGAAAAAATGCCTGGTCAAAATTTCGGGACTTTCGAGACCATTTTGGAAACAGAAGATATTATTTAATTCCAAAAATTGTTTTCCCCCTTATATTCGTCTAAATGGTTATAAATTTTTCTGCGCTGTTAATTTTTGATTTGACGATATTCTTGCTTTTTAATGGTGTCCCAAAAATGTTCCCTTATTCAACCGCTTTTGTAAGTCACTGTATGGAATTTACCTTTCTTTTTTATGTTTAATTTATTGAAATTTGGATTCCTTTTTATTAACTTTTATTTATTTTGTTTGCTTTACTATTACATAAAACTAAAAAAAACTTTGTATGAAAAAAAATTTATTTTTTATTGCAGGCATCATGATCGGCTAAACCTATTCCGATAGCCGTTCATCGGAACCGGCATCGTTTCGTCAAAAAAAAAATCGTAATCGGTCGGGCTCTAAATACTTGACACATTTTTTTTTTTAACATGGATTTTCTCTTTGGATTCTGAGAGAGAAAGTGCTACTGAGAAATTCTGCGTTCAAAGAAAAGATATGTACGTACCCCATCATCCCTCTCTCCTCTCCCCTCCATTTTGAATCCATAAGATTTTCAATAAATCTTGCTCTGGATTTCCTTTTGGAATATTTCAAAATCAAAAAAGGAGACCAAAAATAGGTTCCACTTTCGCCTGCGAAGCCACTCTAAATTTTTTTTTTTTTTTCATATAAACTCGCTAAGAACTTATTTCTATCTGGATTCTTATACCTGGTTTTCACTATGTCATATTTCCTGTCAAAAAGAGAGAAAGAGAGAATTCCCCATATGAAATTTACCAACATGCTGGCAAATTTGATTGAATTTGGCATAGTGAAAACCAGCCATTAGGTGATTTTATATAATGTAAGCAAAAAAAAAACTCAATTCCCCCCAAAATGGAGATATCTGGTTGAAGAACAGAGGTAGCGATATGTAAATAAACAAAAGAGCGTGTAAGCAAACAAAAACAACTCTTGCAAGAACAACACTAACAGCACTCTCTTTCTCAGATTTATGTGTGTATTTGCACTAAAAGAATTTCTTGCAAAAACAACTCAACTAACGATAACAGTAAATCCCTCTGCAGTCTATCATTCGCTAATTTGAGATGATATTGAGAAAGCCGACGTCTCTGCTCGATTCTCATGCAAAAAATTTATTCATATGAAAAAAAAAAAACTGATCACAATGTCGATTCTCTCACTATCCGTTCGTGTACTCGCTCTCTCTCTCACATATTTAAAAGGAACTTAACGAGTTTTGTAAAAGTCAACCCTAGAGAAACAACAACAAATTGGAGAACAAATATAGATGCAGTAGTTACGAGACAACTATAGAAAATTGAATCAAAGTATTTATTTCATATTTTAGCTATCATTAGATAATTGTATCATTCCTCGAGACAGAAATTTAGAATATTGATATTTCAATTTTTAATATGCAGGTACGAATTCAAATTTAGTTTATATGGTTTTTAATTTGAAGTAATTCTAATCTAAATGTTTTGAGAGCTGCTCTTAAAATTAAAAAAAAAATAATATATTTTTTTACATTGTTTCACTTCTCCCATGGACACATTTAGTTTTTTTTTTTTTAGTTCTATCAGAATCTACTTTCAGAACTTTATAATGTGTTAAACTGTGCAATGAGAAGTTGTTGAGAAACTAAGAAACTACAAAGAGCAATTAGTCCTACTAAATACTAATATTATCAGCTCAAAATTCTTACAAAAAAAAAGACCAAATTAATTATTTCTAATTCGATGCTAAAATATAATAACGTCGTACTATTAAAATGTGTAAAAATAAACAAACCATTTAATTATTATTTTATTCTTTCTTTTTTTGTACACTATTTTTCTTCCCTGTACATGCAAATGCAAATACACCAAAGCAAAAAGGTCACAAATTGTGTGTGTGTGTAAGTGTGTGTGTTTTTTCTGCTGTTGTTTTCTTTCTTCATATTTATTATAAAAGTTGACCTTTTCTATTTATACCCGTACATGTTCAGGGTCAATATTATGTACACACACATACATACATCTATATTTATAACCATAATACTTCCTCATGGCAGTAACAACATTGTTGATTAAATTGCCCAACAAAACACTTAACAATTAAATGAAATAAAGAGTTCTACTTTGACTTTAGCTAACTAACACCACACGACCGTCACCACCATGGACAATATTATTGAATACAAGTATAAGAGCAACAACTACAACAACAACAACGAAAAAATATTAAAATGAACCCATTCTCATTTTACAAAAAAAAAAAACCAATGAATGAATGAATAAGTGAGTGAGAGTTTGGGTGCTAAAAACAATTAACAACATACTCGCCATTGTTGCCCGTAATTACTTTGACTATAAGCACAAACCAACAACATCAACATCAATAGCAAATAACAACAACAATAATAACCACACCACATGCCACATGCATATGCCACCGGTTCAACTTCAGTCAGGTGAGAGTAAGAGTGGTAGTTAAGTATGTGTGTATGTAAGTAGTTCACTTTATAAAAACGAACAAAAAATAACAAATAAAATGGAAAAAAATACCGCAATGAATATGAATTGAGAACCTCATTCAATGGCAACACTCTTTTACTCTCTTCTCTCATTTGCACACTTGTGGTGTTTTTGTTTTTGTTTTAATGTAGAGGGACATGAGATGAATAGAGTTGTTGTTGTTATTGCTGCTGCTGATGCTTGTCCGGTGAGTGACGCAGTAGTTGTGGGCTTGTGTTCATGCTCTCACCATCACATCCCATTCCATCCCACTAAATGTTTATATATATATGTGTGTGTGTTTGTTTGTGTATGCCCATGTGAACATAGTGGTGCAAAATAGAGAAAAAAAAAAAAAAAAACAACAACTAACTATTTTTAGAATCAAATAAATATAAATTTAGTTTTTGTTTTATTAATCTTAATTTCTTTTCTTCTCCTTCTTCTTCATTTTTACACCTAAAAACACTAACAAATAAATATGTAATAATAACAAACTTTTGTTTGTTAAATTTATAAATATACCCTCGACGCGCATAGATGTATTTATTTATAAAATTGTGGTGAATATTTTAGGCTGTGTGTGTGTACGTGTGCATGTATGAGTGTTTGTGTATATATACACATAAATAGCAAATATTTAAATAAATAATTTATCAAAACTAACACGGGGTCGAACAAATGAAAAATTGCAAACACAGAATACGGAATTGTGGAAATGTGCAAAGTGAGATGTAAACGATAATGACAACAACAGCAACAACAACAACAACAGCAAAAGCGGCAACAGCCAACAATGACGTCGTCGACAAGTTGTTTGCTGTCGGTTAAATCGCTCCAGTGGTCTCACGTTCTAATTATAACATTTATATATTTGTATGTATATGTATGTGTGTGTGTGTGTGTGTGTGCGTGTCTGTCCTGTTTCAATTTGTATGTGCAAATTCAATAATGATTTGTGTATTTATATTTTAATTTTGTTTTCAACTAGTAATAGAAATTTATTTACATTCATCCATGCACACGTTTTCGCTACATATTTCACTATATTTAGAAAATTGTGTGGTTATTTTTAGTTGCAATTCGATGCTGTTGCTGTAAAATAATTGCTCTGGCTCATTCATTGAGCACAGACATTTTAGTTTATATATTTTGAAAACGAATTAATTAAAATATTTAGAAATAGATAATTAGATTATATTAATTTTACAAATATGTATTTGATATAACTAAGCATCCTTAAGGGAGAGCGGCACGAAATTCATAACAAGAAAATTCCAGATGAGTAAATTGTGATAAATATGGCAGAATAGTTGTATTAACTTTTGCAACAACAATACAATTAATAATAACAGTAAATATCTCTTGAAGTCGATAGAGAACCAGAGAGAGAAGAAAAGAGAGAGAAAGATAGACTCCATTGTTCGTAATGCAAAGATTGTCTCACTAGGCGCAGAGCACAAATATCTACTCAAACAAAAACTTTACTTGTAGTTGTAGTTTATTTCGTTTTATCTGAGTTCATATTTTCGCTCTCCGCTTTGTGAAAGCATCTTAGTATTGCCTTTGTATTAGTGTGTGGATATATTGAAAATTTTCCTCGGCGAACACCATGAAACTGTTGTTGCACCGAACACATTGAGAGAGTCTTTCCATAGAAATGCGATGTGATCGTCGAACAGCGAACACCAATATAATCACGCACTTACGAGCAATGGAGTGTCTCTTTCTTTCTCTCTTTTATTCTTTGTTGACTTCAAGAGAAACTTACTGTTATTATTTTCTTTTAATTTTGAGTTAACCCTGTAGTTCTCAAATTTTTGATTTACTTGAATTGGAATTAATTAATATTGGTGTAAAAATCCTATCACAAAACCAAAAAAAGAAAGAAAATAATAATAATAAGGTGTGGTTTTATGAAATGGGAAAGGTTGAATGCCTAAAATTATTTATTGGTGAATGAGCTTTTTTCAATTTGTTTTAAGTAATTGTATATTTTTTTTTATATGAAATTCAAATTAGCAGCTACTCAAAGTTAGTTTTTGACGAAAGTATTTTATTTATTTTTATTATTCTTAACTCAAATTCTCATATTCAATTAAAAAATTGACTTTCCCCGTTTTTCACTTTGATTGCCGTTAACGAACGCATTCGTTATGCAACTCATAACAGACGCGTTTTTTTCTAAGTTTGGAAATTGATTTGATAAAATGTAGTAATAGAAAACTGCTATGGTGCCAATTCCACCCCTTTTGATGAAGGTCGTCTAAAGGCGGGCTTAGGTACTAGAGGGTTAAGAAGATATCGCTCATTTACTAAAAGACTGTCATAACTCAAAAACGCGATTTTGCAGAAAACGCGTTTAAAGTTTTCAATTGACTCCCACTTTGCAAAAAAATAAGAAATCTAATAATTCTCCCGCGCAAAGTATACAAGATATTAATATGAACAATATGAAGCGTTACATAATGAAAAATTCTGCATCATTAACTCAAAAATCGTGTTTTTTGACTTATGACAGTCTTTTAGTAAATGAGCGATATCTAGAAATTCACTGAGTGAATTTACCTTTACGGAAAGTATGAGAAACGTACAGCGTTACAAATACAATAGATATATATTCAACTATTTATACTTTCAAACACAAAACAAAACTTAAACTAAAAAATATTTTAGAACTTGCAAAATTCTCTGTTTCTCTCTTTGACCAAGAATATGACATAGTAAAAACTTATCATTAGGACCGAGAAGAAGTCTCCTTAATTACCCCTTACGAAGTACAAAAAGAGCAATATTTTTTTATTCGTTTTAGGAGGAAGGAACTGTGAGCGCATTTCTCTGCCTCTGTCACATTTTATAACTTTTCAGTTTGGTCTATTTTTGCAGTGACTTTTCTAAATTTGGGTCTACTTGTAATCTTTTTTTTAGTTTTATGTTTGGACTGAGTTCCTGTTTCATTTTTCATATAAGTTTTCATCTGAATTTTTATTAAAGGTTTAGTGTAAGTTTTGGACCAAATTGTCGTCTAAAATTTTGGTCTGAGTTTGGGTCTGATTTTAGGTGAATTTTGATGGCCTTTTTGCCTGATTATTGTACTAAGGTTTTTTGAATTTTTGCCTGCTTTTAATCTGAATTTTAGTCTGAGTTTTAATATAAAATTTTAACCTGACTTTCGGTCTGAATTATGCAGTCTGATTTATGCCTGGTTTTTACTATGTCAAATTAAATTAAATTTGCCAACATGTTGGCAAATTTCATATAGGAAATTCTCTCTGACATAGTGAAAACCAAGCATTACTCTAAGTTTTGGTATGTTTTCTGCTTTGAATTTTCGCTGAATTTTGATCTATGCCTTGTTTTTTTTTGGTTACCAGTACCAATTTGAGTTCGTTTTTAATGCTGGGTTCCGGTATTATTATTATTTCTAGTTCCGTCAGGTTTAAAGCATTACAAAAATATTTTATGTGTGTTCTGATTTGCCTTTTTTACCTATAGGCTTTACCATTAAATTTTTCAACTATTTTTTAGAATACATGTTATCTTATTCGGGGCAGTAAGAAACCTAGAGAAGATAGCGCAAAACAGAATCAGGATTCATATTCTCTGGCCCCTATTTCTTGTTACAATTTTCTATCAAAACGGACATTTTGCGGATCTGAAGGCTTGAACTTTTATGGGTCACCGGTGACACTGTGGCCCTCAATAGGTTATTTTTACAAACTTTTTCTGTACGTTTTTATTAAATTTTTTTTTTTAAACATAGACAAAGTTACTTAGTATCAATTTTTCACTTAACTCTTTATTGACCTGAAAGAAAATAGAAATGATAAAGCAAAACCAAGTCCAGATTAGCATTCTTTAACCTCCATTTCGTTGTGAAAAGGTTATTAAAAGTTTCCATTGAAGATGTTAGAGTCAACTGTGAGCGATTGAACATAAGCCAAAAAAAAATTTTTTTTTTCCTTTAGGTCACTTTTGGTGCCATCAATTAGATAACAATTCCAAACTTTTTTTTTCAATTGGGTTAATATTTCCATATACCACACATATTAGGAGAATTACGGTCACTCAATTTAAACCAACGATTGTGATTGGTTAATTGCAACCAAAAACTTTCTCTCTCTCTCTGTGCACATTAACTTTAGCGCTCTCACCGTTAAATGCTCTCATAATTTCTTCAATGTTAATATTAGCACTCTCTCACAACAACAACAACAACAATACATACATACAAAATGCTAGCAATAAATTAAATCCCAATCTAATCGACGAACTACTCATAAGCAACTTGTCACGTAAACGCATTTACAAAAATTAGCATAATATTGTAATCTGTATTACAAGCTCCCTGTATGTATTTACTTTATATTGACAACGTCATTTGCGCTGACGTTGATTGTTGTCAGTGTCGGTGTCGTCGTCGTCGTCGTCGTTGTTGTCGTCGTGGTTATTGCTGTGCTGTGTTGTTGCTGTATCTGTTATCACAACACGTTGTTAAAAACTCCGATGTCTGTCTCTGTGTGTAAAGTGTGGCGGCTGACGGCAAATGTGACAATATTCTCTCTCCTCATGTTCAGTTCATGTTTGACTTTATAATTCTATAATTAACTTCATTTATTGTTGTTGTTTTTGCTGCTGCTGCTGCTGCTGCTGTTGCTACCTCATTACATTTACATGGTTCGTTCGTCGTTGTTGTCTCATTTTGTGTGATATTCACACGACGATTCGGAAACAAAAATGTGTTAATTTTAAATAAAAAATAAAAAATGTTCTGTTGCATTCGCAATTATCTTTTTTTATATATTTTTTTTTTTTCTTTTTATTTCATTTTTTCTTTGTTATAATTTTTTTTATATTTATTTTTACTCTACCGATTTCTTTTGAAAATGTATGTGCATGACTTTTCAACAGATTTCATGAGTAATTGAAATGAATGAATAAATAAATGTTTTTTGTTTTGTTTTTTATTTACATCTTTTTGCAGCTGCTGCTGTATTCAAGCTTTGAAATCGCGAAATTTATGCATTTTTAATTTTATTTATTTTTTTTTTTTTAATTGCAGCATTTAATCACAGTTTGGTTTTCAAGTTTAATTCTGCATACTTACGTGTTTCGCACTAATATTTTACACATTTTTTTGTTTTGATTGACAGCTGAAGAGAGGAAGCTGTCACTGCTCTGCTTTCAATTGACCAATCACATTCATTGAATTTCATTGAGTGAGAGAAAAATATGCGCTTAGTTAAAATTAACTGTAATATTTGTAGAGTGTGTGTTTGAGATGTTTATTCTCCTTTTCTTCGATCGAACCAACAACAACAAGTGGGCAACTCAATTCCGTACAGGGACTACTACAAGTATCTTGCTCTCTTGAAACGAAATATATGTACGTAGCTCCGTATTTTGTATTTAGTTACTAACATATTTACAGATTATATTTAGATCTAACATTTTATTATGTAAGTAATCACTAGCGCTTTCTAGAATTATTATGCTGAGAGCGGTTGACTGTACTGCGTTAAGACAATTCAAGCAGTCAAGATCTCGTTGCGGTTAAAATATAGGCGCTTATTATGAACTGCGTTCGATCCTCGGCTGTAGTCGAATGCCCTGATCGATCGAATTTGAGTTTGGTATTATGACGTGCTTTCGACAGAGAATAGCGCTATTGTGAATTTCGGTCATTTTGGGTTGTTCACGGTAGTATATTTCTATCAGCTGATCGTCATTTTGAAAAATAAATACGATTTGTTTAAAAATTAAGTAGAAAAAAAAAACTCAATTGTGTATTAACGAACACAAGGCAGAAGTAAAACTTCTTGTGAACTAAACGCAACACAAGCAAATAACAAGCAAATTAAATTTTTCAATCGCTAAATTTTTTACTTCATTTGCTTGTGTTTTTTAATTTCATTTGCTTGTGTTTCGTTTAGTTCTCAAGAAGTTTCACTTCTGCCTTGTGTTCGTTTATACACAACCAATTTTTTTTTTTTTTGGGATTAATGCTAGAACAAAAATTGCAACTCTGTACCGGTAATGTCGATCACAATTGTAGACGAACTCTTTTTGTGTGCGACATCTTCCTTGTAATTCCTTGGACATTTGCGCCATCTGTATGTGAAATGTATAACTGTTATAAACTTTAAGATGGCGACGCTACACATTGTTCTGAATTACAACTATTTATGAAGCGTTTATTATATAGTTTGCTCGTGAATTCAGTTACGGAATATTGATATTTAGCCCCTCATGCACATTGCTCGATAAAATTATGTCGCATTGCAAACTTATGCGCGACATCACATCCGGTTGGTTTTACTCTAGGACAAGAGAAAAGAATTTTCACTTCAATAAGGATAAAATAGAAATAATGGTTCAATGATTCATCGGAAGAGGATGAGAGTTTGATGGAACTGGCCAGAAATAGAAAGCGATTAAGTGCAGCCTTTCGAAAAAGCATTGGCATTTACGAAAATTTACAGATTTCTACAGAACTTACGACTGACCAAGTTGGGCGTTTGTGGACTTGATGACAACTATAGATGAACTGCTCAAGCAATGCACATGAGCTAGATCAATTCCAAACATATTAAAATTGGCAACAGTTCTGCGATTTTGTGCTCAGAGTTCACTCCAACTATGCATTGGGAATGAGAATACTCTTGGACTTTACTCAACCCACGGTGTCTGTGGTGTTATCAGAGGCTTTAGATGTCCTGAAAAATTTTATTTGCCAAAGATGGATAAAAATTAATAAGGGGAATGCCGGGAATTATTGGTTGGTCCTAAACCATTTAGTTCTTTCTTCGTCGCACAGAACTTTTGAGGAAATACCCTTTGCAATCTGAGGATTTGCTTACTTGCTTATTTGATACAAGTTTCTATAACTGCAGACGACCTCGATAGTCTAGTGGGTAGTGCACTAGACTTTCATCTGGGAGGTTCGGGTTCGATTCCCGTCTTCGTCTGGTGGTTAATTTTCATTACTTTCTGATATTCACTATCAATATGAAGTGTATGAGAATTATAAGATAGTGTACAATGGCAAAACCACCAAGCGGATAAAAAAAAATTGCCACACCGCCGTTCGGAATCGACGTTAAACTGTAGGTCCAACTATGTGGTATCACAATGGGTCATTCAGGCCTAAGTGTGTCTCTCGACAGCCACTCAAACCTAACCTAACCTTCTAAAACTGCAATGTGTTGCTCACCACTTTAAACCTGCAAAAAATTTTCAAAAACTGTTCAAAATTTGTTTTTAATCCTCAAAAAGCAAAAAGAATTTTTAACAATTATTACTCAGTATGCACCGTATCGAAAATAAAATTGCGTTCGACAGAAAGTTCGATGCGCTACGAAAATTTCGACAGGGTTGCACTGCTCATAATAAGAATTTTACATTCGATATTCGATCTTTGATAACCAGCGAAGATCGAACGTCGAAAGCAGCTCATAATAAGGGCCATAGTGGCTGAACTAGAGGTGATGGAGGAAAACTGAGTACACAGTCGTAATTAGCGACCCTAAATTACTATAAAACCGTTAAAAAATCTCGCACATAAGGCAAAAGTTGAAAATTTGTTGCACTGCGTAATGAACGTGATAAACCGTAACTCAACTGGGGTGGTAAAAAAAAATTTTGAGTTTTTATAAAAAAATGTTGGCAAATAAAAATTTTCAAAAAAAATTCTGCGAAAATAGCAGATTTTTGATAGTGAATAGCTGTAATTGTTTTTTTTCATGGCCAATTTCGGTTTTTAATTTTTTTGACCCCCGTCCACACCTTTCAAAAATCTAAAAAAAATTGGAGTAGGAGTATTCGGAAGAGGCTTATTTTCATAAGAAAAATCAGAGTAGAAAACCCATTTTTAGTATGAAAAAATCGCATGTAAAAAGTTTCGCGATTTTTTTCATCGCGAATTTCGCGTTAGAAAATTCAAATGTGTCTCTAAAGTCAAAAAATCACTGTGAATTTTTTCAGATTTTTCCTATGATTAGTTAAGCTGAAAAACGCGAAAAACAAAATTACAAACAAAAATACGCTATTACTCATTAAAAATTACAGATAATGGCCTGAAAATTTAGCCAAATCATTTTTAAATCAAGTGCTTTAAATGAGTCTATGCGAAACTTGATTTGGTTTGGGGGCATCTCTGACATGGAAACCCGGCTGTGCCCTTTAGGCAATTTTTCTAATCTGAAAATTTTCCATTAATCTTATTTTCTATTTGATTTTAAACTTTTACTTTTTAATATAAATGTTTTCAGTCTGACTTAACTTGAAAAAATAAGAGCTATTTTCACGCTCTGACCCGAATTGAAGCGTCAACGTTGTATGTATAGAGAATACAAATTCTACCAGAATAGAGAATTTTGAGAGATTAACGGCGCTAACGCTTCAATTTAGGTGTGTTTTATTTGCCTCACTTGCATCGCTTAGAAAAGTAAAGCTCCAAAACAGTGGCTATCAAAATTCATGACGCTATAGCCTAGTTGTCAAGTGCGTCAGCAAGGTTAAGGCTCAAGTCCCCCAATTTTTTTTTTTTCTATTTAAAAAAGTTCAATCCCTACAAATTTAAAATTTATTTTTAAATTACAATTACACTCTGTTTATTCGCATATACATTATTGTTGTTTTCTTATCTATTGACGAAATTTGTCCGGGCTCTCACCTGTGGCTAAACATCCCCATCGTGACTGTCGAATAAAAACGTTTACCAGCTAAGCGATCCAAGGAAACCTACTTTTGTTGCTGCACTAGTTACTGTTTTTTGACAATGCAAGAATGAGGAAGGCATACCAAATTGAATGATTCAATATTTCTAAAAATAGATCAAATAAAATTTTGAAATTGTGTTAGTGAATGCTGAAAATTTTGTTACTGTATTGGAGTAATTAGCTCTGTCTTTGCAGGGGGGAAAGTATGGTATCAAATCATGTGACGAGTGCAGAAGGGACTCATTTTATTTATTTTTTTTTATTTGTTTTGCAGTGAAACTTCTTTAGCGGGGCTGAGAATCGAAAGTTTTTGGACGGATAAATACAACGGCAAGGAGCTTTCAATGCACTCAAATGAAACTAATAAAAAACGAAGTTGTGGTGTTGTTAGTGTTTAGCAAGCGAGGTCATAAGGCAATCGGCTGTGTACAACCAAGCAGAGCGTCGACTTCTCGCAGTTTTTTCTCATGCGCTTTAGTGAGAGAGCCGATCTAGATGGCTCTGCTTGCCGTTCACTGCTTACGGTTGCCGTTTTTGGTAGAATTCACTTTGTATTTGCTTAGTTTCGGTAAATGGTTTCGAATGAAACTGCAACCGTGCACATTGAGAAGTTATTTTCGATTATGGTTTCATTTGACAGTTCACTGTGTATTTCTTGTTGTAAAATATCGGCGGAAATTAATGCTAAATATTTCGATCCTGTTTTCACTTTAGCCCCAGTAACAATATAGCCTTAATTCCGCAGCTCCTCCACCATTTGTACATATGAGAAGCTGAGAGGAAAAGTGATATAACTTCTACGTTCAGAAAAAAGTGGAATAATTTTACTTAAGAGCAAAAGCAAAACGAAATATGTCCAGAGCAAAAGTGAAACGAAATATGTTCAGAGCGAAAACGGAATAAAAAACTATGCTGTTCTTGCTCTGAAAGAATTGTTATACCATTTTTGCTCTTACTTTTAAGGCGTTTCATTTTCACTCTAAACCGTATTACTTATGCCATTCTTGCACTGACACTCTAAATTATTTCACTTTTGCTCTTATATAAATTTTAGCCCGCTTTTCCTCTCAGCATGTCATATGTATTGCCGTTTTTTTTTTGTGGCCCTACGTAGCTCCTCCACCTTTTCTGTTCACACCTCGGATATGAGCTCCTCTTCCTGCGCCCCTTACAATTCTTTTTCTGTATTTCCATTTCTTTCAAGTTGCAGGTAAAACAAAATATAAATTTCAGAATAGAAAGATCAGAGCAAATTCATTTCAGTAAACGTATTCAGGGTTGCAATCGATTTTTTGAACAGTTTCGACGCAGTTTCGTTGAAACCAACTTATTTCCATGGTTTCGTTTGACATATTTTTATATGTCGAAATGATTGAAACTGCGCAATTTCGGTTCAGTGGGAACATAGTATTAGCTTCTTCATTACTTCATTCTGCTTCACTGTATTCTAAATTATCGAGACTTAGTTTTTCTTCCAGGTTTGCCCACATTCGGTTGATCTGTGTAACTCAAAGAGGAGAGGTTTTCAAAAAAGACATCACATATATGTAATAAAGTTTTGAACTCTAAGCTTACGAGTTTTAAGTTGATAATAACATAGTTCCTTATACTATTCCCCTCCACTCCTCTTGATGATACTCAGAACATTTCCAAAAACATAAAAAGATTCAAAGTATGATACTTTATGAGTCATTTTTATGGTTTATGAGTCACCTAGCAAAGCAACTCGTAAGCTAATGAAACCTTCTTCTATTGCTGAACCAGCTGCAGTCAGTCGTTGCTTATCAATAATACTTTTGAAGCTGTGATTTCATTTCACTTCTGAGCTATCGACGACGACATTTGCTCAAGTGCTTAAGTTGGAACGATGAGTAGGTAACCAACTACTCACAGTTTATTGCTGCTGCTGCTGCTGCTGCTGCACCTTCTCAAAGCATTACTGCAGCATTAGCAGGCAGCAGTAGGCGATAATTTGTTATTGTGCTGCATGCATTTTCAATAGGAATAAAGATTTTTGTGTGCTTGTGTGTGTGTGTGGTGTGTGGTGTGTGCCTGAAAACGATTCATCATTCAAACTATTTTTAGTACTTTTAAATGAATTGTTTTGTTGATTGCATGCTGGCTTGCCTGCTTGATGTCGGTGTTGTTGGTGTTGTTTTTTGTTGGTCTCTCCCCCTCCCCTTCCTCATCCTTCATCGGCAAAATGACAATGGTTATTTGCTCGTGTTTTAGTTCTTGCTGTTGTTATTCATGATGTGCAGCAACAGATGTGCAAAATAATCTTTTAGTGATATTTTTATATAATATTGTATATTTTTCATTTATTTATATTTTTAATCGTTTTCAAATTCATAAATAATTAGAAATATGCTAATTTAATGCATAAACAATTATTAGTCATATTTTGTATTTTTAATTTCATATGTTAAATTTACGCTTTAAATTTTGTATAAATTTTTTAATTTTTTACTTCAAAGCAAACCGTTAATTTTGGTTTTAATTTCGGAATTTTCAATGCTCATTCTAAGAAAAAAGTGATTTCAAAACTTTCTCCTCCTTTCCTTTCTTTTTAAAATGAGCACATGCGTTCTCTTAAAACAGGTGAAATTTGACAACATCGCTTTAAATCGAACCCATTAGGAAATTTAAATAAATGTTTGCCTTGATCTACATACTTGGTTTTTAAGATATGAGAATCCATTTCTTCCCCACTGGAATACCAGTAATGCTATCATTTTTAGTTTTTAATTACCAAAAAAAAAAAATAGATCTGTAAATATTTACGCAAACCGAAAATTCAAAGTCTTATCGGTCAAAAGCACTAGCAGCAAAAAAATTACAACAACTGAGTACATAATAATAAAATCTAATACAAAATATATACATAAAAGTATTTGCGATAATCAAGTCAATAAAAACAAGTAAAAAAAACTAAATAATTTCATAAGTGCGAATGCAAAATATAATTCACACACACGGAAAGGGCCCATTTCCTACGAGGACTCAGATGATTGAAAACAAAAAGTGGTTTCCTATGTTATTTTGTGAGCTGGAGCGAATTTTTCCAGAATTTCGAGAAAACCAAAAATTGCACAAATGCCGATTTTCATACTTTCTCATTTTTTTCTCGAGATGAACCTTCCCAGTGATCAGATTCTTCATAAACGATATCGTTTACGAGAGTTTTGCAAAACTTTTGCAGACAAAACTATCGCTACCGAATCCGAAAACAATACGAAAACGAATCATATGTCGCTCAGTTTAGGGTAGCAAAAGTTTCGTTTACTACAGTCGCAAAGATATCATTAGCGAGCCTTTTTAGAGAGCCAGAGAAACCGTTTGTTGTCTCGTTTTCTTATTAATTCTTCATTATCACATTCAAGCTCCCGAACTAATTGATTGCGAATATGAACATTTACGAGAATCAATCGACTGATCTTGCTACTCTCGTTTTTTCGTTGTTGTGTCGTGTGCCGAAGAAACCGTTTGTCGCTCCTCTTGTCTATTTTTAGCCGCGTTTTATTCGCCACTTGCTTCTAGTTATGTATAGCTGACAGCGATAATTGTATAGGAAAACAACAACAAAACCGTAGAGATAGCACTTATAATTATAGCTGCTATGTATACTTAACAAGTTGTTTAACTACATCAAATTCTATTGTGAACTGCTAATAATGAAAGAAGAAGCATGACAGTTTGACAAAAAACAAAAAAAGAAAAGATTCGAAATGTCTGCCGGGAAAAAGTTGTAAAAAATCATCGTTAAATATTCTTATAAAGAGTAAAAACTAAGAACAATGCCCACTATTGACACCAATGGCTGGGATGTTTCACCTCTAACTGCTGAGCAGTTTCATTGCGAATAACAATATAATGAAGAAGAGACTTAACAGCTTGGTCGTTTTATTCGCACATGTTAAACTAGCTGGCGAATAAAACGCACCTTTTATTTATTTGTCATATTTATGCTCGCTAATTTATCGTTTGCGAGCACGCTTGCTAACATTGAACGAATGTTCGTACGACGCTCGTATTTTTGACGGTAAAGTGTTCGTTTCTGAGCACGTTTATGGCAGTTTAAGCGAACGTTTGCTCAACATGCGCTGCTGAGTCCACTGGGTTATTTTTTATTACACAGAGTAATTTGAGACTGCAAGTTGGCATAAAAATAATAGGTGGATATTAATTCTTAAACTAGCGGAAAACAAACCAAGAAGACTGAGGTTCACTTTGAAACAAATATTCGGAAAGAACGTGAAAGAATCTGGCAAAATGTAGAGGAAGGTCAAAGTCATCGCAAAAGTCTACATTCAATGAATAGATAGAGTGGCGACCTTTACAGGCAAATCGTCACTTTAGTTCTTTACCACTAGATCTAACATTTTTCAAGGTTACTTGGCGACTCAATTTTGATTTTGACGAATCGCTTGCCTAGCCGAATCGCTGACTATTTGGTGACGGACGCTGACAGCTTAAAAAAAAGCTCCTATGAGTTGGTGCCACTCTACGGATGCTTGGATCGAAAATTCTTTCACTAGGGGCCACTCCCTATTGCATCCTCAATAAGGTGTCAACAGCTTCAACTGTTTCCGTCATATTTTAAATGCTTTTTATTAAAAATGTTTCCAACTTATCACACAAAATTTTCGCGAATAAAATTTGGCGAATCGCGAGCTTTGACATGAGCTAATCACACGATTCGCCAAAAACAGGCAATTTCGAGCATAATGGGTACCAAGAATTGGCAACACTGTCCACAGTAGATGCAAAATCGATAAAATTTCACCATCGCACAGAAACTGGAAATGAATAGACTAGATACGTTGTGAAAAGGTTGAGACGAAATTTCTCATCACGCGATTGACTGGAACTCTCAAGAAACTAGGCTGCTCAAAAAAAAAAATCGAACGCGCAGGAAAATGGGTGAGCAAAGTAAAAACATTGGCAAAAAAAAAAGGCTCAGTGACGGAACTAGTTTTTGGCGCCTTATGTTTTACTAGGAGCTAATTGAAAGTGATGCTGAGTTTGTTTTATACACTTGCCCACCGAATAAAGTGAGGAACCGAATGTGAAGCTGAAGCGTGAAGTAACAATCAATCTGTCAAAAGTAAAATATATACATTTTCATTGTAATCAAACACAATGGCTGCGTTTCCCGGGTGCAAAATCAAAAAAAGCAGCTTTCAAATGTCTTAGAAACGCGCCGCTGAGTGAAAATGTATACATTTTACTTTTAACAGATCGTTACTTTACGCTTCAGCTTCACATTCTGTACCTCACTTAACACGGTTGATACGTTCCACCAAAAATCATGCAAATCGAAACCGTGTAAAATCGTTTTTTTGCTTGTAGAACGATATCACTATCGGAGCGATATCACTAAGTTGAGCTGCCAACTGCATTTTTATCTTCAGTAAGGTGAAGTTTACATCCAGAAGAAAATTGCCGCAATTTCTTTCAGTATGCCTTTTTGAGAGTAAATTGCTTGAGCAAGAAATTGAAAGTCCCATTTTTACATTAGCAATTCACTCTCAAAAATACTTTCTGAGAGTAACTTGCAGTAATTTGTTTTAGAGATGTAAGCTTCGCCTAAAGGTGAACGTTTTACTTTTGGTTGATGTAACAAAATCCGTGATCAATATTTGCTTTAACGGATATCTTTATAAACTTCTTCGGTGAATTAGGTCATTTTTAGCTTTTTGTTGAAATTTTAAGGCCTTTCCGAAATCAGGGTCTTTGAGTGAAAAATATTATTCCAGTTCCGTGCCCAGTCGAAGTCCTTCAGCAATTTTATATGTGAAATGAATGAAAGGAGAAAACCGTGTTAAAGCGAAACTATACATTTCGAGTACCGTGTAAATCAAGGGACATCTGCACATTGATGTTGCCAAACATGCTTCAATTCAATGATGTTTCTGGAGAAATGTAAAAGAAACAAATGAGTGCAGTGAAGGGTTAAGTGAGGAACAGAATGTGAAGCTAGAGCGTGAAGTAACAATCTGTTAAAAGTAAAATACATACATTTTCATTGTAATCAAACACATTGAGTGCGTTTCCAGGGTGCGAAATAAAAAAGAGCTGCTTTCAAAGTGTATCAGAAACGCGTCGCTGAGTGAAAATCTAAACATTTTTCCTTTAACATATTGATACTTCACGCTCCAGCTTCACATTCCGTTCCTCACTTTAAGTATGCAAAAAGTTGCTTCTCAAATTTCTTTATAAGAATCGCATAAGTCTGCATTTAAACTAATCTCATAAAACTTTTTGACATTCCCTTTTGAAGTTTCATGAATTGATGCCCGCAATATTTTCGTTCGTCCCTTCCCTCCCCCACCCCCAACTTATTTCTTACCTCTTTCCCGCATTTGTTCGAGTTTTATGTAAATGCTGACTAATTTAAAGCAGAATTGCTAAGCTAAACAACATTAACTAAATGGGCCCCTTCCTGCAAAAATGACAAATATAGAGAGTGAATGTGTGTGTGTGTGTATACGTGTACATATTTTCATTCGTTTTTACCGCTACGTTAGAATCTCAACTATTATTATCATGATGATTGAGAATTCTGAGCAAATAGTGAGAGAAAAAAAACGAAATCCAAACGAAAAATTACAAAAACAAATTCGTTTTCACATACTTTTTCTTATTTTTATTCTTTTTTTTTTTATTATAATTATCAGCAAATAAACAACAACGACGACACAGCAAGCGATAATCATCACAAACAAGAAAGAAAAGAAGAAGCAAATTCAGTTGTTGTTTGCATGTTTTTCCGATAAATTCATTTAAACATATGTACGAGTAAGTGAGGTTATGTTTGTATGTATGTATGTATATTTCAAATGAACAGATGAAAAAAGGCAACGCATAAAAAAAAGAAGAAATCGGAAAACGAAGAAACACCAGTGGAAAATTCATGAAAAATTGTCGCTTTTTTTGTGCCTATCTCAATATTATTTACTTATTTATTTACTATATAAACGTGCGACAACATCGTAAATGTTGTTGAGCCAACAATAGCAACAACAACAACACCACATGTCCGGTATTCCAATGTCCAGCAAAACACACACACACACACACCAAAACAACAACAACAATAACGACCGCAAATGTTGATGACGCTCAACACTCGACGACAAGAAGACGTCAGCATCCAGAGAACATCATCGAAATGAAGCGTATTGAGGCGCAACTGAGCGCAGTGAGGTGCAAATGGGGAAAAACAAACAGCAATAAAAATACGAACGCGTTGAAATACACGTCGGGTGTGGAAGGAGAAAGAAGGAGAGAGAGAGAAAGAGAATTTCAGTGAGGGTGAGATTCAAGCAAGCAAGCGAACGAGAGTTTTCTGAATATTTTTTTTTCGATTTCAAAAAGTTGTTTATTCTATAGTCAGCTGACTAATTTCTGCAATTCTGCAATAGAATAACTATTAAAAAACTGGGGTTTGGAGATATTAACAAATCAATACAGGTAAACGGGGGTTACGTATGGCTTTAGGCCCCATTTCTTGCTTCTGTAAGAGCTTAGTCCAGATTTATGCCTAAATATTTTACCTCCTTTTATATTTTCAGAGAGGACTCTTCTATTTTTAAAAGTGTGAATTGCTGAATCATTTTTTTGTTGGAGATTGATATATACAAAGTGGTGCAAAAGTTTTCATTCGATTTTCTAAGGCAGTAACTTTGTTTGCCAGCTGGTTTCACTTGATCAGCACCCAGCATCTCTAAGCTTAAACTAAACGCATTATTCGATGCTTTCATGAAAAAGCTACAGAATCATCAGTCAATTCGGGGCATCAGTGGGTGATGGTCGTATTGTCGATTCTGCGTCTTCAAAGGATGTTTCTTTTCTGAAAGACTTGTCATAGGTCTTCATTACCTGTTACAATATTTTATCTTACCTTTCATTTATAATGTATGGCAAAAAGTTGGTCGGGTCTAATCTCTGTAACTTGAAAATAACATTTAAGTTTTTTTTTTTTTTTTTATCTTTTTAACAGATTTCAATGAAAAATAATCCTAAAGTAAGCAAGAGATAAAGTACTCAATTTTATTTGTTAATTTTTATGAATTTTTTAGAGTTTTTATACTAAGTTTTTATTATTGCAAAGAACTTTCTGGTTGTTGATATTTTGCATTATTTTTTTGGTTAATACAAATTATGCTATTTATTTGAAAGCATATCACAAATTTCAAAACTAAACAATGATTGTTTTTTCGATACGATTGTACTTTTTTCAGTACACTTTGGGCGGATTTAATACACTTTTGATATTCGATACAAAACGAAAAAGATGAACTAAAATGCCAACACTGATTTGACGTCACAATTTTATTCGCTCAATATTAGTTTTGTGAGAGAGCAAAATAACGGACCGAACTTTGGATTAGGATTTTAAAATACAATAACAAAAAATTGCAAAGAAAACGAGAGAAGAGAGAGAAGAAATTTGTAATAGGGGGTTTCAAGTGTTCAGGAGAAGGAATTTTGTAGGAAGCTTATGGGAATTTATAGATCTATAATTTTTGCAGTTTAAGACTAAATTTTAATAATTTTCTGATTATATTTTCCCGTATTTTTTTTAATAACTTAATAATTTTCCCATGTCTGTTTGAACTATATTCACATATTAGTAAATAAAATGTGAAGAAAACTAATTGCCTATATATTTATGTGGACGTACGACCATTGAACACTTGAAATAATCAATTCTAATCAGTTTTTTTTTAGATATTATACTTTAACCTACAAGGAGATAACTAACTGTGTATTTCACTCTACCTACTGCCAAAACTAGTACCAACAATAACTTTGACAATGACCGAGATAACGTTCATTATCATTTCCTGTTTATATCAAACATTTTGAGTTTTTGTTTTTCTCTCTGATAAGAAAAATTTATGAATGAAATTTTTATTTTTCTAATATTTTTGTGTTTGTTAATGAAAAACTCAAATCTGAATGAAATTTTTAGTTTTAGCAAAGATTAACAATAATTTGAGGAAATTTTTAGAAATTTAAAAATGAAAATACCTACAAATTTCTCTAAGTGTGGATGAGAGAGAGAGACACATGTTACTTTAACTTCTTAGATGGAATCTCACAAATGGTTTAAATGATATAGCTCAAGAGAAAAAAGTCTAAGGGCATTAAATCGCACGGCGGTCATTCCACTTCACCTCTTCTGGAAATAACGCGTTCTGGGAGCTTTTCTTGCAACAACTCAAATGTAACGCCCGCTATGTAACACGTTATGCCATCTTGTTGGATTTACATGTTGTCCTAGGCCAAGTTGAGGTCACAGAAAGGCCAACTCCTTGTGCACGACGAAAAATCGAGAGGTTTGGGTCTTCAGCCACAATTTCAGCAACAGCAGGAATATTTTCGCTTGACCACGCGTTTCGGCAACAGAACTGCTTTGCTCGAATTTCGCGTTAATTCGTTCGATTGATCGCTCGGTTGGACGAAAATTTCTGTTGTAATTATTTCGCAGCTACCGAAAAGTTTTGGCGAACAGATGGTGAACTTTTATAATAAATTTTACCAATTTCGACACGTTGTTGAATGGTGTAGGTAAAATGATGACTCTGACAGAACAGAAACGTCGAAAAATTACATTGTTGTCACCTGAGATGTTAGAGCAATAAGCTGTTAAAGTCTCAGCGATCTAAGCAACGATCAGTTTATCATTCTTCTCCCATATACCTGAAGAAGTGCGCCACAAAGTTCTGTCGTCAGCTCATTCAACACCCCGTAGGCAATGACAAAACGAAGGGGAGACTAATGACGACCCTGCGTGGGCCAACAAAGGAATATGTGGTACATGACCTTCAGTTCCCACAAGCAGAAGTGGCAGGCAGCAGTGATTAAAAACACGAAGCCATCAAAAGCCCTAAGCCCTGATAATATCGCCATGGTAATGCTTAAGCACCTGGACGATCCGGCAGGCGAGTACATGGCAGCAGTACTCAACCTATCATTACGAGAGGCAGAAATACCCGACGTCTGGTAGGTGGGTCGAGTGATACCCCTTCCGAAGCCACGAATGCCTTGATGTCCAGGTTATCACGGCAAGTCATATCGACCGATCACTTTGCTCTCTCCAGTGGTCAAGACGCTCGAGGCTCTACTTCTGCCCCTCCCTCACCAAATACCTTACGCTTGCGCAACACTTACATGGCTTTCGAAAGGCCACAGCACCACCATGGCTTTGAACCTGATTTAGTCGCAAATCAGTCAAGGTATAAAAAGGCGAAAACCCTGCGACAGAACTGTTCTGGTAGGAGTGGACCTATTAAAACCCTTCGATACGGTGAACCATGCTATTCTAGTACAGAACCCCCACAAATCTTCACTCCCACAAATGACCAAAAGATGGCTGGCGAACTACTTGCGCGGAAAGCAATCGTATTACGAATTTAGAGGTGTCAAATCGAAACACAGACTAGTAAAACAGGGCGTCCCGCAAGGTAGCATTCTGTCCTCTTTAATCACTACGTTGGCAAACTGCCACCACCGCCAAGTAACGTCAACGGGGAGATACCCAAAAATCTGCGGAGTAACCTCAGATGGTCTTCTCACTTTCGCGGTGCACGCAACGAATCTGCGGAACCGTCTAAGAGAGAGGAATAACTTACTGAAAGCGGTAGCTGGAAATACTTGGGGCAAAGAAAAGGAGACTATCATAACCACATACAAGACGCAAACTACGCTGCCCCAGTATTGTCCCATACAATCGACGACACGCAATGGGATGGTCTACAAGTGTGTCAAAATGCCGCTCTACACATTGTTACGGGCGGCCATCTAATTTCAGATGAGCACCACCTACATGAAGAAGCGAAAATGCCAAAGATGAGGGAACACAATGAGCTCCTCAGCAAGCAGTTTCTTCTGGCATGCCATACAGTAGACCACCCAAACAGTGAACTGATGAGATAAGGCCCTCCACACAGGATCATACGAAAAGACCTTACATACTTCAAAGACAGCGCATCAGCAGATTTACTGGGCAACCCCCACTCGAATCTGCATCCTATACGTTCGCCCTTAAGCAGCTACATTCAAATGAGTTTCATTTAGCTACAATACATAGGCACAATATTGTCATGAACTTTAAGCTACCAACATTTGCGGGTGAGACACGAAGTTTGCCCAGATTAATTCTTGTACAACTTAGATCTTGCTGAAGCAAGTTCCTCAACTGCTATATGACCCGAATCAGTGAAGAGGTCGTAAATGTGTGCAGCGATTGTCATCGCACGATATGGCGCACCTCATTTGCTGTCCACGAAAACCGTCGAACCTGAGGCCGATATCACTGTGGACAAGATCTACCGACGAAACCCAATTCCTGGGTCTTGACTTAACTGAACCGGATGAAAAATGAAAAACGACTGACCAATGCGTATGAGTTAAACCGAAATACGGTGGCTACAACAACAACAACTGGTCGGTTAATTCAGTCAGAGATTGCTTAAGCAATCGTCTTAGAGAGCTATACATATGCTGCGCGATCTTTTGATCGGTTAATTCTTTGAGAGGTTGTTTTTCTAATCCGTATAAAAGGGAAATCCATACCTTGATTAATTTACTAATATTTTAATTTTCCTCCACGACATACGTTGTGCGATCAGCCGATCGATAAACTAAATCAAAGCTACCTCGGCAATCATCTCTTTGTGAGCTAATATTGCTTTGCCGATTATCTCACAGAGCTAAAAATCGATCTGTTCACCAATCTTATAAATACTTCTTCACGACTATTTCGCCGATCATCCTTGACAGGTATAAATTGACCATTATTTACAGCATTTTTGGAAGGCATACGCTGCATGATCGGTCGATTCGTTCAAATATTCTCAGAGAGGGAGTTCACCAATCTTTTAAAGTACTCCTCCAAGACTATTTCAGCGATCATCTCAAATAGTTATAAATCGATTGATTAAGTTAGACAGAGGTTTTTTTCATTGTTTGTCTCAGGCAGCTAAAGATATATCGATTAATAATAACGCTGTGCGATCAGTTGATTAGTTGGCTCAGTCAAAGATTTCTCAGCAATTATCTCTGCGATCTGAACATCGAATCTATTCGCCAATCTTTACAAAGAGATTTTTTTTTTCATCCAGTGATTCTGTGATGTGATCACCGACATATTCATTAATCCTTTCTACGATCGCTTGATCGGTCGCTTAACTTCAAATTGATCGATGAAAACTGAATTATTTCTGTATTTTTCACACAAATATTTTAACATTTTGTCATTTATTCATCACATTCTTTCATTTTCATTCATCACATTCTTCATTTCGCAGTACGCGCGTTTTTCTTTTGCCTTCAGTTCTGATTCGAGTAGCTTCCAGTATCTGTCTCTATGTATATCTTTTTTTTTTCCATTTTGTATCTGAGCGCGCGTGTTTATTTGTTGCTTGTTGTTGTATAAAGTTGCTTTGGATTGAGGTTTTTGTACTTTGATGGTCAATTGCTGATTTTTAGTAGCTTGATGTGTGTGTGTGTGTGTTTTTTTTTGTTTAATTTAATTTCAATTTTAAGTTCAGGGACATTGAAACATTTTAAATAATAAATTTTTGTACATATCGTCGTCTGAGAATTGATTTGGCGTATGTGTGTATGTATTCGTATACTTATACGACAAATCAATTCTCAGGCGACGATATATATTAATTCATAAGTATTAAAATGTGTGCATATGTATCTAGATGCATGAAATTATGTATCCATAACCGCAGTAGCAACAACAAAAACACCAGCAACAATTGTTTCTTACATATTTGGATTATTTTTATTGTTGTTTTCTCAATTGCCGACGAAATTTTTTTTTTTTTGGATTTTTTTTATTTTGATTTTTGCACGCCAACTTGTCTGCGTTTTAATTGAAATTTGAAGTATCTGCAATTATTTTTTTTAGTACTTTTTATATATTTATGTATGAGTGTATGGAATTTCTGATTTTTCGTATTGTGCTAAACTAAAAACGAAATAAAAAACACTAAAAATAAAAAACAAAAAATGAAAAAAACCTGAAAAACAAAAACTGTATGAATTTTTGTTTGTTTGCCTGTTGATCTTGAGCGTTTATTAACCTTTTTTAAACTTTTTAATTTTGTTTTTGTTTTTTCCCGATGTTTTAGTTCATGTTTTTATTTTTGCTTTGTGGTTTTTTGTTTGTGTGTTTTTGTTTTTTTGGCTGCAGGGTCATTTGAAATGTAAACAATATTTTTTTTATTTTTATTATTTCGGTTTTTGGTGTTTTGCTAAATATTTGTTTATATTAAATTGTATAAAAATTTATTTTAGTTAATCATTATAATCTATTCATATACTTGTATATATGTATGTTTAGCTAACGAATGATTCTTTGATCTGTTTATCGATATATTCACTGATATTTTCAACGGTCGCTGCATTAATCACTGATTCACCAAACACTTTTTTAAGCTATGCAATAATCTCAAAGATTAGTAGTTTGAAAATCTTAGAAATCGCTTAAGGGAATCTTCCGTTTTGTTAGTTTTAAAGAAATCGAATGATTTTTAAAGAGAAACTTCTTTAGCGGGGTGGTGAAATGAAAATTTTTGAACGGAAAAATGCAAAGGAAACGAGCTTTCCTTGCACACAAACGAAACTAATAAGAAACGAAGTATTTTTGTTGTTAGTGTTTAGCGAACGAGGTCATATGGGGATCGGCTATATACAATCATACATACATATATATACATACATACATGCAGAGGGTCGACTTCTCGCAGTTTTATCTCATTTGCTTTAGTGAGAGAGCCGAAAGCCGAGTGAACTCTATCTCTGCTTGATTGCATATAACTGAACTTTCCTCTTTTGTATTGTATATGTGTACTACGTCGTGTTTGTGCCGTTAATTGTAAAGAGTATCAACAGAAAAAAAAAAACAACACAATATAGAAAGAAAAAGACTGCAGCACTTCAGTAGAATATGTTAATGAATTACGTGTGCGCCAAAAAGAATTGAGAAAATTGTATAGAAAATTAATTCGATTGATATGTAACATAATCCTTCAACTGGAGAAAATAATGAAAATGAACATTGCAAGTAAGTGCTTAAATATTTTCTAATTATCAAAATTAGATATTTTGATTTATTGCTCCTTATTGCTTATACCTCACGTGTATAACCTCACAATTTATTAGAAGTATGAATGTATAAACTCGTATTTTTTTTCGTAATTTGGACATTTATTGTGAAAAAGTGATTATAAATTTATTCTTTAAAGTATTGTCCATCGTTAGCCACAACCTTTTCCCATCTTTTTGGTAGCATACGGATTCCGCGTCGAAAGAACTCCTCATCTTTTGAGGCTATCCACGAATCGACCCATTCTTTGAGCTCTTCGAAAGAACGGAAGTGCTGTTCAGCCAGGCCATGTGTCATCGATCGGAACAAGTGGTAATCAGAAGGAGCAATGTCTGGAGAATACGGCGGGTGGGGTAGCACTTCCCATTTCAGCGTTTCCAAGTATGTTTTTACTTGCCTTGCAACATGCGGCCGAGCATTGTCGTGCTGAAGAATAACTTCGTCGTGTCTATTCTCATATTCTGGCCTCTTCTCCTTTAATGCTCGGCTCAAACGCATCAATTGTAGTCGGTAGCGGTCGCCAGTGATCATTTCATTCGGTTTCAACAGCTCATAATACACGACACCTTTCATATCCCACCAAATACACAGCATGGGCTTGGATCCATGGATGTTCGGCTTTGCCGTTGATGTTGATGCATGTTCGGGCGGTCCCCATGATTTTTTACGCTTTGGATTATCGTAACGTATCCATTTTTCATCGCCAGTCACAATACGATGCAGAAAACCCTTTCTTTTCTGTCGTTCAATCAGCAGTTCACATGTGAAAATCGTCGTTCGACGTCTCTCGGCTTCAATTCGTACGGCACTCAATTTCCTTGCTTTTGAAACATTCCCAATACTTCTAATCGTTTAGAAATGGTTGATTGATAAACTCCTAAAGATTCTGCAATTTCTTGTTGCGTTTGGCACGAATCTTCTTCGAGTAATGCCTTCAATTCTTCATCTGTGAACTTTTTCGGGCCGCCTGAACGTTCCCTGTCTTCAACATCAAAATCACCACTTTTGAAACGGGCATACCACACTTGACACATTCTAACGTCTATAGTACAGTCAGGATAAGCTTCAGTGAGTAAACGATGTGCTTCAGTTGCGTTTTTCTTTAAATGGAAGAAGCAAATTAAAACTTCCCGCAAATGTTGTTTTGTTGGCACGAAATTCGACATTTTCAGCTATAGTAAAACACTTTTGTAAAATTATGAAAACTATTTGACAGATCAATTCTTATAGTATTTTTGGCGCTCTTCGAGATAGAATAGCTGTCAATGTAAAAAAAATGGCGCGTATGATAGATATGAAGTTAGTCACAATTACGAGTTTAAACATTCATACTCCCAATACATTATGCGAAAATTTTTAACCATTCCATATTTCTCAATCTTTTTTTTAGGTGACTTTAACCCTTCCCTTAGCCCAACAAGGCAAATTTTGTTAAAAAAAAAAAATATTAAGGAATAACATTCTTCACTCTGAACAACTTTTGTTCTATGACTTTTTCTATACCCTTGATTACAAGTGCTAAAATCTGAAATTACCTAGTGAACCATATCGAACCGTGAAACCTAGTCGTATTTTGAGAGTCCCACCATGAACGAATTAGAAAAATGTTGTTGAAAAAAATATACCCTTGATTCAAGAACGAAGATTCTTTAAAAAATAACAAAAATTTGAATTCCAATAAGTTTGTGTAAATACTTATGAATCCCGAAAATCCCGAAATTTTGTGTTTTCAATCCCGGGATTTACGATACCACTTTTTGATCGAATTTTCCCGGGGAGCAACACTGCACTTTATATATATTCGTAGGTATATCAATAACTTAATTTAGTAGATTAAATTTGGTAGATTTTTCCCAAAAAAAAAAAACGCCTTTTTTTAGGAGTTCTGGTTGATTTGGAAATTTAACATTTGGCAACACTGCCTTAACTTTCAAATCGCCTAGGTCGATTTTATTGCCGAGAAATTCATAGAAATCATCTTTGGTTGTTTCGACCTTCTCATTCAACGAAGCATGGACACATATGTACATATCAAGCTGATGTTGCAATGATCTTTTGTAAATCTTTACCTACTAAATGCAATAAAAATAAAAAAAGAATTCAATAAAACCAAACTCAATAGAAATATTTAACAAACGTTTTGTTTTATTTATTTATTTTTACATTTTCTTGAAATATTCCATTAATTTTCATTTTCAACTCAAGGTAACAACAACAACAAAAACAAGCAAATATGTTGTAATCTAAAACTGAGCTGTAATTGAATTTTACACGATTTTACAACAAAATTTATGAATTTATCTTTAAAATCTCACACAAAAATTACACAAAATCCCATAAAAAAAAAAAATAGACAGAAAAAAAAACAATAAAAACAATTACGATCACTTGAAATTTAACGTGCATGTCAAATTGTTGTCGTAGTAGCGGTAGTTGTTGTTGCTATTATTTGTTGGACATACATTTTCATAACGCTATATTACAAATTTACCTAAGCTTAGGTTTTTTTTTATTTTTTGGAAATTTCCAATAGATATAACAATAACAAAAAATAACTCAACTTATTTGTTTTGGGAAATTTTTCGTATAAACCCCACAATAACAAAAACAAAGCGCTGGCCATGCTTCATTGATGACTAAACTATGTTTACCTATTTATAAATAAATGTAAACAACAGAAATAAACTACAATTGAATTAACATGAAATTTAGATTCAGTGCGGGTAAACCACAAACAAAAAAAAAAAAGCGTCCCGAAATTGTCTTCAAAGTAGACAGTCAGCCAGCAACATAACCTCAAATTAAACAATTACTATAGGTAATTTGGGCAGAAGAGGTACACAAACAGACAGACAAATATTGATACAAGTGAGCTCTGAAAAAACAATGGAGGAGACGACGCTGTCAAAATTCTAAATAATAAAAAAAAAAAATTACAGTGGGTCGCTAAATCAATATGCCATAGTAATTTTCGAAGGTGACCTAACCTCTTAAGGAGTGAGATTGAAAAAATCTTAACACAAGTTTCACCTAATAATTTTTTTTGGGTGTAAAATTTAAAAATTTCTTTGATCTAGTCATCTTTGAAAAATATGGCAGTTGTTATTTTTAATGACAAACGACAAATGAGTAAAGAAAAAGAAGTACGTCTTAAAATTATTAAAAATTTTCAAAAAAATCCAAATTGGTCCTACAAAAAATTGCCCATAGAATTGAAGGTCTGACGTCAAACTGTTTCCAATGTTATTAAACAGTTTCAGGAGAATTTGACCATAGATAAGAAACCTGGTTCGGGAAGAAAACAAGGACCACATGATATTGGGAAGGCCAAGAAAATAGAAAGCATATTGAAAAGTTCTCCAAACACATCTGGTAGAAAAGCTGCCCGGTTAGGCCAGTGCTCTGACTATTTGGTGCGAAAAGTTAAAGCCAATGCAGGTTTGAAAACATACAAAGTCCAAAAAGTTCCAGACAGGAATGCTGCAAAAAATTTAGACGCCAAAAGTTGAGCTCGGAAATTAAAATCGAATTTCATACAAAAATATTCATGTTGTATAATGGAGGACGAAACGTATATACTGGCAGATTTTACGCAGCTTCAGCTTCCGGGTCAAAATTTTTATGTTGCTGATGCTCGAGGAAATGTCGAAGAACAATTTCGAATCCAAAAGCAGACAAAATTTCCTAAAAAAATTCCTGGTATGGCAAGCTATATGCAGTTGCGGCAAAACAAGCAAGTCATTTATTACAGTGGGTTCTATAAATACCGAAATATACATCAAAGAATGTTTGAAAAAACGACTTCTTCCTTTCATAAGAGAGCACAATGTGTCCACATATTTTTGGCCCGATTTGGCATCATGTCACTACGGCAAGAAAGCTCTGGAGTGGTAGCAAAGTAATAACATAGTTTTTGTACCAAGAGAGGACAATCTCATTCCTCCAAATTGTCCGGAGCTAAGACCAGTGGAGAGATATTGGGGTTTTGTGAAAAGAAACTTAAAGAGCACAAAAAAGGTGTCCCAAAATATCGAAGATTTTAAAAGGAGAAGGGCAAACTGTTCCAAATGGGCAATGTGTCTAAAACAACTATCAAATCTCTAATGGAAAGGCTTACCAAAAAAGGTCCACGAGTTCATAAATAGTGGTTAGAACTATAAAATACTATCAATTAAATAAAATTAATTTAATTTAAAAATTGTTGAATTTTATATATGTTAAGTTTTTTTTCGATCTCACTCCTTATTTGTATGAATAGAGTTGCCAACAGCAGCAGCAGCACACCAGTATCATTGCTACCCATTCACTTAATAAATATTGTTGTTGGTTTTCGTATTTTTTTTTTTTTTTTTACTTGAACAAATTGTTGCATAATTTCACTTTTACTTCTTGGTGCAGCCGCAGCAGCCGCAGTCGCAGTCGCAACATCAATGCGGCTGCTGCTTGAATTTTGAATGTGCGGTAATTGGATCGTGTTGCTGCTGTTGATTGTGTTCGTTTTGTTGCAACAAATGCAGCAACTTCCTTCTACTGCATACTAGCTTCTTCTGCTTCTTCTATGGTTAGCTGCTGCTGTTGTTATTGTTGTTGTTGTGTGCTTGCTGCCATTGCCGCCACCTTTCGATAGCTATAAACATTTTAAGTTGTTTTTTTTTTTGTGCAGATTTATGCGCAGCCGCACGTCGTTTATTGTTGTTGCTGTTGGTTGTCAGTTGTCGGTTGTCTACTTTTGATGACGATTCGCGTACAGTTAGTGCTTGAGTTGCTGCTGGCGCACATAAAAAACACACACACCTCAAATCACTCAAAAACAGAAAACAAAAACAACAGCACCAGCAACATTGTAAACTTCTCATCCGTATTCCGCATGTGCACCCGTCACAGCTTCATCGTTTTTGGCTTTACTATATATTGACGATGTACGAGTATTTCGTAATTTTATGAGACACTAACTTCGGCAACCTACTGGGAAATTACGAATTTATGTAGTTCGTTATTCTGAGCTCTATGTACAGCTGTGTTCAATAAAATAGCATTGAGAGATGAAAAATGTTTCACATCACAAAAAAAAAAAACATTTTTTTTAGTTGTTTATTTAAATATGTTTAGATATTAATAATAGCTTGAACTATTTTATACTTGCAAAAAAATTTGTACCTTAAAGGTTTAAAAAAAAAATTACAAAAAATAAAAAACTCTTACAACAAAAATAAAAAAATTCAGCACAGTTTCGACTGTTGCAAGCTGATCTCGGCCCCATTTCCAAAGTTTGAAATTCGGTTGATAGATGTTGGACTGAATTCGGTCGAAAATCGATACTTAAGCATTCTCGTCTGATGTCGTCGAAGCGATATCGGGCCGTCCATAGACCTGATATTTCGGAGCTTACAACTCGTGATTCGACCAGTCCAAAAATATCAGTGCTTGTAATAAAAATGGGGATAAGAACAACATTTTGGAAATAACTTTCATCTGTCTAATTACCAAGTAATCTTAAAATTAATTATAATGGCTAATTTTGGCTATCATAGCGACACATCAGTGGAGTGGAGCATTTAGTCAACTGATAGAAAGAGCTGAGAAGAAAAGCGGTCTAAACTATATATGAGAACAAAAGTGAAATAATTTAATATCTGAGTGCAAGTACGGCATAAGTAATACGACTTAGAGTGAAAATGAAACGACTTAAAGTAAGCGTAAAAATGGTATAACAATTATTTCAGAGCAAAAATAGCATATTGATTTATTCCAAATTTCTCTGAACATAGAAGTTATGCCACTTTTCCTCTCAGCCTCTCAACTAATCTTCCATATCTCCCTACAGGAGTCGTTTGTTATTATATTATTACTGAAGCTCACAGATCCTCCAAAATTGTGGTATTGAGTTGCGTAAATAAAAAAGTAAAAGTTTATACTTCGCTTTTTTAAAGAAATTTTTCCAATTTCTATGAATAAAAATTAGCGAATCCACATTATTTGAACTGAAGCATTAAGAAAAACATAAAAAGCATAAGAATGTATGGATTTATTTATTTGTACTAATTCACAGAATTTTGAAGATTTTCTTCAAAAAAACGAGGTATAAGCTTTTACTTTTATTTGTTCACACCGCTCATTATCTTGAAACTCACTTTTTGAATATCTTTCGATATGTTTTGAATAAAGTTCGCGTCTATGGATTATGAAGAAAACTTTTGAACATCGATTTTGTTACAAGAGAGTTAATTTTTTGCTGATTTACTTCCACTTTGAGGATCGTTATCCTAATGGAAAATCCTTTTGAAAGACAAATACCGCTCAATATCTAATAACATGATTGCAATCCATTACGCCCACGTACTTTTTCTGATATCCATGCCAACCTTGGTACAAAGAATAGGGCCAATATGATTGTAAGAAGTGATATCTTCAATGGTAATCTTTGCATAACTGAAACTAGAAGTCTTAGAACAAATTGGGTATAGTTTTCAGAACATTTTAGTATTTAGATATATTATTTAGAATCGTGTGAAGCAAAGAAATATTCGGTATTAGCCAATCCAAAAGACCACAGCTATCGTTCATAGTTTTTCCGATATATTCAAAAGTTAACAGAGTCAATGATGTATAGTCATAGTCAAAAATAAAGAGTACTTTAACTAAAATATACTTTAATGCCATGAACTTCTTATGACATTGAACTATAGTTTAGTTTAAGTTCACTTTATTTTGGAATATGACTATGCACCAAAATATTTTGATCAATATCAAAATGTACATGGAAGTAATAGCTACTGTAGCTATTACTGCACGCAGATTGGTATATGCCTCTCAAAAGGATATTCCTCCAGGATATCAATCCTCAAAATAAAAGTAAGTTGTCAAAATTTAACACTCTCATAACGAAATCGATGTCCTAAAGTAGCTTGTTCAATCTTAAAAGCTGAACTGGATGGAATACACATGAAAGGTATTGAAAAATAGTTTACAAGATAATATCAACAATTATGGAGAATCTATGAGCTCCAGTGATAATAGAATGACAAGGGACTCCTGTAGGGAGACACGGAGGATTAATTGACTATTTGCTCCACCGATGATAGCCAAAATAACCACTTTTAATATGTTTTAAGATTATTTAGTAAACACATCGAAGCTATTTCCAAAATATTGTTCCTATCCCTATTTGTATAACAAGCACTTCTATTTTTTTGACCGGTCAAATCATGAGTTGCGAGAGTTTGTAATTTTTTTAAAACCTTTAAGATACAAATTATTTTTGTAGTAGGTATAAACGACTTCAAGCTATTATTAATATCTAAACATATTTAAGTACACAACTAAGAAATATTTTTTTCGTGATATGAAACTGTTTTCATCTCTCACTGCTATATTTTATTGACCGAAGCTGTACTTCGTTTTTTTTTTCACTATTCGTACTTCGGCTCTCAATGATCTGCATACATTATCTTACTTAGCTCTTCACTCCTCACAGTTCATCTCATAAAGCTTTAGGTACTTTATCTTTTTATGCTCTACGTACTTCGTACTTCTTCACTCTTTATAATTCGAATCTCTTCACTTTTTATACTTCGAGTCTCTTCACTTCCCGCTTTATATTTCCTCTCTCTTCACATTTCATGCTTCGTCTCTTTTGGCTCTTTGAACTTCGTCTTTTTCACCGTTTATTATTTAGTAGCTTTATTCCAGTACATTTATGTTTTGTTTCATTTGTCTTCTGTTTTATTTGTAAGTCGGTTTTTGTTCGTTTTGTTTTTGTTTTTTTTTTTTTTTACTTACTTCATATTAATACTTCGTGTGTGCTCGTTTCTTCTACTGCCAAACTTAGGTGCATAGTTTTTTTATATTTCTTCATTGACTTTGGCACTTTTACTTTTTATGCTCATGTATTTGTTGTTGTTGTTATTTCTGCTATTATTATTGTTTTGTAGTTGATGATTTACTACCACTACCACTTCTACTACTACTACTTCAACAATCCGCCGTCGGCCGTCGTCTTTACATTTTGGAAATCTCGTTTCAGCCTTTGCTATTTGTTATTTTTGTTTTTCACTGTTTTAAAACCAAAACCCATGCTTAAGTGTATGTTATTGTTATAATATTGTTGTTGCTTGCTATTTGTTGTCGGGGTTTTTCTTTACTGTTGTCGGTTTACCTGTAACAGTAGTTTACTTTTAACAATAACCTAAATATTTTTTTTGTTTTTGCTTTTAGTCTTTTCTGTTTTTTTTTTTGTTGTTATCGCTGGTGTTGTTTTTGTTGTTGCCGAAGTTAACAATTGTTTTGGCACGATCCGTTATGCAAATTGGTTTACTTCGCAAAAAAAAAAAGCAAAGCAAAATTGCTGCAAGGATTTCAATTATTTATAGGAATTTACCGAATTTACTTTAATAACTATTTATTATTCATATTTGGATCGTTTCAAAAGATTTAATATTTCCAATGCACATATTAAGTATTGGTTTTTGGTATGAAGCTTAATTGAAACCAACAACAATTGAGAACACACCGTATTTGCAATTGTTTTAGTTTTCTATAAGAGTGAGAGAGTATACGAAGAGAGCGAAAACCTCTCTCAGATGGTATATCTGCCTTGAAACGAACTACGTTGATTTTTGGGAGACTTTCTCAGTGATTTTTTGCTTGCCGGTGAGGGAGGGAGGTCGAGTTTGGCAATTTCACAACTATTTTATTTTATTCTACTTCTTACAATGTTCGCATTTTTATTCTTGATAAGGAGGAAAGAAAAAATAAACTGAAGACATTAAGAAAAGATGAAAATAGGAGACTATTTAAGTTACATGCATCTAGCAGAGGTCAAAAGAAAGCAGCAAATCGAAATAAAAAATCGCTACGTCTATAAGGTATCGACCCGAAACAAAAAAATTCCGGCTTGCAAAAAAAGTTCGGCACAGTTTCGGCTGTTGCAGGCCGAACTCGGTCTCAATTTCCAACGCTCGAAATTCAGTTGACAGATGTCGGACTAATTTTGGTGGAAAACCGATACTTACATGTTCGGTAAAATAACGTTCTTTTATTTCAGACCATATTAGATCGTCGCCCCTTGGCAGATGATGACAAAAAAAGGTACCAGGGAAACGTTCCAGAAGACACCGAAAAAAATACAAACAGAGGGCGAAACAACGTGCTGAAATCGCTCGCTGGAAGCACAGGGTGAAAAGAATACAAAACAATCGGTAAGTTAGTAGTAAACTAGACAGAGTAGTGATGCATAGTGGAAATGCTTACAAGCGACTCAAAACGCAACCATTCGAACTTTAACTGGCTGTCACATAATGCCAAACGAAGACCATCTCCACGATGAAGTCAGCCTACTGAAAGTAAGTGAACACAACATACTGCTACTAAAGCAAATAGCACGGCACCAACTCTCACACCCAAACCGCGCCCTTCTGGAGCTAACGCAATCAGCTCGAGATTACAAAATGATTTGAACACATTTAAAAGTGAGATAGGTCTTCTCATTACCAGTCCATTTGATACGACGACCTACCAAATAGCTCTAAAAGCAGCGCACAACGAAGCGGTAGAATCAGCCTTCGGAAACAGACAACCAAAAATTGTACCAGGTGATAGGCCAACACCAATTTAAGCCGAAGAAATTCACCTTCCACGAGCGACAAGATGTAATCTAACACAACTCCGCTCAGGCTGGAACAAAAGTTCTTAACCACTACATGTCGCGACTAGATGCTGATATTGCTGACTGCTGTCCCCAGTGCTATCAAAACCAACACGACACACTGCATCTATTCGAATGCCTGACTAGACCAACGAATTTGACAAAATTGAAATTTAGACTTATGATGATTTGGATATTGCTACAACAACAATAACACAATAGAGTTTTAGAGGCACTAAATGCGGCGACATCTAGTACGTAAAATTGAACGATATCTGTTCGACATCAATAATTTCGGTCGAGTTTTCAATAGCGTTACATTTAGCTTTTCGACGGAAATCGAAAATATGTCGTTTTCCGACATCTCGACTGAGACTGAACCGATACCGGTTTCAAATGCTCTTCTCTTTAAAAATACGAAATTTTTTAAATTTGTTTCCAGTTCGTCTATTTATCTAATCTCTCTAATGGAGGTTAGACAAGTGTCATCAGCATAATCGAGGTCTTCTTAATGGCTGATAAGGTTCCATCTAATGCCGCGGTTGATTTGATCAATGGCTTTGGATCAGACAACCTTATCGCACGCCAGATATAGCGTTGAAAGTGGTAGATATGACAGTTTTGCTTCGTACTGAGATTTGAAGAATTTTTCCTTAGAGACCCCCAGAAGCGGTCTCCTCTTATGCTGTCTAAGGCTATACGGAAGTCAACGAATATAAAATGCAATGGCGTTCATCACTCAACAGATTGTTCGACTATAATTTTCAGATGGTTTTTCTGGTCCACACTCGAATGTTTAGGCCGAAAGCCGACTTTTTGTTTGCGTGTTGTCGTATCTAGCTTTACATTTATTCGGTTTAGGAGAATTCCAGTTAGAATCTTCGACAGTAGTGGAAGGTCATTGTTATTGAGGATTCCAGCAGAGTGTAGTTGGTCGACGGTAGAAATCAAGAGTTTACCGCCGTTGGACAGGATTGGTGAATCCTTTTCCCGGCGGTTTCGTGAGTGATTTCTTATAAGAGCTTCATATCTTTGATTTCCGTCGCCGATTTAATTCGTAGAGCCCGTTTTTTGTTCCAGATACGTTAATCACACTTGCCAAATTGCCGTACTTGCTTTAACAGATCGTTGTATATCAGTGCTTTTTCTTTCTTCTGTGGTGGGTGGAAGCGGAGAACTTTACCGCCACCGTTAAGGAAAGCGGCTATACCTTTCTGCCAAACTGTTTCGACTTCTTCCGGTTGCGGGTGTTTCAGTTCTTTTGCAGTGGTCAGAAGCTCGTTTGTTCAAAGCTTTTCTGACATCGTCTAACCTTAGCTTTTCATCAGACAATATTTTTCTTTTCGTTAGGCTGCCGAGTAGCAGCAATTTCCAACCGAACTTTGCAACTAAAAGATGGTGCTCGGAGCCAATATCGGCACTACATTTAACCCGTATGTCAAGAAGGGATCTTCTCCAGAGTATGCTTAAACAGAAATCGCCAATCTGGTTTTCGGTTATGTTGTCAGGAGAGACCCACCCACGTGGGTTTATGGCAGATTTTATGAGCAAATAACAAACTATTCTCTCCACCTAACTGCCTCGGTGGTTTAGTGGCAGCGTGCTAGACTCTTGTGCCTAGTTATGTGTGTTCTAGTTAGGGTATGATTGCTTATCTATCTTTCTTCCTTTCGCGGAGGCTGAGGTACAACAAATCGTTTAGATAGCAGAACCTGACTTTCGGGCCGTCGCATTTTCCGATTTTGAATTCTCTTAACGTATGAAATAAAAAGGACTTTCTAACTTAATAGAATTTTTTCATTTCATTTCATCGCTAGATGGTGTGTAAATTAGTTAAGCTAAGTTAATTAAGAGTTATTTATATAATTATTAACATCATAATAATTTTAAATAATAAAATCGTAAGTTTTTCGCTCAAGTGTAATGACAATTGGAAACTAAAGACAACTAATGAAGAGAGAGAGAGAGAAAAAGAGATGCTGAAAGACCGTAAAGCATCGCAAAATACAGAAGGCAGGCGGTAGAGAAAGCTCTAATAATGCTTATTATTGTTTTTGTTTTCGTTTATAGCTTCTTCAATTGTTTTGAGCTCGTTAAGTAAAGCCACAAAAACCAATACGGTACCTAACATAAGGTAAGTATTCACCATTTGGTACCACCGCCACCACATTCATTCAACCATCCATGCGAATTATGGCGCATAGCCGGTGATGGCAGCTGGGGCGATGCGGTCACGGTGGCGGCAAGAGCTTCAGATGAATTAAAGGCGATAAAGGGAAATAAGGTGTAAGTACGCATAAACAAGAGCGAGAATGTTCGTTCGCAATAACGGTGATAATGATGAAAAGACGACCATGGAAGAAGATGTTGATGTGATGATGTTACGCCATTTGTGTGCGTGTAAGTTCGTGCGTACGTGCGGACGCTCGTGTGGCGTCATTTAATTTCAGCGGCGATAAATAATGATAAAATATTTAGTAGGCAGTCATTAATAACTGATTATGTTTTCTAGTAACTTTTCGGCAAATTCTCTCTTTAGTTTTCGATCGGTCTCTTTCTTTCACTCGTTTCTCTCTTTCTTTATTTGAAGTTGAACCCAGTGGTGTGCAGGTGCGCCTGCGCGTCTTTTCATATTTGACGCTTTAAGGTGTAGCTCTTTTGTTTTATTCCTACGTTCGTTCGTTCGTTCGTGTGTGTGTGTGGCAGGTATTTGTTTAATTTTTCCCTCTTTAAACAATGTAGGAACCCGTTAATTAAGGTCGTCTGGTTTTTTCTTTTTCGCTTTATTTTCATCTCTCTCTTTTTTTCTTATTTTACTTTATTTTCGTATACAATTTCGAAATTGCTTCTTTTTTTCTCTTTTGTTTTTTGTTGGTTTTTTTTTTCGGTGTTAACGTTTTGTTTTTGTTGTTGGTATCTTCTTGTTTTCGTGTGGTTTGTTGCCATGTTATAAATTTATAAGATTTTCGTTGTTGTTGTTGCTGCTATACTGCTGTCGGTTTGTTAGCGTTTTAACAAGAAGCAAGCTGAAATATTATTACCACATCATTTATGAGTATATTTTCTTACTCAGTTACACACTTACCTGCTTGAATTTATTTATAAAATTATATTGAAATATGTAAGTAATTCATGAAATTAATTACATTTAAAAATAACTTCCTTTCTTAAACTGATATTAAAGTGTAATTGGGACTCGCTTGTTGACAATTATGAACCCGGACGCGAGTTGGCATTGCGTGGCGCTTGCTGATTTCAAATCTACATATACATATGTAATCGTTTCTGTTTCTTCAGATGACCTCTCCACATGACTTCTCCAAATTTCGATATAGAAATATGTAAACGCGAGGATTCCAAAAAAAATCCGCAGGCTCGAATGAATTGTAGAAAGGGTAAGCTATGACGTCACCGACAGATGCGTGAGTTACACGAGTTGTATACGAATGTTTCTATTCAAGAAACAATATGAACAGTCGTTGTTGTTGTATATGCCCAATACTGTCACATACTTGTCGTAAGTTTTGTGGTACGTCAATACACCAGCCATCGACCTACAGCTCAGAAAATTTGTAGTATTTATAGATACTTCAGAAGCCATCCATCAGCGCCATACACTAGGACGGGAAGGATGAGTGACTTGAAGAGCGTTATTTTCGTACGTCGAGAGAGGGCCCTACTTCTCAATTGCCTACTGAGCCCGTAGTAACACCTGTTGGAATGTTGGCAAGAGTTATTCTTCGCTTGATCTCAAGGCTGACATTATTGTTGGGGTTGTTGCTGGATCCAAGATAAACGAAATCCTTGACGACTTCGAATTTGTAATTGTCAACAGTGACATTTAGTCCAAGACGCCGTGACTCTTTGTTTGTTGACACAAGGTATTTCGTTTTGTCCTCGTTCACTACTAGACCCACTCGACTCCCTCTCCAAGTTGGAGAATGCTGCACTGACTGCTCGCGCGTTGATGCCCATGATGTCGATATCATCAGCATATGCCAGCAGCATGACACTCTTTTGTAAAAGATAGTGCCAGAGATGTCGATGTTCGCAGTTCGAATTATTTTTTCCAGCATTAGGTTGAAGAAGTCGCAAGATAGAGAATCACCTTGTCTGAAAACTCTTTTGGTATCAAATGGCGCGGAGAGGTTAGTCCCAATTTTCACTGCGCTGGTGGTGTCTGTCAGTGTCATTTTGCAAAGACGAATGAGCTTTGCAGGGATACCAAAACCAAACATTGCGGCGTATAGGTGATCTCTAATCGTGCTGTCGAAAGCGGCTTTATAAACGACGAATAGATGGTGTGTGTCGATTTGTTTTTCTCGGGTCTTTTCCAGGATTTGGCGTAGTAATATCTGGTCGATTGTGGACTTACCAGGCCTGAAGCCACACTGATAAGGTCCAATCAGTTTGTTGACTATGGGCTTCAGTCTTTCACACAGTACGCTCGATAGAACCTTGTATGCGATGTTAAGAAGGCTTATCCCACGGTAGTTGGCGCGGATCGTGGAATCACCTTTCTTGTGGATTGGGCAGAGTACGCTGAGGTTCCAATCACTGACCATATTCTGCATAAAAGCTCGTGCATGCGTTTTGTGGTCTCTTCGCCTGCAGTCTTAAACAACTCAGCAGGCAGGCAGGCCATCTGCACCCGCAGCCTTATTGTTTTTCAGCCGAGCGATGGCTGTTAAGACCTCGTCATAGTCGGGCGGCGGTACTTCAACGCCATCAGTGATTGGAATTTTCAGAACAGCTTCCCGAATGGTGGGATTGTTGTCGTCATCACCATTAAGCAGCTGCGAGAAGTGTTCCCTCCATAACCTCATAGTACCCTGGACATCTGTCATCAGATTTCCGTCTTCGTCCTTTCAGGAAGAGGTTCAGGTTCAATTAAGTACCAGCACCAACCTCGTCAAAGAGTGTATCAAATGGTGGCAGGACAATTCCCGAAGTACTAGGTAGAGCTTCAGTAATGCCAATACAAATAGTTCGCTAAAGTCTGGTTAGCCGAGCAACAACTTTTCACGTGAACACACTTTTAAAATCGATCGGGCACAAACTCAAAGTCAAAACTGTTTTTGATTTAAAACAAACACACAAAAAATTGTCAAATTTTAGATTTTCTGTAGTTATTAGTGACTGGTCGTTCAGATTGGTATATGTGGTGCAACTCATCCTAAATTTCTTCCGAAATGGTGCAATTTTTTATCTGCTTCAATTCTGTGGGAGCAATTGTGAAAATCAAGTCCAATTTTGCCTTGCATTTCTAGTCCCCCAATTGATAACCTTTGCGGGTGGTTCACTGGGTTTTGTGTACTTCCCTTTAACGTACTTCCAAGACTCGTTCTTGATGAGCAGGGCCCCTATCTGAATCTTCTAAGTGTTGAAATTCTTCTTCGCAAGAGGCACAATCTTCACGGAGATATATTATTTCCCTGCTTTTTAATTGTTCTCAAATTGTCTTAACACAGTGGAAGTGTGCTGGGCCCATAACCTGTAGTTATTAGTCAGACAATCTTTCCGATTCTTTCTTTACATCGTCATTCTTCGGGCTCATTTCATTCGAAGTTTTTCGTTCGGGTTCATAGGAGTTGTGACTACTTTGCAGGCTTCCATATTAAAGCGATTTAGAATACTTATTCTTCACATACTTTTCTTGTGACTTTGTGATTTTTAAAATCTTATTTGAATTCGATTCCGAGATAAAAATTCAGAATCCCCAAGTCTTTCATCTCGAATGACTTTGCTAGTTCGGATTTTAGTTGCTGCCATTTCTTCTGACTATTTGATGCAACAATCAAATCATGGACCTAGATTACTATAATTATGATTTGTTCTCCCTGCTTTTGAATATAAACACAGGGATCTTACTTCAGTGATTTTAATTACAGCTGGTTCAGTTTTTCGTGCAGCCGAATTGCTTGAAGCCATAAAGCTTCTTTTTTATCAAGCAAACTTTATCTCCAGAATATTCTTTCTCTCATTTTAATATGGTGTGACAAAATCCAGTTGGTGTATGTCAAGTCCTAGCTGAACAGCGAGTGCCATTATCAGACAAATAGAACCAATTCTTGCAACAGAGGGGCGAACGTTTCATTAAAAAAGCAATGCCTGGTATTTACGTAAAACCTTTTGCTACCAGTCTACACTTGCCCCGATCGATTGACCCGTCAGCTATTTGTACTTTATGCGCAGGATCCATTTCATTTAAATGATTTTCTTTCCTTTCGGGCGATTGACGATTTCCCAAGTTCGGTTTTTCAAGACTTCCTACTAACTATTCATCGCTTTTCTCCATTCAGCAGCTTTTGTGGTTGTTGTTTTTCTTAATTAAACCAGCAACGTTGTATTCGTAGCCATTTTCATTCGATACTTTTTCGCTCAATGTTGTATAACATCGTGGCCTTCCTCTTTGGCCCGTGAGAATCTTCTTGGGCCTCCCTGATCCTCGCATCGAAGTCAATGGAATTGCACGAAATTTTCTTATTCGTCGTCATCTTCGATTTGAGTGGAGTATTCTTCTTGTTCACCAATTTGTTAAATGTAATAGGTGAAGTAGTTACATGGATCCGAAACGCAGCTGTTTGACCAAAATGTCAAAATTCTACCTCTTCGAATTCGGCCAGTTTTTGACCGATCTCGGACTAAACTTTGTGCAAATCCGGGAACGTTCCCAGTACACTGCTGAAATGTGAGTGGGATTGGAAATTTGAATTTGCCTTTTATAATTGTTGCTTCGACGATATTTTCACTGACAGTCTGGTTCCGTTGCAAAGGCGTGTCGGATCAATAAAATAACATCTATAACAATTAAATACAAAATTTAAATTCTTTTATTAACAAAAAAATACCATACCGTAGCGATTTTCTACTACTATATTATACTACTTTTTCTACTCCTTTTTTCTACTACTTTTTTTACTATTATTTCTACTAATATTTTCTATTAATTATCCTAATATTTGTTCCCCCTTCTGTTTTTTACTACTTTTTTCCAATATTTTTTACTACTTTTTCTACTACTATTTCTCTTTTTTTTCTATTACTATATCAACAACTGTTTTCTACTATTTTTTCTTCGACTCTTTGCTACTTCTATTTTTTTACTACCTTTTCTACCCTTTTTTCTGCTATTTTTTTTACTACTATTTTTATTAATTTTTCTAATATTTGTTACTGCTATTTTATACTACTTTTTTCCAATATTTTTTACTACCTTTTCCACTAGTATTTCTCATTACTTTTTCTATTACTATATTCACAACTATTTTATACAATTTTTTCTTCAACTCTTTGCTACTTCTATTTCTACTGCTTTTTCTACTCCTTTTTCAATTACTTGTTTTACTACTATTTTCTATTAACTTTCTTAATGTTTTTGCCCCTACTATTTTCTACTACTTTTTCCCAATATTTTTTACTACTTTTTCTACTACAATACTATTTTTCATTATTTTTTCTACTACTATATATCCACAACTATTTTCTACTATTTTTCCTTCAACCTTTTGCCACTTCTATTTTCTACTTCTTTTTTCTACTACTTTTTTTACTACTATTTCTACTAATATTTTCTGTTTATTTTCTCAATATTTTTCTACTACTGTTTTCTACTACTTTTTTCCAATATTTTTTACTACCTTCTTTTTAATACTATTTCTCATTATTTTTACTACTACTATATCCACAACTATTTTCTGCTATTTTTCCTTCAACCCTTTGCTACTTCTATTTTCTACTACTTTTTTGACTCCTTTTTCTACTACTTTTTTTACTACTATTTCTACTAATATTTTCTGTTAATTTTCCTAATATTTTTTTTACTACTATTTTCTACTACTTTTTTTCTAATATTTTTCACTACTCTTTCTACAACTATTCCTCATTTTTTTTCTACTAATATGCCCATAACTGTTTTCTACTATTTTTTCTTCAACTCTTTGCTACTTCTATTTTCTACTCCTTTTTCCACTACTTTTCCATTACTTTTTTTACTACTATTTTCTATTAATTTTCCTAATATTTTTTTTCACTACTATTTTCTACTACTTTTTGCAATATTTTTACTACTTTTCTACTACTATTTCTCATTTTTTTCTACAAATATGTCCATAACTGTTTCCTACTATTTTTTTCTTCAACTCTTTCCTACTTCTATTTTCTACTACTTTTTTTACTCCTTTTTCTACTACTTTTCCACTACTTTTTTTTACTACTATTTCCATTAATTTTCCTAATATTTTTTTCCACTACATTTTTTGCAATACTTTTTACTACTTTTCTACTACTATTTCTCATTGCTTTTTCTACTACTATATCCACAACTATTTTCTACAACTTTTTGCTATTTCTATTATCTACTACTTTTTCTACTTACTACTATTCTTTGCGAATAACTTTCAATAGGCTGCATTGAACGCAACTTCCATAAAAACGTAAAATGAATGAGATATCTGAACATTTAACATATTGATGTAATAATTATCTAATTGACTACGTAGTTTCAATGGCAAAAACTATTGATTTGAAATTAAATGCTATTAATTTTATTTTGAATCTTCTGCGCATCTTTTACTGAGCGGCCAGAGACTGGAGATGCAAGGTCAAAGATTTGACTGTGGCGGTTTCTATACTTATTTGGAATTAATGAACTTTAAATTTAACAAATTAAGTTAATTGCAATTACAAAAAAAAAAAAAACAACAACAAAAACATCAACAAATAATAAATAAGAAAAATGTAAACACAATTCAAGTACAAGTATCAAGTATGAAAAACAAAAATTGTTAGAACATAAATTAGAAAACCAACACCACACCACAAACATTAAGTTGGAAATTTTTTTAATATACTATAAAATAATATATACATATATGTAAATATATATTAGTTGCAAGCATAACGACAATAAAAACAACAACAACAACCTAAAGCAGAAACTCAACTTGAAAACAAAAACGCTGAAGTCTTTTGCGCAATAAAAGCCAATTACAATTTAATGACTTTTAGACGAATAACAAAAGCAAAAACAAAAAGTCCCCAAAACAACAACAACAACAACTATAAAACATAAAAACAGAAAAACAAAAGGAAAAAAAAACTCAGAAATATACAAACCCAACAACAATCACAACTCATTAAGCTTTTGTATAGTGCCTAGTTCAACTCAGCTTCAACTCAGCTCAGCTTCAGCTTCAGCCTTGCAACACAAACATGCCACAGCAATATACTACACTCACACATACGGAGTGTTGTTGTTGTTATTATTGTTATTGCAACAGCGTAATGATTGAAGAAGAACTCAAAAATCACAAACACAAACAACAACAACAACAACAACAACTGCAACAACACATCGTCAAAAACGCCCAATAAAAAAATAAAAAAAAAAATTCTTAAAAAAAATCATTTATGCGCGTTTGGTAGTTTTGGACTTTGCAGCAGCACCAGCAGCAGCGGCAGCAACAATAAAAACAACAACAACAACTAGCAATGAAATTATATAGAAGCGTAGCGAATTGCATTCATATTGCATCGATTCGCAGCTTTTTGGGTTTTACTTTTTTTTTATTATAGAATAATAAAGAAGTGGTAGAAGAATAGGAAGAAGAAGAAGCAGGTGAAGGGCGGCAGTAGGAGACACAGGCAAATCAAGCGCTAACAGCACCAGCTGAGCCCAGTATGGAAAACTTATTAGTTTTCGGATTCTACAGCGCGCTTCTAAAATGTTCTTGAAATTCTGGACCCGTCCAAAAAAACGGTTTGATTTTCTTCAACTTCCAAACTTTACATTAACTATTTGGAAATTGGTAAAAATTTTGACCAGAAAACAATGAGTCTGCTCAATAAAAACCTAATTCGATTCAGAACCTATCACTTTACTTTAAAAAGCAAACTGAAACACAACTATGGCCTCGTTCACTTATTAGATGCAAACATTCCGTAAAGAAAGGTTTGGGCCTTAATTCCCACATCTTTGGTACAGACCAGGAAGCTAAAGCAACACACTGAACTTTATAAACAGAGGGTTCGAGAACAACTTACATGACTTGCTTCAATTACTGAGGCCAACAAAATTTTGAAGCAAGAATCAGACAATACTTTCCCGAAAGTTTTTGCCATGGTGAATCCGAATCTGACTTATAATAGCCCCAGCATGTCAAGTTTTTGAGATATTCTGACTTAAAAATCAGAAAACACTTTTTTTCCTATAACATCAAGCGACAGTTTTTTTCGAAAAAGACCGTCACGGTATCTGAAAGTATTACTCTAGAGGAACTCCATTTTGAAGTGTAAACAAATCTTTATTTGTCTCCGAGAAATCGTCCGTTATATTTTCCTCTATTATCCAAGTTTTTATTTGATGCTACTTAGTTTCCGAATATTGAATTCAGTAAATTCAACAACGGTGGGGCTATTCTGATGTCAGATTCGGATTCAGCATTTCAAAAACCTTCGAGAAAGTATTATCTGATTCTTGGTTCAGAAGGTCAATCAAATTTTGTCGGCTAGTCTTATTTAACTTATCCTGAGCAAGAAATACCACAGTCAGGATTTGCGATCGCTTCGGATAGTCAAGTAGCAATCAAAAGCCCTGAACTCGTCCACAATCGAGTCTTAACTGTGTGGGGAATGCGCCTGTAAAATTCAATAACAGCAAGATAGCGGAAACTAGTGAAGATGCCGATAAAAATTTCATACATTTTAGCCCCTGGCCATAAATAAAAAATATTTTAATGGGACAAAAAATTAAGTCTCTCCCTTTTTTTTTTGTTCGTTGGCAGATGGAAACTTTCATAGGTACCGCAGACTACCTGTTTTTAACCGGGCTGTGTCGGATTATAACCGACGAAAACCATCTATTTCCTCTTCTACAACTCTCCCCGCGGGACTACCACTTGACGTTACTTTGTGGGGCTGGTTCACCATAAATTATAATAAACCTTTTCTGTGGTTAAGAATTGCTGCTCACCTGTTTGCATCCTCTTCTGTGTTCACGATGGTGTGTAGTCGGCTTTCGGCTTTCCCCGTGCATTCGGCACTCTTCAGCGTGATTGATATATTTTTTGCTAGGTATTCCATTTTGCTGCATCGTCACATTTTGGCCCTTGATGGTGTCGGGTTCACCAAAAACTTTCTCCAGCTCTTGCCTGCCTCAGTTCAATCGTAAACAGTAAAAAAGGATATGTGTTGAGTCCACGAGTTCGGGAAGAACGGGTCCACTTCTAATTTAAATTTGTAGAGATGGGCCTTAAAATTCTGACAATGACGCAAAATGCATCGACCGACACCGAAGAGTAAGTGCTGACTACCTTCAACGCACCGATCCTATGGATTGAATCTCCCTGCCTTGAGCATGTTCCTTAGCCCTAGCTAGTGGTAACGTTATATATGGTTCCAAAGCATGTGGAGATGTATGATAATGAGAAAACAGATGAGTTAGCGACGAAAAATTTTGTGAATCCCTTCGTGCGTTCAGTCCCGATTTTTGGAATAGGAGCGAAAGTAATCTAGGCGGAAAACACAGGAAAAGAAGGTCAATATTCTGTAAGTCAACAATGCCACTACAACCGATTATCTGTCTTGGCAACCTTAATGAATTTTCTCTAGTCACCTCTGCTATAAGCGCGTTGACGCCAGTTGGTAAGGCCAAGTGTAGTCAGGTCCCTCTGTATCTGGTCTTTCCAAAAGAGATTCGTATGTCGTCTTCAGTGCGTTTCACCACCGTGACTCGAATAGAACACCTTCCTAGTCACAGCACTTTCTTCCATTCTCTCAACATGGCCTAGGCGGCAAAGACGCTGGATTTTTATGCGCTTGACTGCGTTAATTTCAGCGTACAGCTTATATAACTCGTGGTTCCATCTTATTCGGTACACGTCCCCCATGCCAATTGGACCACAGATCTTGCAGAGTATCTTCCTCTCGAACGCACCTAATAGCCTCTCATCATTGATGGTCAATGTCCACGTCTCAGCGCTATACATTAGGACGGGAGGGATGAAAGACTTATAGAGCGTTATTTTTGTCCGTCGAGAGAGGGCTCTGGTTCTCAATTGCCTACTGAGCTGTTGGCAAGAGTTAATCCCCACTTGACCTCAAGGCTGACATTATTATTGTTGTTGATGCTGAATCCTAAGTAGACGAAATCCTTGACGATTTGAAAAGTATAATTTTTAACAGTGACATTTTGTCCAAGATGTAGTGCCTCCTTGTTGGTTGACGCAAGATATTTCGTCTTGTTCTCGTTCACCACTAGACCCACTCGACGAGACTCCCTTTCCACGTTGGAGAATACTGCGCTGGTTGCTCGCTTATTGGGGCCAATGATATCAATATCATCAGCATATGCCAGCAGCATGACACTCTTTTGTAAAAGATAGTGCCAGAGATGTCGATATTCGCAGTTCGAATTGTTTTCTCCAGCATAAGGTTGAAGAAGTCGCACGATAGGAAATCATCTCTCGGAGAGGTTTGTCCAAATTTTCACTGCACTGGTGGTGTCGATCATTGTCATTTTCTAAAGACGAATGAGCTTTGCAGGGATACCAAAAACTGGCATTCTAATCGTCGCGGTTTTATAATCGACGAATAAATGGTGGGTGCAGCTTTGTTTTTCTGTGTTTTCCAGGATTTAGCGTAGTGTGAATATCTGGTCTGTAACCAGATTTCAGTCTTCGTCCTTACAGGAAATCGTGCCGGTCTTCAAACAGTTAGTCAGGCGACTTATTTTTTCGAAGAATTTTCAAACATAATTCTTGTCTCCAAGCATCTCGATATCACCGAACTCACGTCTTTTTGCCACTCGTTTCTTGCATGTGAAAAGACGTTTCTCTTCAGCTGTCTGTATCGCTCCTTGGCAGCTCGCGTTGCAACTGACTGCAGGGTGGCTCTATATACCTCGTTTTTCAATTCAGTCGCTTCGTGACACTCTTTTTCGTAACACATATTTCGCCGTCGATGGTGGTAGCCTAGCACCTCTTCGGCAGCCGTATATAACGTCAAGTTGAAGGATGTTTCGCATGAGGAGGAGTGACAGTCGATTGCCAAAGGCTTCGGCTGTCCATTGTGTGTGCAGGTTCTTGTCATGAAACTTTCTCTGTGCACGTATCCGTACGTGATTCGCTGCACAGAGACGTGTTCGGACCTTGATCAGAGTCGATGTTTTCACCACGTATCGTGCATACGTCTAGTATACTAAAAGCGTGCCTTCCGTCGGTCACAGCGTCATCAATTTGGTTTCGTGTTTGTTGAACAGGGGACAGCCAAGTGACCATATGAATATCGCGCTGTCAGAATCTGATGATTTCTACGAGCTCGGTCGATAAATCTGACTTTACTCTCAGTTCACTGCACCCATCCTCACTTCAACTCCACTGATTAACTTCTCTATTTCCCTGCTGGGTTATAACCCTGAATGCAAGTGGTCGGGGAGTCCGCGTGCGCGAATCGGCACACAAAATTCATTACAGGCGCGCGCGTGCGTTCATTCGCAGCTAAGCAGTTAAGAGTGGAGCCAAAGTCAAACGTTCTTCTGCTTCGTCTTCGTTCTTCTTCTTTTTGTTCTTTTGTTGCCTACACGTCGACATTTAGCTTAATTTATTACCTTAACTAGAAACTTGAATGACTTTTTCAACTGCAAACTTCAATTTTTTTCTAGTTGTTTTTTTTTATTCAACTTCTTTTTCTAGAATTGCAGTGTATTTTTTGTATTTTTCATAGTGGCAACTTCTGCTTCTTCTACTGGCTTTGTTTTGCTTGGTTTGAGTTTTAGAAACGATTGGTTGGTTAGAGTTTCCATAGCTGCTGTTGCAAAGAATTACATCAATAAGAATGATTAAAAAATGCAGCATGAAGGTCTCCTCTTGATGCAGCACAAAAATGCAATGCGTTCGCCGTTGTGTTTTGTGGTACCTAACCAGTTTTGGAAGGCTTTTTGTTTTTTCTGTTTCGTTTTGGGTACCTACTTGCAATATTCAACTAGAATTGCCAGCAATAATAAATACCTACTTACATATATGCAGTTGTATTTCTCTCATACAATTGTATTGCTTACAGTTTGAGTACCTAACTACTAAGTTGGTATGTACACATAAGAGTACGGTAGGAAGTACCTGCGATCCATCTTAACCTCGCGTTTTGATAAGTCGTAGTCTTAAGAAGCTTCCCAGATACCCTAGATGTCAGTCCGACAAATTAAGACCCATGAGTTCATCATCCCTAAGGATCATATTACCGAGGCTCAAAAGCTTAGCACTCACATATAAAGTGAGCAACAGTCTTCAAAGCACATGTTGCTGAGTCTCTAACCCCAATCCTATTGAGGTTCTCGTTTAAGAGAAAAAGATCCGTGACGAGTCCTATAATAATTTTCCAATCACGTTTCCTCAAACTCAGCAGATAACTTGTTCTGTTAGGCTTCGCCAGCTGCTTGGCTATCAGAGCAAATGTCCACGTTGCTCTTAACCCTCCCCTTCTGTAACAGCGTAAGATCTGCAACTGATATAACAAACAGCTCGGCCTAATTCTTTCATATCAAAACCCATGACAAAAGGATTTGGGTAGGGGCGAGAAAATGGAATATTTCAACGCAGAAACGCAAGGACAAAGTCGCTATTCTAGATCCGATGAGCCTGCCTCAATGCATATCTTGCTTACATCTGGATTTTCCAACCTGATCTGAATAAACTTGAACCCCGAAGCTTAACCTTGGTACTATATTTTAACGAATTCTGCTCAACTTCAGCTTTTCGTCTAAGCCTCCAAGATCTTATTGAGAGCATTGTAAGTATGCCACAAACTCTAATATCTTTCTTTGTGGATTTTACCGTGAAAATCTACAGTCTGAATATTCATGAAGCGGACCTTGTTAATTTAACCAGATTTTCGACTGAAGAGACAGCCCTAGAGGTTTCAAGCAAATAATTTTATATTCGCGCTACGTCAAATCTTGGAAAAAACTCATCACCATCACCCATAAAATTTTTGTAGATTTCAATAGCTGCTTTCGATAGCCCAACACAAGATTGTCGATACTCAACCATGTCTGAGTTCGGTATTCCAGCGAAGCTCGTGCGGCTTTGCAGGACGACGTTGAGTAACACATCCAGCTCCGGACCTCTTTGAATCATTGAATATAGTACAAGGTTTCAGACAAGGCGATCCATTATCATGCAATATCTTTCGAAGTGGTTAAAGAATTTACATACCTCGGCACCACCGTTAACACCAAAAACGATGTTAGCCTGAAGATAAAGTGATGATAGTTGCTACTTTAGCCCTCAGTTAGCCCTCTTTCGCCCGGCAAAACTTGCACCCTGCAAGACGTTCATTCTACCTGTGCTACTCTATGGTGTAGAAGCACGCGTTGTATAGCAGACTGATGCAGCTGTGCGCTTAGGGTGTTCGAGAGAAAAATTCTTCGGTCCTGTTCGCGTCGGCGACGATTATCGTATTCGAATGAACCACGAACTATACGAGCTCCACGCTGATATTGAAATAGTCAAGCGTATCATAATCTAACGTCTTTGCTCGCTAGGTCAGATCGTGCGTAAAGACGAAGAACCTTCGGCGAAAAAGGTGTTTCTAGCTGAAGCCGCTGGGCAGCGACGATGAGGAATACCTCCGATGTAAGGACCAGGTCGAGGAAACTCTATTCACGCTGTTGATGTCGACCGTGACTCGATAACTCCATGTTATGTCCACCTAAGTAAATATTTTTGATCGGTGCTTACATTCTCAGTGTCAAAGACATCCAAGTTGTCGCCACACAGCCTGTCAGTTTTGTTCCGATTGGAGCTGTTAATAATGTGAGGTCGGACGTTTCTCCATCAACTAAAATGATCAAAGTTCGGAATGGAAGCTCAGTAAATTGAAGGTGCTCTATTGCAACGATGCCAATGTCATCGGATCTCGGAAGGCGACTTCATTACTGCATTTCTGCGTTGAAATTATTCTTGTCCTATTTTCCTCCCTCCCTTGTCATGGATGGGTGGTTGAAATATTGAAGAGTAAGACCTCGGACTATCACCCTCGAACCCTCCATCGCATCATTTAAAAAACTGGAACAGAATCCATTGTTCGATCGGTTTGAAAATTGGTAAAAAAAATGTGTAGAAACAATCCGTACTAATCCTTAACCCATTTTTATCCATATGTTACAGACAGAACGTCTTGATGGAATTTTTGTGGTAGCATAGAAAGGTCTTCCGAGACTTGTTGATTTCGAAAACTGCTCAATATGACTCCTAAGGCTTTCGGCAGTATCAAGAAAGTTGATGGTCTGTGGACTGATTCTGTGGTCGAGACCTTACAGGTCCTCTTGGATACTCATTTCCCGAGGAGTGAAACCTTCGATCCTTCTTTAAGTAACTCCTCCCCGATCCAATTGACCGACACTCAACTAAAATGGGCCATCAAATCCTTCAGGCCCTATAAATCTCCCGGGCCAGATGATATCATTCCCGTGGGCATTCAGCAGGGAGTTGAACACGTCACTTCCCGGCTGAAATTTTCGTACATTCCCATAAACTGGATAGAGACTCGTGTAGTCTTCATACCCAAAGTAGGAAAGGCGTACCACACCAAACCAAAGGACTTCAGACTGTCCTCCTTTCATTTGAAAACATAAGAAAAGATCTAGTGTTAGAAATATTTGGGACTTGCTCTTCAATGGAAAGCTAACATAGCAGAGAAAGTATGGGAAGCCTCTTGCGCTCTCTACTGCTGTAAGAGGGCATTAGGAAAAGATGGGGTCTTCAACCACGAGTCATTTCGTGGCTCTAAACAGCAGAGGTCGAGCTTAATCTTCTTTATGGATCCATCTTCTGGTGGCCAGCTACTGCAAAGGCAGTCAACCTTAAACCACTGGATAAGGTTAAAAGGATGGCAAACAATTTGATTACTGGGGCTCTCCATACTACCTTTAGGAAAGCTCTCTTCGCCATCCTTGACCCGCCGCCAAACTTAGCGCCTTAACTCGCTGGACTTATTTAAGCCAGACGTTCTTTACCCACATCCCCAGTAGAGAGGAACGGGATACTGTCGAGATGGTCACTGACAATTCAATTGACATCTATACAGATGAGTCCGAATTGGAGGAAAGAGGTATTTTCTCTAGTAAGCTGGATCTCAGACTTTCTTTCTGACTTCCTGACCATTGTAGCGTCTTTTAGGCAGAAGTAATGGCTATCTATCAAGCGTCCAAGTGGCTTATTCGCAACGATTCATTCGATACGAATATCCGCATCTACACGAACAGCCAAGCAGCAATCAAGTCCCTTGCCGATGTTTTCACTACATCAAAGCTTGTTCTTGACTGCCGATCTTTAGTCAACTTTTTGTCGGGCCACTCGCTAGTCCACCTATATTGGGTACCTGAACATATGGATATTTCAGGTAACTTGAGGAAGCAAAAAGATCCTGGGTAGCGGAGCATACCTGAGGTATTACTAGGCTAACATGGACCACATGGACAGCTACTCAACCTTAGCGGACACTCAATCGGTATTATGACTTCGGTGCTGACGGGACACTGCATAATGGGGAACATGCTGCAAGATTAGGACTGTCATTCAATAACTTCTGTCAGGGCTGCGGCTCTGAGGCGGAGGAAGAAACAGTCCTCCATTTCATGTGCGTATGCCCATCTTTGACTAGGAAGGGGCTAAAACTCCTAGGCTCCCCTTTCTTCACTAGTCTGTCCGAGATATCTTCCATAAACATTAAGGCCAGATTCATTATGGAATCCTCATGGTTCTCCACTCCGTAAATGGGGGAGCCGCGCCGTACTGTGGTATCACAATGAGCCTAATATGTGCGTCGCTGCCACTCCAACCTAACCTAACCTAACCTACGGATAAAAGAATGTCCAAATATAGAATATCTACTTTAGTTTTTTAAATAGAAAAAACTAACAAGCTAAATTGCCCACGCCTGCATAAAACTCTAGCTCATTCTATAGCAGCTGCATACATATGAATATTCTCAAGTCGCCTTCATCGCGATTGCCATAATCGTCGTTGTCGTCGTCATCGTCGTCGTCATCGTGACTACTTGTGTTCTTCACGCGCACGCTTGCGTGTATGCAATCAGCTTCAATGCTTTTTTAGCTTTCTGCGCTTGGCTTGTGGTATTCACCGGCAGTAGCTACTGCGCTTATGCGCGTGCCAAAATTACCTTGAAGCGTGTGTTTGTATGTGCGAGTGTGTGTGTGTGTGTGTAAGTTTTACGATGCTTTACTACTTTAACTTAACGCATTTTTTTCCCTGCTTGCTGCCTTTCATAGCTTTGTTGTTTATTAGTTTTCGCAGTGATTTAATCTCTGCTTACAAACATTCAGCCATCCATCCATCCATCCATCCATCCATCCAACGATCCAACAATTGAAACCTTCAACCACACAACGACGTGTCCGTCTTCTCTACTCTTCTTCTTCTTCTTCGGATTTTTAACTATTTAAGGATTTCAATTCGTTTCGGTTTGATTTTTATTACTATTTTATAGTTACTAGTTTCAGTTGTTATTATTTCTTCTGTTCGATCGCTTTTGCTTTGTGACATTTGATTTACACACACACACTCGCATGCCGCATGCTGAATCCGTGCATGCCGCAGCATGTCGCATGTCGTATGCGTGATGTGTTGCTGTCTGTCAGTTTCGATTACACATCGATGATAATGTAATGCGGTTTCTCAAAGTGATTCACGCAATTTTCATTTCTGTTTGGTGTTGTTGTTATGGTTGTTCCTTTCGTTATTGTTGTTCTTGTGAGTCATTATAATTTTTAATGATTTTTGTGCTTAAATGCGTTAAAAGTTTTGTAAAAAGTAATCAGCATCTAAGTTTTTATGTAGTGGAGAAAATTGTAAAATAAATTATTGATTTTCATTTAAATTTCAGGTATAGGGTAAACAGGGGTGCATTTGATATCGTGTCACTTTTGGTTAAGTAATTTTCGGATTCAATATGGTTTAACCCTTTCAATTTTAAATAAAAAAATAGAAAAAAAATGAAGTCATTCGATTTGCATTATTCATCATAACGACAAACAACATCAATATCAGACAACAGTCTGTTTTCATTTGAATAAAGAGCTAAAGCGTTTAACTCTTGTCAAACTCTTGCCGTCTTATTTCGGTTTGTTTTTCGAAGTAGATCTATCGTTTTCAAAAATGTATTGAAATTAATGGCAATTATGTTGAAAAATTCAAAAACGAAAAAGATTAAAGTTATGAAATTTTGGCCTTTTTCTTGTAGCCAACTAAGCGAACTTTTGTTAGTCCCTCCGTAGTTCCGTCGATAAAGCTTGAACCCAAAAATCATAATTCTGAGGAATTTTTTTTATCTTCCCACCGAAAAGAAAAACAATTCGCAGACCGGAACGAAATATAAATTTTTTTAATATATAAATAAAAGGCGCTCATAATAAATAAAAATTCAAGCCACCAGCCACTCTAGCGCCCTTTTTTCTGTTATGTCCGACATCATCGCTTCTTAGCCTTAAAGTTGACTTCAAAGCAAATAAATTATTTTACTTATTTATTTATTGATTAAAGTTACACGTTTGTATAAATCTCAAACATTTCCCTCCTGCCTTGAAAGCAAATTAATCTCATTAAAATATAGAGCTATTGAGATTTATAGCTATACTAATTCTTCATAAAGATTAACTACAAATCTGTCAAAGTCCAATAAATTAATTTAAAAATAAAATTAAATTGCCTACTTTAGCAAAATAAAATCAAAATTTATTCAATTTGTTTATAGTAAAACTAATTATTTTTTATGCCTACTTTTATAAACAAATCATTAAAAATATTTATACCAAGCATGCTACGCTTACAGCAGCAGGAGCGTAACAAGCAACAATAATACCAACTACAGCTAAAAATTAAATAAATAAATAAATAAAAAGTTTTATAATTATCACACATCATCATCAAATTCATTCTCTTCGTTAGCATCATCTCAAAAAAAAAAAGAAAAAAAAAAAAACAAAGAATCGGCAGCAATGGCAGCCGCAACAAATGAAATCGCATGTGCAGATACAGATACAAATCTGTTGAACTTACCCAGTGGGATAACTTTGAAGTTGGAAGTTTAGATGGAGCAATTATGCCGTTCACGTAGACTTGAAAGAGTTCAAAAACTCCTAGGGTAGCTTATTTCAAATAAAAAGGGTATTCGCGGGCAGTTTGATAAGTCAGTGACTTTTCGAATTTCCCGCATAGTCATTTTAAATGCAACACTGTTCCGTTCCTATCGACTACAATCTATTGATAGTCTACTGATGTGCAAGCTGCGTCATTTAGTTTGTGTTTGACAGCCATTGAAAGCAGACAACTTCGTGAATTTCGACAAAAATGGAAAAACGTGAATTTCGTGTGCTTATCAAGCATTATTTTTGCCTAAAAAAAAACTATCACCGAAACCAAGGAACGGCTTGATATATACTATGGGAACTCGGCATCATCAACTTTCATAGTCGAGAAGTGGTTAACTGAAACAACTGACGCCGAACGTTCAGATCTCCCATAAGCGATATTCAAGCCAGGAATCCCCGATAAAATCCATGGAATGATATTAAACGATCGGAGAATGTAAGTGTGTGAGGTGGCTGAGGCTGTAGGCATCTCAACTGAGCGGGTACATTACATTTTACATGCATATTTGGACTTAAAAAAGTTAACCGAGCGATGGGTGCAGCGATTGCTCACACTCGACCCAATCGACCATAAGCTCAACCGTGTGAACACTTCAAAGAATTGTTTTGCGATGTTCAACCGCAGCCCGAACGAGTTTTTGCACCGTTCCGTAATCGCGGATGAAACATAGATCCACCGCAACACACCAGAGATCAAGGAACTATCAAAGCAGTGAGTTTCTCCGGGTGATGGAGGTGCTGATAGGCTTGCTGCCACTAAATTTAGCAATAAAGAAAATGACGGCAGCAACTACAGCCCTTAGGATGTTGAGGAATGCCATATAGCATAACTCGACGGCCCTGCATGGATGGACACATGCGAATACTGGATATCTTATATAAAGATATTCAGGAGACGCGTATGCCTATGGACGGCATGAAAAAAGTCAAAATAATTGAGAAACGTTATAAGACTCGGATAGCGGATGGAACCGTCAACGTAGAAGTTGAGTATAGCGATATCAGCATTTTCACTGATGGTTCTCTGCTGGAAGGTAGAGCTGCAGCAGGTATTTTCTCACATGAGTTAAATTTGTCCTGTGTTCTACGGTTGGGGAAATATGTGTCCGCCTATCAGGCCGAGATGCATGCACTGGACCACCTTATTGAGAATCAGGTCAATGGCAAGGGAATAGTCATTGCCCTTGACAATCAGTCGGTGATTAAGTGCACGCAGCGGACAGATATAACCTTTAGGTTGGCCTTGGAGTGTGTCCAAAAACTCAACGAGTGCGCTCGTGTAAACCAGCTGGTTACTTTGATGTGGGTGAGGGGACATTCCGGCATAGAGCAAAATGAAACTGCTGATCTTTTGGCAAAAAAAAAGGTTCAGCAGACGAATTTTGTGGACCAGAACCATGCATTGCCATTGGTGATGGATTGGCGGAAGGCCTGATTAGACAGTGGATAAAATCTGAACATTATAAAAGATGGAAAAAGGCCAATGACTGCAGGCAGGCAAAGACGGCTGTGAAGTGGTCGTGAAGTGAGTCAGCCAATGTCGTCGGACTAAACTGGGAGACTTTGAGCTGGCTAACAGCGCTAACTACGGATGATACCTGTACATTGTGTCTAAAGGAGTTGGAAACGGCAGCGCACTTACTGTGCCAATGCCCAGCGTTAGCGAGCAGAAGGTTTGCAATCTTGGGTCATCGATACTTTAATGAATCTGAGTTTGGCCACCTGGCCTATAAGTATATGCTCGCGTTGACGCAGGATGTCAATACTCGGAGCGTGCTCGTTTACGAGTGCTTAGAGTAGAAGCATCAGGCGGTAGAGGACGAAAAGGGGCCCACCTGGGTCTGATTCGGCTAATCCCCGAACTAATAACAATAATTCGATACAACTTACACCATCAAGAGTGCCTGATCTATTCCTAATCATCCTCGATGATGTGTTTATACGATGCATGAACTGATCCAATCGCGACCTACGCTAGAACTTCACTAACTACCGTGAAGACCTTGGTAATGGTTTCTTACAATTAAATGTAGTTTGGTGCTCGTTATCGATCTTTCTACACACATCTAAATTAGTTACAGATATTCATCAATAAGTGTTTTGCGATAACATTTGAAGATCTGATGGCCTAAAATCCTCATCAACGACCACCAATGGGTTGTGAACGGTATACAAGAAAATCCCAATAGGTGTAGAAATAAGAATAGAAAAAGAAGATAGAATAATTCGGACGGACATTTTTTAAAACATTTACTCTTTATCTTGGAATCGAAACTGAGGCATCTGGAACTCCCGTTTAGCACTTTTTCACCGGGCCACAGAGGTGAAATAGTTTGGTTCCTCTGCCCCTTAAATTGACAGCGTATAAACCTAATATAGAAAAGCGAAAAGAGAGTGCAGCATTCGGTAGGTGAATCCGCCTTAAATGTTGGCTTGACTTGACTTAGTTCGCGATTTTCTTGTGTTTTCGATGTCTTTTAGAATGGTGCGCTTTCACATTGTTTACAAGGGACATCGTGCTTTAAGGGTTCCTCTTAAACTCCTTACGACAAATTTCGCGTGGGCCTTTCTACATTTTAAGCTTACGAAAATTAATCGAATTTGCAACTCCTTTGAAACTCGTCGTTTTTGATCCGATGCTCCCACCAAATTTTCAATATGCGACTAAAGCACTGAGTCAGGTCGCGCAATGCTGGCATGACATTCGATTTACCGCTGGGAATATTACAAATTCAGTTATGAATGTGAATGTGCGCGATCGCAATTCACATTTCATGGCATTAACAAAGAAACGGTTCGTTTTGTTTTGGCATTGTGTATGGGTTTATGTGGCATGATGTCGGCGGTGGTGTGTGTGTGTGTGAGTGTGTGTCGGTGTGATGTATGATCAATCTATTAAATAAATAAACACCCTACGACGCACCCACTGCGCGCCGCGCATCAACTGTGAGCAATATTGGCAACGGAAGTGTGTGGATTTCTTGTTCTTGTTTGTTTGTGTATTATGGAACATTACCACATTCGCTGATTTCTTTACTTCTTTGTTTATTATTGTTACTAAAAACACAAATCAATAAGAAAAATAACAGAGTAATTGTTTCAATTTGTGGTGAGAGTTTCGTTCTGAATCGTCATAGTTTGGCAGTCGCTAACGTACTGGGAGATCAACATCAAGCTCCGTCGCAACCAAAGAAATCTGAGGCTCGGATGGTGGGCAAGGTGTGAATAAGTGGACAAGACAGAGAATGATCGAGCGCCAAACTAAACGTTCGAGGTACCAGAATTAATTAAATTTTAGAAGTCCGGGTTCTAGCCGACTGCATTTCGAGTGATGTGGTTTTGTGTTCTTCTTAAAAAAATTAGCAAGCCACTACTATTTCCTTTTAAGGATTTCAAGTTGCATTGAAATTTGAACTGTTCGGCGCAATAGTTCGGTATTTGATATGGTATCGGGTCCAAAAGATCCGTAGGATTGTTGCTAAAAACACAAATAGCTTGAATATCTGTTGCCGTTCCATTGTGAATGTCAAGACACCGAAGAGATCGATAGCCTCGAACACTTCTTAAATGATTGCCCGGCTTTAGCAAGATATAGACTCAAAACCTTTGGCAAACCTTTCCTAGCCAGCATAGGAAAGGCTGCTAATGTCAACCTCATCATTCTGTTGAAGTTTTGTGATTTGACTGAATAGTTTGTGGAGACCTAACACACTGAAATAGCTGTAAAGATTTCCTTAAACTTAACCATCGAGATAGCAGTATCAAAAAAGTTTTATTGCGCTGATTGGGCAAGAGGAGCAACCACTCAACCTAACCGAACCAGGACATTGTAGTAGGTAATAATGGGGAATGAGGTGGCGGATGAGCTTGCTTTGAGGTAGAGCCCTGAAGCATCTCGCCATCACTCTGTTTTCATTATCCAGACTTATGTCTGGTTTTCACTGTGTCATATTCCATGTCAAAGAGAGAATTTGCTCTATGAAATAGCCAACATGTTGGCAAATTTGAATAAATTTTACATAATGCAAACCAATCATTAAATGAACAACTTTTCTTTTTCTCAAATGAAAGATGGAGGAGCCAAAACTGCACCCGTATTTTGGCCCCAATACTCACGTATCAAAACTGAATTTCTGTTCTCACTCTCTCGTAAGCAAGGCAGTTTTCTGATTGGCTGATTCTTCGCTGTTAAGAGTACGAGATATTTTCTCTCTCTCTCTCTCTCTCTCTCTCGTTCTCTTTATAAGAGCTATTTAGTACTTAGAACAGCAATTATTGGGTCATATAAAAAGTATTTTCGTTTTTGTGCGTAAGTTAGACCAATTCGTATTTTGTACCACGACCAAAAAAGCCCGTCATTTGTTATTTTATTATATTTTATAATAAACAGACTCCCTGAGGATGGTCTTAAAAAGACCGAAACTCGTAGGAGAAAATGGAAATTGAAGTTTTTCTTTAATAGATCCAAAAAATCAACGACCAAAAAATCCCGAGTAGATAAAAGATACGATATTTTGGTTTTTTTCATAATGTTCGAACAAAAATTTCCTTTTGCCATTTTTCCTGTAGCTTCCTAATTCAATCGGCGAAAATCGGCGGCTCTTCTGTCGGCCAATTTTTTCCCATCAAGAGAGTTTTGCAGAGACCGAAACAAATGTTAGTCGGACGGTGCAATATTCGAGCTATACGGTGGATGCATCAAAACTTCCCAGCAAAGCGTAGTCGATTTTTGGTAGGTAATCAAAGAGGTGAGGCCTGGCATTTTGATGGTGGAACACAACAGCAATTCTAGTTGCTCTTTCTTAATTGCTTCGTTCAAACGGTCGATTTGTGAGCAGTAGAGATCAGAATTAAATGTTTGGTCAGGTTGTAGCAGTCATAATAGACAATTTCCTTCCAATCCCACTAAACGCTTAACATAACCTTGTTTGCCCTTAATCCAGCCTTTGAAGTCGTTTGTGAAAGGCCACCGGCCTTTGTCCATGATTTTTTTCGTTTAATATTCTCGTATTTAATCCATTTTTCATCGCTTGTAATGATTTGTTTTAAAAATGGTTTGATTTCGTTGTGTTTCAGCAGCGTTTCACTGGTCATAATTCGAATCTATCAAATTTCTTTGTGTTAATTCATGTGGCATCCAAACATCGAGCTTCTTTGAGTAGCCAGCCTTTTTTAAATGATTCCAAACTGTTATGTGGTTGATGTTTAGTGCCTCCGCTATCTCCTGATTGCTTACGCGTGCTGGGCTTGCTCCACCAGTTGCAAAATTTCATTGGCTTTTTCAGTGACTGGCCGGCCAGAGCGAGGTGCAGCTTTGACATCGAAATTTCCAGAACGGTTCGAGCAAACCAAAGTTGGACAGTACGTTCTGTTAAAGCATTCTAACCATAAGATGCACAAATTTTTTCGGAATGTTTCTGCAGCGTTTTTAGCTTTTTATAGTAAGAAAGCATCACAAAGCGTATTTCTTCAAAAATTTCAATAATTTTTAAATCAATGCAACTTTTTACACGAATGTTTATTTTTTTTTTTGGTACGTTGGCAGGTTGAAATCTTGCATAGATACCGCAGAACTCCAGTTCTACGGTTATATCGGATTCCTACCGTCTAAAATCACCTATATTCTTCTTCCTCCACTCTCACCGCGGGACAACCTCTAGATATTACTTCGCGGGGCTGGATCAGCTTAAGCTGTGCATCGTTAATTACAGACTTGTTCGTTATGTCGTTCAAAGCGTCGCAGTTCTCATATCACAGTAGCAGCCATGCTGCAAATGTTGTTCCATCCTTGTGTTGACGCCTGCATATGTTTAACCATATTGATTGGTGTAATTCTTTCGCCGAATAAGTTCGTCAGTTGTTCGTGATCTGAAGAGAACCGATGACAATTGAAAAACACGTGCTCTGCATCCTCAGGCACATCATTACTCCATGTACAGCATGGGTCTGTTTCGCGGTTAAAACGATGTGATACGCACGGAAACACCAATGCCCGCTGAGAATTTCCGTGATTTAAAAATCGACTTCGCCATGCTCCCTATTGCACCATACTCGTACGTCAGGTATCAGCCGATATGTCCAACGGCCTTTGGTAGCAGTAAGCCACCAAGCATCGGTGAGCTGCTGCTACCCGTATTTCTGCCTGAGAGGCTTCTTCCGGTTCGCGCCAGCTTTGATCGTATATTTCCCGCAATTACCAGGGCTGCATCATTCGACACTGTACGAAAAACGCTGCATACTCTGAGGGCACAAAGGCGGAGTCATTTTTTTGGAAATTGGTTTTGTATTTCGCCTCTAATGCCCAAATAGGAGCACCATAAAGTATACGACACTTGTAATAAGTTGCCTTCGTCTCTGTCGAGGACCTCTCGCGTTTATCAACATCCTGGATAGTGCCATTGTTGTTTTGGCTGCCTTTTCAGCAATGTACATGAAGTGCTGCTTAAATGAGAGTCTTGCATCAATCATAATACCAAGGTATTTGACTGCCGTTTTGGTCGAAATTTCGCAGTCGCCTACGGTTACTTTAGCCACTTCCAAAACTTTTCTACTGGTAATGAGTACTGCCTCCGTTATGTGTTCCGCCAGCTTCAGTCCTACCGAAGTGAGCCAATTTTGTATTATCGGAATGGTTTCGTTGCCAATACGTTCGGCTTCTTCTATGTGTTTTCCAACAGCAATTACTGTAATATCATCTGCGAATCCGACAATATGTGCATCATCGTGGGTGTTGAGTCTGAGAACGCCATCATGCATAATGTTCCAGAGCAGCGGTCCGAGTACGGATCCTTGTGGGATGCCTCCTGTTACCTTGCATTCCTTCCAGCCATTTTCCGTTTCATAAAGTAGCAGTCTATTGTTAAAGTAATCTGCTATTATGTTCTCTAGGTATTGTGGTACGTTCAGTTTACCCAGGGCTTCTAATATCTTCGTCCATCTTGCGGAATTAAAAGCATTCTTTATGTCCAACGTAATCTCAAGACAATATTTCTTAGTGCCTCTTTGCCAGCGTTTCCCTGAAATAGCCTCTTGCGCTATGCGCTTTACCATTTGGGCAGCATCAGTTGTTGAGTGGCGCTTCCTAAATCCAAATTGGTTTAGTGAAAGGCGACCTCGATAGCCTAATGGATAGTGCACTAGACTTTCATCTGGGAGGTTCGGGTTCGATTCCCGTCTTCGTCTGGTGGTTAATTTTCATTACTTTCTTATATTCACTATCAATATGAAGTGTATGAGAATTATAAGATAGTGTACAAGTACACACATTGGTTGGTAATGGCAAAACCACCAAGCCGATAAAAAATTGCCACACCGCCGTTCGGAATCGGCGTTAAACTGTAGGTCCAACTATGTGGTATCACAATGGGCCGTTCAGGCCTAAGTGTGTCTCTCGACAGCCACTCCAACCTAACCTAACCTAGTGAAAGACCATCTGCGCCATTTATTGCCACTTCTAGGCGATTACAAATGATTTTTTCTAGGATTTTTTCTGTGGTCTATATCCAGATTGGTCATCCGGCTCATAGTTTCTCTTTGACAGCAGGACCAGCTGTTGAATTTTCCATCTGTCTGGAAACAGTCCCGCTCTGAGGCATGTGTTGTACAGATTCGTTAACTCAGTTACCCGCTGGTTTATAGCCATTTTTAGTACTAGATTTGGTATTCCATCTGGCTCTGGTGCCTTACTGTCTCCCATGTTTTGAGCGTCTAAAATTACATCTGTTTTCGGAAATATTGGTGAGTCTCGATTATGCTGGCTTTCTCCCATCGTTCTAGGCTGCTATGGGAACAACGTAGTTACAATCCTTTATAACAGTATTGGATACGTTGGAGCCGCGCTCCATGGATTTTCTTCTGCATCATCGCAAAGTTTCAAGAATCAAGTACTTTTGCTGCTTCGAATGACTTTTTGTAACTGCTTCTCTCGGAAAACGAAGGTGCTCCTCGCTCTTTGGTACGCTCTTTTGGCGCTGTTGCATTCAGATCGTAGACTTGCGATATCATCGTTCCACCAGTGTTTTCCAGAAAACGATCTTCTTGTCATAGACACCTCACATGCTTCTCTAACCTGGTTCATTACCATGTCAGCCATGTTTTTTTTTAGTAATAATATGGATATGGTGCCATGCTGTTCCTGAGAGTAGAAGATCATCAAAGACAGAACGCTGCTCGTTCCCTTACATTTGCAAATAAGAATTTTCATGGAGTGTGTGTGTGCAAATTAGTCATGGTTTATTTGATGCATTTAAAGAAAATTGAACTGGACACAACTGTAAACGATTATAAAGAAAAATTCCAATTACAAAATGGTATACAAGAAATGATTAAGACATCATGGTGAGGTTGTTTTGGTATAATTTTTTTTCACCAATTCTGAGATTGAACCTACTTTATTTGAATTGTATTTTAAAAATAAACAATAGATTAATAAATCTGTCAATTGAGGTAGGTACAAATACAAATCAGTGAATGAATGAGAAAACAAGGGTCCAGCTGAAGGTGTGAAAAACAAGACATTGAAAAATCTGCAAACCAGCAAACTAAAGGTGAATTCTAAACCACTGTCAGCAGACACACAGGGGAAAGAAAAACATGTGTGCCTCAAAATAAGAAGAAAAACCCAGCCAGCAGCAAAAGGAAATTTAATCAAATTAATACACAATAAGGACAAATATTTTCACTTATTGTGTATTTTTAGGGGTAGTTAAGGTCACCGCGTACCTTATTCCATTTGGAACTCTCGAAACAGTGCGACATTTCAGCATGAACAATTTGAGTAAATGAGCATAAAGACAATAATTTCTTGGGGAAGAAAGTAAAAATATGAAAATTTGAATTTTAAATGAACGTAAAACGAAAAGACGTGAAAATAAAAATTTTCACAAAGACAGACGAAAAACTTTTACATTTGCTTTGAGTTTTGTTGGATTTTCTTGAAGTTTTTTTTAGGCACTGGCAAAAAACAAAGACAAAAAAAAAAAAGTAAATGACATTTACGACTTGACTTTGGGAAGTATATAAAATTACTACATCGAACATTTAAGTAGATGAAAAATGAAAAGAAGAAGACTGAGCTGACGATGATGAAGCTACAGTTGAAGACAGACAAATGAATGAATGGACGGACGAACGGACAGACAGTACAATCAATAATCATAAAAGTGTAAGAGGCAAACAAAAACGCAAGCATCACCAACAACAACAACAACATCCTTGTGTGTCATGCAACGCTATGCAATGAGGTTGAAGATGAGGTTGAAAAAAATGTTGCTGAAGATGTCAGTGTAGTAGAGAACATAGCAAAAAAAAAGCAAAGGGAAGTAAGAATAGGAGAACAGACATACCAATGGACAGCTCGCTTCTCTATGCAAAAACAAAAAACGAAATAATGAATACGTGATGGCAGGCAGATACGCAGACAGACAGCGAGCGACTAGTAAATATTCTCTGTTTTTGCCGATTGCATTTTTTTATACTCACTCACTCTCTTAGAGAGCGTTATACGGTAAAAAACACTGCGGAAAATTTTAATCCATACATTCTCAGCGTTTGATCTGATATCTGATCTAAATTCTGGTTTGTTTTTAATTTGTATTTGGTATCCTTTTAGCCTCAGTTTTAATCTGAGTTGTGATTGAAATTTTGGTCTGAATTGGTTTGATTTTTGATTCGACTTTTGGTTGGAGTTTCGGTTCGAAAACGGCCTGAATTTGATTTTAAACTAGCTGACCCCGCAGACGGGAAAATCAAAGTTTATTTGAATGAAGAAGAATGAGGTTCCTAAGTGTTTAAAATTGAACATTGGTAATGATAATTCAAGCTTAAAAGACGTACATGGAATTTGGTAAAAATTCTAGATTTAAAAATGAGGCATCAAAATTGGCATTTTTAAAAGTATTTAATTTGCAGAAGAATATTATTCTAGAAGTTATATCTAATTCCAAAAACTATTTAAAAATATGGACCAATTAGCTATTTATTATAAAAGTATAATTTATTCTAGAATTTGTTACAGCGCCACCTATCGGATTTTGATATAGCTAGGCAGATTCTTGATATATTTCATAAATTAGCAGAAATAATAGTAAAAAATGGAAAAGGGCAAAGTAATAGAAAATAATAATGGAAAAAATAGTAAGAAAGCAGTAGGAAATAGTAGTGGAAAACGTAGTAGTAAAAGGAATAGAAAATAGTATTGCAATTTGTTGTAAAAAAATGGTAGTAAAAAGCCACAGAAAAAGTAGTAGACAAATAGTAAAAAATTGTAGTAAAAAATAGTAAAAAGAAGTGGAAAATAGTAGTAGAAATAATAGTAAAAAATTGTAGTAGAAAAAAACAGTGAAAAAGTAGTAAAAAAATAACAATAAATTATAGAAAAATGTATAAAATTATAGAAAAGTGGTAGAAAGTATTAGTAGATAAAGTGGTAAAAAAGTAAAAGAAAATAAGAGGAAATAATAGTAAAAAATAGTAGTAGGAAAAAATGTTAAAAAGTACTAAAAACTAGTAGAAAGTAGTAGTAGAAATTAAGAAAAAATTGTAGAAAAAATTTATTAAAAAATAGAAAATAGTAGTAAAATAGCAGTAGAAAATATTAGTTGAAAAAGTAGTAGTAAATAATAAGAAATTGTAGAAAAAGGAAGTTCAAAGGTAGTAAAAAATAGTAGTAGAAATAGTAGTATAAAATATTGGTTGAAAAAGTTATAGAAAATAAAAAGAAATTGTAGAAAAAAGAAGTTCAAAGGTAGTAAAAAATAGTAGTAGAATTAGTAGTAGAAATAGTAGTAGAAAATATTGGTTGAAAAAGTAATAGAAAATAAAAAGAAATTGTAGAAAAAAGAAGTTTAAAAGTAGTAGAAAATAGTAGTAGAAATAATAGTATAAATAGTAGTAGAAAATATTGGTTGAAAAAGTAATAGAAAATAAGAAGAAATTGTAGAAAAAAGAAGTTTAAAAGTAGTAGAAAATAGTAGTAGAAAATAGTAGTATAAATAGTAGTAGAAAATATTGGTTGAAAAAGTAATAGAAAATAAGAAGAAATTTTAGAAAAAAGAAGTTTAAAAGTAGTAGAAAATAGTAGTAGAAATAGTAGTAGAATTAGTAGTAAAAAAAATTGATTGAAAAAGTAGTAGAAAATAAAAAGGAGCATCACATCCATTCATTCAACAAACAAATTTTTGTACCGTGCCATAAATGGCTCCTATGATATGTATCTCATAATGAAAATTCAGGTGATGTGGAAGGTGCCACACCCCCTTTATCAATCCCACCCATATTTTTGTTGTAGCATGGCATTGTCAATTCTTGTTATTGTACTAGATTTCTGTATTGTGCTATAAATGGTTTTTAAGATATACCCAAAAAACTATTAGGATTGTATGGGAGGTGCCACTGCCACTTTTCTAAAAGCTATCCTCCCGCCCAAGAAAATATATTTTGGAAATATGACTTCAATCGGCCAAGTCGTTCAGAAGTTACACGCTTACATACACACAAAACTCTACGATTTTATATAAAAAAGATTTTGTTCTGAATCCGGCTGGAATTTTGGTCCAATTTTTGTTAAATTTGTTGTGTGAATTCGGTCTAAAGTTTTATCTACTTTTGGTCTGTATTTGAGTTAAAATTTTATGGTGTGAATATTTATCAAATATTTCCACTGATTTTTGATCTGAATTTTGGTTTGATTTCGTCCTTTTGGTCTTAAGTTTTGTTTAACTATTAGTCTGAGTAATGGTCTACCTTATTTTCTGAATTTTGGTCTGAATTTTGAACTGATTTTGGTTTGGATTCGGTCGGAATTTTGGGTTTTTAGTCTGAGTTTTGGTCTGGAATTTGGGCTCATTTTGATCGATTTTTGTTGGAATTTCGATCCGATTCGTGGTCTGAATATTATTTTTTCTTTTTTTTTTTGTTAATCAAGGTTTTGGTTTGAGTTTGGTCTCGTTTTGATTTAGATTCCGATCTGAATTCGGTACTTTTCTTGGTTTGTACTTCGATCTGAAAAAAGCGTATGAATTCTAGTTTGAAATTTGGTCGAAATTTCTGCCTTAACTTCTGTCTCTATCTCAGTTTTTATCTTTTAATTTTTGGTCTAAGTTTTTGGTGTGAGCATTGATAAAATTTTGCACTAGTTTTTGGTCTAGGTCTGGGGTTTCGTCGATATTGAATCTGATACTTGTCCTTGAATGTAGTAAAATCAGCCCCCTCCAAACCCAAATCCTAGAACCTCCACTTCCGGTGACCCATAAAAGTTTAGACCTTCTGAGGTGCAAAAACGCTATTTTGATCAAAAATTGTTACAAGGAATCGGGGTCAGAAAATACGAATCCGGAGTCGATTTTGTGCTATTTTCTCTGGTTTCCTTACGGTTCTGAATGGGTTTTAACCAAGTACTCGCAATGAAAGTATCTATACTTTAAATAATTTCAAAAAAGGGGTTCGCCTTTTGAAACTCTCAAAAAAAAAAATTGGCTTTTCAAATATTTTTTTAATCTGTCTGAATCCTTCATGACAGCAGCGGTAGTGGAGAAGTGTGATCAGCTCACATTGGTAGAAATTCTGGATTCTTCAGCCTTATCCAACGTACCAAATTCGTTTAAAATCAAAGCATCTTCTACAACCATTATAGTTAAGATCAATGAGAAAGCAAAAATAAACTCCCAAAATATCTGGAAGCAGCAAATTCTTATCACAATTGTCGACTGTAACCATTAACAGCTTATGTACTTAAACCCCAGATGCATACACTTCAAGATACATATATTTCGCCGTTGCATTGCCAACTATAGTCAAATTGGAAGAGCAATTGAATGAAGAGAAACTTCAATATGGAAATCTATATTGATGGAATCAAAATTTTGATTGCAGAGTCAGTGGAAAATTCTTTTTGTTTTCTATTTATTATTCAAGCATTCCAACAAACCATTATTTATCCAATACCGAAACCTTGCCGCACTGTGTAATTAATAGTCACTTAAAAATTGTTCCTTCGTTTCAAGGTATTTTGTTTTATTTCTTCAATAAACTTAAATTTTTTTTAACGTAATTCAATTGAAAACAAAAATAAAATAAATAAAAGTTCCTATTTTCAGCTGGAATAAATCAATTCAAAGAAATCCTAAAAAAAATCCGGGATTCCGAGATTGCCATTTGAAAGTTCCGAAATCACTGGGCTATAAAAATATTGCGGAATTGAATGCCCTATGTTCTACAACCGAGAAGTTTGACTATCTGATGCTGAATTTCAGTTCTCATGATCTTTCCAAAAAAAAAAAACCTTTGACCGTTAAGAATTAAATTTAAAATAATCAGGTCGAAAAAAACTGAGAAAGAGTACCTTACTTCTTAGTAAACTTTTAATTGTATTCATTCAAATCGAATATTTTTTCGCACTGGGATTTATAATCAAACCAAATACACTTTCTGGCAAAAAGCAAATATGAAATAAAAAATTGTAGCTGGTAAAAGTGCATTAAAAAATGTTTGAGTGCAAAAACGAAACAAAAATTTGCACTCAGTCGGTTTTGTTCTACATCATCATCTTTTATTTTTGTTTCGTTTTGCATTGCTTTTCGCAAACTACAATTTTTTACTTCGTATTTGCTTTCAGCCCGTCAGTTGAACTAAGAATTTTTAACAGTGTAAATGCTCTCTGTACTTACTCTCTCTCTCTCTCTCTCTCTTACTCCGAACAGCTTTTCTCAAAAGAGAGATGATGCAAGGAAGAGAGGGAGACGTTGAACGGTAGAGTGGTAAATAAAAGCAAGAGAGAGAGAAAGAAAGACGATTTTTTTTTACTCTCATCTAGAATATGTGAGAGAAGAGCTTTTTTTTTCTAATGCTATGATAAAATAAGGGAAATGGGAGACAACCAGCGAAGGTTGTTTTAATGTTACGCTATTTAAAAATCATCTGCTGCTGGCATTTTAAGCTTTTCCAATAAAATTAACACTTAATTAGGCGAAATTACAATTAACTGTAGTTACATATAAAAATCATAAGTTGGGAGAAAAATGAAAATTAAAAAAAAACAATTTTTTGACATATTTGTAAATGTGCACGCTAATAAGATTAACTAATAATAGCTGACTGACGGGGCACTAAGAAAACAATTGCATGACTTTGAGAACTGTCAATAAGATTAACCAAAAATTTGACTGACTGGCAGACAGACAGACAAAGACCTCACTGTCATCGGGAAGACAATGATGGTGGCATTGATGGTAATGCGCTGATGACTTAATGAAATTATAAATGAAATGTGTGTTTTAGTAAAAGAAAAAAAATCTTAAGATAATTTAAAATATTTGGTATAAATGTAAACAAGAAAAAAAAAAAAAAACAAAAAACAAAAATGGCACGTTCGCTTTCTATTATTGACGTCAGCACCAAATGTCAAAATGTCTTCTCCTTCCGCTTTCTACTTGCACTAATTAAACGCAGCTATAAATATTACAACAACCAAATAGTCTACAATATTTCATCACTTGTATACCCTCGCTACTTACGATTCTCAGGCAGTGTGAAATTTTTGCGCGAAAATTCCTTTAAACTAAGCTACAATCTACTGAAATCTACATCAATCAATCATGCGCTTAATTTGTTATAGCTACTAAATCCCAAATCCCTATTTCGTTTTTCTGCTTTCCTCTCCTCCTCACACTCCTTTTTACTCTTTTTGTTGAATTTTGCTGTCGTTTTGCGCTGCTGCGGGCTTTACTAGGTTTACCATATTAATACAACTACTTTTTGTTTTTGTTTTTTTTTTTTTGGTACCTCATCTCTCTTACTCTCTGCCGCACTCTACCATCCTTCATTTGTGATTTAAGTTCTTGACAGTTACTTTACATCAATCTTCTATTCTCTATTGTTGTTGCTGTTATTTTCGATGATTATGAAAGTCGAAGATGTTGTTGTTTTTCAATTTATTTAGAATAATCAAATATTTGGGTTTTTATCTCAAAAATGTTTTCGGTGCACGATTTACACGATTTGTTTTATATTCTTGATTGACATTGACATTCATAACGATTTTTGACAAATTTATTTTTGCCTATAAAATCGGAACCAATAAGAAATGAAATCGGTCTGCAGAAGTTGCAGAGATAAGGAAATTAAATCGAATAATTATATTTAGGGTATTCACAAGGTGTCGTATACTGCAGAGCTGAGGATATGAGTCACAAATGCAGTGTGGCCAAGTTTTGCTTTTCAAAGCCCGCTAAAATTAAGAATAAAACGCGTATTTTCTTTAAAAAGGCGCTAAATTTGTTCTTTATAAAAGAAACACAAAAAACCCGCTGAGCGCTAAATCACTTTTTTCCGTGTTTTATTTTTCAAAAAGCACTAACTTTAGCGGGAAAAGCGCTGAGTTGGCCACACTGCACAAATTTTTTTTTTTTTTTTTTTTTTTTTTTTATTTTATAAGAATTTTACAAAATACAATGCAATTAATAGAAAATAATAAAATACTTATGCCAAAGTCATACAATCCAAAAATTTTCGATTACAATTGCAACTAGTTCAATTCATTAACTATCTAGCAATTTTCAGTTAAATTAATATAATTAAATTTACCAATTAGATGGTGTTGGGATTATCTTGTTAGATCACAAGGCTTCAATCTTTTCAATCTTCGATACAGGTTTTCCGTATTTACAAGTACGGCTGCCTCTTCAATTATGTGAGTTCTTAGTCTCATTTCGTGTGATTTAGCAACTAGTTGAATTTCATCTTTGACCATTTTGATGTTCAAGTCACGATGCAGATCAGAGTTTCGCACGTACCAAGGAGCATTGGTTATGCATCTCAATACCTTATTTTGGAATCTTTGGATAATCAGGATTTGTGCGTTACTTGCACAACCCCAAAGTTGAATTCCGTAGAGCCAAATCGGCTTTAAGATTTGTTTGTAAATCATGAGTTTATTATGCATTGATAAGACAGATTTCCTGCCAATTAGCCAGTAGATGCTTTTAAATTTTAGTTCAAGTTGCTCCTTTTTCTTTTTAACATGAGCATTCCAGCGAAGCTTTGCATCGAGTGTCATACCTAAATAATTTGCAGTATTTGGTTGTGGTATTACATTGCCGTCAATATTCACGGGAAGGTGCTGTGCATTTATATTTGAGAAGTCGACCTGTACTGACTTTGAGTTATTCAGTTTAAGGCGCCATTTCTTTGTCCAAGAAGATACGTTTGTTACTGCTGTTTGTAGAATACTTGTTGACTCTGCTTCTGTATTTCCATGTTGCTGTTGTATAATTCTCGTCAGTGGGGAGATCGCAAGTGTGTAACAAGTATAATTGAGGACCTAGGACACTGCCTTGAGGCACTCCTGCTTTAATTGGCTTTAAATCAGAATAACAATCTTCTTGTTTAATTCGAAAATATCTCTCAGTTAAATATGTTCGCTGGATATTAACGTAAGCATTTGGCAATTTATTTTGCACTTTTTTGAGAAGGCCTTCGTGCCATACCTTATCGAAGGCTTGGGAAACATCAAGGAAAACCACAGAACATATCTTTTTTTCTTTCAAAGCTTTTTCTATAATCGCAGTGATTCTGTGAATCTGATCAATTGTTGAGTGTTTCGATCTAAACCCAAATTGATGAGGTGGTAAAATATTTCTTGTTTCGATAATGCCGTTCAGTCTTTTAATAAATAGTCGCTCGAATACTTTAGAAAGAATTGGTAAAAGCGATATAGGTCTATATGAGGAAATTTCCCCGGCTTAAGGATCATAATGACCTCTGCAATTTTCCAATATATCGGAGCATATTTCAAGTTTAAAACCGCATTCATTACTTGCGTCAGTTTGACAATGCCTTTATGTGGAAGTTTCTTTAGTACCTCTGCAGTTAGTAAGTCGTACCCCGGAGATTTTTAGTTTTTTAAGTTATTTATTACCGGCTCAACTTCAGCTTCAGCTTCAGTTAAAGCTTCTATTTTTGTGTTCTCTTCGTTTATTATATTATCGGACTCAATATTCGAACTACTATCCTCAGTAATTGTGAAGATGTTTTCTAGATGATTTGCGAACAACTCAGCTTTCTGCTGACTTGTTTTAGCCCATTCACTGTGTTCGCTTTTAATTGGTGGAATTGGAGTCGCTGGTCTTTTAAGTCTCTTTGTGCATTTCCATAGAGAATATTCAGTACTACGTTCGTTTGAAAGCTTTTGTAAATACGAATTGAATGCTTCATTTTGAAATTGTTTTATTTTGAAGGTCAATTCTTTGGTAAGTTTATTTAATTTTTGCTTATCCGACGGTGACCTTGTTTGGTGCCATTTACGACGGGCTTTACGTTTATTTGAAATAAGCTTCAGTATTTCCTCAGGATAAGTATCCATATTAAACTTTTTTGCAATTGTTGGAGTACTTCTCCACGCAGCTTGCTGTATTAATTGTGAAAAATTCAGTACTTCCATTTCAAGAGTATCTATGTTATTAAGCTCAACTGTTGTATTTACTTGTTCATTTATTATATTTTGAAAGAACTCCCAATCAGTGAGTTTATTGTAAAATAATGCTGTGCTTTCTTTTTCGTTTATGTTTTCATTGAATGTTAGGTAAATAGGTGAGTGTTCCGAATTCAGATCAAAACTTTCTTCAATTTTTACATATTGCATTGGAATACACTGCACAAATGAATACTAATTTTTGATTACAGTTATAGAATAAAATATTTGACTCCAGAATAAAAAATGCAGTCGGACGTCTTTTTTGGAGTCGCCGATTGGTTATTCATTTAGAAAAGATATTTTTTTTACAAGGTGTATTACCCTAAACATGAATTAACAATATCTAAGCTATAACTCGTAAAAACAGTGACTCCAATTGATTCCGAAATCCCAATTGACTCCAAGTAACTCCAATTTACTGCAAATTACAATTGACTCTAAATGAGTTCAAGGTTACTCAAGTGACTCCAAGTGACTTCAAATTCCCAATTGACTCCAAAAGACTTCAACTGACTCCAATTGACTTCAAAATCCCAATTGACACCAAAAGAATCCAAGTGACTTCAAATTCACAACAAGTGACTCCAATAGACTGCAAATTGCAATTGACTCCAAATGACTGCATTTGAGTTCAAGGTTACTCAAGCGACTCCAAGTGACTTCAAGTGACTCCAAGTGACTTCAAAGCAGTCATGATTTTGTAGTCATAAGATTTGCAGTCTCATGATTTAAAAAAAAGACTGCACTCTCTTAACTCTAAAAAAAATATCTTCTCTAAATGAATAACCAATCGGCGACTCCTAAAAAGACTTCTAACTGCATTTTTTATTCTGGAGTCAAATATATTATTCAGTAACTGCAATCATGAATTGTCGGTTATTAACTGTGACTTCAAGGTATTGCAATTAAAGTGATTGCATTCTTTTACAGCTCTGGTATACGGTCATCAAATTGTAATGTCGTATGATTTTGCATGAAAAATGAGAGAATTTAAAACAAATGGGTGAATATGATACCGAATAAGAGACCATGTGAGCACCCCCAAAATATTTTCTGCCTGTGTGGTCAGAATCATGAGTTTAAAGTCTGAGATTTGTATATTTTTCTTACTAATCTTATCAATATTTCTATCTAATTGCGGAGCTATCTAACGTGTAAACTAAAACTGGGTCAAAAGAAAGGTGAAAAATTTAAGAAACACGTAAATGCGTAAAGTATGTTATCACATTATGTGACGAGTGCAGAAGGGACTCATTTTAGTTTCTTAAAACATTCCAAACGTAATCGTATCGCTAGAGCTGAAATATTTTCCGAGTCATTATAAAAGATACAAACTTTCTATTTTAGAAGAACAAACAAAAAATTGCTGCTGTTTGTTTTTTTTCCAGCTTTTTCCATTTAGAATTTCAATGCGTAAACGTCAGGATTGACTTCTTGAAATAAAGCACACTGATCTCTCTGAGCACCGGACATCTAGCCAGGAAATGTACGTTGCCCTCGCGTTCTCGCATATTACAAAGCGTGAACTTATCGTCCTGGTTACATTGGTGGGGTTTAGACCTAACATTTCCACTCGTGCCTTGAAGATGAGCGATCTTGCGTTAACTCCCAGTTCATTTTGGAAATAATTGGTTTAGTTGCTTATACAAGTTACTCGTACCGTACTTGGTGCTGTGGTTCACATTTTCTCTGCGCATGAGCACCTTCCATGTATAGTAAAGTTGAGTGCAATTTTTGACTCCTTCAGTCAAAAGTTAGGTTAGTCTTGGAAAGCGTTTGCGATTCAACTGTCTGTATCACTTTTTAGCAGCTCGCGTTGCAACTGACTACAGGGTGACTCTATATACTACGTTTTTGCTTCAGTGACATCACGGGACTCTTGATCGTAACACATATTTCTCCGTCGAAGGTGGTAGCCTAGCACCTCTTCGGCAGCTGTACGCATAGAGCGATAAATGTGTGTCCACTGCGCGCATACTGTCACCATTATTATAAGTGGTAAAGCATAACTCAGTTGTGTGACGGGTGCTGCTGCATACTGTAATGCTTTACAGTGACTTGTTAGAAGGCAAGGCGTTACTTGTATGGGTTTTCGAGATGCTGACCCATTGATTTGTCTGATCAATGACGACCAATCTTTGCTATCTTTAATATGACATAATTTCCTTTCCAATTCCTGGTAATATAGTTTCATTTTCTCTTTGCAGATTCTTTTAAAATATGAATTTTTGTCTTCTGATAATTTACCTTGTAATCGCTTGAGGTTGCGCTGAGGTCCCACTTGCCTTAATAGGTTTAGTGATACGTTTCTTGCTGTTTCGCACTCTCTATCATACCATGGCCGCTTGAATAAATATATGTAGGTATATTTATATATGTAAATTTATACATTTTACAATTCAAATGAATATATTTCCTACCGCAAACAATTAATCATAATCATTAAATTCGAAAAATTAAAGAACAAAAAATAAAACACAAAATCTTAATTAATAAATACAAAAACAAAACAAAAAAAAAATTTTAAGTTTACATCATCATTGTCATGATGTTGTTGTTCACGACAATAACAATAATAATAAATTCGTGTGCTAAAAAAAAAACAAAAAATCCGAAAAATAAAATAAACTAATGCGTCACTTTAAATTTTATTGCGTTACTTCCGTTCCGATTTATTTCAATTTATTTGCAGCACATACGAAATTTACGTGTGTAAATATTAGAGAATTTAAATGATGACGGCGACGTGCGACGTGTGGCGTGTGCGACATGCGACTCATCTACTTCACATATATGTATGTGTGCAAACGACGACACATAATTTCAGCTGACGATGCACAGAAAAGACCGTACCCCAAAAAAAGATTGTCGCAACTCTAAACTTACCTTATTTCGCTAACTCAAAAAACGCGCAGCTTGAACGACGACGTAAATGACGGTAGCTGCGATGGTAACTTGTGGCAGAGCAACTCGTCAACGCGCTGATCTTTTTTTCTCTTTTTCCTTATTTGGCAAATAAACTTAACGTCATATTATTTGGGGTCGTGCCCCAAACACACCTGCCGTGATGCGCTGCGCTGCGGAGCGCGATTTGTGTCATATATGTACACAAACACACGCAGCGCAGTTCATTTATTGATGCCACATGCGACATTAATAATAATAATAATACTAACAACAACAAAAACAAATATATTAAAAATAAAACCCTTTCGCGCGCACTCATTTCACTTTATTGCTTCCCTTGTGTGGTTTTTACATTTGCTCCAATTTCTCTCAAAATACATGCCTGCCA